>CM060400.1:196728964-197928964 GCA_030545235.1 Helianthus tuberosus
ATTTTAAATGTTGCCACATGTCTTAATCTTATTGCTTCCTACACTTCCTAGCCAAAATAAACTTCCTATTTGATCTTTTCCCATAGTATCTATCTATACTATATAATAAAAGAAACCTGTTTTGGGACACTTGTCATTCTCTCATTTAATTGATTAAAATTATTAATAATACTAAAAATAATAATATTTAATTACGGTGCAAATTTTATCACAACCAGATCACTATTTCAATATGATTATTATCTATATTATATGGAATACGACTCAAGTTTGATATCAAATGTGGATGATAACGTAGAAAAAAAAGAAAAGAAAGATAAACTATATCAAACGTGATGGTCATGTACAAATGATAAAGCTTTGTCTTCGCCTCTACAGAAAGCATCTATTAAATTTATATGAATTTGCAAGCTTATGTCTTATAATCTTTAAAAAGCACGTTGAACATTCTTTGTGTCTACATTTTGCAACGGGTCATGCTATTTACACACGGAGAAAATTATTTTCACACCCCAAAGCGCCGCGCTATGGCCAAAGCGGGGCGCTTTGGTGTAAAGTCAACCGACAAGGACTGACGCGGTCAGACCTTGTCTGTTGCTTTACATCAAAGCGCCCCGCTATGGCCAAAGAGGGGCGCTTTGAGGGTTTTTTTTTTTTTTTTACATTTTTAAATTTTCGGGTAAAGCGCCCCTCTTAGGTCAAAGCGCAGCGCTTAGGGCCTTTTTTAAATTTTTTAATATTGTTTTTAATTCACAAACGCGTCGATAATAGTATAAATTTTACGCTTTTTCCATTATACATCATTTTTTAATATATATGGACTATACTGCAAGTTCCGGATCAAATCGGTTACGTGTGATGTCGTATTCCATTATATCGTATCATTTTGGTTTGAAAGCACAAGTACTCCTATGAGTAGTGTTATGTGTATCAGCCGCCTACCGTACATGTACATGACGTATTTTTTCATTAATTGTAGTATTATGATGTATATTGTTTGGGAACCACACCAAGCAAGTTAAAACCATCATTTTGCAAGTCCTATCACTTGTCCTCTTTTTTGCCGAAGGGGCATGGTTCCAACAAAAGAAATGACAACACTTTTGACTTGGTGAACCACCTCCACACTCCATAGAACCACCTCCACACTCCATATGCAAAGACCTACTCTACATGTTTAGACTCCTAAGACTAGCAATAGCATTTTTGCATACCTTTTTACTCTTTCTTACTGTCAAAAGTAAGAGGATCAAAATAGTTCAAATATAAAAAATAAAAAAAATTATAAAAGTATTAATTTCAAACTCAATAAAAAAAGTCAAAAGTAAGAGGATCAAAATAGTTCAAATATAAAAAATAAAAAAAATTACAAAAGTATTAATTTCAAACTCAATAGAAAAATGATTTTGAAACTTGTTACTTTATTCTGTTGTAATACGATTTTGAAACTTTATTATGTAAAAATAAGTCCATAAATCTCTTTAAATCCATATTTGATTATTTTCAAAGATCAAATGGCGTGCAACGGCAAGAAATCGATTCCAACGGTAACATAATCAAGACTTTAATACACCGGTTCTGAAATGGTTACGGAGGAATTGGTTTTGGGTTGGAACCGATTTTATTTATAAAATGTGGAACCGCGTAGGAACCCTCTAGCCTTATCTCCAAGACTTTAAATATTGACAAGCTGAATTCTAACCCAATAAACAAATACTAAAATATGAGTGAATATGAACATGGGTTTGGAAACCAATTACCAATTTCATCTCAACTAAAGACTTCAGACAGACAGAATGGGGTAGTTCAACCAAATCATAATTCTACACTCTATAAGTTGTAGGGTAAAAAAAGTGTTAAAAGTTGTTTGTAATTAAATATTATGAATATGTATGGAGGATATAATAGTTTAATAAATAGATGCATGTAATTGACGGCAAAACAAAAAAAAATGAATTTGCAATAAAATGGTATTTTAGACCCAAAATGTAAAAAAAAAAAAAAAAAAAAAAAACACCAAAGCGCCGAGCTTAGGCCAAAGCGGGGCGCTTTGGAAAAAAAAAAAAAACCAAAGCGCCGAGCTTAGGCCATAGCGGGGCGCTTTGATGTAAAGCAACAGACACGGACTGAACCTGTCAGTCCTTGTCTGTTGACTTTAAACCAAAGCGCCCCACTTTGGCCATAGCGGGGCGCTTTGAGTGTGCAAATAGACCAAGGGCATGTGCGAATAGACCAGGCCTTTGCAACTCTTTTCGTCCTTTCAATTAACGACCGTTTAGAATTTAGCGTCAACTCAAGCCCACATTTGAGAGTAGAAGTGGATATAAATTTTTTATTTAGTAGGATATTATATAAGGGATTGTTAAAGAATTATAAAATTAAATTTAATATAAATTTAAACAATTCGTATAGGAGATAATATAATATTTTGAAATATTTATTAGATTTCAAAATTATTTATCCTGAAATTAAAAAAAGAGGTACACTAAATATAAATTAATATAATTTAAATGATTTATTTATTTTATTAAACTAAAGTAGTTAAATGTAGAACTTATTTCAAAAATGTTTATAAAGGGTAAACAAAAACATTAATCAATGTTTATTGGTTCTATATTTTTATTTTCGTGTTCAACTTTCAACTCAAATACGGTATTCACTATGTTTACGTGACATTTATAAGAACCATCACCGCAATCACCTCATCCATCATATAGCAAGTATATTCGTTTGTTTTTTTAAGATATATTTTTTATAGATTCATTCAACCCGTGTAATAAAAGAGGTTTTTTAAAGATATAATATTTTTATTATTTACTAATTACTATACAAAATTGCGTTTATGCAACTCGTGTAATACACCGGGTTTTTAAAAATATAACTTTTTTTATTATGTGGTATATAAAATTAGATTTATTCAATCCGTATAATACACAAGGTTTATAAAGATATAACAAGATATAACTTTTTATTGATTGATATATAAAATTACATGTTCTCAACTCATACAATACATAAGGTTCTTAAAAATGTAACTTTTTCATTATTTAATATATAAAATTAAATTTACTCAACCCTTACAATACACGGGGTTCTTAAAGATATAACTTTTTTATTATTTAATATATAAAATTACATTTACTCAACCCGTACAATACACGAGGTTCTTAAAGATATAACTTTTTTATTATTTAATATATAAAATTACATTTATTCAACCCATGTAATAAACGAGGTTTTAAAAGATATATTGTTTTATTATTTGGTATATAAAATTACATTTATTCAACTCGTGTAATAAACGAGGTTTTTAAAGATATATTTTTTTATTATTTGGTATATAAAATTACATTTATTCAACCCGTGTATTACACGGGGTTCTAACCTAGTTATTATATGTAAAAAAATATTTTGAAGATAAACGAATTTAAAAAGAGAAAAAATTAATTAGGTGAATGCTTATATATACATTATCTTTTTTTTCTAAAATTCATGCAACCATTTTTTGTGTAAAGCTAAAGAATATACGGTGTGGCTAGCGTTTCCAACCATTTTAGCTAGATGACGCCCTCAACACTACCCCACTTCAGTTAAATGAGGCGTCATCCGTGCCTTTAGCCAAAGCAACGGCGGGCGTTAGAGGAAGAATAAGAGGGGCCCATTGGCATTATCCAATTAGATTTGTTCTTTTGTCTTTTTATAATATAGTTAAAAGAGGCTTTAAAGGGGACATTATCCCACACCGTGCAAGTAATTAACGATAAAACCCCTCGCTTATATGGCGTCCAATCAAATTTGTTCTTTTGTTTTTTTTTTAATATAGTTTTTTTGAACAGCAAAGAATCGCACGTGTGAACCCACCCTGGTCGGGGCTATGTCCAAGGTCGACTCCTCCCCCAATGCGCAGGAACCGTATGGAATCCGTAAACCCTCGCCCCCCGTCAGGTTCGAACCCGGGATTAAAGCCCCGATTCGTCCCTTCACCAGATGTCCCTTGAAAATGGCCCAATCAAGAATCGAACATACGTCTTCACTAGAGAGGGCAGGCCAATTCACCACTAGACCAAGTTCTCAGGACAATAAAGACCCTCGCACTCTTACGTAGAGTGATAAAGTCCCTATGTGCATTAGCCCATATCATATAGCCTAAAAGATGTAATGTTATTATGTTGCACATAAAACATACATTATTTCCCCTATACTAATTCGGAAAAAAAACATACATATATATATATATATATATATCGTACATTACGGCTTAACGTACTTCACGTACAATAACGTGCGTGATTTGTTATCTAACATGCGTGATTAATGTTTTCATTATGCGTGATTATTGTGTTTCAACATGCGTGATTTTGGATTTTTGAGTTATAACGTGCGTGATTTTAAAATGAACGTGCGTAATTACCTGTCATACGTGATGTACGTTAAGTCGTAATATACGTTAACCTTCCTCTCTCTATATATATATATATATTTTCTAATATTATCACTATTCAATTTTCTTTGTGATGATTGGTCATATGGTGATACACACTCATTTATCATACGTGGAGGTATGGAGACACTTATCAAAATTATTTAATATGGTAGCTAAAATGTAACAACCATTACTAAGGGGGTCGGGGAGCCCCGTTATAGGCCCCGATCACGCGTGATAAACAAAAACACACCGCCGCCACTAATATGTATAACGCGTTGATTTGATAACGCGTCATACCAATCACGTGTTGTAAAATACAAAAGTTGAATGTTGTGGGTGTTTTGACCGTTGGCATGTTACCGTTTTTTTTACCAAATATATATACACCCACAATATAAATTTTATTTACCAAACCTTCTTTCAACATTCTTTCAAACACCAAAAATACAAAGATGGAAGGCTCAAGCAAGAGAGATTCGGGTTCGAGCAAGAGAGGTTCGGGTTCGAAGAAAATTCCCGTATGACCCAAGGTTCGAGCGAATCTTGGCGAGCCGGCGTGCTTCAGGTTGCAAGACGAACCCGACCAAATCCCACATTTTCAACCCCAACCTTTTCCACCCTTTCAAACCCAACAATTTCCACCATTTCAAACACAATCGTATCAAAACCAACCGTTCGTTCCACCATTTCAACCTCACCAATTTCAACCCCAACCGTTTCCACACTTTCAACCCCAATCCCACCATGTCGACCCACTAGAAGATGACACCCTCATCCAACAATTCGCACGTGCGTACCGCGAACCACAACAAAATCTCGATGACGATGAAGATGATGACGAAGTTCAAGAAGTAGAAGAAGAACTACATAGTAATATTCAATGCTATTTTTTTCACTATGTAGCAAAGTCTATTTATTTTTAATACTGTTGACTAATTTCTTAGGTTTGTTATCGTTTCGAATAAATT
This sequence comes from Helianthus tuberosus, assembly GCA_030545235.1. Lineage (NCBI taxonomy): Eukaryota > Viridiplantae > Streptophyta > Magnoliopsida > Asterales > Asteraceae > Helianthus > Helianthus tuberosus. The sequence continues at coordinate 196,734,359 of CM060400.1, forward strand.
AGTTTTTTAAAATATTTTTTACGTTTCAATCTAAATTTGACAAGTTAACACTTTGCAACACGCGTTATATTTCAACATTTTTATGTCCATCTTTGGTACAATTTGACTGTCCCGTCGCAATGTTTGGGTCCAAAAAACTCGTGGGTTGAGATCCTATACAAACAGTGCTAACTGTAAGAACCGTAAGAACAGATCTAAACCATTGATAGTTTAAATAAGGGGTTAGGGTTGATTATAAATAAAACCCTTATAATTAAAAATTAGTACTAACAAGTTAGGGGTAATTTCGTAAAATTGCTTGTCATTTGACCATTTTCAATTAAATACAAATTCCACCAAGGTTTTTTAAACTAAAATAATTTTTATATACTTCATTATTTTTTTTAAATATACCATAAAATCAAGTACTTTTTTATCTTTAATATGAGTACCATATTGTTATACCTTTTTTTTATTTATAAAAGTAACTTTTAAAAAAGTTATCAAAAGTTGTTTTACAGTTGTGCTGATAATGTGCTGATTATGTGTTAATTACAATATAATACAAATAAACACCAAAAGTAGATGTAATCAGCACATCTAATGTGCTGATCATGAAGAACGATTGAGGATGTTGTGCTAATGTCGTTTATGTTGATAATTGAGAACGATTGAGGATGATGTGCTGATAATGGAGAACGATTAAGGATGTTATGCTAATTATTTAGTGTTGTGATGATTATATTTTTTGTGGTGGTTCCTACAGGTTGGTTCGATCATGGAGAGTTACTAGATCATGGATATGTTAAAAAAAATCAAACTTTGATTTGAATTAAACCTGCATGGATTTAGGGATGTTTTAATAATTATTTTTAATTAGTTATAAATAAATATGGTGAAAAGGTCTAAATTATCCCTAAACTAATTTTTTTATTGAGGGACACTTGTTAATTATGTGTTGGTTCTTACGGTTCTTAGAAAACATAAGTGTTTGTATTTGATCCCATTCCTAGTGGGTTGAGATCCTGTACAAACAGTGCTAACTGTAAGAACCGTAAGAACAGATCTGAACCATTGGTAGTTTAAATCAAGGGTTAGGGTTGATTATAAATAAAACCCTTATAATTAAAAATTAATACTAATAAGTTAGGGGTAATTTCGTAAAATTGCTAGTCATTTGACCATTTTCAATTAAATACAAATTCCACCAAGGTTTTTTAAACTAAAATAACTTTATATACTTCATTATTATTTTTTAAAAAAAATATACACCATAAAATCAAGTATTTTTTTATCTTTAATATGACTACCATATTGTTATACATTTTTTTATTTATAAAAGTAACTTTTAAAAAAGTTACCAAAAGTTGTTTTACAATTGTGCTGATAATGTGCTGATTATGTGTTAATTACAATATAATACAAACAAACACCAAAAGTAGATATAATCAGCACATCTGATGTGCTGATAATGAAGAACGATTAAGGATGTTGTGCTAATGTCGTTTATGTTGATAATTGAGAACGATTGAGGACGATGTGCTGATAATGGAGAACGATTAAGGATGTTATGTTAATTATTTAGTGTTGTGCTGATTATATTTTTTGTGGTGGTTCCTACAGGTTGCTTCGATCATGGAGAGTTACTAGATCATGGATATGTTAAAAAATTCAAACTTTGATTTGAATTAAACTTGCATGGATTTAGGGATGTTTTAATAATTATTTTTAATTAGTTATAAATAAATATGGTGAAAAGGTCTAAATTACCCCTAAACTAATTTTTTTTATTGAGGGACACTTGTCAATTATATGTTGGTTCTTACGGTTCTCAGAAACATAAGTGTTTGTATTTGATCCCATTCCAAAAACTCGTTTATTATTATTAGGTAACTGAAACATGTGAAAGGTATAGAAAACATCTTTAGTACGAATGCCCCCAAACACTCTTTAACTTAATTTATTTTGTTTGAATTTTTCTCTTTTTTTGTAAATTATTATTATCAATATTGTCACGTAGTTACTTCTGGAAACATTGACATAAATCCCTAGCTTAAAAATTGATCATTAACGATGACATCTATTAAATATATTATTATCAGGTTAAAAAACTATAAAATATATTCAATGTCATGGCAATGTAGCAAAGTGTACACCACCGCATTATAGTTGCTTATTGGGCTGAAATTTCCTAGCCCAAAAGGAAAGAAATAGGCTTTTATTGGAAAAAAACTAACACTGAGGTGGCAAAATGGGTAGTAGTTTGGTCGGGGTTGGGTCAAATTCTCTTTGCTCCATTGTTACTTTTATAGAAAGGATCAAGTGTGTGAAGTATAATTTCCAGGATCATATAATTTTAATAGTAATTTAGTTTTAGTGGAATAAAATGATTTGGACAAAATGGGCTTGTTTGTATCGTGTCAAAACAAGTAATTTTTTGTGGCATTTTTTAGCTATTTTTTAATTATACGTGTTGACTAGTTAGAGATAAAATATAATCCAAATCCACTTTGTTCGTAACCAAATATGATGAAATCGTCACCTCTAATTTATATAAGTAGAGAGCAAATAATATAGATAAACAAATAAACTTTCAGTTAGGGTATGCTATTACGAACACTTGAAACTTTTGTGATCAGATTGACTTATGTGGCGTATGCATAGTGTGAAGCATCAGGAAAAAATTCTTCGAATTAAAAGCTTCTTAGCATGTAATGTATATAACTCATAAATCTTGCAGAAAAACCTATATTATTACAGAAGGTAAGAAATGTTTTGCATTGGTAAAGAATCGTTGTATTGACTAATTAGATTGGTTTGATTTGCGATTAATGTAGTTTTGCTTCTTAATCAATGGCGTTAATCTTCTAATTCGTGTTACTATATTTCAAGTATTTCACGTCAAGTTTGGTACACGCACAAAACATACAAACTGATTGCCGAATTGTTTGTCGTTGTTATAATATATACTTGATCGGGCTATTTAGCTTTAACCCATGTGTAGTGTTTCATTCATTTGCTCCACTTTATATGTTTACCCAATATGGTAAGTAACTTTGTCCTCAATGTGTCGGACTTCTTTAAGATTACTCTAGTATTAATTATCTGATTTATGAAACAATTTCATTTGCATAGCTATCTGCTCATTGATTACTGCTATTCACCATGAAATTCAAAGGTATGCCACCCCTCTTTGTATGCTTCTCTATATATATTTGAATATGGGAAATTGTGATTGCAAACTATGTAGAGCATAAGTTAGAACTAGACTATGAAATTTATAACTTTTCACGAATTTTTTTTTGTTCGATTATCCTTTATAGTATGATTTGTTTAAATTTAACTAGCCATTGGGGTGATAGTATAGGTACGCCATCCCTAATCTACACACGAGGATGCATGTCACATCATAGGGGTCATATAAAACAAACTTGCATATCATAACTTCTTACATAACTTCTTACACAATGCACAACTATATCATGAGTCAACTTTAGCAAGTTAAAGGGTCCTATAACAGCTTGGATAACACCTTATACAGGTCCGTATAACACCTTATACAAGACTGTATGTATATATTTTCGCCATATTATATGGGCCGTATAGGATTAGTGAAAATGTATATACGAGCTTGTATATCGATACATTATTAGTAACAAGTTATATGGGCCGTATCATACGGCATGTATAACTTATTAGTGGTGTATGGTTAGTATATTAGAAGTGTATGTATAGCCTTAACTTATTATTTTCGAAGGTTGATTGATCTGACAACTTATGAGATTCTCTTGCCAGTAAGAATAAATTTAAAAATACAAAGTTTACTGGTTACTTATACATCATGTGGTAAGGAATTTTTTTTGAACGTCAACAACACTTTATATATATAAAGAGCCAATAAAAAACTAAAGACAAACATAAAAAAGAGTATACTTAATAATTAAAAAAAATAGTATAAAACTAGAAGCAGATGGGAAATTATATATATTAAAATTACCAACGTTTCTGAATAGTAACTTTGACCTTTTGTTTTCTTTCTTTTTAGCTTTAATTAGACACCTTATACTATAAATAATATTCATTTTTGACCTTACAGTTTATAATAATTACCAACTTGCGTGAATAGTAACATTGACTTTTTTTTATAGATTTCTATTATACACCTTATACTATGAATAATATACGTTTTTAGCCTTATACTTTTGTTTTTTTTATCTTATAACATTCATTTTTATAAAGACGAAACACGCCGTTGCATTAAATTTTTTCCTCTACATTTCGATATAAGTTTTATTTAAAAGGGAGTTGTATTCCAAGTTTTATTTAAAATGGACTTGTATTCTAAACGATTATATGGTGAAGAACTGAGTCGGTACTGACTAACAACATCGGTACCAGTATTGGTATTCGTTTTTATGATTTTCGATTGATGTAAAACACAACTTTATTTTTTGAGTAAATTACAAGTTTTGTCCTTTATGTTTACACTAAATTGCAAACGGTGTCATTTAGCGCAAAAGTTGACAAGTTCTGTACTTAACGTTTCAAAATCTTGCACGTTATGTCCTTTAGGCCAAACCCAGTTAGACTTTTTGGTTAAATCAAATTACAAAAGGCTATTTTAGTCTTTTTGCTCATTTATTTAATATTATTTAAAGAGTAAACTGCCATTTTGGTCCCTGAGGTTTGGTCACTTTTGCCACTTTAGTCCAAATTTGAAACCTTTTACACCTGGGTCCCTGTGGTTTCATTTTTGTTGCCATTTTGGTCCAAAAATCAAATCAGCTTAGATTTCTAAAAAACACCCTGCTATTTTGTCCTTTTTCTCAGGGGCAAAATGGTCATTTTCAAAAAAAAAACATGTCTCTCTCTCCTTTTTCTTTATGTGCAGATCATCCCTAATCACAATTCAGATCTTCTTCCCTTCTATCTCTCTTTCTCAAATCCACCACCACCCAAACAATTCAGATATGACAATCAAACCTGTGACGTAAATCTGGCTGAACATATCCCTAATCAAACCACACCCAAATCTACAATTCAACCCAATTCTTCACTCAACCACAAACCCCCCATGTACCCGATGCGTGCTGCAAAATCGAATAAACTGCGGTAATCGAGCCTCGTAAATACTCGAAATCGAGAGTTCACGCTACGTGTACCTGAGCCAGATCGCATCCGGCGGCGTTACGGAACTCCGACACGCGACGAAACGACGGCGTGATTAGGTGCAACAAGACCAATGACATTTTGTTGATTAGCATCACAAAACACAAACTGCTATGAACAAACAGGTAAAGAAAGATTGTAAAGATGAGAGCTTTTTGTGGAATTTGTACTCATTTTCTCAAAGAATTGTGAGATAAAGTACTTATCTGAATTGGGTATTGACTGTTCTTGTTGTTGACCATAAGTTGACTTCAGGAAAAGGGTTAGAATCACTAGGGAAGCTAATACAGCAAACCCCATTTTTGTAAATTACCAAAAAAAAAAAGTGTTCTAGAGAGAGAGAGGTGTGGTGGGTTGGTGGAGGGTGGTGGAACATGTGGTGACGGCGGCGTTTGGTGGAGGTGGAGGCATGGTGTTGATGTTTGATCCAGAGCTAATGGGTTTTGTGTGTGTGCAGATGGGAAATATCTCAAAAAGATTAGGGTTTTTGTTGTCGAAGATGATTAAGTCAAAGGTTAATAAAAGCTGTAAATAAAATAAAAGAGAAATAACAATTTTGCCCCTAAGGAAAAGGACAAAATGACAGGGTTTTTTTTAGAAATCTATTCTGATTTGATTTTTAGACCAAAATGGCAACAAAAATGAAACCACAGGGACCCAGATGTAAAAGGTTTCAAATTTGGACTAAAGTGGCAAAAGTGACCAAACCTCAGGGACCAAAATGGCAGTTTACTCTTATTTAAAAAATAAAACAACTCTCACTCTCTACTCCTCTCTCACTCAACCACTACCACCTCCCACCACCAACACCATCAACCCACCACCTTCGGCCAACCTCCCACCACCACCCGCCAACCACCCACTTCCAACGCCGCCAATTTTAAGTCTGAGATAGATATCCAATTTTATCGTCAAATTATCACCACATCTATCTAAACTAAATTGATCAATGGACAACCAAATTGATGTGATTAATATTCCAAACTATAAATTTCCAACAAAGTTGTGCTATATGTTGTTGTAATATAGGCCTTGAGAGTTTTTCAAAAATTTCCAAACTATAAATTTCCAACAAAGTTGTGCTATATGTTGTTGTAATATAGGCCTTGTGAGTTTTAAAAAAAAAATTGTATTTTTCACTTTTAACACTAAGATTTTAATCTCTTGCATTTTACCCCTTTGACTTTTTTACTTTTACCAAAAAGCTTTTCATCTTTTACAATTCAACCCCAACACTTTTTTGTTTTCAACTTTGGTCCCCCCATACTTTTCATCTTTCATAAGTTTTTTGTTTTAAGTTTCGTTATAAATTTTCTGAGTCAACACGCCACATGTGTCTAGGATTCAACGTTTTTTTGTCTGTTTTTTCCCATTTGACAGGCAGTCGCAACACGTCTATTTTTCTTCATTTGACAAGTTCGTCGCAACACGCATGTCCTGGATCGACTTAGTTATTTTTTTCTACGTTTTACATTTATGTCTAATTTTTTTTGAATTAACACGCTGCAACGGGCGTACGTGATTCAACGATTTTACGGCTGTTTTTCGTTCGGTATTATTTTTTACTTTTTTATTTATTTTATTTTTACAAGCTCCTCTGATGTTGGTGGTTGTTGGCAGTGCTGTGGCATTAGTGTTACTTGGCACGATTTTACGAACATATTTCACCTATGAAATTTGTTACTAATAATTTGTTTCGAGTTTACAACTATATCTCTTTTACTTAAATAAAACTAATTTTTATGTGCATATTTTTATGTGCGTGTCTAGAGGTGTACAAATCGGTTTTTTTTCAAAAACCGGTTTCGGTTATTAACCGAACCGATTTTTTTCATCCAAAATGAAAACCGTTTTTTGTAATAACCGGTTTCGGTTACTAACCGGTTTTTCAAGTCCAAAACAATAACCGGTGTAACCGGTTGGGATAGGTTTTTAACCGGTTTTTGCAAAAAAAAAAAGGTTTTTAACCGGTTTAACCGTTTTTTTTAAACCGGTTTCGGTTATTAACCGGTTTTTCATACCAAGAATCCTAACCGGTCTATAACCGGCGGTTCGGTTATAAAACCGGTTCGGTTATAAAAAAACCGGTTAAAAAATCCGGTTTCGGTTTTTTTCCCGGTTTCGGTTCTAAAACCGGTTTTTTTGTACACCTCTATGCGTGTCGATATAAATTCGATTTGCTCTACGTTTCGACGTGCGACGTAAACTTTTTATGGCAACAATTAAGCAGTATGAGGTCTGAACTATTAAGAGACTGTATAATGCTTAACCGTTCAGAGACAAATGTCTGAACAATTCAGATTAGAGGTCTTAACCATTGAGACTCGGTATAATAATTAATCATTCAGATGCAAATGTCGGAACCATTCAGATGCAAATGTCTGAAACATTCAGACATTTATTCACGAAACAAACAGTATGAATCATTAAGTGTTGAACTAGTAAGAGGTCTGAACCATTCAGACCCTCATTAAGAGGTAAACAAACAGCCCCTTAATTATTAAATAGCCCATGCCGGCTGAATTTGTAAGTCCCAGTCTTACATCTAGTTTTTATTAATATATAACTTCTTATTGTGTACAAGAATATCAAACAAATATGAAACATAAAAACAAAAAACATAAAAGTGTGAAAGCATACCTTGGATTTTATAGATTCATAGGTTTAGAAAATTCCCTTGTTTTTCTGTGGGGGAAGTTTATGATGTACGCGTTAGCAATCTTGTTTCTCAAGTAAAGTTTATTTCTTTCTCCACTGCTAAGTTTTTGTAAAATATTGGGAAATTTTCAAGAAAAAAAAATCAGTATGTTAGGAAAAAAAACAGTAATGTAAATATGAGTTTAGAGTTAAAATTGGAAAAAAAAAAGTACAATTTAAATGATAAAAAAGTACATTATTTTTGTGATCAACATAGTAAGCACACCACTTTTATCTATAAGTAGCAATTGTGTTTTCCTTTCACTTCATAGAACTATCTGATAAGTCGAACCTAAAATTATTTATACAATCGATTTCTTTGCTAATTAATGAATCAGATATATACAAATTAGTTGGTTTTGATTGAACTAAATAAAACTAAAGAAAACCTATCAAAAAGTAAAATCGCCAGTCTTGTATTCTCGCTTTTCCAGTTGACAGATTCAACTATCAAAGCCGCGGGTTTGATTTTTAAAATAATGAGTTAGAAAGGCTTAATCATACCGCATCCACCTATGGGGTGTGATCACTTGCTACGGCACTAAAGAGAGTTAGGTGATGTTCCTGCTCATCCCAACCAACCACATCAACCTCAATCCCTAGCCTCCTTCCCGGTTCCCTTTCCCTTTCTTTGTTTCTTCTCCACTATGGCACCACAACCCCATGTCATCGTCTCTCACTATCCACCTTAGCCCCTCTCAACCTCGTGGCATCCTGCCCCTAACCATCTCGACTCTACTCCCTGCACTCTAACAGCTAAACAAAACAACCTCATGCCATCGTCTCTCACTATCCACCTCAGCCCCTCTCAACCTCGTGACATCCTACCCCTAACCATCTTGACTCCACTCCCTGGACTCTAATAGCTAAACAATGTTATTTGTAATAACAATTTTCTTTGTTTTAAGTTCAACTGCATTTTTTATATTGGTTATGTGTAATATCTTATCTTCTGATTTTTATACATTATTTTGTTTTCTTACATGAAAAAAATGCCTTCTTAGTAAATTTGTAGTTTTGTAAGTTAAGAAAGCTTCTTGCCCCATAATTGCTCCTCGATTGACTGGCCGGTTTAGGACCAAAAAAAAACTATATAGGTAAATTTTTAAGAATATTCAATATTGTCTAGCATTTTTTTAAAGACGTAGTTTCTAAATTCACTTAGAAAACCCCAAATAATGATAAGAACAAAATAATGAAGAAATTTACTAGATAAAAAAAAGTGCGTGCAGTGTTATTTTTTAATGTATTGTTAGATTAGATGTAAATGACCTTTATCCGTCAAGAGTGAAGACCATCTTAGCCGGTTAAGGATTTCTTTTTCTAAATCAAATAAAAAAATTGAATACATAACACCATAAACACTTAACTTAAATTGCAATATAATCAATCAACTAGGTTAGAACCCCGTGTATTACACGGGTTGAATAAATGTAATTTTATATACTAAATTAAAACAATTATTCTTTAAAAATCTCGTTTATTACACGGGTTAAACAAATGTAATTTTATATATTAAATAATAAAAATGTTATATCTCTAAGAACCCCATGTATTCCCGTTTATTGTACGGGTTGAATAAATCTAATTATATATACTACATAATAAAAAAAGTTATATTTTAAAAAACACTGTGTATTACACGTGTTAAATAAATGTAATTTTGTAACCTTGTATATTACACGGGTTGGATAAATGTAATTTTATAAACTAAATAATAAAAAAAATTATATCTTTATAAACCTCGTGTATTATACAGGTTCAATAAATCCAATTATATATACTAAATCATTATCATCATCATAATCATACTCAGTAAATCCCACCAATAGCAAAGCTAAGTTAGGGTCTGAGGATGGTAAGATGTAGACAGCCTTACCTCTACCTCGTAGGAATAGAGATGCTGCTTTCAGTGAGAGCCCCGGCTCGATAGTAGTTTTGCATCAAACCTTGGATACAAGGCACACAACACTCAACAATCGGGACAAAGACCGATTAGTGCATGGTCCCTTTTGTCTTTCTACTATCAACGCCACCACATGATGATGATGCATGATTAGCCGTCCTCCGCTTATAACGTGATTTTCACGAACTTAGTAAAATAATGCTAAAATTAGTGCAATTTCACTTTTGCCCTCCGAGTGTCCACACATATATACATTATATGCGCAAACCGCAAGCGGTAGGGGTGTTCAGAAAAAACCGTAAACCGAACCGTAACCGTAACCAAGTAAACCGATCCGAATAACGAATTCGGTTTTTGGTTTGGTTACTAACCGAAACCGAATTGTGAATATGGTTTTTGGTTCGGTTTATGGATCCACATTTTAATTTATTTGGTTTATTCGGTTTATTTGGATAACCGAATAAACCATTTAAGTTATTAATTAAATAAAAGTAATAATATTTTATAAATCTTATACAATTTATTAGCCCAAAAATAGTTATTTTTTATGCAGCCCAAAATACTAAATGTAAATCTAAAAGCCTAACTCAAACCCACTCATTTCTAAAATAATAGAACTTCTTCAAACCTTCATAATAGAAACTAGGGTTACTACATGTTTGAAGATTATTTATATTTTGTGTCATTAAACTTATTTATAGTTTCTATGATCTATGTTTTGAAGCTTTAACTTTGTGGTTGTGTCTACGACTACTTTATGGATGTGTTTTTTTATTTCGCAATGAAACTTTCTTGTATTCATATGTTGTTAGGTGTAAATTAGTTGTGATGTTCGGAAGTTGGAACACAAACATAAATATAAATTAGGAAAAAAAGTACTTAGGTACAAATTGGTTAGATTTGGTTTATTTGGTTTCTAACCGAAACCAAACCGAATTGAATTTGGTTTGGTTTGGATCAGTTTGCATATTCCTTATTTGGTTTGGTTTGGGGTAAAAAAATTTGAAAACCAAATAAACCGAACCGGATAAACCAAATAAACCATAAACCGAACCGATGAACACCCCTAGCAAGCGGGGCGAATATATACTAAATAATAAAAAAAATTATATCTTTAAAAACAACATGTATTACACGGGTTAAATAAATGTAATTTTGTATAGTAAATAATATGCTATTGGATTCGTTTTAAAAAAAAGCATAAATTTGGTTCGGTTTAATTCGAATCAAGTCATAAACTTGGTTAAGTTTAATTCGAATTGATTAGAACCCCAATTTGGAAAATCTAAAACATAATTATATTATAAGCTTCTCTTCCTAATTAGTGTTTTTTAAAGTTTGATCTAATGTGTAATAAGTTATTTTGTTTGTACTTTTAATTTTTTATATGAGCGTATTATTGTTTTTTAAGTTTAAGATTATTTTTTGTGCTATTATTTAAAAAATCTTTAATTTATAATTTAAACTTGAAGATAATATATTATTAGATTAAATAGAATGATTTTATCCGACATTCAAAACAAGATAAGATTTAATATTAATTGATTATTTATTATTTAATTAATTGATATAAGATAAGTATGAAAATGTAGGAAATTAAAATGTAGACGCCTTCAATGAGTGACACGTGTCCCAAAATTGGTTTATTTTATTATATAGTATAGATATAGATGTTTATCAAGTCTGAAAGTATACTTTGCCAAAGAAAATATAGTGATATTCGAAACTTTCTGTACCATCTTAAAATTTGTGATTTTCTTTATAAAGACTGATAATTAAAATTATTATTTTTGACTTTTCATGAAACAATATTTTTTTTATTTCTAGCTAAAGTGCTTGACTAATTTAGAAACTAAATCTACGATGTTTAATATCGGATATAACTATAGCAAAAAAAGATTGCTAGAAAAAGGAAATTATTATTTTCAATAAAAAGTCTCAAACAATAATTGTAAAACTTTTCGGATCAAATCATAATTTTTATAACTTGCTGCTCAACGGCAATGTTTTAAAAACCAGTTTTATAAATTATACCAGGTTAGACTCAGAAATGATTTAACCGGTTGAACCGGGTTATACCAGACGGTTCAACTGGGTTGACTAATTAACCCTATAAATCCATAAAATACATTTTTTACTCAAAAAATACTTCATTTCATCATAAAAAATATTCCAAAAGTTAATCCATAATAAAAAAAAATAATAAAAAAATTCACGATTGGTACCTTTTTGGGCGCTAGGTTTTACTAAGAAGGTAAATTGTTACCTTTTTGTGCCCATAAAAAATTAAAAGTCCAAATTTTAATCTTTGACCCGGTATTGGTATACCGGTTTAAACTGGTATAACCCGATTTACTGGCGGTACAACTTCTTTGCCATTCCCTCAGTTTACCGGTATGATTCGTGTCGGCCAAGCTTCTGGCATCCGATTTAACCGGTTCAACCGGCCGATAGGTTTTTAAAACATTGACTGAAAGGTCAATTTCTTCTAACAAGTAACAATATCACTTGCTCATTACAGATTATTAATGTTTATTAAACTCATACTTTTTTATTAAGATTGTATAATTAAACATTGTAAGGTTTAAATTGTTAAAAAATAGTTGGTATTACAAAATGAAGATATGGTGTAGACCATCAACTCCACATTCAAAAGCATTCTTATGATGGCCCCCCCACACTTTCTTCATTTTCATGGAAGAAAACACAGATGACAAAAAAGAAAAAACCCCTCTATGTAAAAGAATAAAATAATTGCATGAGAAAAGCATATTTTTATATTGAGATTGTGACATAAGACCACCCACAAAACAGAGCTCTCTGTTCCCCAAAATCTTCTCATGTAAAAAACCTTGAAATTAGAAAGCTTATGCTCCAAGCACAACTTATTATTATTATTATTATTTTCCAATTTTTATTTTTATATCTTCTCATGTAAAAAAAAACCATGAAATTAGAAAGCTTATGCTCCAAGCACAACTTATTATTATTATTATTATTATTATTATTATTATTATTATTATTATTATTATTATTATTATTATTTTCCAATATTTATTTTCATATCTTGAAGTGGGTACCTTACCCTTTATTTTAATGTGTATAAATTCAAAAAAATAACTGAACCAAAGAAGCAAAGCATCTCTTGACTCTTGTTCTTGAAAACCTCCTCCTGTCCTGTGAGTATCTCAACTTTCCTTTGCTTACAATTAACAACTAGAAATCTTTTCATCCTCTTTCATAGTCTTCCCATATTTAATCTATCTATCTTTTAGTGGAAATTCAAATCTAAAGTTTGGAATCTTGAGTTATGCTTCATGATTTCAACCATTAATGAAGTTGAAAATGCATGGGGAGCTGTTTTTTTGTCCTTCCTTGGAACCCCTGCATTGCTATATATCACATGATCATCATCATCATCTCCTTTCATCAACACAATCTTTGCTAAACTTTTCACTTTCCCATAAACTAATTCATATAAAACTTCAAAAAACTCAAACATCTATTTCATGTTCATAGCTTTGTAACTTTGTAAGATCATTTGTTAGAAGATAGAAGTTAGAACACATTTTTTGGTCACAAAATGGATTTCTTGACAGGAGGGTCGAAGAACACGTGGCAGCCTGTGATGGGGCCAGATACAACCACCTCAAGTTATTGGTTGAACTGGAGAGGGTTGTTATGTTGTGTATGGATATTGACAGCAATGGGTATAGCTTCATATCTTATAACAAAATATGAAGGAGCTTCAAGTCAAAAATCAAGAAAAAGAGAAAATGAAGATGAGGTGGATGATTATGGAGGGGTGTTGTATGATGATGAAATTTGGAAGCCATGTTTGAAAGGAATACATCCAGCTTGGTTGATGAGTTATAGAATATTAGCTTTTATTGTGCTCTTGATTCTTATTATCCTAAATGCCATTGTTGATGGAGGTAGCATATTTTACTACTACACACAGTAAGTTTTTAAATCTTCCATTTTGAAATCAATCTTTATTTTCTTCACTTGATTTTAAAGATTTCCTCAATTTACCCATGTCAAAATTACAAAATTCATTGGATGTGTAAAAATAATTTTTTAAGGGTATTTTAGATATTTGGTTACCTTATATTTTTGTGAACGGTGAAACTTTTACGTAAAATAGAAAAAGGGTCAGCAAGAAACTGGAACCGGTTACCTTAGATGTTCATTGAAAGAATCACAATTGGCTTAATTTCACCTTTTAAAATCCTATGGTGTTCAAACTCTTAATATTAATTTATTATTTATTAAAATTAGATAACTTTTTGAAAGCTTAATATCAGAATGGCTTTATTCTGATTCTTCAATTTCATGCATTTGTTTTTTAAATTTATGGTTTTTACAATCATGATTCTGAAATCTCACCTTTTGTTCTTTTGGGTGGTTATCACAGGTGGACATTTACATTGGTTACTATATATTTTGGGGTATGTAATATGTTTCATTCCTTTTTTCTTTATCTTTCTTTATTAAAGCTACTATTTTTATACATTTTAAGTTTCTTGATTTATGTTCTGTTGTTCTTGGTGTCTTTCTTGCCACAGATAGGATCTTTATTGTCAATCTATGGATGCTACCAACACCACAACAAAGTTGGTGGTGACAGAAGTGAGAGATTAGATGAAGAACAAGCTGAAATTACCAATTTACCCAATGCTGCTAAATTTGTGGGTCCTAATGATCATAAACACCCTCGCCAAGTCGCTGGCATTTGGGGCTATGTTTTTCAGATCATGTTTCAGACGCTAGCAGGCGCGGTTGTGCTTACAGACTGTGTTTTCTGGTTAATCATGGTTCCATTTCTAACCATTAAAGATTATAATTTGAATTTTGTAAGTACAACGTATCCTTTGTTCAATTCGATTAAACAACGTTATCTTTCGTTTATGTTTTTTTGGGTGTTATATGATGCAGTTGATTATAAACATGCACTCCATCAATGCTGTGTTTTTAGTTGGTGACACTGCCTTAAATAGCTTGGTAAGTTATTTTTGTATTTTTATTTTTTAACACAAATTGCGACATCTTATTCATGACAATGACCCTTATAAATGTGAAATTTCCAGCGATTTCCGTGGTTTCGAATTGCATACTTTACCCTGTGGACATGTATTTTCGTCATTTTCCAATGGATCGTTCACGCATGCATAGCACTTTGGTAAACTGTCTGTCTTTCTATTTCTATATACTTTGAAACATTGTGTATTTACAAAAAATTCATAAGATTAGCTTTATTAACAAATTGATGGTAATCTTAATAGGTGGCCTTATCCTTTTCTTGATCTGTCATCCCCATTCTCTCCAATATGGTATGTTCTCTTACAAGACTACACATGTTGTATGTGTTTTCATCAAGAAATTGCTTCTAAACCTTTTGACATATGGTATGTTTGCAGGTACTTATTGCTGGCATTGTTGCACTTACCATGCTATGGAGTTTTTGCTTTAGTTATAAAACTGAAGCATTGTCTCTTGTCAAAATGGTTCCCGGATTCTAATCGATATATATTATAACCACAAAAGCGACGTTACATAGATTTTCTTGCTAAAAAAGGAAAGTCTTCTTTAAAAAGACGAGTGGTGACAAACATAGAGGCTGACCGAACACCCGAGATTTCTTGTGAGACTGATACAAATGTTAGAATGTTAATAGCATTCCTAGAAAA
Organism: Helianthus tuberosus; assembly: GCA_030545235.1. Lineage (NCBI taxonomy): Eukaryota > Viridiplantae > Streptophyta > Magnoliopsida > Asterales > Asteraceae > Helianthus > Helianthus tuberosus. The sequence goes on from CM060400.1 coordinate 196,749,800, forward strand.
TTAGGAATATAACTGTTTGATGTAATTATATATTGTATACAAGCTTATAGCATTATAAAAGAAGTGTTTTCTTATTTTTTAAACTTTTTTGTTGTTGTTGTTGTTCTTATACCTAGTACCTTATGTTTTATGATATGGGGTTATAATAGATTTTTTTCTTTAACTTTTTTTAATTATTAGAAAATTAAAATACTTGTATAAATAGAAAGTTTAGTGGGTCAATGGACTCCACCCCTAAGTTGATGCATTATTGGATGATTTAGTGTAACAAGTTAAAGTGGCATATATACATAAACACATGCAAAAAGTTATCTAAAAACCCCATGATTCACTTTTTGATCAATTCCATTGTAAAAACATGGGTTGCTCTTAGGACCCTGGTCAAAGTGGTTGATGTAAAATTGGGAACTTTACACTTTTCTCAGTTTCTTATTCATCTATTTCTGAGCCAAGAACCCATTCAAATAGTTCAAGAACCCTACCACTTCAGAGCTTTTGAAAGCATACATTTCAACTTGATCTTCATTGTTTCATAAGATGAATTGCAAAAGTTAATGGTACAAGTTGAAAATATTGAAGAACAACTTAAACAAAGTTGTAATCAAGGAGCCAATGTATCTCTATGCTCAAGAGATTTAATTAGATTTTTTTTTTATTTAGGATATCACAAAACTTATATAACTAGGATTTTGATACACTTGTTAAGATATAAAAATGTTGGAACTAATCCCGATCTTGTTTTTTTTTTTTTTTGAAATGTGAACTTCATTAAAACACACCGAACCCGCAAACCGGGACGGACGAAACAAACAAAACTACATATTCACAAATTTACACCAATCTCCCCATTCTAACATACCTTTCTTGGCCCTATGTTTAAACCAAAGAAAATTAACCGTCCTAACCTCGCTAAAGATGTCGTCAACACTACTCCTCTTGCCATTGAATCTAAGATTGTTTCTAGCCTTCCATAAAATCCAACAAGCCGAAATCACAATACCTTGCAGAGCCTTTCTTTCCAACGACCCCCTATCACCAGAAGCGTGGACTTCAAGCAAATCTCTAAAAGAAAAGACGAAGAAATTCATGACCCGACACCAAAAATTAATTCTTTCCCATAAACCCAAAGCCAAAGAACAAAATTTAGTGTGTTAAGTTTTATTACTAACCTCATTTAGTATAGCTTGGGCCTAAATTTAGTTTATAGTTTGTATCGCGTTCAAGGGCGTAGCTTCGTGGAAGGTGGGGGGGTGCCCCCCCCCCCCCCCACCCCACCCCACCATGTTTCGGTTAGAAGTGTAAAATTTTCGATTTTTCGTCCGAAAATTTTAAAATTATATAGGATTGTCCTCTCAATTATTTTGTCTAAATATTTATACAATAAATAAATTGGGTCCCATGACTTTCTGCCCCCTCGGAACTTTTGGTCAAGCTCCGCCACTGGTCGCGTTGATTCAATGATATGCTCCGGCAATGTATAAATAGGGTTGATGGCATCACATTTGTAATCCGTTCATATACATAATCATCAATACGAAATGTTTTTTGTCAATTGTTCGTGTGTTCATCTGGGTTTATTTTGTGTTCATCGATCTGGATTAGAGGCATTCAAAAAAAAGTATTCAATTTCTCTTTCTCTCAACTTTTACTTTCAATTAAGGACAATACATTAAAACAAATTGGACATGACTGTCAAAAAATAAATAAGCAATGTACGAAAAAGATAAAGGTCCAGATTAAAGAGATTGTGTTGGAATTAATTGTTTTTTTTTTAAACTCCCTAGAATTACTTGACAACTTCTTTTTATATAATTTTAGTTTTTAAATAAAATAAAAAACTTAAAAGTCTTAAAAGCTCCTGGCCCTGCATAGTTGATGTCTCTATTGATTTCAGTGCTAGATGTGCACTATATTCAAAAAGTTAGTGTATGTATCTATCAATTTCAATAAGATAATCGATTATAAATGGACACAACTTGGTTTTAGTTGGACCATAACTTGTAAATATTTGGTAAAATATAACATAAGGGAGAGGGGATTTATCGTAGTTGACAAGTGGTATTTATCAAACACGGAAAATTTCCATTTAAAAATAATACTCATTTTCCTAACTTTTCATATAAAATCAGAAGTTGCTATCCTAAGTTGTAAGTAGAGCTCTTTTAGTGGTAGAAGTAATTTACAGTAGTTATATCCTAAGTTAGTTATTTAATTTGTATTAATTATTGTTACTATCCTAAGTAAGTAAGTAATGGCGGTTATGGTGCCTTGTTCCCCAAGGAATCCTACTCTATAAATACCGATGCAACCTGAATCATTTGTATGTAATTAAAGTATGAAGTTAGTATGATTCTCTCTAAAATTCCCACTTTGTATTGTTGATTGTAACCCCACATTTAGTTCCAAGTTCCAACTGTGTATAAAAGTTTATGAAATTTTTATTCTAACACAAAAACTTTAGATTGTGTAACTTGGTTTTTCTCCTACTTTGTTATTACACGTTGGAGTTTTGTGACTTGCAGGGGAAAAAGACCGCGATTCAGAAGCTGAAAGAGATTGTACATTGTTATTCATTTCTGAAGTTGTGGCGTTATATAGTATATAACATGTATTTTCTATTTGAAATTCTGAATGATGATATAACATATTTACATGATAGATCAGCATTTTGTTTAAACCTACCAGCTCATGTTTGTTTAAAGCTAAGACTTTTCTTGGCATCAACTGTTTCTGAATTTTTTTGTTTATTTCCGGTAGATACAAAGACTTCTTTACATCCAATAAGAAACATGACCAAAACAGATTGTGTACTTCGCTACTTTCGGGTGTCGTTCCTGGCCTCAAAGTATTGTTAAAATCGACTTATACATTATCTTGGTTTTCGAATATAAGCGGATCATATTTATAAGGTTACACATGCTATGCAATTTCTTTGTTTTTCAACATGTACAATACGTATTGACTTAATACATGTAAAATGATGACTTTGATATAATGCACATAAAGTTTTGAGTTTATATAACTTTAGACGAGCTTGATAGTCTGTGTTTCGTCGTACACGAATAGAAGGATGTATATCCTAGTCTAATTAAGCTATTACATTATCTCTATTCACGTTTTAATTATATTTGACGATAGAATTATCACTCTATCTACTTGTATCTTTACAATCTACAATCATTTTTGTTACTTCTAAGCGTACTCCCCTTCTCACAATCTTGAATGTGGGACCCGACCCACCGCTAAAAAGATACTTTTCCTTGCACACGGGGTACGTTCAGAACAAGGGATGCATTTATTTTAGACACACCTCATTTCTATATCTTATGCAACAACTGTTTTTAATATAAAGTTACAAGGAAAACTGACAATAATCCAAAAATTAACAAACTTTCAAATTGTTGTTACATGTTAACCAACCTCTCTTTCATAACCAATCATATTTACAATCCAATTAAGCACCAAAGTATGATCATCATCATACCTTATAAAACACATAAAAATCACTTATTCAACCCAAAAATAGCTTCAAAATCTTTATACATCGCTTTCGGTTTCGCATTCATATCCATGGATGTCCCACTCGCCTGCGAAGAACTCCCACTTCTCTTCCCACTCCAAAACCCGCTCCACTTTGTCTGACTACTCGACGGATCCGTTGTACCATCTCTACTAAAACTACCCTTAGCCAAATCCCTCAACTGCTTCATCCACGGCCGCTCCGGTGTACCCAACCCCGTAAACCTCCGCGCCAGCACCGCCTCCGCCGCTGGAGCACCGTCATATCTCTGCCCTTTCAACGGAAACTTACCTTCAATGCTTTTCATTGGGACAAAAAGCAAAAGAATCCCCCAAGACGCTATTTTTAAACCTGTACATAAAGATTTATTATCTGGGTCAAGTTGTTTTATTTGACAGATCAATGAGTTCCACTCATTCAAGATTTGTGCAACGAATGCGAGTAGAAACAAGCACAGCATGGTGATCCCGATGTTGGTTTGATCATGGGTTGAAAGATTTTTCCTTAAAAGAACCAAACAAATGATAAAGATTGCAACTTGACTTGAAACTGATATGATTTCTACCAGTTGAACCTTTTTCTTGATGAAGGGTTTCTTTAGGACCATGAAAAACAGTTGGAATGAAGTGACACATAGTAATGCTTTTGTGGGTGTTTCTGAATAACCGTTTCTTGCATATATACCCACCAAGATTCCTAAAATGACCCGTTTGATTGATTCAAGGAAAATGTAGTAGATTCTTAAAATCCCGAATACTTTTTGGACAAAGGGTGCTTCTGCGTCTTCGTTTTCGTCGTCTGATGCGATTATGCTGCTTCGGGTTGTGTTGAAATCTAATGCTCCAGAAATCTGGGAGAGCATGTATTTTGGTGGGCCTCTTAGGTCTTCAAATAGTGGGCCTAAGATGGTTAGCCATTTGGAATTTGACGGGTCGATCCAGGTCCATTGGCCGCGTTTTCCGGGGCCTAATGTTACCTTAACTAGTGCTTGATACCAATGCATTTTTTGATCTTCGTGGTGAACTTCTTTGTATTGAAGTAGCTTACCGAGTGAGATTCCGATAGAAAGGAACAGGAACAATGCTAGTATTAGGAAAATTATGGTTCCTAGTATTAGAGCACCAACTGTAATCGCTAAAGCAGATCCTCCTGAAAAAAAAAAAACCGAATATAAAGTTGACTTTGTGGTCAAACAGACTAATCTTCGTAACCGAAAAATTGGTACCAAATCCAGTGTTTCAAGAAATTATAAGAGAGTGTTTAAATATCGTATAGCAAACATAAGCAAGTTGGAAAGTTACCATTGTAAGGTAGTGACAAAACTATGTAAATTTTGGAATTGAAAGGTGAAAAGTTTGACTGTACAAAATTACCTTTGAGTAGGGATGCTGAGGCTGCAGAAACACATGGAACCGCAAGAATTACCAGAAAGATTTCAAATCTTGGGAAAATGACCGAGACGTAAGTGTCTTCTTTCTCTTTTTTCTTTCTAAGTTTAAGTACGAGGAGGAACAATATATGCAGAATAATCAAGCCGCCGCTCATGACCGCCAGCCAAAACATACTCCGTTTGAAATCTGTCCACCTGAATAAATAATCCAAGTTCAATTGATATACTCAAAGCGATACTTGTAAGCAATTTAATTAAGCGCGACAAAACAGATAAGTGGTCGGGTGAATACAGGTTGTGACAAAAATGTATCATTTGAAATGAGTCGCCGTAAGAAAAAAAAATAGATAAAAAGGTATAAAACAAGTTGACTTGATAAATATAATTTAATCTAACCTACCCGTGTGAATCATATAAGTCTCCTATATATTCGGCCTCTGGTAACACATTTTGGCTCTGCGTATACAAACGTCCATTAGAAACCTTGACAAAGAGAAACAACTAACAATGTTGAGAAACAAGAACCATCAAACCTCAAAAAATGACTTATACTCCATTGCAGTGAGTGGCAATCCAAAAACCGAGTCAACTTTGTCAATATTCTTGGCTTTATTTCGCGTAAATTCACCAGTTCTAGGACCATAAGAATGTGGATTCATAGGCCAAACGGGCTTCACGTAACCACATTCCCACGGGAGTTTGAAATACGGGATACTCCATCTTAAACCCTTTACAAATTCACTATACTCGACAGGTAAAGGTACCGCTAACCATCCGGATAACGCAAAGATTTGAATGTGGCATACAATTCGCTGGTTTCATGTGGCCAACAAACCAATTAGCATCATCTTTTTTAAAAGTAAAAGTGTACAGTAGTTAAAAAACCAACTTACAAAAAGAATCCTTGCGGGACTCGTAGTTAACAATGGTGACGGAGTTGCAAATGCTCCGTGATTCTGGAGGGAAGCGGTGGAAACGGTCAGCAGGGTTGCAACCACAGCGGTCAACACGAAAGCAGCGGTTGCGGACGTAGAAAGCGCCGACGATGCAGCCGGTACAGAATCTGTGACAGGTTTATTAGTCGTGAATATTCATAATGTAGAAAAAGAACTGTATAAAGATTCAAGAACCGATGGTTCATACAATGAAAAAACCGTAAGACGTTTGATGCTAGATTCTTGTTTCCAGCAACATCTGTTGTTACGTTCTCTGGAACTTGCACTATCACCCATTCTTCAGTCGGTTTAATGTCAACTTTGTAGACACTCTTACTTATTTCAAGAAATCTGCACAAAATATGTAATACAGAAGTTACAAAAGATCATATAATCAATTTCAAATACAAATTTATAGAAGAAGGGTAAGGTACACAGATGGTCCCTGTGGTTTACCAAAATTTTGGATTTGGTCCCTATCTTTTCAAAAGTACACGGATGGTCGCTATGGTTTGCACTTTGTAACGTATTTAGTACCCAGCCAACAAATCCAAAAGTTTTAGCATGTCCGAGTTAGGGACTAAATGCGTGACAAAGTACAAACCACAGGGACCATCCATGTACTTTTGGAAAAAACTGGGGACTAAATGTGTTACAGAGTACAAACCACAGGAACCATCTGTGTGCTTTTAAAAAGCTAAGAACCTAATCCAAAATTTTAGTAAACCACAAGGACCATCTGTGTACATTACTCAAAGAAGAAAGACTCACCCTTGCATATGTCCTCCAGAAACAGATAACTGAGACGAGTTAAATCCGAAAACAGGCTTCATGAACTTTATCATGACGGGGATAAGCTCCTCTTGTGTCCTCATATGGGTCGTCGTGCTTAATCTCACATAAGGCCGTTGAGAATCTACACATGTTTCCAACAAAAGATAAATCTGTTAAAACAAGTTCGACGTTTTAAGTTGAAGCTACCATGTTTTAAAACTAAATTCTCAAATGTACCAAAAAGAAATGTAACTGGTGCAACGGGTGAAACCGGGGTGCCTTGTCTACTTATGAGTGATCCTGAATCGAGCGTGGTGGTGACAATGGCGATATCGTGAATATCTACAAACTCAAACCCGAATCTTCGGTTTCCGAGGCTTTCGTTATTGCTGGTGGCTGGAATGAGTGATCCTTGACTAACTTTGAGTGAATTAAAGACCTCGGTTGATGTGTTGACTATGGGTTCGGAAAAATATAGATACAGTTTCAAGTTCTTGTGTTTGTTAGTCACTTGAACCGATCTAACATTGTTATCGAGTTGAAGTAGTTGCTCAGGTATATGAGTCCTCAGGTCAACATATACAGGTCTTCTGTCTGCAAAATCAGTCAACAAGTGAGTACAGTTGACTTTTTGAGTCAAACTACCTACTTTTTACTTACCAAAATGAACCAAGAAACTGGAACCCGTAGTTCGTGTAAACTGATTTCCAGCAGCATCTCTACACAAATATCTGTCTGTTACTAACACTACTCTTCCGTAATCAACGTTTGTCGATAAATTAACTGAAATAGAATATTCAAGATTCGGCTTGATGGTTTTTAGAGTGTTTGGAATAACTTGGCCTTGACCATAAACAAGAAGCTGCAAGTGCAAAAAAAAAGAACCTTTTAGTTGAAAAATGTATAACCTATAGATACAGATTATTTACCTAACGAAACCACTAGGAAGCACCTACTTACGCTGCAGTCATTTGCAGATGAACACCCAAAACCACCACTGCCACTGCAGGATTCACTAAAAATTATAAACGCAGAAACGATTGAAGCGTTTGTAAAGGATGTTGATGCTGTAACGTATGCTGTCGGGGGAACAGTGTCTGCAGGGCCAATGAGTATATTTTGTTAAAGTTTTGTTCATGATTACAGTTACTAAAATAAACTAATATGATGAAGGAGAGTTAATGTTAACTAACCAATGGTCCACTCATAAGTAGCACAACGGGTCAGATGAGACCCGTTGCTGCACACTTCAAACGTATGGTTCCCGTCTCGCAATTCAGTGTAAGAAATTTCTCCAGATGAACAGTTTGATGGCACAAGATCATCCAGCTGCATGCAACCAAAAGAAATACATTTACATTTTCCGGATATAACGTTTGTAGAGGTGGCAAAACGGACAAGGTGGGGCGGGTAACATGTTCCAACGGGTCGTTTTTTAGTAAGATTTAAAACGAGTCAGGCTGGGTTGATTTAAAAAACCCTTTTCCAATTATTTATAAATAATTAACACATAAATTATGATTAAAAATACATTAATATGATACTAAAAACATAATTAATTAAAAAGATTATTTAGATCAAAAATAAACTTTAGACGAATTTTAAGATGAATTTTAACCGGTTTGATCCACCCACCTATTTAACTATTTTTCTTTGACTATATAATATTGTAGAAAAAGGCACCCACTGATTTGAATAAGATTAGTTAGAATTGCAGTTTTTTAGTTTCATTTTTTTTTAAATTTGTGATTTTTGCAAGAAAAAAACCCAATTCTTTAGAATTAATTATTCCATTTTCATAACTAAAAAAACCAACGTTTGACTTTTGTGGTCAAATGGGCTCAGCCAGAATCCAAATTGACACAGAGTTGATCTGAAAACTAGAAACTGGCCCAATTCCCAAGCCATGCATAAACAAAATTACATGAATTACAAGATTTGTAATGCAAGAATCTTTAAAGTAAGATGTTAGTTTTCACGAATTGGGTCATAGTCTTTTACTCTTTTTGGGCTTGCATAAACTTGATGTTCAAGATAACTGCATGCTAGTTTTATCAACAAAGTTTAAATCTTGAAGCATTTTCAGTTTATTATATCCACACAAAAAAAAAAAACCATGAACTTGCAGATTACTGCTTACAGGGTCTGAGGTGTACCAAGTTACAATCTTTTTCCATTTTTGGTTCAAGAAATAGAACAGAGAGAGGTAAATAAAGTACAAACCTTGCAGCTGGAGGTACAATTGGTGCAAGAAAAGTCAGCATTTTTAACTTGAAAAGCAAATGTAGGGGAGTCAAGATTGGAGATGGGTTCAGGTTTCTTGATTAAGTTAACAGAAACTTCACTCTTTACTTCCACACATAATAATCCAACAATGAATATACAGATAACCAATGAGTAGTATTTGGTATATTTGAGCAGAGTAGCCATTAGAGAGTGGTGTGAGGTCATGAAATACGCAGATGCATGGCTGTAGACTGATTAGATATGAAATGATTTGAAGGTTTAGTGGAGGAGGAGAAAGCATGTAAAACTGTTACTCCGTGACTATATATGTATATATATAGAGAGAGAGAGAGAGAGTAAATGCTGAATAGGGAAAGATGACTTATGATTTGGCCATCAATATGGGCATACATATGACCACATATCACAGGAATAGGACACATGAACGTAAAAAAAAAAAAAACAGGATAAAAAATCATTCATTCACCAAATGGGTTGGTACCTTACTGGTAAAGACAAACCTTTTACAATTATCATGATTTGAACGTCTTGGGTTAAAGTCTCACAAATCACAGAAATAAAGAAAATGGTCATTCTAGAAAAGAAAAATCATTCATTTTGTTTAGAGATAGTTTAACAAATAATTTTAGATTGAACTAATTTGATAAGAAGACCAATAATTATACATATATTATTTTATTTGGATTTTAGGACATAAAGAAACACACTGGATTCTATTAAATATTACTTGGTATATGTTGGTTGACTAGGTAGACAGAATGGAGAACATATAACATGCTTAATACAGTTAGACAGCAAATTGTAGCAAGGATAGACCTGTTTTCAAGAAACTATATATTTATCAAATTCTAAAACTTAAGCCTCTTTTACTGAAACGCAAAAGTACATTTTTTAAATTCAAACTTAATAAGATAGTTAACTATGGTAGAAGAAAATCATGAACTCAATTAGGTGTGCACGTGAGACAAATCCCACCAATAACAAAGCTAAGGTATGGTATGAGAATGGTAAAATGTAGACAGCTCGTATCAAACTATATAACACTGGCTTATTAAAAGCTTGGGTCAAGCTTAAATGAGCTAGAAATGAGCTCAAGCATAAATTGAAGTTCATTTAGTAACTGAATTCAAGTCGAAGCTTTATACACCAAGCTTATTAAGTTCACCTGTGATTTTAAACGAGCCTATTACTTGTAGAAATATAATATATACTTGCATGATAAATATTATCATATGTATAATTAAGATATAGAGTGTAAATTAAAAAAGCATAAACAAACCAAGTTCAAGCTCTATTAAGTTGAACAACCTAAGCTTGGTTCTTTCACACTACTAGATGTAATGATCTAAATTAAGTACACATATGTTATAATCATAAATATGAAATCTCACTCTCATGGAATTTTGTTTTATTCAAAGATGTTCAATGGACTTTATTTTTGTATAATTATTTATCTTGAGTTTTAAAAAAGAAAAAGTCCTTCCATTTTCTTATTAATATGGAAAATTCTTTTACGACATTAAAATCCCTAAAATAATAAGAAACCTCGTCTTTTTCCATAATTAATTCCGTAACCCATGTAGAGATTTATGGGTGTAAATTAAGTGATCTGTCTACATGAGATTTTGTTCAAAATCCTTAAATGGCCTCTATATACGGCTATAAGCAGCATGACTCGTTTACATCCATACTTTTAAGCTCTCAAATATGGTTTCTCCTAGTTTTTTTAAATCAGAGATCCAACTCAAATATGGTTTCTCCCAGTTTTTTTTTTTTTTTTAATCAGAGGTCCAAAGTTGCAGCTTTAATCACATTACAACAGATTAGCACAATATGTTTGACATTGTCATACTAATTTCTCCTCTTTACACCTTTCTTTAGACTTTTCCATCTATTTCTGCTATGCAACCATCCTTGATGGAATCTTTCTCTCTTGTGGACCATGGGTGGCTGAGGTGGGGGATGGGGTGCAACACACCAAGAGAAAAGTGATAATGTTTATGAGGCCAAAATAGAAACATCAAACCATCATACTCAACACCTATTGCAAACTGACAACTTGTAAAAATGACAAAACAATGTCTCACATATTTACAGATAACTAGTAACTTCTACTTCTTTTAACCGTACCTTACCAATTCTATGTAACCTCAAGTCACCAGGGACCACAATATTCCATGTGGTTTGTAGAAATCAAAACAATCTAATTTTATTATGTCAAACTTTTTACCAAAGAGGTGTGTTCTTTTTTTTTTCATGATCATGTGACATTATAGTCATAATTTTTGCCAGTTGTTTTAAGCCTAATGTGAACTTCTTCTGAGAAAGAATAATGACTTTCTGAGTGCTTCCAAAATCAATGGCAAATTGGCAAGTCCTGCTAGCATTTTTTAAATGGTCCCCTGTATATGTTATCACAATACATTAGCTTATATCCACAAAAATCAGAACCACCTTAGCCTCATTGAGATCCAATAATGATAACCTCAAAATTTTCTCCACCCTATCTATCATTTTCAACAAAATATTTCTTTTTCATCCTGTTATCAAGAGCCAAGTAGAAGTTTAGAACATGATATCAACTTATCATGAAAATGAAAATCTTGATGAACAAATTTTCTAAAATGATGAAACTGTAGATCCTAGAATTGATCAATACATTAAGTAAATATAACTTACAAATACTAGATTATATCATTTTCTGGCACCCAGACTCGAAGGAGTTTATCATAAAACGAACATGTAGCAACGATAGTTTTCTCCTTGTTGTCTAGATCGCGTATACTCCCTCTATACCAATCTGCTCCGTAAGCAAGTGAATCATGTTTGTTATATGTTTCCACCACTTTAACTTCATTTCCATCGACTTTAACAATAGCAAACCCGTTGTGCATACAAGCCGCCAAAATCAATCCGGGAACAACAGAATGGTTCTTGATTCTCCAAACCCCGCCACCTAAATTAATCGATGTTTCATTTACGGGCCTTGAAATCGATCTCACATCCCATACCCTTAAACTTTCATCATAGCTTCCGGTAAATAAAGTGTTGGGATCATGTGGAGATTTTGCAATACAACAAACACCCATCTGATGGGCTTTTGAATTCTGAAATGCAATTTCGGATGGACTGTTGCGTAAGTCCCAGCCCTTGAATTTGCAGTCATCTGACCCAGTGTAGACCAGATGTGGCTGGTCCGGGTCGAAAGAGGCAGCCCAGACCTCAAAGTCATGGGCTTTCCATTCTTGTAGTACGCTTGTTTTGGTCTCTTCAATAGATATTATCGAGACCGAACCGTCAGAAAGGCCCGTTGATATCGATGTAGCCGACGGATTCCAGTCTAAGCATAGACACATAGACGAGCTGACTTTTTCGTTATGTACCTCTTTCAAAGCATCCCCTACATCATGTTACAATTGATGAGTTTAAATCATACATACTAACATTTTATTTTATCAATTTAGCGTACCGTTTATAGAGTTTTTTAAGTGATGAACCCTCAAGAAACCATCAGCGTCTGCTTGAGCAAGCAATGGATGTGTTGCGTTGGCTCCCACTGGGTTCCATTTCATATCAAAGATACCCGCAGTTTTCAACCTATAGGACAAATCGACTCTGTCGAGGTCCACGTTGAAAAGAGAAATGCTTCCGGATCTACTTGGTTGATCACCCTCTTGCAGCGTGTAGGTTGAAGCTGCGAGGACATGGTGGAACGAATCATGGGGACAAAACTCAACAACGTCTGCATTTCCATCTAGGTAGCAATGTCCCACTTCCATAATCTAAGTGAAATTATAAGATATCGGATATTCAGACGTAGTCATTCAGTAAACACATGACACAAAACAGAAAATTTTTCTTTAGTTTCATTTGGGCAATTTATCGAACAGGTTATGGGTATGATGACAAAATCAAGAATGGTTGTGGTGTTATACAGTATTGTCAAAAGTTTTAAATATGAGTCTACCTAATCAGAATAGTCAAGTGTCATAATAACATACAAATGCTATGAAAGAATTTAAAACTCTACTAATACTAAAGTAAAGTTCAGTTTAAATTAGGGTTTAACCAGCAATGCCCTTTGTAGCAGTGAGTCAAGTTATATTCAGGTTGAATTAATATAGTTCTTAGTCGCCCGAAGATTGAAAGGCCCTATTCTAAAAACAGATATGAACACTTATATAACAGCCAACAGAGGATAGAATTGTCACCTGAGTATCAAAACAGATCAGAGACAAAGAAGTTGAATAACAGCAACTCCGCCTGTTTCAGAAGATGAAAGAAGACGGCCAGACGACGTTGTATGTATTGTAAGCAGCGACAGAACAATAGTAGAAAACGGAGCACTGACAGACAGATGGTGGATTGGGGGGAGTTTCGCCGATTTGGATCATATGTGGGCCGTTTATGAAGAGGCCCATCCAGTACTAAACTGGGCTTCACTACACCAAAAATACACAACCAGAAGACAAAACCAACCAGTTAGGTTTAGTGTTATCGTGTGAAACAAAGCCCCCTTTAAAGCCTATTTAAACTTAAAAAGCAAAAAAAAAATATGAACGAAAAAAAAGAAATTTGATTGGATAAGATGCAAGGGGCTCCAAATGCTCAGCCAGTGGCGATCCAGGAATTTTTTTCAAGGGGTTCGCTTTTTTAAATGTCCGGACATAAAAGAACGGGTCGGATCGACGGTTCTGGTCGGTTCAAAAAGTTTCAAAAGATTACAAATTTACATCAAATTAAATGTTAAAATCAACAATTGCGAGAATGACTTGCAAACTACATCAAATTAATAGAGTTTTAGTATTAAAACAGTATCCAATATCCCAACAACCAGGTCAATTTGCAAACGACCAAACTTCATGCTCCCAAACACCATATAAAGGCCAAGATCAAATATGAAAACTATTAAAGAAGAGTAACACATTATAACTGCTATGCACTTATAGTGGTGTTTTTGAGATGTACTCTATAAATCTAGAAAAATCCATAATTTCACGGAAAAATTAATGTTAGAAACTAGCAATCCCATCAAATTTCAAGTACAAACAATGCATTGCTCCAAACACATCAAATTTCAAGTACAAACAAGATCTAATTCGACATAAATAGTGTTTAAAAATTTCCAATACAAACTAGATCTAATTCGACATTAATAGGGTTTATATTACGAAACGAACCTGAATTATTAAGAGACTAGAGAGTGATTGAGTGAGACTGAGGAGGCTGGAGGGGTTGCGTGGAGGCTGAAGTGACTCCGGCGTCCGGCGAGGGCTGTGCCACGGCGGCGACGGTGGCTGGAGAGTGGAGACAAGGCTGAAGACTGTGGCTGTGGAGCGTTTTTCTGTTTCCGTCGTGTTTTCTGAAGAAGGGAGCATGAGTGAGCTAAAGTTAAAACCCTAGATCTAATTTGATTTTGAATTAAAATAATAATAATAATAATAATAATAATAATAATAATAATAATAATAATAATAATAATAATAATAATAATAATAATAATAATAATAATAATAATAGGGGAAAGGGGTTTAAGGGGACTCGCACAGTACAGACGTGACCTCATATTAACAAGCGCGTATATTAACTTGTTCCTTCAGAATTTTGTATATAAGTTAACGCTATAAATTACGAGCCGAACGGGTTCTGATAACCCCTAACAAAGTGTAAATCCGCCTCTGTGCTCAGCCTCTCATGCCTTCTATCCCCATGGTTGAGGGCTTCAAGGGTGCCCCCTTTGGCTTTGGGGAGGGTGGTGATTTGGGGCGTCATTGTGCAGATATGGCAAAGGGCGCTTCTCCACACCAGGTGGCCTTATCGTTTAATAATTAGATTGAACACAGACAATGCTTGTTTCTTGTATTATTACAAGAAATTAGTTATTTTCTGTGATCGCAAGGATTAAGGTTTATTTATTTTGAGTCAATGTCTTTTTGATGATACGACTCTTAGGTGCAAACTTAAATAAGGAGGGTGCCATGCGTAAAAGAACGAAAATGGGGATGAAAAGAAGCTGGCAAATTAATCTAAACAAACGACTCTCTAAAGTCGGGGATTTCGATAAAAGCAAGGTATACGCCATCTTTGACATGTTGATCGCTAACGGTCAAATATTAAAAAAAAAATGAAACAAATGCTTATCGAATGACAATGGGTTATGTGTTTAACATATATGTTTTAAAGGTTGGATTCTTTGCAGAACTTACTTTTTATACAGAACTCTTAAGAACCATTTATAGCCGTTGATCTATTAATCAATGGTTGAAATAAGTGATGGTATATTTGTAATTAAAACGACAATAAAAGAGTTATATTTAAATTAAATAAGGGTATAAATGTAAACATACACTAATTTAAAATGGAAATAACCAGAATTTGTTCCATTTTTTTTCTCCAACATCCTACAGACGATTATTTTTCAAATATCCCTCCATGCCACCATTTATTTAGGCTTTTTATTGCTTCGAAATGATATTTTATCTATATATATTCATCAAACGGATACTTTATTCATATGTGTTAATGCTAACATACATGTAAATATAATATTTACATATATGTAAATATCCGAGCTTATCATCAATTTATGTAAAATGTTTAGTATACATGGAGGTATAACAGTTACATATATGTAAATATTGGTATCCATCACCAATTTCTTCAAAGTGAATGTTAATTTACATTTATGTATATTGTACAAGTGTCATATTTACACATATAAATATCTGAGCTGATTACCAATTTATGTAAATGTTTAATATACATGCATGTAAGTATAATCATTACATATATGTAAATATTCATATTCATCGCCAATTTCTTTAAGGTGAATGCCACATTACATTTATGTAAATGTTTCACATACACATACGTATAAGTATAATATTTACACATATATTCAAACTGGTTATCAATTTCTTTAAGCCAACCATTTAGTTACGTTTATGTAAATCTTCAAAATTAAAATTTTAAACTATCTGTATATTTGAAAGTAAATAATGAATAAAAAGCGTATCAACTCTAAAAAAATACCACGAGCATGAAATTCTTTACAAGACTTGCTTTTTATGAACTCATAAAAACCTTTTAATTTTATAGCCGTTGATCATCAATGGAAAAGTCCGATCAACTCTAAAAAAATTTACCAGCATGGATATATTTAATGTATTGCCTATGTGGATGCTTAGTTGGCTTGCACCATTGGGTGACATGTGTCCCCCAATGGTTTGCTTTATTAGAGATATAGATTACCATTAATGTTAAACATAATACACTCAAATTGATAATACAAAGAAATATTGGATACGATTAGCCTCTGTAAGTTTCGGTTGGTTTGGATTTTGTAGATCTAAAAGTGTTTTTAAAATGAGAGATTTTAGGAATTAATCGTTAGTAGTCAAAACCAATTTTTTAAATGAGATAATATGGAATAGTTATTTACGTTTATGCCCTTTATTAAAAAAATAAATGAAAAAAACTAAAAAAAAAATGATTGGTTATAAAGAGTTCTGTAAGTTCTGCATATATTTTGGGTTCTGAAATGATCCTCATCCATGTTTTAATTCTTGTTAGATTGTTTTGGTTGTGTTAATCCTAATATGACTTGTTGTTGGCTTTTCAGTTTTGCCAATCCACTTTAGAGATACTCTAGATGTGTATGGGTGTTTATCGGTTTGGTTAACAATCTTTTCGGATTTGAAAATTTATGGCCCTATTTGATATCCGATTCGATCCGAATTTTGAAACATCTAATCGATCTGAATTCAATTTTAATTGGTTTCAGTTAAAAACTTAATCAATCGAATTCAAACCAATAACAGTTTTGTCCAATTTACTTTCTATTTGTGTTTCAGACAAACGTGTGGGTTCTGAACAATAACAAAATATTCAAACAAACACAACATAGCCTAGAACAAAAACTTTAGAACCATAACAAAACAAAGATTACACAAAAGTCAGGAAGAATATTAGCAAATGAAACCTTGTACCAAAAAACTTCAAACTAGGTTTTTTTTTCCAATAAAGTACCTAAATAACCAGTTAAGTCCAAAACAAGAACTATTTCATCAGCTCTAAACCTTCATCTCTAAAAAAAAATAAGAAATAAATAAATGGACGATTAGGTGTTAAACTTTTAAATATAATATGAAAGATGTTTGATATTTATAAATACCTTCTTCGAATCTATCAATGTTTTCTTCCACATTGCAAGCAACACCATTTGGACATACCCCAATCATGACAACAATTTAAAGCTTCAACGTTTGATGAGTTAAAAAATGAGTTGATCACTCTACATCATGTGAGATTCAAAAGCCCACTGTGGAAAAAGAAATGGCTAAAAAATCAAACGACAATAAAAGAAATGTTGGACTTCTCTTTCTCCAGCAACCAAAAACAGTGAAATATTGATTTTTAAACCAACCATCATCTTCTTCAGTCTCCTATTTCAAATACCTATCCAACTCGATTTTTGAATCTTCACCTGTTGATGCAACAAATAATAGACCAACGGTAGTAGCTGGGCTGGTTAGGCAAAAGGATTGAAGGGTTCAACTTTGCCTAACGCAGGTCGTGGGGTCCCCCCACGTTTGCAAGACGTGGAAGGAGGTTCACTAGTTTATTTTTGTTATTTGCTAAGGATCCTCCTCTGAAGTGTGTTCAGATTCGGATGAAGGAGCAAGGTAACCCTTTTTGTAAAGGGTTTCTCCTTGTAGTACGTATTGCCTTGCCTTGATTTCAACCCTTTTAGCTTCTACTTGATCATTGGGTAATTCACCGTTTTTAAGGAACTTTTTGATGGGAGTTATCCAGTTTGGATCTTCTTCGGTAACTACATCTTGAACTTCCAATTCATCGATTGATGGAGCCTTCAACACTTCTACCAGCACCTTCTTGGTAAGGTGGGCGAAAGTGAGAGATGCAAGCTTACTTAGGGCATCAGCCTTTTTGTTTTGAGATCTGGGGATCTGTTTGATGTTGCACGCTTGGAAGGTACTCATCAGCTCCTTGGATTTTTCTCTGTATTTTTTCATGTTGGGCTCTTTAGCTATGTAGCTATCATTTACTTGGCTTGAGACCAGCAACGAATCTGTGAACACTTCAAGCTTTTCAACCTTCATTTCTTTAGCCAGCCTTAAGCCAGCTATTAGTGCCTCGTATTCAGCCTCGTTATTGGTGGTCTGAAAATCAAAACGGAGAGCATATGTGAATTCCAACCCTTCTGGGTTGATCAAAACTAGCCCAGCCCCTGACCCTTCAACGCTTGAAGCCCCGTCGGTAAAAAGCTTCCAGGCTTCAAGGTTTGAAGGTTCAGTGGTGGTAGTGTTTACTTCAGTGATTGCTTGGTTTGGGACTTCCACAATGAAATCAGCCAAGACTTGGGCCTTGATAGCTTTTCTTGGGATATAGGTGATGTTATGCTCACCTAGTTCTATGGCCCATTTGGCTAATCGTCCCGAGTTTTCAGGTTTTTTAAGCACATTCTTGATAGGTTGGTCGGTGACCACTTGTATAGGGTGTGCTTGGAAATACCTTCGAAGCCTTTTAGCTGTTTGAACTAGGGCTAGGGCAAGTTTTTCAAGGGGGGGATATTTCGTTTCAGCCAATTTTAAATTTTTGCTGAAAAAATAAACGAGTACCTGGGCAGTGATTGCTTGGTTTGGGACTTCCACAATGAAATCAGCCAAGACTTGGGCCTTGATAGCTTTTCTTGGGATATAGGTGATGTTATGCTCACCTAGTTCTATGGCCCATTTGGCTAATCGTCCCGAGTTTTCAGGTTTTTCAAGCACATTCTTGATAGGTTGGTCGGTGACCACTTGTATAGGGTGTGCTTGGAAATACCTTCGAAGCCTTTTAGCTGTTTGAACTAGGGCTAGGGCAAGTTTTTCAAGGGGGGATATTTCGTTTCAGCCAATTTTAAAGTTTTGCTGAAAAAATAAACGAGTACCTGGGCCTTGTCTCGCTCAATGGTGAGGACTGCACTGATGGCCTCGTCAGCAATTGAGATGTACACCGATATTAACTCCCCAGTTTCAGGTGCCGCAATATCTGGTAGGGAAGCTAGATGTTGCTTCATCTGGTTGAAAACTTCTTCAGCTTCCTCAGTCCATTTGAAATCCTTCTTATCTGAGCAGTTCTTGAGCGTTTTGTAGAAGGGCAGAGATCTTTCGGCCAACTTTGAGGTAAAACGCTTCAAGGCTGCAAGCTTCCCGTTTAAGCTTTCAACTCCTTCTTGGTTTTTGGTGATTTGGTTTCAAGGACAGCTTTCACTTTGTTTGGGTTAGCCTTGATGCTTTGTTTCCCCATAATATGGCCCAAGAACTTTCCTTCCTCAAACCCAAATGAGCATTTTTCAGGGTTGAGTTTCATGTTAACCTTTCTGAGATTATTGAAAGTTTCTTGAATGTCGTCAAGCATTTGATACTCCGTCTTGCTTTTGATCACCAAGTCATCGACATATGCCTCCATGTTTTTACCGATTTGGCTTGCAAAGGCTTTGTCAACGAGTCGTTGGTAGGTTGCTCCAACATTTTTGAGGCCAAAAGGCATCTTTTGATAACAAAAGATCCCTTTGTCCGTGTGAAAGGCTGTTTTTTCCTCATCCTCTTCCTTCATGAGGATTTGGTGGTAACCTTTGTATGCATCAAGAAAGCATTTGAACGAGTAACCGGTGAGGGAGTCAACCTTGAGATCAATTTCCGGTAGTGGATAGCAATCCTTAGGACAAGCCTTGTTAAGATCCTTGAAATCTATGCACATCCTCCAAGAGTTGTCGGGTTTCTTGACCATAACCGGGTTTGCAACCCATGATTGGTACTTGACTTCTCGGTGAATGCCGGCAGACACAAGCTTTTCAACCTCTTGGCAGGCTGCCAGACTTCTCTCGGGTGCTAGGCTTCTTTTCTTTTGGACCACAGGCTTGACATCCGGTGGTATTCTTAACTCATGCTCAGCAATGTTCCGAGGGATCCCTGTCATATCTTCTGGACACCAAGCGAAGACATCGCTGTAATGTGTTAGCAGCTTTTCGAGATACGAAAGGGTCTCTTGTGAAAGGCTTGGATTGACCCTTATTCTTTGTTCAGGGTACTTAGGGTTTATGACCAACCTTTGCCTGTCTTCTTCACTGTTTGAGCTTTCACCCTCAACCATGTAGGCTTCCAGGGTGGGTTGAAGGGTTGCTATTCGCCTCTCGGTTGGAAATTTGACTGTGCCATGTCCAACAGACACGGCCATGTAGAATGCACACTGCCCTGGTCTTCCAATGATCACATCGTAGTTTGAAGGTATGTTAATAACCACAAAGGTGAGTGGTTGGATTCTTTCCTTCTGACCTTCGCTAAAATGAACATTAAGTGTCAGTTGCCCTAAAGGCTTGAGGGGTATATCGGCAATACCTTTTATGGAGGTTCCAGAGGGTTGAAGCCTTGAACGTTCTTCATTACTCAAACGGTTGAAGAATTTCTCGAACATGATTTCAGTAGCTGCCCCAGTGTCTATGTATGCTTTGCTTGTTTGTAACGTTCCCACAGTAGCCTCAACCACAAGAGGGCTTGAAAGAGGGTCTTTCTCCGTGGGTGGGAAGCAAACACACTGAAGCTCCCAAGCTTCCAACCGCTGTCTTTTGTGTGGAACCCTTCCATCGAAGTCTACCATGTTGACTTCCTTACCTTTTCCTTCAGCCATTTTATCCCTTACTCCCTTTACCAAGTGAGCAAGTTCTCCGGTCTTAACGGCTTCTTCAATTCTATTTTTAAGTTGGAAGCAGTCATTGGTATGGTGTCCCTTTTTCTTCATGGAACTCACAATACTGTGTGGAGTTCTCATTTTTCCGGCTTTTGGGGAGAGGCCTAGGAGGCCTGAAGTTCTGCTTGACTTCTTCCGTTGCAAGGATTTCTTGAGGAGTCTTTGTGAGGGGTGTGAAGTTTACTCCTTTCTCCCTGGTTGGAGGGTTCCGGCCTTCAGGCCTTCGATGGTCTGAACCCTTTTGACGTCTGTCATAGGAGTTAAAGTTCCCTCTTTTTCTGGCTGGGCTGCTGCCCCGCCAACTGGACCCTCTTTTCCTTTGTTCTTTGATATCAACTGCCTCCTCTCCCCCGATACGGGCTTCTGCCCTTTCTAGAGCTTCCTCCAAGGCCTTGGGCAGGGATTTATTGAAATCTATTGTGAGATATTTTGAGGTGATAGCGTTCATGAAGCCGGCTACCCTCATTTTCTCATCTGCCCCTACATATGTGAGGCCTTCCTTCTTGTATCGTTCAATGAACTCGCTGAGACTTTCATCGTCACGCTGTTTTATCTGAAAGATCACGGTTGCATCTTTGACATATCGCCTTTGTTGGGAGAAGTTGGCCAGAAAACCCTTGCTGAGGTCATCGAAGCTTCGAATGCTTCGAGCAGGTAAGTCGTTGAACCAGATCCTTGCTGATCCAACAAGGGTTTGCATGAACATTAGGCAACATTCAGCGTTTGACCATTTCTCAATCCTTGCTGTGCCAGTGAAGATCTGAAGATGATCCTAAGGATCTTCAGTCCCATCATACGTTCTAATGTCGGATGGCATCTTGATCTTTGTTTGGAAATCATAATCGGCTATTTGTTGTGAAAAACACGAGAGGTTACTCGGCTTGTAAGGTTTGGCCAGGTCTTCTTCAGCTCTTACACCCGTGTTATTGCCATTGCTGTTGTTTCCCTGAGTGGCTAGCACCTGATTGATAAAGTGCTGCCATGGGAAGCTGGCCATCATTTGGGTCATCATCTGGGGCATCATCTGGGTCATAGGGTTGAAGCCTTGGAGGCTTCCAGGTGCGCCTGAGCAGCTAACTCCAAGGGGAGTGCTCATAACTGCACTTCGTGCCAATGGAAGCACAGACAGGGCTTGTTCCCATGAAGTTGTTGTAGAAGCTGGAAAGCTTGCTACTGGGGACTGTAGGAGCTGATCTAGGGTCAGCTCATGGCCTAGAGGAGCACCACTAGTAGCCGGTTGAGATGAAAAGAGAGGATGCGTTGTAGGATTTGGTCTCACGTACAGATATGGGTTAGGATTTGGAGGATTACTGGGACCAGCCTCCTCCCTAGATGCAAAAGGAGGGACAGGAGGTCCAGGAGATAACGTTGGTTCAGGCTCATCATAATCTAGACGAATCCTCACTCCTTTTTCCCTTTCCCTACTTACATATTGGTTGAGGAGAGATCTCAACTCAAGGAAATTGTTAGCAACCCCCTCAGGCGTGAGCTCAACACGTGTTGGGGTGTCGAAAACACCAACATTGGGGGAAGGGACTCCAGATCTGGACGGAGTTGGGGTGTTGAAAGTGAGAAACTCGGGAGTGCTTCCCGGAGTTGAAAAAGAAGTTGGTATAGCCATGTGAGCTTGGCTAGTACCCGGGGTGGAGGCGTTTGGGACCTGATTCACTTCTCCCGGGGATCCACTTTCTGACATTGTAATTTCAAGAGAAGAGAGCTACACAACTAGGTCTTTTTGAGAAGAAATAGTGGCGTAGCCCCACGGTGGGCGCCAACTTGTTGATGCAACAAATAATAGACCAACGGTAGTAGCTGGGCTGGTTAGGCAAAAGGGTTGAAGGGTTCAACTTTGCCTAACGCAGGTCGTGGGGTCCCCCCACGTTTGCAAGACGTGGAAGGAGGTTCACTAGTTTATTTTTGTTATTTGCTAAGGATCCTCCTCTGAAGTGTGTTCAGATTCGGATGAAGGAGCAAATAGAATGTGTGTGTTTGATATGAAAGAGAGAGTGACTCGCATGAAGCAAGTACTCGAGATGAATGACCAGAGATTGCGAGAATCAGGGCTGGCCAGGAATGTCTCCTGAAGTAAATGAAGTGTCAATTTATAGGAGAAGACATCTCCCAAAGAAGAATGCATTTGACTAGTGACCTTGCTTGCAGTGAGGGGCTTGCCCTTTCGGGGGTTAAAGCCTTTTGACCCCTGGATAATAGCGTGTGCTCTGCAGACCTGCGTTGCTTTTGCGGCTGGCGAGTTGGTGGAGCTGTCCGGAGATGTGACTTATTTACTGTTCCCGTATTGCTTTACTTCATCTCCTCAGCTTTTCAACCATTGAACCATTTAACCCTTTGAGCGTTTACATATTTAGTCATTTTATTTAGTCTTGGGCATGTGTATCTCTCTTACCTTAGGCATGTGTATCTCTCTTAATGCTCTTTATGTATCATCAACATTGCCAAACAAACTAAAACTTTTGCTACTTGAATTTTCCTCATGTCTTGGTCTTAAAACCTATGTAAAATCTGATTTGTTGCTTTGGTTTAATGAATCGCGAGTTCTTTAACTAGACTAAAGCCACGTACGTTTGAAAACCGAGAAGTTTCGATTTCGTAACAAGATCTACAACGATATTATTTTTATCATCAGGTATAGAGGTAATAATGATGTTTTTGATTAATGAGTTCATTGTTTGAATACACATACATATGCCCAATATATAGAAAACTGAAAACAAGAATAAAAGGAAAGACAATTAATGGCTGAGCTGGAGTTTTGGCTGTAAAACAGCTGTGATTGGGCTGGAAATCCTCATAAAAATCTTTACTCATTCTCTTCTTTCCGACACTCCCCCTCAAGTTGAGTAGTGGGGTCACCAATACTTAACTTGCTCAAGCAGCTACTAAAAGCGTTTCCATTGACGGCCTTTGTAAGAATATCTGCGAGTTGATCTTTTGACGATACATATGGGAGCTCTATGATTCTTTCTTCCAGTTTCTCTTTGATGAAATGTCGGTCTACCTCCACGTGTTTTGTTCGATCATGTTGTACTGGGTTTTCTGAGATTTGTATTGCAGCCGTATTGTCACACATAACTTTACTGGGTTCCTTTTGAGAAAAACCAATGTCTTCTAGTAGCTTCCTGATCCAAAGAACTTCACTTAACCCTCGAGCTATACCTCTAAATTCCGCTTCTGAACTCGACAGAGCAACCACCTTTTGTTTCTTACTTCTCCAAGTAACAAGGTTTCCGTCGACCAAGGAGAAGCACCCTGATGTTGACCTTCGATTTCCCTTATCTCCTGCCCAGTCTGCATCAGTGTAGAGCTCAACATTCAGATGTCCATTTGTTTTGAACAACACTCCATGGCCTACGGTCCCCTTGAGATACCTTAAAATTCTCTGAGCAGCTTCCATGTGGGCAACTTGTGGTTGGTGCATGAACTGACTTACGACTCCAACCGCATACGCTATATCAGGACGAGTGTGAGAGAGGTAAATTAGCTTGCCTACGAGCCGTTGATACCTTTCTTTGTCCGCAAGCTCCCCATTAAGTTCCATATGAAGGTTGTGATTCACCACCATTGGAGTATCTGCGGGTTTACAATCAATCAACCCGGTTTCCGCCAGAAGATCAAGGACATACTTTCTTTGGCAAATGAAGATCCCCCGTTTAGACCTGAGAACTTCAATCCCGAGGAAATACTTGAGATCCCCTAGATCTTTCATTTCAAATTTTGAAAACAGGTTCTCTTTTAGCTGTGTTATTTCTTCTACATCATTTCCGGTAATAATCATGTCGTCTACATATTCTTTCATGTCTCAGAGTAATCAATTCCATACGTTTGAGTGTAACCCTTGGCTACGAGCTGAGCTTTGTATCTTCCAATAGAACCATCTGGTTTATATTTGATTGAATACACCCACCGACATCCAACAGTTTTCTTTCCTTTAGGAAGAATGCACTTCTCCCACGTGTTGTTTTTCATAAGAGCACGCATCTCCGTTTCCATTGCTTCCTTCCAGTTCTTCTTACCCTGGGCTTCCTTTACGGAACTCGGTATTTGTTCAGAGTATAGTGAGGTAACAAATGCTTTCGCACTGTTAGATAAGTTCCCGTTAACCACATTGGCTGTAGGATACCTTGAATTTCTGGTTTCCCTTTCTGGGGAGTATCGTTTTGGAGGAACCCCTCTATTGGCTCTAGGAGGTAAAACGTATGTTCCCGTTGTTGTTCCAGAACCCCCATCATGTTGTTCATTAGATTCAACTTCTCCTTGGACTGCGTTGTTTTGCTCAGCAATCTCCACCTGTTCCATTGTCTCGGGACTTTCCTGATTGTTAGTGGTATCTGGATCAGATTCAGACACATTTCCAAGGTTTGAAGAGTCACTTACCTCGAACACCAGTCTGGATGATTCTTGGGTGAGACTTTCGACAGGCTTAGTATGTGTGGATGTATGAGATGACTCATTTTCGCTTGCAGATGGAATCCACTTCAACCAGCTCAGTGAGTCTTCATGTTCTATCTCCCCCTGACCACTGAGATGGGACTGATAGTAATATTCTGTTTCAAGAAAATCACAGTGGACAGTCGTAATCACACGACGTCGTGATGGGTTATAACATCGGTATCCTTTCTGATTCACCCCATAACCAACAAAGACACATTTTTCGGCACATGGGTCAAGTTTGGATCGTTCGGTTTTGGGTATATGGGGAAAAACGGTACACCCAAAGACACGAGGTGGTAAGGTAAGAGGTGGGGGTAGTTTGGTGAATGTGGATAAGGTATCTAGGGGAGTTTTTAGGTCAAGGGCTTTGGTTGGTAAACGATTAAGAAGATACACAACTGTGTTTATAGCTTCAGGCCAAAAAGATTAAGGGACTTTGGATTCAAGCATAAGGGCTCGGGCCATTTCTACCAAAATACCATTTTTTTCGCTCAACTACACCATTCTGTTCTGGGTGTTTTGGGCAAGTGGTTTGGTGAATCATTCCCTTCTCTTGAATAAATTGTTTCATGGAGGTATTAACGTACTCCCCTCCATTATCAGATCGTAAGATCTGAATGTTGGTTTTGAATTGAGTTTGGACCATGGTGTAAAACAGTCTAAATTTGTCAAAAACTTCAGATTTGTGTTTTAAAAAATATACCCATGTCATCCGGGTACAGTCATCAACAAATAATAGGAAGAAACGAATATTTTGACCTCCATTCGTTTCAGCTGGACCCCAAACATCGGAATGTATTAGTGAAAAGGGTTCACATCGGAATGTTTTTTATGGCTTTTGGCTAAGGTACATGTTTCACAGTCTAATGTACTGTTTGACGGAAAGAGTTTAGGGAGTAAAAGATGTAGATACCCGGCGGAAGGATGCCCTAATATCCTATGCCAAAGCCATGCTTCTCTACTCTTTGTTCCGTGAGCAAGCATCGCAGTCCCTGACTGAGTCACCTCATCCACATAGTATAAGCCCTGTCGTTCAGTGCCACGCCCAATTATCTTTCCAGTTCTGATGTCCTGTAAGATACAAAAATGAGGATGCATTAGAACTGTGCAATTGAGTTCCTTTGTAACATGACTTATTGATAACAATTTGTGTGTTAACGAAGGAACATATAAACAATTTGACAATCTCAGATTGGGAGATATTTCGACAGTTCCTCCTCCCTCTACTAAAGCACTTACGCCATTTGCAGTCTTGATGTGGGTTCTATTTGGTTTCTTTGTAGACACGAAGTCTGATGGCTCGTACGTCATCGTATCAGTGGCTCCACAATCAAAAATCCAAGAACTGACTTGATCACCGCTTTTCTGTGTTGTTAAATAGGCTTCCCCACTTGTTGACGGATAGTCCTTCAACAACTCATAGTTCCTGTAACTAATCATTTGCAAAATCTTTTTTTTAAATGTTGTCTTAAACAAAAAAGGAAAAATAATTCCAAAAAAAAATAACAACCCTCTTTTTCCTTCACGTGTTCTCTAACCCCTCCACACCTAACTTTTCCTTCCTTCCTTCACATAGAAAACGAAACACAGAACCGAAAAAACCTAGCCCCCCACTTTCTTCTCTACACACCACTTCTGCACTTTTAGAGAGAGAGAGAGAAGAATCTGAGAGAGGCGAGAGAGGAAAATCAGAGAGAAACCAAAGTGTGTTGTGGTGGTTGATGCCAGAGATACGAGGCCGGCGAGTGTTCCGCGGCGGTCGGAGAACGATGTGATGGTTACGATGTCTGGCTCTCCGTCAGGATCTGACGTGTGCGATTCTGGCAACAATAACAATAACAACCACAGCGGTTCGGTTCAGATTCCGATCGTCGCCGCCGTTGGCTGCGTCAACGCTGTCGTCACCGGGAACACCAGGAACAGTGGTTGTTTGGGCAGTGGATGCAGCGGTTGTTCGTTTGATTTTCTCGGAGTTAGATTTTGATTTTTGGGTTTTTCTGGTTTGAGGTTGGATTGGCTGGGGATAGATTGTAGATGATGAGCAAAGTGTTCAAGAATCAGAAACACTGCTCTGATACCATATCATCAAGTATAGAGGTAATAATGATGTTTTTGATTACTGAGTTCATTGTTTGAATACACATACATATGCCCAATATATAGAAAACTGAAAACAAGAATAAAAGGAAAGACAATAAATGGCTGAGCTGGAGTTTTGGCTGTAAAACAGCTGTGATTGGGCTGGAAATCCTCATAAAAATCTTTACTCATTCTCTTATTTCCGACAATTTTTGTCAATGTACTTACCAACGACAACTCCATTTTCATCAAAACACCATATGCTTGATTTGTCTTAAAAACAATTGGACGAGGCTTGTATAACCTTTTAACAAGCCGAAATGTCGTTCGTTTGGCGCTTTAGACATTATTATTCTTATCACCAATTTAAGTGCATATTTTCTTACATATCAAAACTTAAATGGTAGCACACATATAGACATACATTACTGGAGTTGGTGCTTAAGACCTCACTAGTGTTCACTTGCATCGTAGGATCCATGTAGCGTGTGCAAACAAACTTGTGGAACCTGTGAATACAAATCCTTCACCAACAAGTGAATCTCGCGGCCGTTCTTTTACTTTTTTATTTTTGGGGGAAAACATTGCTTACATACGTGTTTGTGCTTGTGATATATTGTTACATGAGTTAGATAACACCATCACACTTAGGGCACGGGTCAACATAATTAACTTAGAATTAAGTCGTAGATTATATAAATAACACTAATTTGGTTAACACCCACTTTCATGATTAGTCTTGTTATTGTGCTAACCTTGACTGTTGTGTCAAATGATTACATATTAACCATGTTACTTTTAATAACATTTGTGATGAAGCATTGGTTGGGGCGTACAATGAAGTTGAGGTTTGGTTATGGGCTCTGATGTAGCCGTAGGATACGTAATATTCTTGTGTTAAAAGACCCGTTTTTAGGGATTATCTCAAATCTGGTAGGAATAGATAGTTATTAATGTTTAGTTGAGATTTGTAGGTAATGGAGTAATTTGGCCGTGAAAGAGTGAAGTAGGAGCACTAGGAAAAAAGACTAGAGGAAGTTATGAAGAGGGTAAAGCATACGACCCGTACCATACCCATTGGATATGAATCGTAACCACCGCCAGACAGAAAGTATGAAATCCAAGTTCAGATTGGGCCAGAGTGGGCCCTTGTCAAAAGTTACGGCCCATACCCAAGTACATGGTTACGACCCGTACGAAAGTCGAATCCCATAATCAGAGCATGGTAACAAAGGAATGCGATGGAAACCCTAAAAATAATTGTAGTTCAAGGAAAGCGAAAAAGGGGTTGTACAAAGTGAATTGCAAGGGTTCAGAAGAGAAAAGGCATGAGAATTTAAGATCTAAAGCACAGGGAAGCAAAATTTGATTACACGGGTTAATCTTTATAGTTTTTCTAGTCTTTAACTTGTGTTCATGATGATAAATTTGACTTGTGTTTTGAATTTATTTGTCATGTTCGGCTAAACTTTTATATGATTGTCCGAGTGAGATGATTCGTTGATTTTGTTTATGATTGATGATAGGTTTCTTATCAATATAATTTTGGTAGTATGGTATGACTAGTTCTTATGATGTGTATGCGTGTATGTTGTTGGTGCATACATCTGTCGACTTCGTCTTGTATCGAGTCTTGTTCTAGATATGTTAGATCAGGGCACATTGTACGAGAAAATAGTAGATTTTAGTGTTAAATAGGCTGATTCCGCTTGAAGTGGTTGATTTCGCTTGAAATGACATTTGTCATTTTCAAGCGGAATTACGTCAATTGATATTTCGCTTGAAGCTGTTTCAAGCGAAATCATGAAGCCTATATATATCATTCCAAGCGAAATCAGTTAAAGTAGAGAACAGTTTGTGTTTTGGATACCGAGGTGCTGCCGGTTTATCTAGTGAATGTAATCAGTGTTATATCAATCAGAAAGCATTTTAAAGTGATATTCAAGCTGTTTCGAAGTCTATTTCTCTGTTTCCGCCTTTGAAATAGATAAAAAAAACTCCTCTGAACGACTCATTCGGGTCTCAAATCGATCCTTCAAGTGGTATAAGAGCTCAGGAGGAGGAGTTCTTTACAATTCAGCTCGAAATTTCTGTTTTCTACACCTTCTTTTTAAAATCAACAAGTTTTCACGGTTAAAATCGGCTAATTTTCTCTCATATTGTGTAAAACTGCATTTTAACAAACCCTTGAGAGTTTCAGAACAAAATTCGGCTTAAAAATGACTAAAATGGACCTAAGTTGTGGTTCTGCTTGAACGAACACAGCCTTATTCCGCTTCAAAGACATTATTCCGCTTGAGTTTTTCAAGCGAAATCAGTGATTTCTCTTCAGTCTGATTCCGTTTGAAAGTTGCTGGTGATTTCGCTTGAAATCGTTGTCTCGCTTGAGTGATTCCGTTTGAGTGGGTATTTCAATTGAAATTGATTATTTCGCTTGAAATTGCAAGTTGGTGGTTTCGCTTGTATTTGCTATTCCGCTTGAATAGTAATTTCGCTTGAAAAGTGTTGTTTTTGAAAAACGTGTTACGGAATCATGAGTGAAGAATTTTACAACGCGTTTGCGACATCCCCGACTACTCCAGCTACCATTGCTCAAAACATGAATTTGGAAAATGAGACCGGAACTACACAAAAACCCCCGAAGCTAATGAGCATTGAGGAGTATTACGGTTGGAAAGATCGATTTGAAAACTGGGTTCAAGCCAATCACTTGAGATCTTGGGAGTGTATTTTGAAGAAGTATGTTCTACCACGTACTGATCTGCAAGTTGAGAAAGAAATCTCTGAATTCAATGACAAAGAACGAGACATGTACAGAGCTGAAAAGATGATGATTAGTCTACTTCAGCAAGCTATTAAAGAAGACATCTTTGTATTGCTGCAACATGACAAAACTTCAAAATCAATCTGGGATGCACTTAAAATCAAATTTGAGGGAAGTGAAAATATGATCAAAAGTAAAAAGTCATTGCTTAAGAAAGAATTCGATCTGTTCACAAGTTTGCCAGGGGAAGATACAAAGAAACTGATTGAACGATACTGCCACTTAGTGCGTTCTATGTCGTTGCTAAGTATAACCAAAGACCGAGAGGAATGGCTCGACAAACTAGCTGATGTGTTACCTCAAAAAGAGTGGGGTACATTTTTGATGATCTTGAAGAACACTGGAGTTTATGATGGTTTGACGATTTCTCAGTTCATCGAGAAGATTGAAGGACAAGATCTTGAACAACAAAAGATTGCGAGGATGAGTAATCCGACTGGTCAACAAGATGTGAAAATGTACTACAAAGGCAATGTTCAAGAAGCTGAAAAGAGTCCGAAAATACAAACTGCATTTAGTGCTAGAAATTCATCTGAAAATATTGAACAAAGTCCTAATAGCAGCAGTGGTTTCTCTTCATACCCGAGTGTAAATCCCAAGAGTTCATCATCAAGCTTTCATTCTCAAAGCACAAAAGGTGGTGGTTGTGTGATACAGTGCAATATTGCATTGAATCTTCCAGAGGGTCAAAGTTTTTCTGAAGAAATTGCAAAAGATCACATGTCGTTACTTGCTACTGTGCTACAATCATATGAAGGTTTGGTTGCAGGGAGAATCGGAAATCCTATGCTGACAAAAGAGGATTACGATCAGATAGACGCTGAAGAGATGGAGCTCATGGACATCAAATGGTGTCTAGCTAGTGTTTTGAGGAGAGCAGAAAAGTTTAAGATGATCACAGGGAGAAATGATTTTCTGGATGCACATGTGTCTACTTTGGGTTTTGATAAATCTAAAGTTACTTGTTTACGATGCAGGGAGAAAGGTCATTTCAAAAGAGAATGTAAAAATCAAGAAGCTAGTGGAGCAAAGAATCCATTTGGAAAAGATGACTACTATCGGAAAGCCATATATCAACAAGTTGCTTATCAACCATATCAACAAAAAGAAACACAAACTGCTCATGGGAAAATGATCGAAGATGCAAATAAGAAAGCTTATTCTGGCATTATTGATCAAGATAATGAGAAAATGGCTCCAGGTTTTAATTGGAATAAATATATATCAGCTGACAGTAAAGCATGTTTAATAAATCAAGATGATGAAAAATTATCTGAGGGGGAGTCTGTTGGTGCATACATCTGTCGACTTCGTCTTGTATCGAGTCTTGTTCTAGATATGTTAGATCAGGGCACATTGTACGAGAAAATAGTAGATTTTAGTGTTAAATAGGCTGATTCCGCTTGAAGTGGTTGATTTCGCTTGAAATGACATTTGTCATTTTCAAGCGGAATTACATCAATTAATATTTCGCTTGAAGCTGTTTCAAGCGAAATCATGAAGCCTATATATATCATTCCAAGCGAAATCAGTTAAAGTAGAGAACAGTTTGTGTTTTGGATACCGAGGTGCTGCCGGTTTATCCGGTGAATGTAATCAGTGTTATATCAATCAGAAAGCATTTTAAAGTGATATTCAAGCTGTTTCGAAGTCTATTTCTCTGTTTCCGCCTTTGAAATAGATAAAAAA
This sequence comes from Helianthus tuberosus, assembly GCA_030545235.1. NCBI lineage: Eukaryota > Viridiplantae > Streptophyta > Magnoliopsida > Asterales > Asteraceae > Helianthus > Helianthus tuberosus. The sequence continues at coordinate 196,781,458 of CM060400.1, forward strand.
ATCCTCTGAACGACTCATTCGGGTCTCAAATCGATCCTTCATATGTTCATATTGATTATGATGTTAGTTGTGTGGTTGTGTTGATCTTTCAATGAGGTTATATATGTTAGATTCAATATATTTTATCTCTAGGTTATATTGATGTTCAATAGCTTAGGGCTTGAAACTTTAATCGCTAATAGATAACTAATCATTATAACTGGTAAAACATATGTTCTGCTAAAGGGAAGGATCTGATTATAAGAGTCTAGAAACTAATTAGGGTTTCCTATAATCGTCTTACCTTGGTAGTTCGTAAACCATTATGTTCGTTGTTCACCTTGGCACTAGGCTAGAAACCCCAAGTCATAAGAATCCATACTATTACCAAGCTTTATTGAAGTAGGTCTAAAGGGGTGACTATAGCCTTAACCCCGTTTTAAAGGATTAACCTTAACCGGTCTTAGTTCATTTTAGCACTTTATACACCATAGTTAAGATAGGTCTTGAGTTGCTTTAATAAGTTTCGTCTATCATCAACAGTCTTCGTTGATTCGAGTTTACGATGGTTATATTTTCTTAACTTTTGGTAACCTTTCTAAGTAATTAAAGCTTTAGTTATTCTTAAGTTTAAGTTATAATTATTCGTAGATTGCATATAAAGTGATAAGTCCATTGCTAGTAGATTTTGTGTCCTTGGATTGATACTTGGGTACTTACTGATGCGTGCGAAGTGTCGTATATTTTAGGTGTATATTTTAAGCCCTTTTTAACACTTATTTTAGCCAAGTTTTAAATTTATAAAACACGATATTTCACTAACACTAAACACACATATGGGCAAGTGCACCCATCGTTGAGTGTAGTATAGCGTTGGTAAGATACCGAGGTCGTCCAAGGACACAAGAGCTTTTAATACCGGTTTATCCTCAACGTCTAACCAAAATAAAAGTTTAGAAAAATGTTTTAAACTAAGAAAAATAAAAACTAACTAAAATGCTGAAAATAAAAATAAAATAAAAACAGATAGACAAGATGAATCACTTGGTTCCGACTCGTATCTAGTATAACCTTTGATTATTTCCGCACTTTTGCACATAATTAAGAGATTATCTTAGTTATTGTAGTAGGCCCCTCTTTTGAAGGTGACGTTACCCTCACCCCAGTAGTTTGAGTCAGCAGGGATACAATCCTAAAGGGGTGGATTATTGGAAGATAATGAATTAAGTTATTAATGCAGTATTGTGGTAGGCCCCGCTTTTGGCGGTGACGTTACCCTCGACTAAGTAGTCTGAGTCAGCAGGGATACAGTCCTAAATAGCCGGGTTATAGTATTAATAGTAGTTAACTTATGAGGGGATCAAAGAGTTTGGACCCCCGCCATCCAATACCGTGAAGTATTGAAGGAGGTCCTACTAAATTTGACCCAGGTCCATTGCAGGACCTCTAAACGCTGAACAATGGCAAGACCTTTACCAAACCGTTCCCTTAACCCCCTACCAGGTAGCCAACATACCTCCATATAGACCGTGGAGATATGAATGGTGAAAATCCTTTATTTTATATAGACAGTAAAATAATGCCAAGACACCACGGACAAACGATAAGGAAAGATCACCTTCAACATAAGTAACTAGTTATTAAAGTCATTAATACAAAACCAAATAAAAAGTGCAAAAGATTAGAAATAAAAAGTATTATACTAGACACTTTGTCTTCACCAAGTGATGTAAGAGACTTAGGCAAACATGGCCTTGATTGTTAAGAACTCTTACGATCAATCTTGGATCCCGAGACGACTCACACACTCTATGATGGACAATGGATGATGGTGGTGGATGATGGTGTTGTGATGGTGGTGGGTGGTGGATGAAGTGTGAGAGAGGTGGTGTGCCAAGGGATGAGATGAAATGAATCCAAGCACTCCTATTTATAGGCTGAACAGAGAGCTGGACACGGCCCCGTGCCCGTCTGACACTCTCTCTCCTCATTAATTGTAATTCGCAATTACAATAAATGCGCCTGCTGTACTTTCGACACGCCCCCGTGTCCGCTGAGCACGGCCCGTGGTGGGCAATAGAAGCTTCTATAGGTTTGTCTTTTCTGCTGCTTCTTGGGCACGGCCCCGTGCTGGCTGAGCACGGGGCGTGTTCAGCCTTCTGTTTTCTCTATTTTGCTTTGGAAGGTGCCGTTGAGGGTTCGGGCAATCCACTAATGTTCCTTTTCTTGTATTTATGTTGGATTTAGCTGTCTTTTTGCTTCTTTTGCGTTTTTGAGCTCATTTAATCCTGAAAATACAAAAGGAAGACAAAAACACTCTTTTTCCAATATTAGTACTAAAAAAGGGTTAGTTTTATGCCTCATTTGATGTAATTTATATGTTGCATTTTACACACATCACTTACCTTAGCTATATTATATTCTGATAGGTACGTTTCCCTATATCGTGTAGTATTTGTTGGTTTTTACCTTAAAACTCGTCTGTGTGATTGTTTTAGTTTTATTGTTACTTTCTAAGTGCGTCAGGCTCATGGCAACTATGTCTTGCATCTATATTAAACACAAACTTTAATAAATACAAACTGTTTAGTTGTGTCTATAAACATGCGAACTCACTAGTTTTTTAGTTAACACGTTTTAACCATTTTTTAAGGAAACAAGTAAGTGAATCATGAAGACGAACTTAGGAATGCATGAAGAAGCCTTTTTGTTCTTATCATTTTGATGTAGGCATTAAAACCTATTTGCTAAGGCTAGTAGTATGTATTTAACGTTAGACCTAAGTTTGTTTATGTGAAATGTCGGGGTGCAAACGAGTTGAGCTACTTGTGAGTTATTCAAGCTCGACTAAAAAAAAGCTCAAAACGAGCCGAGCTTAAAAGAGCTCAAGCATGGGCCTAAAAATAAGATTATTTAGTAAATAAGCCTGGTCTCAAGCTTCACTTATCGTGCTCGAGCCAGCTCACGAGCCTAAACGATCCCATTGTTTATATAAGTTTTAATTAATATATTAAATATATATATATATATATAATTATTTGTACAATTATGAAAAAAAAACTAAGTTGTGTTTAAAAAAATAATTATAATGTCTTTGTACTTCTCGCATATATAATGTCTTTGAAACCATACTCGTAGCATAAAATAATAATTATAATGTCTAGGGTGTTACAATGGTCCATGTTAATCTTTATAGTATCGTTATAATCACCCCCATTTAGGGACTCGTCATCCTCGATGAGGTTTGCCCCACCAACCCGAACTAGATAGGAATGACTCTGATAGCATTTGTAACATTCGGGCCCTCGTACTACCATAATTGCTCGTTTTACCCCCGATGGGTTGCCCATATAGAAACTCATGAATTTGTTTTTGGTTTCCCTAGTGGTGACTTCTCACGAGGACACCAATCCTACTACTATTACCATTTGAGCACGCTTAGTTGTGGAGTTTTCATGTGCTCTGTAACAACCCTTGCCAAAATTATTATTTCTTATTCTTAAAATGCACATTTGGAAACCCTAATTGAGACCCCCAAGTGGTATAGCGCGACCCGTAATTTAAAAAAAAGGCAAAACTAGGAACAGGGCCCCTAAAACTCAAGGGGGTATCCCCTAATTGACAATCGTCCACTCAAAACGAGTTCAAAACACGTAAATTCGAGATATGTTGACTCACCAGGGCTAAGCTGGACACGAGGCCACCCTAGCCTATTTGGGTGTGCCCGGCGACACGCGCCAGGATCCCTGGCAGCCGGCGCGACATGCGGGCGGGGGAAAACTGGCTATAAAGCCAGGGGATTGGGACTGAGAACGTTGCCGAATTACGCAGCTAAGGCTATAAAGCTAAGACTGTTTGCATGTTTCGACGTAAAAATCCCTTACGTACGTTCACTTAGACGTTGTTTCGTTCAAAATATACTTAAATCTCGAACCTCTGCTACGACAACAGGGTAATAACTCGATCACTGATACGATACAATGTCTGATTGATTAAAACTGATCCGATGGATGTTTAAGTGCTGCCTGAATTCGGGCTATACTTTGTCATTTATCGTGAGGGTTTCGATCTCGTGAGTTATCGTAAATGTTGTATAAAGTTACTAACCTAGTTTCGTTTGCATTGTTATTTTAACTAGGTTACCAGGCTTAATCAGTAGGTGTAGGTCCCTCGGAGGTTGAGGTTAAACCTATTCCTTGTTATGTCTAACACACTAGCAAGTGCGGAATCCAAGCTAGCATGCAAACCGAGATAGAACAAGCACAAACACAACACACAAGACTCAACGATTAACACCTCTTGTATTAATACGTATGAAAGGTCTGTTACAAGCTCAATGTTTACAAATGTATTTTGCAAACTCTCTCAGTGTGTGTGTGTTCCCTGTCTCACTCTTGTCCTCTTAAAGTGAACACTACACATGGGTATTTATACCCGACACAGCATGTCTGGTCGAAGGATCAGACAGACTGATCGTAAGATCATCTGTCGATCTGAAACAGCTCGAAGGATCCACATATACCTCGAAGGATGATATCCTTCGAGGTCCACCCATATCTATCGGAGGTTTATCTTTCGAGCTCATCGAAGGATCTAAAATATCCTTCGATGACACATCCTTCGACCCAAACATCTTTCAACCAATGTTCTAACTGTTTGGTCAAGTCAAACCTGGAGGATGGTTGACTTGGTCAAACTTACATCAACCTTACATTAAAGACATCGTTTTGTATCATGACGAAATACAGACAAAGTACAGACACAAGTGCACCAACAAACTCCCCCTTGGCTGTAGCTTTGTCTCGATTTTCGTGTCTTCAAGTCTTTGACGTCCTTTCAAGTCTTCAATGTCGGAGGATCTTTTAAGTCTTCACGTCTTGAAAGCAGAAAGTGTACCAACAAACTCCCCGTTTCATGTAGGAAGTGTGTTGACAAACTCCCCCTTAACATAAGCTCCCCCTTGAGTTATGCTTGTGAAAGTCTTGATCTTTGCAACTTGAGATCCTTGTGGTGTTGATGATGGTCAGTGGCAACTCGATCATCTTCATCACTTGAGTGCCTTCACGTCGTGTCTTCATTCCGAAGCTTGTCATTGACCATGTTCTCCTTGCCTTTAGAATCTGCACATGCAAGAAATCTAAACGCGTAATGAGAACAACTGCCTGGAATATCATAAGCAAACGACACACATGTGACCATTGTTCAATCAAACACCGTCCGACAGTTTGAAAGTTTAACAAATTTTTTTTTTATCAATTTTAGTTTTTAACTTTCAAAATTTGCAAATTTCGACCGTTTATGAAGAATCAGTCGTTTCGGTTTTTCAATCAGGTTTCAGGTAACGAAGACTCGAGATCCAACATCGTACGATCGAAAATAAGATAGAAATAAAATCTTTTTGGCTTTTATAAAGTTTATATTAAAACACACCTAAAATCTTTTTGGAATTTTTTGAATATTTCAAATGTAAAGACAGAAAGCAGTAAATAAATATATACAAGGATACAGAAACTGAAAGCATTAAATAAATATTTACAGACATTCTTTTTGCGAGTTTCGAGGGTAAGAGAATCATATCAGTGTATGGTCATGCCAAAACGCTCTTGTTGTTCAATTAGTTAACATTTAGATAAGCATCCTATAACGATTATCGGTATTGTTGTCCACATAAGCTCAACTTATCATATGTAATCATGGCGAGGGGATACGTTAAGGTATGATTTATACTTACCGACCGGTGTTCATCCACACACGACATATTCCCGTATCAAGGTATGCACGAGAATTCATCTTATCGGTGAGTATACCGATTATCATCTGTTTGACCGTATATGATGTGAGATTCTCACTTATTTGATTTGAAAACAAGCCCTATGTGATAGAATCACTTATTGATGAGGAACTTGATTTTCGATGCATGAGGGCACAGGAGCAAGTCCGTGAACAGGTCAGTACTTTCGTACAGCAGAGAGACGAACTTGACTCCCGGAAAGAATCTGTGATATATTATCACTTATTTTGAGGGACATGTGATTGTTGATCACTTATTGAGGTCGTATGCAATATGTACACGTATGTATGGTATCATGGAAGATCTAGACTTGCGTCCCCGTTATTTTTCGGTAAAAGATACAACCATGATACCCAGATGATAAGCAGCATAAAGACCGAATATCTCAGAACCTCGGCAATCTCTCAAACGAAATTTCGGTACTAAGACCATATGCCAATGAGTGGTTCCCACCTGGTCTTCAGTTGATTAAGATTTATATCACCCTGCACACTTTAAAATGATTGTGAGCCTACCGATACATCTTATATAGAGCTGCTTATCGTTTTTCATTTAAGGTTTAAAGAGGTTTGGATAGACCACTGATGTACTATCATTTTCTCTTTTTCTCGCCAGGAAACTCATTTTTGTTTTTCTATTGTTTTTGTGTTTATGAAATTTTTCGATGTTTTTGGATTTTCAAATTTTGGATTTACTCCCCCCTAAAATCAATAAACTAAGACAAATTTAAAACACAAAGGTATTTACAAAAATGATTTTCCGATGTTGGTTAACTCATGTTTTACCTCAATGCCGTTTACCAAAATTAAGTTTTAATCAGAAATGATTTAGCGAATTTTGGAAAAATCAGTTGGCATGTCGGTAAGCGGTGCGGACCATGACAACATTGTCTGGCCAAAGAGTGCTGAACGAGATAATAATTCACAAAGCAGCTTAAATATCGACAAGTATAGGAGAGATTAGAAATTTAAAACCGTATCCTGCAACTGCATCGTGCATTGCAAGGAATCTGAGTGCTCTCCCTAACTGAATATCCACCCGGTGTGGATTTCAAAGACGATTTTTGTAGCTACTGAGAAATCTGTTGACAGCAACAAGATCATAAACCTTTGGGTCCGGCTGGTCTTCCACATTGCACCAGCGAAGGTCTTTGTCTTTCTCTTTCAGAAGTAGTGTGCGGTTGTTCAATCCACGCCAAGGCATCCGCACACCCGGTTGGTTTGTTCAACAAACACATTTTCTTCAAACACACCATGGAGAAATGTACACTGCACGTTCACCTTGTAGTTCCTTGAACTTCTTGTGAAAGAAAAATCCATGAATCTTAAAAAAAAAACTTCAGACGTGCTGCAGTCCCGTACTTTTCATTGAAATCTTTCCTGATGACCTCATCAAAAACATAACAACCAAATTTTGGCACATATCTCTTCATGTCGAATTTTTTTAACTTCATTCAACCACTTTCTTTCACCATCATTCCTTCATCGGAATGTTTGTCTTCTTATCTTTTTCCTTTCTTTTCTCATTTCTCTCCATTAAAGGCAACAACTCCTAGATATAATGATGTTTTGGAGTCTGGTGTCGCCAATCTTGTGCATGGACGCTCCACTCCTAAGACTATCAATAGTTCCTCCTGGAATATCCTACACACTCACTCAGAGATTAGTTGGAGAGAGGGACCCAAGCCTTTGTGGACTTGGGTCGTCCTTGATCATCAAGGAAAGTGATTTCAATCACTTGATGATTAGGAAAAAGAACCTGTGGTGCTCCCCTTGATTGAATTACCTGCTTTTGCTTCCAAGCTGTTTGTCCTTTACCAGTATTTGAATTCATTGTTTTAGCATTTACTGGTTTTACAGTTTCAGATTTTGCTTGTACAGGTTTTTCTTCTTTGACCTCTGATTTTAAGGCCTTTTCAATTACCTTTTGATTCTTTTACTTTAACTTCTTTTCCCTTTCTTTCAAGACACGTGGGTCTTGTTTCGGGGAAACTGATCGTTTTCGGTAATCGATTTCTTGGGGAGCACTCGTTTTTGACTTCAGCTTTTGCACGTGTGGGCAGTATCTTACAATATGCCCAACTGTCCCACATTCAAAACATGTTCTCCGCTCTACAAACTTCGGAGAAACATGTTGATGACCAGACGAAGAACCAGACAATGAACTTTGTGATCTAGACGTGCTTGGACCTACATCACATCCGTTGGTGTGTTGGGTGTAATTATGCTGATCATTTCGTTTTAAAATTCTAACTTGTTTTATAAAATCAATGTTAGATTTTTCCTGAAATGTTTCAAGTTTGTCTGAACCCGTGGATCTAACAAAGTTCATTTTCGGTTTTCGTTTCTTAACAGGAGCTCTTTGGTTTTGAACCTTTTGTTGTTGAACCTTTGGTTGTTCAGCCTTAGGCTGCTGAACTTTAGGTGCTTGAACATTCTTGTTCTGAGCCTTCTTTCCCTGTACCTTACCCTTTCCGGAGTTGACTTGTTGTTTTCGCTCAATTGGTAGTTTTTGGTTTCCGTATTGTTTTCTAATTTGCTCACACGGAATTGGATCACATTGAGTGACGGTAACTGTGCCACTTTTGTTCCCCAAAAACTTATCAGTGCATCCTTCAAAAATTTGCTCAATTAAATCTTGATTTACATTTTTAATTGGAAAATCTTTGTTAGAGTAGATTTTACTATCTCCTTTGAGCGTGTACAACAAGTTATTCTCTTCACTGCTAGATACAAGGGACTCCATTGCTTTCGACATTTCAGTCTTACTCGGTTTCACTGGTGGATCACACAGAATGTGATTCTCGATTGGAATATCTGTTGTAACCGAGTTAGACTGTCGTTTAACAATTTCTTCAGATTCATCATCTGAAGAGTCAGCATCCTCAACAATGGGAGGACTCTGTTCCTTAACACACGATGAATCTATTACATTCTCAGATCCTGATTGACCCGAAGATGATGTACCAGTTGTGAACCCGAGGCCTGCTGCAAAGTCATCTAGACCGAGTGGCACAGTAGGTTCAAAACGGGGCATATCCTCGTCATCAGGCAATTTGGAGTAATTGTGATTCATTGGGGAAGGACATGATTTGAATCCAAGACCAATATTTTTTGCATTCCCCTTTTTCTTTTGAACGTCAATGATGTGATCCAATACATAGCGGGAATTGGAATAGCTTTCCAGTTTCTGCTTAATTGTCTCACATTCACATCGAGCTGTTGCCAACTCTACCATTTGCTTTTCAATTGTGTCAATAAGATTATTGTTAGCATGTTGTTTTCGCAAAACAGCCTTTTGTAATTCTGAAACATCATGTCTTAATGACGCAATTGTAGCTTTAAATTCCTTTTCATTTCTGGTTAAAAACAAGTTAGCTTCAGTTGCTTTAGAAAGATCTACAATCAATTCTTGATTGTGTTTGTGTGTGATTTCAAATTTCTCTTGCAAACCCTCGTGTTTGCTTCGCAATTCGCAACACTTATCATTCATCGAAACATGTTTGTCTTGCAAGTCAAACAAACTAGCTTGTAAAGCGTCATGTTTGCCTTGCAACTCAGACATGTTTGCCTCTAAATCAGCATTTTTAACACGCAAACTATCACAGTTATCACAACTAACTACAGTGGGTTCATCGACACATACCTGACCTGATGAACTGTCGACATTAGCCATAAAGGCTGAATGGAGAGACGACGAAGAGTAAGCAGCTTGATCCACCAAATTAGATCTTCTTTCAGTTCCTGCTGCAGCTTCTTCCAAAAGCTCATCAATATCTGCATCGACTGACGCACTTGATGTCTCATCCACATGATCATTGCCTGAAGTGGAGGACTCTTCATCTGAACTTCCACTGTAACCGGAGCTGTCTTCATCTACAGAAGATTCATCACCATTGGTGGAAGATTCTCCACCACTGGCGTGTTTAAGATCCTTGACAACTTCAGCAAAATAAGCTGTTCCATCTGGAGCATCATTTCCCAACTGAAGCGACCAATCACAACCTTCATCTATTTGAACCACAAGTGCCTGGTTGGCATTTGATGGCCCTGCTTGGCTTTGGTTGTTGACAGGTATCAACGTACGAGCATTGTTCCTGTTCTGGTTCTGCTGGTTGCCTTGATTTCTGAAAGGATTTTGGTTTCCATGCTGAGCTGGTCTTGTGCATTCCCTTTTGAAATGACCCCGTTCACCATAGTTAAAGCACTTGACAGCTTGCTTGTCGAACCCATACTTGGTGTCTTTCTTGCTTTCCAAGTTGGTTCTCCCCGTCCTTTCCATAAACTCCTTTGCTCTTCGAATTGCACTAGCAAGAGCCCATTTGATATCCATCATTTCAAACTCTTCTTTATCCACTTGCTGATAATCTTCATTGGTTAGATTGATATTCCCAATCTGACCTGCGATCAATCCACAATAAGCACTAACCAAGGTGTTCAACATCTCCATATGCTCCTTGGCTATTTCGACACTGACTTTGGAAAAGTTGGAAGTGTCTAATCTGACTGTATTCGGATTGGAAGTGGCTTGAATGTTTGAAGAGCTTCCATAAAACCCTTGCTGTTGCGGTTGTTGCTGCTGAGCTGTCGGTTGCACATTCTGTTGTAGAGAAGAAGAATCTGGTCTTGAATACATCATCGTGTATGCTGAAGGATCAAACTGATTTGTTGTGGAAGGTCCGGTGTTTGAGATGAAGGCTGTTTGAAGCTTCGCATGTTGAGAGGCTGGTTTTTCTCCACTGATACCTCCTGCAATCCCATAGTACATCTCTGGGTTTTGAGGAGTTAGTGTTCTTTTTGCCTTAAGCTTTTCTTCTACATCCTTGTTCTCCAATTTTTGAATTAACTCATAAACGGTGATTGTGTCTAGAACACCATTTTCTTTGAGAATTTCAAGATAACTGCTCCACTTTGCTGGTAAGCTATCAGGGAATCTCTTCACCATTTCTTGTGGAGTGGCAGTGACTTTAAAAGCAAACATCTCGCTCAACAAGTGATGGAACCTTGTAGATAAATCTGCCAAAGTCTCATTCTCCAAACACGTGAATCCTTCAAACTCTTTCTTCAGTAATTCTTGCTTGATCTTTCTAGATTGAGCATTTCCTTCACATCGTAACGTGAGCATATCCCACAAGCTTTTAGTAGTCGTGCAGTAAACAAACTGGTGGTAAATGTCTCTGTGAAGAGCTTGTGTGAGAATCATGAATGCTTTCTTTTCCAACTCAAATTTCTTCTTATCATCTTCAGACATAGTGCTGTAAGTTTGTGGATTAGATCCTGCAACTTCCAAATCATTGTCAAATGCGGTGAAGAAGCACATCCATAGCTCTTGACCTTGCCCTTGCCCCTGAACATAAGTTCTCAGCCTTTCTTTCCACCATCCCCAATCATTGATGTGATTTAGCTTTGGTGGTTTTGTGCTTGTACCAGTTTTACTGTCGTTCTGCATCATAGATTGAATGCTGCTGCTTTGATTTGTGACCAATGCCCATTGATTTGCAGTTATCATTGCAACTTGAGGTGGGGCAATAGCCTGCATCTATGCAGTTTTGTTGAAATCTGACGTAGATTGCGTAGCTGATGATTGTGGAGTCAAAGTTGTTTGAGTCCACGCGGTTGGATCCCACTGACCGTGCGTAGCTGATGATTTTGGAGTCGAAGTTGTTCGAGTCCATGCGGTTGGATCCCACTGACCGTTTGTTCCCATTTTATAAAAATTAATATATTAAGTGAAAATTGATTTAAAAATTGAAAAACAAGTTTTCCCTTTTTTTTTAAATTTAATTTTCACAAACTATGTTAATATCTCGAATGATAACAAGCAGCCGAAGGATCTTGATCGAAAGACCTGAAACACACAAACTTGTTAAACTTAAACAGACAAGGATCGAAGGAACAGAACTTGTTCGAAGGATCAACAGTGTTCGAAAGATCACTGTTGAGTTTCGAACAATAATTTCGAAAGACTCTCCAATCGAAGGATCCTTGTTTTTCGAATAAGACCTGTAGATCGACAGATACATCCTTCGAAAAGATTCCTTGGAACGAAGGATAAGTCACAGACTTCGAAGGATGTTCGGAGGATGATTATCTATCGAACCTCCTTTGATCGAAAGATGATCTTTCGACTTCGAAGGATATCCTTCGATCTGCACTGACACAGTTGACAAAAGTGACAGGTTGGTGAAAAAGGTTGATGGGTTGGTAGAAACTTTCGGCAGAAGGTATGTTCAGACCATACTTTCTGCCAAAGCAGATTTGAACAATAAAAAATGCAGAAAAAGGAAGGTTCTTATCCAGAAAACCGGTCACCGGAGTAAGCCGGAATTTTGGCCGGAAATTACCAATCTTCTCAAAAACAAGTTTTTAAGTTACCCAACCCGTCCTTTAACACACCCGGTAAGTTTAGAACACGTTTTTACGACAAGAAATGCGCGAAAAACAGTAAAAACGGGTGCTAAACCAAGTGAGTTTTTGTCCAAAACACTCCAAAGTCTTGTATAAACTCGGTTTTTAACAAGGAAAAGAGCCACGGCTCTGATACCACTTGAAGGTCCCTCGGAGGTTGAGGTTAAACCTATTCCTTGTTATGTCTAACACACTAGCAAGTGCGGAATCCAAGCTAGCATGCAAACCGAGATAGAACAAGCACAAACACAACACACAAGACTCAACGATTAACACCTCTTGTATTAATACGTATGAAAGGTCTGTTACAAGCTCAATGTTTACAAATGTATTTTGCAAACTCTCTCAGTGTGTGTGTGTTCCCTGTCTCACTCTTGTCCTCTTAAAGTGAACACTACACATGGGTATTTATACCCGACACAGCATGTCTGGTCGAAGGATCAGACAGACTGATCGTAAGATCATCTGTCGATCTGAAACAGCTCGAAGGATCCACATATACCTCGAAGGATGATATCCTTCGAGGTCCACCCATATCTATCGGAGGTTTATCTTTCGAGCTCATCGAAGGATCTAAACTATCCTTCGATGACACATCCTTCGACCCAAACATCTTTCAACCAATGTTCTAACTGTTTGGTCAAGTCAAACCAGGAGGATGGTTGACTTGGTCAAACTTACATCAACCTTACATTAAAGACATCGTTTTGTATCATGACGAAATACAGACAAAGTACAGACACAAGTGCACCAACAGTAGGCAGATTCTGTCCGTTTAAACTTGCAATGTGAGTCATTCTATTTTTATCAAAGTTGCTTTGTGAAACCATAAATGTTTTCCAGTTATAAGTACAGGGATTAAGTCTTTGCAAATCTTTAATTACTGGCAGTAAGTGGGGGTATTGTGCACATTACTACTGTTTTATCACTCTTAGGTGGGCGAGCCTAATTAGTGATACTCGTCACTATTGGGTGACAGGACCCAATAGTGGTATGACCACAGTCATAGATCCGGTCGAGTGACTACTGGACTAGATAATTATAAGATAGGGGCAAATGTGAAAACTCTTAATACTGTAACTTATAACAATGCGTCGTTTTGTACGAATTGAATGACTCACAAGTATTTCCCCGCTGATAAAATCGTTTTAAACATGTTTCAGGTGATTTACTGTGAACCAGGAAAAGTGCCGCGTAGCACTCCAGCTTGAATGAAGTGGCTCAGTGAATAAATAAACATGTTTTTGTAATTAGGGGATTTCCTAGTGAAATTCCTTTATTGTAAATCATGGGGATTGTCCCGAAACTCAAAATAAAATAATTGGGTATTTTCAGTTTAAACGATTGTGTTAAAATTTTCGATGCCAAATCAACCACCAATACCACGGGTTTCTGTCCCGCGGCTTCCGGACCTGGCAACTGGGTCGGGGGCCGTGACAGAAAAAGGTGGTATCATAGCCACTTATTTAAGCTAATTAAGTATTTGTAATTATTCAAGTTGTCATTTTGTGATTATGTGAAAATTAAATTTACAATAAATAAAATTTAATTTAAATTTTTGTGTTTCTTCATGTGTGCCTAAACAGTATGAATGAACTATCGGAAGCCCTCTGAAATTTCACAATCCATACCACTGATATGGATACAACAGGAACCCAGTCCGGTTATTAGGCTGACACTGAGGAGCCAATAGTGTTTCAGGCCCAGTCACAGGAGAAACTCAAGCATAAAAAGAGGAGAAGACTTCTGGACTGGAAACGAGGACGAAAGAGGAAGCCCGCCGCCCAAAGGGTGAAAAAGACGGAGGATCCAAAAGGAAAAGAAATATGAGAGAGCTCTGCTCAAGCCCAGGAATTGCCACCTTGGGAAGAACTCGATAGAAAACTGGAAAACTGTGACCTCATCGGACCTGCTGACGAAACCCTTTTCAATTTCCCCGCTTAATCAGAACTTCCTGTCAATTTAGAACCTGCTATTCCGGACCCAATTGTCAACCCTCAACCTCTTCCAGGACAGTTGGAAGAATGGTGGACTAGTGACTGGCACTTCCAGAACTTTATGAATAACCCAAATATGTACTTTCCCCAGTTTGAACCTGAACCTGCTCCTTTTCCACCAATGAACCCGGAGAACGTTGCCGAATTACGCAGCTAAGGCGAGGAACTGGTGGATGCGGGAAATCGGATTCGGGAAGTGGTGGAAAACATCACATGGAAGTACGACGAACGGGAGCGTCGTTTTTGAAAAGCCGGATAATAATAGTTAGACAGTTTGTATAATAATAATATGTGAAGAAAAATATATATATATATATATATATAGGACAAAGATCCGTTAGGAACCACTCCTTATTGCGAGAACCGCGAGAACCAATGTGAAAACAACCAAAAATGCCTAAAAATAGCTAAAAAACACACAATTTTTTTTTTAATATTTTTTATGCTAAAATCGCTACTTTTAGTAGCAAAAAAAAAAATTAAATTTTTTTTTAAATTGTTTTTTTTTTTGCTACTAAAAGTAGCGATTTTAACATAAAAATATTTAAAAAATAATAATTTTAGATTTTTTTTTTATTTTTTTAGATTTTTTTAGGTTTTTTTGGGTTTAGTTTTTAGCATTTTAGCTTGCGGGGTGGGGCGGGGGGTTTAGGTTTTTGGGGGGTAGGTGAGGGTGGTTTAGGTTTTTTTTAGGTTTTTTTGGGGTTTTAGTTTTTAGCATTTAGCTGGGGGGTTAGGTTTTTTTTTGGGGGGGGGGGGATGGGGGTTAGGTTTTTTTTAAGTTTTTTTAGCTATTTTAGGTTGTGTTCACATTGGTTCTCGCAATAAAGGTGGTTCTCGCATGAACCTTACCCTATATATATATATTGTATAATAATACTAAAATAAAACCTCTCTAAAATATCTGGCTTGTACGGATGCATAGATAATATATAAAATATGAATGTCGCAATGTCGACGATTTTGGCTATTTGTGTTAACTTGATTGTGTTTGTGATTGCCCTATTGAGTTTACTTGTTATCCATTTTGTGACAATAATATATATATTGTTAATTATTCAGATGGAAAACGCAGAAAACCAACCGGCAAATGAAGCTAATTTGGCAAATGAAGTTAACCACTTTGAACCCAATAATGAAGACCATTTTCTTAATAGACAAGATATAGAAAATATCGTTGCTCGGGGAATAGCCAACGCTATCCCAGCAATCGTCGCTGCTGATAGAAATCCAGTTGAAC
The DNA here is from genome assembly GCA_030545235.1 of Helianthus tuberosus. Classification (NCBI taxonomy): domain Eukaryota; kingdom Viridiplantae; phylum Streptophyta; class Magnoliopsida; order Asterales; family Asteraceae; genus Helianthus; species Helianthus tuberosus. The sequence goes on from CM060400.1 coordinate 196,796,872, forward strand.
CTTCCCAAGCCAACCATAGCAAGCGCACCCGCGACGATAACTTCAGCAACAGTGTGAATGGGGGCGGTAATAATAATAATGTGGTTCAAGCCCCATTACTTAAGAAAATGAAAGTGGCAACGACGGGTTGCACATACAAAGAATTTCTCACATGTAAGCCTGTCGAATTTGCAGGCAATGAAGGGGCGACTGCCGCACTACGTTGGTTGGAAAAGACTGAAGCTGTGATTAAAATAAGTAAGTGCGCAAAAGAGGATAGGGTGATGTATGCATCCCACCTTTTCAAGGAAGAGGCGTTAGAATGGTGGAACACGGTGCTGCAAGCTAAGGGAAGTGACATGGCTTATGCCATTAGTTGGGAGGAATTTAAGGAATTAGTAGAAAGAAAGTTTTGTCCCTCCTACGAAAAGGAGCAGATGACAAATAAGTTCCTAAACCACCGGATGGTGGACGTTGATTGTCGAGGGTATACTTCAAAATTTTTTGAGTATGCTAGAATAGTACCAACTCTGGCCTCGCCAGAACCGGTGCTTATTTCTCGCTACATTTGGGGACTAATTAGCGAGATTCACGACATAGTCAAGGCTGCAAGACCCCGAACGATAGACGATGCGGTCGAATTGGCCAACACCTTGACTGATGGGTTGGTGCGAACAAGAGAAGAAAACAGGAAAAAGTAATTGGCCCAAAGATTACCCAAGGTTTTCGTGGGGGTAATAATAATAGTAACTTCAAGAAAAAGGGAACCGGACAATCCTCCACCGCTCCGTTTTGCAGTACCTGTAAAAAGAAGCATTTCGGGAAGTGCAAGGAATATTGCAATTTCTGCAATAAATCGGGGCATCGAGAGGAGGAATGCAGGAAGAAGTCAAGGGTCTTCTACAATTGCGGAGAAGCTGGACATTTTAAGCCAGAATGCCCTAAACTGGTCAATCAGCTGATAACAAGGCAAAAACGACTGAAGGAACTAATAAAAAGAATGCAAGAGCCTTCCAGCTGACTACACAAGAAGCAGATCTGATTCCGGACGTGATAGCTGGTACGTTTCTTGTACATGACGTTTACGCAAAAGTATTATTTGACTCTGGTACAAACCAAAGTTTTATAAATACTTCATTCTGTCAAGCTCTTAAGCAACCCCTAACCAAACTTAGGCAGATTTATATGGTAGCAACGGCAGAAGGGGATTCTGTTAATATAGATAAGGTTCTCCAAGAAGGAAAAATAGAACTCTCAGGCCATAAATTTTCTGCAACCCTTCTACCTATGAATTTAGCAGGATTCGATGTCGTGTTAGGAATGGATTGGCTAGTAGCCAACCATGCTCGAATCCTCTGTGATCAAAATTCCATAGAAATACATACGCCAGCAGGAGAAGTAATTTTGGTTACAGGAGATAAGTCGCGTAAACCAATGAAGTTCATTTCAGTAATGAAAGTTGCTAGTTATGAGTGAAAACAAGGAATAGTGTATATGATTTCGGTAATCATTAACGTTAAGAGCAAGGAACTTAAAGAAGTTCTGGTAGTATCAGAATACTCTGATGTATTCCCATAAGAGCTACCTGGACTTCCGCCAGATAGGGAAGTAGAGTTTAGAATTCATCTAATTCCCGGAACTGCTCCAATAGCTAAGGCACCTTATCGGTTAGCACCCACATAAATGTTAGAACTGAAAAAGCAGTTAGATGAATTATTAAGTAAAGGATTCATACAACCCAGTTCATCCCCTTGGGGAGCACCTGTGTTGTTCGTGAAAAAGAAGGATGGATCGATGCGGATGTGTATCGATTATAGAGAATTGAATAAGGTTACCACTAAGAATCGATACCCATTACCTAGAATTGATGATCTTTTTGATCAACTTCAAGGAGTGAGGTATTTCTCTAAGATGGATTTGCGCTCCGGATACCATCAGCTGAAAGTACAGGAAGAAGACATACCTAAAACTGCCTTCAAGACTAGGTATGGTCACTACGAGTTTACAGTCATGCCCTTTGGATTAACAAATGCTCCTGCAACATTTATGGACATGATGAATAGGATCTGTAAGCCGTATCTGGATAAATTTGTAATTGTCTTCATCGACGATATACTTATTTATTCCAAAAGCCAGGACAAACATTGTAAGCATTTGCATGCACTCTTAAACCTGTTAAGAAAACAAAAGCTTTACGCCAAATTCTCAAAGTGTGAATTTTGGCTACAAGAAGTGCAATTTTTAGGACACATGGTAAATCACGGAGGCATTCACGTAGATCCCTCCAAGATAGAAGCGATCACAAGTTGGAAGGTCCCACAATTCGCTACTGAAGTCCGAAGTTTTCTAGGATTAGCCGGATATTATAGGCGCTTCATTAAAGACTTTTCTAAGCTAGTTGTTCCGTTAACTAAGCTAACGAGTAGAACTGTTAAGTTTGAATGGGGACCTAATCAAGAAGAGGCCTTTATGATTTTAAAGCATAAGCAAACAAATGCCCCAATTCTTGCCTTACCCGAAGGAACCAAAGATTTTGAGGTCTACTGCGATGCTTCTAAGCTAGGATTAGGTTGTGTGCTAATGCAACGCAAAAAGGTAATTGCGTATGCATCAAGACAATTGAAAAAGCACGAGGAGAATTATACAACTCATGATCTAGAATTAGGAGGAATATTTTTTTTCCCTTAAAATTTGGAGACATTATCTGTACAAAAGTAAGTTTACTGTCTATACAGATCATAAGAGTTTAAGGTATATATTTGGGCAAAAAGAATTAAACATGAGGCAAAGAAGATGGATGGAAATTTTAAGTGATTACGATTGTGATATTTTATATCACGAAGGAAAGGCAAATGTGGTAGCCGATGCCACAAGTCGTAAGTACCATGAGAAGAAAAGGCGAGTTCGTGCTCTTAGATTAAATCTACAATTGGATTTAATGGACCAATTAAAAAAGATTCAGGAAACAGCAATATAGGATGATGCTGAAGGAATGTAAGGAAGGATAAAAGATTAGAGCAAGGGACTGATGGAATTTGGAGATTCCATAAGAAAAGGATTTGGGTTCCTAGACAAGGAAAATTAAGAGATAAGATATTAGAGGAAGCTCATAAATCTAGGTATACGATGCATCCTAGTAATAACAAGATGTATCAAGATCTAAGAAATAACTTCTGGTGGATAGCAATGAAAAAGGACATAGCTAGATACGTCTCTAAGTGTCTAACTTGTTCGCAAGTTAAGGCAGAACACCAGAAACCCTCAGGTTTACTTCAACAATTAGAAATGCCTGTATGGAAATGGGAACTAATAACAACGGATTTTGTTACTAAGCTACCCAAAACCAGGAAAGGTAACGATGCAATCTGGGTGATTGTAGATCGATTAACCAAATCAGCTCATTTCCTACCAATGAAGGAAACCTTTAGCATGTAAAGATTGGCTAAGTTATACGTAGACGAGGTAGTATCCCTACATGGAGTTCCACTCTCCATTGTGTCAGATAGGGATAGTTGTTTCACTTCGCATTTCTGGACAAGTTTTCAAGAAGCAATGGGGACAATATTAAATTTAAGTACTGCATACCATCCCCAAACAGATGGACAAAGTGAAAGGACGATCCAAACCCTAGAAGACATGCTCAGAGCAAGTGTAATCGACTTCGGTGGAAATTGGGTTGACCACTTACCACTAATAGAATTCTCCTATAACAATAGTTATCATACAAGCATCAATGCTGCCCCGTTCGAAGCACTTTATGGACGAAAGTGTCGAACTCCAGTATGCTGGGCAGAATAGGAGAAGGTCAATTATCGGGTCCCGAGATTGTACAGGAAACCACCGACAAGATAACTCAAATCAAGGAAAGACTGAAGACGGCTCGAGACCGCCAGAAGAGTTATACAGATAATTGACGTAAGCCGTTAGAATTTCAAGTGGGAGACAAGGTACTATTGAAAGTTTCTCCTTGGAAAGGGGTAGTTCGGTTCGGTAAGAAAGGAAAGCTAAGTCCAAGGTACATAGGACCATTTACAGTTACCCAACGAATAGGACCAGTTGCCTATCAAATACAACTACCAGAAGAGCTAGCCGGGGTACATGAGGTATTCCATGTATCTAATCTTAAGAAGTGTCTATCTGATGAATCATTGGTAGTACCTCTTCAAGATATAGAGGTAAATGAAAAGTTAAAATTTGTTGAGAAACCTCTCCAAATAGAAGACAGAAAGATTAAACACCTCAAGCACAAGAGATTGGTGCTGGTCAAAGTAAAGTGGGATTCGAAGAGAGGACCAGAGTATACATGGGAAGTGGAATCCGAAATGAAGCGAAAGTACCCTTACTTGTTCCAGTAAATCTATAGGATGAGATTTTAAACAAGGTGAGGAGGATGTAACTACCCTTGCCAAAATTATTATTTCTTATTCTTAAAATTCACATTTGGAAACCCTAATTTAGACCCCCAAGTGGTATAGCGCGACCCGTAATTTTTAAAACATGCAAAACTAAGAACAGGGCCCCTAAAACTCAAGGGGGTATCCCCTAATTGATAATTATTGTTGGGATTGAACCCTACCAAAGGAACAATTGATTAAAGCCAAAACTGGATCAGAGAGTGGATCCAGCATAAGCACTGTTGTATTCCAACTTTCCCCTTGAAAGTGTTTCTAACAACTGATGGCCTGTATCCACTGTCCGTATACAACTGCTGTTCTACAAACAACTGATCAAGTATAAAGACTGATGAAGACTAAAGCCCTGATGATCAATCTACTGTTATGGGTCAAGCATTGCTGAAGATACAAAGTACTGCTGGAGTCACAACAGTGGAAGGAGAAAGCAGTAGTTTAGTATTTCCTTTTGTAATGTATTGTAATCAGTAGTTAACTAAACAGTGCTTGTATGAGATCAGTAGTTTCAGGTTGTTAGGAGGTTAGATGTCACTTTCATGGTGACGTCAGCCAAGATGCTTCAGTGGTTTGCTCGTGCCTATAAATAGAACAGTACCCTGTACTGTTCTATCAGCTCTTCACCACTTGTCTTCTTGTATGAACAATTACTATAAGCTCAGGCTGAGGGGGAGTTGTGATACATGCATGCATTGTAATTGAATCTTGTAATAAATTCAATCATTCGGTTCTATGTTAAAATGTGTGTTGAAAGCATTTCTCCTATTTGATTGTATGTGAAAGTTTGTTTCCATTTACATTCCGCTGCAATTACATATTCATCTTCTTAATTTCTCAAACAAAAACACAATCATAACAAACTCAGATCCTAACAATTGGTATCAGAGCTAGGACGGTCAAATTTGATCTAACAATCATTTTGACGTAAAAGTTCAGCTCACAATCGTTGATACTTATTATTGTTCGTTTCGTTGAAAAACAGAGCAAGGTTTAATCACGATCAAAGTTAATTAATCAGTGTCTGTAAAACAACCAAAATGACGTCACAATCACAAGATGCAAACAATAGCATCGGTTCACACTTCAAACCACCCATGTTGAAGTGCAATGAGTGCAACATCTGGCAGAGAAGGATGGGTCACATCCTTGCTCAACAGAATACCGGATGTTGGTAGTCGGTTATCTTTGGACCACATGTTCCAATGGTGCCGAGTGCTGAGGATTCAAAGAAGTTCGAACCTAAGAAACCTGAAAACTATACTGAAACTGATTTTCAAAAATTCGAACTGGATGCTAAGGCATTTAGCATCGTTGCATCTGCTTTGCCCATTGAAATCTATGCTGGACTGTTACACTGTAACAATGCCAAGGAATTATGGGATGCATTTAAGGAACAATTTGGGGGGACTGAAGAAGTAATTGAAAATAACAGGGAAATTCTGAATCAGCAGTATGAAACGTTTTGTCATGTTAAGGGTGAAACATTAACCCAACAGTTTGAGCAATTCAGTTGTCTCATTAGTGAACTAAGACTTGTTGATGTTAAATTTACTAATTCAACTCAAAACAGCTTGGTAGTCGGTTATCTTTGGACCACATGTTCCAATGGTGCCGAGTGCTGAGGATTCAAAGAAGTTCGAACCTAAGAAACCTGAAAACTATACTGAAACTGATTTTCAAAAATTCGAACTGGATGCCAAGGCATTTAGCATCGTTGCATCTGCTTTGCCCAATGAAATCTATGCTGGACTGTTACACTGTAACAGTGCCAAGGAATTATGGGATGCATTTAAGGAACAATTTGGGGGGACTGAAGAAGTAATTGAAAATAACAGGGAAATTCTGAATCAGCAGTATGAAACGTTTTGTCATGTTAAGGGTGAAACATTAACCCAACAGTTTGAGCAATTCAGTTGTCACATTAGTGAACTAAGACTTGTTGATGTTAAATTTACTAATTCAACTCAAAACAGCAGGTTTCTTAGATCACTACCTGAAAAATGGGATACAATTGCATTTGTGACCAGAAATTCTGTTGAGTTCAAAGATCTGACACTGACCCAACTTCATGGTAGACTCCTGACCTATGAAAGGGAGTTAAACCAGAAAAAGAAATTGCAAGAGTCTGGCAAAGTTGCAGATGATTACACATTTGGTAACACAGCTCTTCTGGGTCAAGAAGAGTCTGGCAGCAGTAAGTAGGGGTGAGCAAATTACCCACCATAACCGATAACCGAACCATAACCAACATAACCGAACCACTAATAACCGATAACCATTATAACCAATAGTTATGGTTATGAAACTTTGTATAACCGCTCAATCGGTTATGGTTATGGTTATGAAGCTTTGATTAACCGAATATAACCGAAACCGAACCAAAGTTGTGATGTTAACTTTATATAATAGATTTGTGTTTTACAAAACCATATAGAGGGTTTTTACTAAGATAAAAGTATGTTAGTAACAAAATGATCTTGATATAGATGTCATTTATTCTGATAAAGAACTAAGGTGTTATAGCCATAATTGTTTTTGTTTGAGAATTACCTTATTAAAAAGAACTCTAAATTGGTAGTTTAACCAAAAAGTTTAGTCTTCGTCATCTTATAAAATAGGCTCAAACTAAGTTCAAATCATGCACAACCCTATTTATTTCAAACCTTGCTTGGTTACTTAACCGAAATTAACCAAAACCGAACCATAACCGATTAACCGTAACCGAAGTTTGGTTATGGTTATGGTTACCAAAACTCCATAACCGAACTAGCGGTTATGGTTATGGATAATAGTAAAAACCAACCCAAACCGACCCATGCACACCCCTAGCAGTAAGGATCAGAGTTATGACCATTTTATTGACATAACTGCTGGTGCAAATTTCAACTCTGATCCTCACTCATCCAATTTTGCTTTTACAGCAAATGGAGAAAGCCAGATCTCTGATAATCTGTGCTTTGAACTCAATGACTTACAGCGATTTGATCCAAGTGATCTTGAAGAAATGGACATTTTGCATCAATTGGCTTTGCTTAGTATAAGAACAAGCAAATTCTATAAAAGGACAGGGAGAAAATTCCCAGGGTTACATGGGAATTTAAAAGTGGGGTTAGATAAGTCAAAGATCAAGTGCTATAAGTGTAATAGGCTAGGTCATTTTGCTAGGGAATGTAGGAGTCAAACCACTGGTCCAATTATTACTCATCCCAGCTCAAACCCTAGACCACAAAACCAAAGCACTATGCACTATGCCCAATATAGCCCTGCTGCCCATGTAAGCACTGCTCATTATGCAAACCCTGGAACCCCTGTTCCTGTGCATTACGTTCAAACCACTGTTCCACAAATTCAGTATGTTCAAGCCCCTGTCCCTCAGGTTCAAGTGCAACCTGTTGCACCTCAACAAGCTGCTCCAGCAGTGGTTCAACCAGATCAGCAAAGCTTTTTCACCCAAGGCTTTGTTGACTGGAGCAGTATGCCTGATGAGCTTGGTGATGAAAATTTTGCACTCTATGCTACTAATGATGCTCCTAATGATGAATTTTGTTTTATGGCATTAGAGTCAATACCAGAAGGGATTGAAATTGAAGAAGGACAATCAAGTGCTGAAAAAGTGGATGAAGCTGCTGAAGCAGTGGTTACTGCTGTTGCTGATGAAATACTGCTGGGAGAAAATTCAGAACCCCTGATAGAACCACTATCCGACCCCTGGTCTGAAGAAGAAGAGAAGAACCATGGTGAAAAGGAAGAGAAGGTGACTGATGAGAAAGAGCGTGTTTGTGACTGTGCCATGATGGCTGCAGCTAAGGTATCATCTCAGGTTCATGAAAATCTGTGTTCAGACAAATGCATCATAGCATTTGCTAACATCAAAGAGGTGAATGAAAACCTTAGGGATAGAGTGTTAAATGATGAAGTCAAGTTTGAGAAGTCTTTAAAAGAATTTAAAATCAAATTGGCTGAAAAAAGATAAAGAAATCTGCAGTCTAAAAGAAGAGCATAGCATTACCAAAAACCAACTCCAAACTATGATAGAAAAATATCAAGTTTTCAAAAAGGAGTTGGAATCCACCCAAATTACTTGTAAAAAATGGGTGGAATCTTGCAAAGGTTTTGAGATAATTGTAACGCCCTAACACGTTTTAACCAAAAATCGCAGCGGAAATACGAACTTAAAAATTTTCTTTCATTATATTCTTTTTAACATGCTTGCAAATACATTAAATCATTCTTTTACATTAAATACATTAATGCTTTCTATAAACTTATAAAATCTGACATACTTATATTAAATTACATGACCACGCACTCACATGTACAATCCATGTCTTGACTCGATCTTCAACCTTTTTCACTCCATGATGAGAATCCACAGTTCTGTACAACCTGCAGACACCACGTACAATCACATCATTAGCAACCGGTTTCATCATATAAATAATATTTAAACATGCATAACTAGGCGTCAACATATCATGCTTTCGCTTAAGTTAGTCCATTCATCCATCCATTCAAACCACCTGCATTGGATTTCGGTGTCTACCTTCAACTTCCATCACTAGTATACCTGCATTCCCATTTCATTCTCAATAGGAAAACGGTTAGCATCATTAGATTTTATTCATACGAACATATCCATGTATATACATAACAAGTCTCATTCATTTGCACATATAACTAAATTCCAATTCATGCATACATACCCTTTCTATTTGTACATGTACTTACAACTTACATTCTACATAATATTACTTACAAGTCCTTATCACACACGTCTATACATGTAAATCGTATACACATAATTCTCTATGCTTAATAGTTTATAGTCATACTCTCCTATGAGTCCCAATTACTTACTTACAAACTAACCCATACCTACGCGTATAACTACTTATTTCATCTTTATACATAATACCATCATGTAAGCTTCTTCTCACCTATACTTAATAGAAACTATTTCTAAACCACATTTCGACTCATTTACCGTAAACTTACCTTATTACTTCCATTATTTCATACTGTCTCACATGATTCACAATAATCATTATACTACAATACATTTTACATCTAAAGTGTAAGTCCGTGATTCACTTACCTCGTGCACCCGAGTTCAAGCATAGCTTCCGTGTTTATCCTTGGCATGTTGCCCTTCCATGCTCGTATCCATGTTAATATGACTCCTATCCGTACATGTCATCACATTCATCATAACATGATTAGCATACATGAGCATACATACTTTTTAATGAAGGTTTCTTGCCATATCATCTTATCAAACTAATTTCCCACTTGTAATCCATTCAAAACACATTCCTTATACAAATCTATTATCTAATACATCATCATCACATTCTATATACCTTTATTTATTATTAGCATACAATCTCACTTATCGTTTTCTCCTAAGCATTTCATCAAACACTTGGTGTGCGTATCATTAACAAAGCATAAGGTACAAGTGTTTTATTCATATCTTCCCTAGTAGCCTTCACAACTCTTTTTATCAATCCAAATCACATCATAAAATCACCCTATAACCTGGTAATTCATCCATTATCTTTATACTCAAACTTTCATCTATCACAACTACTCAATTTATAGAATTGCAAGAACACCACATCACTAGGTTAAATGGGTTTTACTTCAAACTTTCAATACAAACGAATTCAGGCATAGAACATCCTCTAAATGATAATTCTAAAGCATATACAAGCTTAATTTCATACAATTTCACAGATTGATCAAAACCCATAATCACTAAATAGCATCAATTCACAAAATCTGACTTACCCTATGTAGGAAACTCTTAGATAGTTGAGAATTCGCTCACATGCATTCGAATTAGGGCCAGAAACTCATTCAATTGCTTGTGATTTGAGGAGCTAGGGCAAGAAGAAGGGTTTTCCCCTCCTGGTCGTTCCCCTGCGTCGCCCCCACCATTCCCCCACATAAAAATCCTTTAATTTCTTATTTATTTGCTAATTTTACACATTCAGTCCCTTGGGATTAATCATGTTATAATTCTAGTACAATTTTACCAACATTCTAAACTTCCTTGTTTATTATAACCTAATAAATTTTATTTAAAACCTTTAAACATTCAAATAGTCTAATATTATATTTTGGGGTGTTACAATAATGCTTGAGAAACAGCTTGAAAGCAATGTGAAATTTGGCATTGGTTTTAGAAAAAATGATCAAGTTGAAAACAATGCTGCAAATCAAGCTGGTTCAGTTGAAATCATTCCAACAAACAAGAATGGCTAAGAAGTTAAGATAACTAACAAACCTGGTAACAAAATCACTCTGGAAAGATCTGTGTGGTCCTCAACTTTTGAGGAAATTGAGAAATACCAATTTAAACCCACATGGTCTGATGAGTGTGACATTCTTGAAAATTTTAAACCAATGGACTTCACAACCATTGATGGTGTAAAAGCTCCTAAAGCAAAGGTTATTCCTCTCAAAGACATCCCAACAGTGGTTCAAAACTTTGTTGCTAAGGAGTCTGAGAAGAAGAAAAGAAGAGAAAAAGTTAAAAACCTGTTTTGTGATTTCTGTGAAAAGAATAATCATCTAACAAAATATTGTTTTCGTCTAAAAGCATATGATATCAACAAAACAAGTGTTATTGTACATGCTGAGAGTTGCACCATCTGTGGTAAATCAAACCATAAAACTCAGGAATGTGTGTATCTCAAATCCTTTGATGTAAAAAAGAATGAGTACACTGCAAAAACATCCTTGAGTCATCAAATCCATCTGTCAAATTCACCAAGAATCAACCACTGTTTGTGCCAGTCCAAACAGCTGAACCAAACCTCTATTAAAAGAGATGTTCAGGTGACTGATGCACCCCCTGCAAACCAATACCAAAAAGGTAAAGGTAAACCACCATACCAAAGGGTCCCACATGTTTATGAGGTTTACAAAAAACCTTCTAAACCAAGAGTGAACAGGCATCCCTTTGGTTATCAACAGCCGATTGGGCAAGACCCCCAGCAATGGTTAGTGAAAAACAGTACCAAAACTGTCCAAACCCCTGACCTAACCACTGTCCATCGACCAGAACTTGACACAGACACTGTTGAGACCCCATCCAAAGCCTTATTGGCTTTGGAGACCCGAATGAACTAACCTTTTACTACATGTGCAGGGAGCTTCTGCATGCTTAGATAGTCTTTGGTATGTAGATAGTGGAGGCTCCAGGCACATGATAGGATGTAGAGCCCTTCTCAAAGATTTCAAAACTCGTGGAGGGGGTGATATATCCTTTGGTAATAATAGTAAAGGGAAGGTTCTGGGGTCTGGTACAGTTAAATCTAGTAATGTTAAGTTTGAAAATGTCAATCTAATATACAATCTAAAAGTCAACCTCCTGAGTGTTTCACAAATGAGTGATAAGGGCTATGGCTCATTCTTCACAAAGGATTGTTGGACCAGAAATGGTCAAAAAGATTGAAGAAATAATAAAAAATGGAAAAACCCAACTTGTTGCTCAAAGAAGTGGCAATGTCTATGTAGTTAATTTGTCAAAAGAGAGTCCCAGGACTGATGCCTGTCTGTTCTCAGTTGCCTCTAATAAAGAGACAGAGTTATGGCACAGGAGATTGGGGCACACAAATCTCAAGATAATCACCGCCTTATCAAAACAAGGGTTAGTAAGAGGTTTACCTCAAAAACTGTACTCATGTCCTAAGCATTGTGTCTCCTGCTTAAAAGGAAAACAACATAAAAGCTCATACAAGTCCATTGATGAGTCCAAAACAATCAAGTGCCTGCAAATGCTGCACATGGATTTGTTTGGCCCAGTTAAAGTCATGAGTCTGAAAAAGAAAAGATATTGTTTGGTTATTGTAGATGACTTTTCTAGGTTTACATGGACTTACTTTTTACATTCCAAAGATGAGACTGCAGGCATTCTGCAAGACTTTGTTAAACAGGTTGAAAAGCAGTTTGATTTGCCAGTAAAAGTCTTCAGGAGTGATAATGGCACAGAGTTCAGAAATAAGGAGTTGGATGATTTCTGTGTGTCAAAAGGAATTGTAAGGCAATACAGCATTCCAAGAACACCAGAACAAAATGGGGTTGTTGAAAGAAAGAACAGGACTTTGATTGAGGCTACCAGAACCATGCTTGTTGATTCAGGTTTGCCATTAACTTTTTGGGCAGAGGCAGTAAACACTGCTTGCTATGTCCAAAACAGAGTTTTAATCAACCCCAGGCATCAAAAGACTGCCTATGAACTGTTGTATAAAATAAAGCCATTAATCTCATATTTCAAAGTTTTTGGCTGCCCATGTTTCATTTTAAACTTAAAAGATTCTATCTCAAAGTTTGCAGCCAAAATTGATTGTGGTTATCATCTGGGATACTCAACCACTGCTAAGGCCTACAAAGTGTTTAACACCAGGACTAAGACAGTGGAAGAGACTTTGAATGTGAAGTTCAATGAACTCTCTTCAATGAAAATCCCTGCAAATCCTGCAGAATTGTTTGATCTTGATAAATTTACTTTTGAAAATACTGTTGTCAAGACTAACAGTGCAGGTCCATCAGAAACTCCTCCATCAGACAATGGGTATGAAGTGATCATTCCACAACAAACCTTCAAACCCATTGCCAGAGCAGCAGGTGTTCAAAACAGCTGTCAAAGCTCAACCACTGCTACCTCAACAGTTGTTGACCAAAGTAGCCCATTGACCCCTGCTTCCACATCATCAAACACTGTTGATAGTCCTCCATCAGTGGATAAAAGTCAGCATGTTTTCACACCAGTTCCACCTATTCCTCCACTTCCATTTGAAGCCACTGCTGGATCATCAAAGTCACCAGCAGTGGTTAGCTCAGATGACTCACATCTGCAGCCTTCACCATTAAATGCCATTGTTCCATACCAAGGAGATCTAATCTTCTTGAAGTCTCATCCACCTGACCAAATCATTGGTCACATCAATGAAGGGGTGCTCACAAGAAGTCAATCCCAAAACATTTGTCTTTTTGTTGGTTTCCTATCTCTCCATCAGCCAGTCAAGTACCAAGAGGCACTGAAAGACAACAGCTGGGTAGAAGCCATGTAAGAGGAGCTCCAACAATTTAAAAGACAACAATTATGGGAGCTTGTACCACTGCCAGAGGATGTAAGGACTATTAGCACAAAGTGGGTCTTCAAAAACAAAACTGATGAAAGGGGTATTGTTGTCAAGAATAAAGCTAGGCTTGTGGTTCAAGGTTACAGACAGGAAGAGGGCATTGATTATGATGAAACTTTTGCCCTGTAGCACGATTCTAAGCTATCAGACTGTTCCTGGCCTTTGCTGTCAACCACAACATCAAGGTGTATCAAATGGATATCAAATGTGCTTTCCTCTATGGTAAGATTCAAGAAGAGGTATATGTTTGTCAACCTCCTGGCTTTGAGGATCCATTTTATCCAGATCATGTCTACATGCTAAACAAAGCTTTGTATGGCCTGAAACAAGCACCAAGGGCCTGGTATGAAACTTTTTCCACCTTTTCTTCTCTCTATTGATTTCACAAGAGGTAAAATAGACAAAACATTGTTTTTAAAATGGAGAGGCAAAGATTTGATGATTATCCAGATTTATGTGGATGACATCATTTTTGGAAGCACATGTAATAAAATGTGTGAAGAGTTTAGGCAACTCATGACAGCTAGGTTTGAGATGAGTGCAATGGGTGAACTCCAGTGCTTTCTTGGTCTCCAAGTAAGGCAACTGCAAAATGGCACTTTTATCCATCAAGGCAAATATGCCAAAGAACTTTTAAAGAAATTTGAGATGGATGATTGTAAACCATGCAGTACACCCATTCCAACCAATAAAATAGTCATGTCTGATTAAAAGGATGATTTGGTTGATCAAACTCTATATAGAAGCATGATTGGGTCTTTATTGTACCTAACTGCATATTCAGATACCTAAAAGGTGCTCCCACACTTGGTATATGGTATCCAGCTGATGGAAATAACAAGCTTTTAGGTTTCTCAGATAGGGACTTTGCTGGATGTAACACAACAAGGAAGTCCACTTCAGGAGGGTGCCAATTCCTAGGCAATTGCTTAGTGTCTTGGCAAAGCAAAAAGCAAGCAGCTGATACACTCTAATTTACACATATTTTAGTCCTCCGTTTTACCCCTATTTTATGCGTTTTTGGCCGTAAAACCGTCGTTCGGATACTTATTTATCTACATTTGTGTTTACAGGCCTAAAACTGCATTCCAGACAAGATGATACCAAAAACGAGGACTTTCCGGAGAAAACGACAAAGCTGCGGACTTTCTGTTAAGGATTCTGATCTGGGCCTGTGGAACGACCGTTCCACCTGATGCACGGTCGTGCATCTCTGACAACATTGATCATCTCGGCAATGAACGGTAGGTGCGGTTGGGCGTTCCAGGGAAACAAGCGACTTGGTGAAGAACGGTCGTTCCATATGAGGAACGACCGTGCGTCTCCGGTGAATCAACAGAGTCTCGGAACTGAACGGTAGGTGCGACTTGGCGTGCAACATGAAGCCCGGAACTGAACGATCGTTCCATATGGGGAACGGTCGTGCCATTTCAGATCTGGTCAACGATCCGATGACGTATGCAGTATGGTGACCCATCTCCAATAATTACATAAAGTGAACGGTCGTTCCATATGAGGAACGACCGTGCATCAGCAAAAAGTATAAAAACTCAGCAGAAACATTCTGCTCGATATTCTGGATTTTTGGAGAGCTTCACAGGCGATTTTCAGGCTCCGGAGGCATTAGCTTTCACCCGGATTCAAGCCACATTGTCCCGTTTAGCTCGATTACTACCCGGATCCTTAGTCTAGTACTTGTTTATGGTTTGATTTTCTAATCTTTCCATGATTTTGTTAATCTTTCAAGTACTTAGATTATTGTTTATGTATTATTGTAGCCTTTGGGCAAAAACACAAACAATCCCTTGCTAGATTATAACCATTAGTTTGTTAAACTTTGTTTGTAATGACATTTGAAGTATTCTCTATGTTAATCTTTGATGATTAGTTTGCAACCTTGTTATTGATATTGAATTCTTGATTATAAGTAATTATGTTGGATGATTGGTGCTTGGTTAGTTAAGATAGTTGAAAAATGAAGCTTAATTAATCTTGTATTAGTAAACTTTGAATTTGGTTAACTAGTTTAACTTGGTTTAAATGTATGCATCATGATACTAGAAATGGTTAGTGATTTAATAAAATGTAATTATTGTTAATCAAGAGAGCTTGCCGTCACGTAAGGACCTAAACGGGTTAGATGGTGTCGTTATGAATTCTTGCCATGATTTGTTAGCTTAGTTAGTAGTTTAGGCCAAAATTGCTATCTTAGTGAATTATTGTGCAAGATTTGTAAAATGAACTCGGTTGTGATTTAATCTAGATTATGCTTATCTCGGTGGTTGCATTGTGTTTATCGGTGTCGCTTTCCTTGTTTAAGTGAGGTTAGAATAATCCTAACGGCTGCCTAACTTATTTTTAAGAGATTTTCATAGACATTTATCAATTGCACGTTAAAGAACAATTTTAGGTGGTTAAAGTGTGTTTATCGTTTTAGCTTTCCGAATGATTGTCATTTTAGGATTCCCGAAAGGGATACTAATTGTCTTAAATTGGAAAATTGACCGAATGCTTTTAGTGCCAAAACTGACTTAGTTGACATGCTGTGGTTGTGTATTTAGCAAGGCTTTTTATCTACTATATATGATGTTTTTATTATGTATTTGTTTATGCTTACTTTAGTTTAGTTTAAAATCACAAAACCTATGTTTTTACCGATAGTTTAGTGACAAAGGCTTGATCACTGAGGGGGTGTATGTTGATATCCGGGCACGTAACGCTATTGGGGGCCCATACAACCCACGGATGTCAAAGGCTTCGCGCCTCCGAGACCCTCTGGTGCGAGTGATGCACCACGTATTCAGCCATTCTATATGCGGACGCATGGACAGTCAGGGTAACTGTCCCACGCCTGATTTGCTTTTTCTTTATGCGTTGGTTGACAAAGCACCGATCAACCTCGCCGCGAGAATGGCTGAGTACTTTGTTAAGTGTTCAGGGCGGACCCACAATAGTGAGATCCACGGCGGTCAGTACGTGACCGAGATCGCGTACAATGAGCGATATATGACGCCGGGGGTGCTTAGGGGTCTCACCTTGATCACTGAGGGGGTGCATGTTGATATCCGGTCTTTGAAGTTTATGGGGGTTATTGCTGAGTTGGATGGGAGAGATAGGTTGAGGGGTTTGAATGGAGAGGTCTGGGACCCGTTACCTCCAGCTGAGGAGGAACATGAGGATGAAGACGAAGAGATAGGAGAGCAGCACGAGCCACAGCCACCGACACCACCACACTCGCCGCAGCATCATGCATTTCATCAGCATGAGGATTGGCCTACTTTCTACCAGCAGTTCCAGGACATGCGTGTCACGCAGGAGCAGCATGGTACATACTTCAGCGAGATCAGATCTAGCCAGGACCAGATCCGGGCTAGCCAGGACGAGATTAGGGCCAGTCAGGCAGAGATTAGGGCCACACATGACCGGCTAGAGCAGCGCCAGGACACTCTATACCAGGGGGTGTCTGCGGGGTTTTCTTATTTGTTCGGGGAGATGCATCACGCATACCCCAACTATTTTCAGCACCCGCCGGAGTTCCCACCGTGGAACCCCCCTAGCTATGGCGATCAGGGCCCATCTGGCACGAGGCATGATGACGACGATGCTGATGAGTAGTTTGCGGTAGTGGTAGCACTTGGTGGTGTTTCATGTTTCAGTACTTTGTTTTTATTTGGGTGTTTATTTTGACTTAGTATTTAAAACACCCCGGATATGTATTTTCAAACAATTTCCTTTCTGTTTGTTTGGATGGTTAGCATTTATGTACATTATGGTTGTTTGGTTTTTCTTTTTCTGTTATATTTTGGGTGTACACGACATACTTGCAGATTTTATCTATCGGATCTTGGACCGGAGCACGTACCAGTTAGAGCTTCGGAAGTCTCGTGGCACCAACATCATCTTGAGGGGAGTATTTTTTATCCCTTTCTCTATATTTCGGGTCTCGCATTGGGGACAATGCGAAGTTCAAGTGTGGGGAGGGGGTTAACTTTGTTAACTTAACTTTGTTTGTCCTCATATATATAAAAAAAACAGAAAATCACAAAAATCATTTAAAAATATGTGTGTTTCGTATATATGTTGGTAAATAAACCGGTTGGTTATGTTTTAGAAAGCATCGGACTTGATAAAAACTCGATAAGCAAAATATTTTTGAAAAAGGAAACCGGAAAGCGTGACAAACAAAGAAAGACTTACATGATAGTTTTCACACTTTTACCCATTCCTTCCGTTACGTGAGCATATTTGAGCTTAGACTGTTATATATTTGTTCATTTCGGATATAGGAGTGAGCCGGATGTTTTGTGCAATTTAGAACTTGTCACTAGTATGCTTGTTAAGACCATGAACGTGCGGATTTGTGTAAACGTGATAGAGGCACTTAGATTACCCCTTTGTTGTGTACCTTGTTCTTTGTGTTGTGCTTCCCGTTCACCTTATATTACCCTTTAGGATTAACCATGTCGAGCCTTCCCGTTCACCTTTGTTTACCCACATTATCGCCTACTTAACCAAATTTAGCCTTTTTATGTTTTTAAACCTTTTTAGTGTTGAAACTCGGTTAAAATAATAGTTTAACTAGCTTGTTAATGTTTATATTTCATTGAATAGTTTGTTAAAAAAAAAAAAAAAAAAAAAAACAGAAAATAAAACATCCTAAAATAGGGTGAAGTTGATAGAAATCGAGCAATTTTGAATGCTTAAATGTTAACAATCTTGTTGATTAGCTCGATTGCGCTTTAGTCGCCTTTTTAAGGCGTTTGTATGTAAAGTTATATTGTTTATTGCTAGTTAAACGCTACTACCGAGTTTTAACCGTTTTCGCCATTTTAAATGTCCACTTCCATACCCTTCGCCCAAGCCTAACGTTACAACCCGTAAAGACCTCTTGATTTACACTTATTTGCATGTTAGTTGGTGGAGACGAGATCTTATGACAAGCTTATGATATTGCACATTTCATTGACTAGGCGTTGAGTGTTTACGCATACACATTTTATGTATGATTCATAAATAAAACCGAGTGTGTGTGAACATTGTGAGTTGGGTGAAGATTAACATGCGAGTCAATTAAATGTTTAGTCTCGGCTTTTTGGTTGACGCTTTTTAAACTTGCATATGCTTGTTGGGTTTGAATCTTTTGATGTTGTCTTTCGACAAACCGGCTAACCGTTTATATATTAGTTTTAAATAAAATAGTGTGTAAATTATCGTTCTTGTTTGTTTATGTCTTTTATTGCTTTTTAGTTTAGCTTGCTTGAGGACAAGCAAGGTTCAAGTGTGGGGAGATTTGATACACTCTAATTTACACATATTTTAGTCCCCCGTTTTACCCCTATTTTATGCGTTTTTGGCCGTAAAACCGTCGTTCGGATACTTATTTATCTACATTTGTGTTTACAGGCCTAAAACTGCATTCCAGACAAGATGATACCAAAAACGAGGACTTTCCGGAGAAAACGACAAAGCTGCGGACTTTCTGTTAAGGATTCTGATCTGGGCCTGTGGAATGACCGTTCCACCTGATGCACGGTCGTGCATCTCTGACAACACTGATCATCTCGGCAATGAACGGTAGGTGCGGTTGGGCGTTCCAGGGAAACAAGCGACTTGGTGAAGAACGGTCGTTCCATATGAGGAACGACCGTGCGTCTCCGGTGAATCAACAGAGTCTCGGAACTGAACGGTAGGTGCGACTTGGCGTGCAACATGAAGCCCGGAACTGAACGATCGTTCCATATGGGGAACGGTCGTGCCATTTCAGATCTGGTCAACGATCCGATGACGTATGCAGTATGGTGACCCATCTCCAATAATTACATAAAGTGAACGGTCGTTCCATATGAGGAACGACCGTGCATCAGCAAAAAGTATAAAAACTCAGCAGAAACATTCTGCTCGATATTCTGGATTTTTGGAGAGCTTCACAGGCGATTTTCAGGCTCCGGAGGCATTAGCTTTCACCCGGATTCAAGCCACATTGTCCCGTTTAGCTCGATTACTACCCGGATCCTTAGTCTAGTACTTGTTTATGGTTTGATTTTCTAATCTTTCCATGATTTTGTTAATCTTTCAAGCACTTAGATTATTGTTTATGTATTATTGTAGCCTTTGGGCAAAAACACAAACAATCCCTTGCTAGATTATAACCATTAGTTTGTTAAACTTTGTTTGTAATGACATTTGAAGTATTCTCTATGTTAATCTTTGATGATTAGTTTGCAACCTTGTTATTGATATTGAATTCTTGATTATAAGTAATTATGTTGGATGATTGGTGCTTGGTTAGTTAAGATAGTTGAAAAATGAAGCTTAATTAATCTTGTATTAGTAAACTTTGAATTTGGTTAACTAGTTTAACTTGGTTTAAATGTATGCATCATGATACTAGAAATGGTTAGTGATTTAATAAAATGTAATTATTGTTAATCAAGAGAGCTTGCCGTCACGTAAGGACCTAAACGGGTTAGATGGTGTCGTTATGAATTCTTGCCATGATTTGTTAGCTTAGTTAGTAGTTTAGGCCAAAATTGCTATCTTAGTGAATTATTGTGCAAGATTTGTAAAATGAACTCGGTTGTGATTTAATCTAGATTATGCTTATCTCGGTGGTTGCATTGTGTTTATCGGTGTCGCTTTCCTTGTTTAAGTGAGGTTAGAATAATCCTAACGGCTGCCTAACTTATTTTTAAGAGATTTTCATAGACATTTATCAATTGCACGTTAAAGAACAATTTTAGGTGGTTAAAGTGTGTTTATCGTTTTAGCTTTCCGAATGATTGTCATTTTAGGATTCCCGAAAGGGATACTAATTGTCTTAAATTGGAAAATTGACCGAATGCTTTTAGTGCCAAAACTGACTTAGTTGACATGCTGTGGTTGTGTATTTAGCAAGGCTTTTTATCTACTATATATGATGTTTTTATTATGTATTTGTTTATGCTTACTTTAGTTTAGTTTTAAATCACAAAACCTATGTTTTTACCGGTAGTTTAGTGACAAAGGTCTAGTACTAATTCTCCGCCCATTTCCTTGGATCGATACTTGGTTCTTACCGATACTTTATTACATATATGATGGGGTACACTTGCCTCTTTCGTGTGTGTTTTGATGTAAAGTAATAATCACTTTTATAAATTTAAAACCCAATCGTGTGTAATTCATTGCAAAATATTATGTATATATACGCACACGTCAAGTTTTTGGCGCCGTTGCCGGGGAAATGGCGAGTTTTAGGAACGACCCGAGTCATTTGGTTATCGGTGTAAATACTTGTTAATATTTGTGTATAATTTCTTGATTATTTATTTGTTTATTTATTTGTTAATATTTCTTGTTTTATTCGATTTATTCATTTTTGCGTTATTTTTGTTTCATTTATTTATTTGATCCGGATTCATTTATTCGCTTATTCTTTGGGTTTTCGGCACCCTAAAGCCATTTTTGTATTAGTCGATTCGTTTATTTATTTTGTTGAATTTTTATAAAATTTCGGGCTATTTTTCGGATTTTTATAAAATTTTCAGCCCGTTTATAATAATTTTCTGCTTCTATTCAGCTGGAAAAAAAAACAGCATTATTTAATTAATAAAATATTCACCGTGTCGAATTTTCGTTTGCAGGTTGATGTTCTCGACCCCCGCTCCAGAACTTGTTGAACCGTCTGACGAACCCGAACGTGATCTTCGGAGGCGTCTTCGCGCGAAAGGGCGTGCGGTTGGGCTATTGCTCGTATCTGGCGGGCCGGATTCGGTGGTACCTACTGAAGCCGAGGGCTCAGGAGGAAACATAATCATGGCAGACGATAATCAACCGTTGAATGAGTCTAACCAACCTGGAGCGACAGGCCTGGAGCCGAGTATCCTTAGACCTACTATTGATGCACCTAACTTTGAAATTAAATCTAGTATAATTAATATGGTGCAGAATTCGGTGCAGTTCGACGGACGCGAACATGAGGATCCCGGACGACATATTGCAGCTTTTCTCGAAGTATGTTCCACGTTCAAAATGCGGGATGTTTCGGAGGATGCCGTTCGGTTACGGTTGTTTCCTTTCTCACTGCGTGACAAAGCCAGAGCTTGGCTTATGTCACTGCCAGCTGGGTCCATCAGGACCTGGAATGGGTTGGCGGAGCTATTTATGAAAAAGTACTTTCCACCCGAGAAGACAACCAAGCTAAGGAACCGAGTGGTGACCTTTCGTCAGGATGAAGGGGAGTCGTTGCATGCAGCGTGGGAGAGATTCAAGGATCTGTTACTTGATGTTCCACATCATGGGTTCACCAGGAGACAGTTAGTCTTGACATTCTATCAGGGGCTGAGCTACAATACGCAGGAGCGTTTAGATATGAATGCAGGAGGCGATTTGGGGACAAAGACGCCCAATGAGGCTTACGATATCATTGAAAAGGCTGCGTTGAAATCTAGCTCTCGCCGCGAAGGAGATAGGAGTCGGGCTACATCATCATCATCAGGATCCCGCGCAGGAGTGCATGCTGTTGACGACTATACGGCTATTACTGCTCAGATCTCGGCTCTCGCATCGAGATTCGACAGGTCCCAGATGATTGCGCATGCGGGCTCGGGTTGTGACCAATGTGGTGTGTCACACGAGCCTGGGGCATGTTTTCAGGGAGTCGGATACGAGGGCCACGAAGAGGTAGATTTCGTGGGTAATCAAGTTAGGCCGCAAAACAACCCTTACAGTAACACCTACAATCCCGGTTGGAGAAATCACCCAAATTTTGGGTGGCGTGCGAACACAGGCAATCAAAATCCTTTGGGATTCACTCCACGCGCTCCAGCGCAACAGCATCAGGGTCAGGGTCAGGGTCAGCATTATCAGCAGTACAACCAATCCTACCAACAGCGTCCATACCCGCATCAGAATCAAGGCTCTGGGAGTAGTTCCCAGCAGCAGGCCCCTCAGTCTAGTTCTAAGCTGGAGGAGATGATGTCCCAGCTTCTTACTAGCTCCTCGAGCGCGAATCAGCTAGCTGAAAAACGCTATCAGCAGAGCGAGGATCGTTTTCTCTCTCATGAGGGAGAAATGAGGAGCCACAAGGCCTCGATTCAGAACATAGAGAATCAGGTTGGTCAGCTGGCACAGATGATGTCAAAGAGACCCCAGGGTGGTCTCCCGGGCAATACTGAGACAAACCCGGGCCCGCATAGAGATGTGAATGCGGTGATGACCAGGAGTGGAAAACCTACCGGACCCGTCATATCGGACTCACCACCGATCACTGAAGCGGTCCCGACCGACACACCGGATGAGGTGCATGCCAGGCTCCGCCCAGCAAGTACAGCACAAGTCCAGGAGCGGGTCACAGGTTACAAGCCTCCAGTGCCCTATCCAGGAAGGTTGAAGAAGCAGAAGATGGATGAACAAAACGGTAAGTTTCTTGAGAGGTTTAAGCAATTGCATATAAACATACCGTTTGTTGAGGCTTTGGCACAGATGCCAAAGTATGCGAAGTTTCTGAAAGACATTCTCTCAAACAAGCAAAAACTCGAGGACATGTCTTGTGTGGTTATGAATGAAAGCTGCTCTGCTATTCTCCAGAATCGCCTGCCTACAAAAATGGGCGATCCAGGCAGTTTCACGCTTCCTTGCCTCATTGGCAATCTGTCAGTCAGTAATGCGTTAGCAGATCTAGGAGCGAGTATAAACCTTATGCCCTATAAGGTTTTCACAAAGTTGGATCTAGGTGAGCCGTCACCTACAAGGATGAGTATTCGACTCGCGGATCGTTCTGTCAAGTATCCACGCGGGTTTGTAGAGAATATGCTTGTTAAGATTGACAAGTTTGTATTTCCCGTGGATTTTGTTATCCTGGACATGGATGAGGACTCGAGAGTGCCTCTGATACTCGGACGCCCGTTTTTGAATACCGCCCGGACGATTGTGGACGTGGCGGCGGGCGAGATCACACTCCGAGTAGATGATGAGCATGTGACGTTTGACATTAAACGTTCTATGCAGCATCCTCTGAGTCAGGACGACGCGCTCTATTATGTTGACATTGTCGACACTTATGTGAGCACGCATTTCCAGGGTACGATCGAGGAGATAGATTCGGACACACATCTGTTGTGTGGGGACTTAGATGGCATTACGCAGGAGGGCCACTACTTAGAGCAGCCAGTCTATCAGATTGGTGATGATAGTCCCCAGAGTCCGGATCGTTTCACAGAAATTGATCGCGAGAGTGAAGTGAAGTCGAAGCCTTCAGTGGAAGATCCTCCTACCTTGGAGCTTAAAGAGCTCCCACCGCACCTAGAGTACGCATTTCTTGATGAGGAGCGTCATTTGCCTGTCATTATTTCATCTGGTTTGGCGGGAGAGGAAAAGAGCAGACTGCTTACTGTGTTGAAACTTCATAAGAAAGCAATCGCTTGGAAAATCATGGACATTAAAGGTATAAATCCCTCCTTCTGTACACATAAAATTCTTATGGAGGATCAGTTCAAGCCGTGTGTGCAGCACCAGAGGCGGCTGAACCCGAACATGCAAGAGGTCGTTAAAAAGGAAGTGATTAAGTTGTTAGATGCTGGGATGATCTATCCCATTTCCGACTCTGTTTGGGTCAGCCCTGTGCAGGTAGTGCCCAAAAGGGGGGGCATGACTGTGGTCACGAACGATAGGAATGAGCTCATTCCAACCAGGACGGTCACTGGATGGCGGGTTTGCATCGATTATCGCAAACTCAACGACGCCACCCGCAAGGACCACTTCCCGCTTCCATTCATTGATCAAATGTTGGAGCGTCTGTCAGGGAAGTTATATTATTGTTTTCTGGATGGGTTCTCGGGTTACTTTCAAATTCCTATCGCTCCTGAGGACCAGGAGAAGACCACATTTACCTGTCCTTTCGGTACATTCGCCTACCGGCGTATGCCGTTTGGGCTGTGTAATGCGCCGGCTACTTTCCAGCGATGTATGGTCGCAATTTTCCACGACATGATTGAGGATTCCATGGAGGTGTTCATGGACGATTTTTCGGTATTTGGGGATTCCTTTGATCAGTGTCTGGAAAATTTGAAAAGAATGTTGAAGAGGTGTGAGGAGACCAATCTGGTCCTGAACTGGGAGAAATGCCACTTCATGGTGAAGGAGGGCATAGTTCTGGGACACAAAATCTCTCACGCGGGCATGGAAGTCGATCCAGCTAAGGTCGACCTTATATCACGACTTCCACCCCCCACCTCTGTTCGTGCTATACGGAGTTTTCTCGGTCATGCCGGGTTCTATCGGCGATTCATCAAAGATTTTTCCAAAATTGCCAGACCCATGACTCGTTTGTTAGAGAAAGATGCTCCGTTCGTGTTTGGAGATGATTGCTTGAGGGTTTTTGACCTCCTCAAGCAGAAGTTGGTAGAGGCCCCTATTTTAGTCGCACCGGACTGGAGTTTGCCCTTTGAAATCATGTGCGACGCGAGTGATTACGCTATAGGGGCCGTTCTGGGTCAAAAGAAGGAAAAGCACTTCCATCCGATCTACTATGCGAGTAAAACTCTCCACGACGCTCAAGAGCATTATACCACGACTGAAAAAGAGCTCTTGGCGGTCGTTTTCGCATTCGATAAATTTAGATCGTATCTAGTGCTTTCGAAAACCGTTGTATACACTGATCATGCAGCCATTAGATACCTCTTCAGCAAACAGGACGCTAAACCGCGTCTAATCAGATGGATCCTGTTGCTGCAAGAGTTTGATATTGAGATACAAGATAAAAAGGGTGCTTTGAATGTAGCTGCCGACCATCTGTCTCGGTTAGAGCACGGAGACATCGAGGATTCGCGTTGGGTTTCAATAAATGACAAGTTCCCACACGAATCTTTGATGGGTGTTGAGATTTGTGATGAGTCGCCATGGTTCGCCGACCTTGCGAACTATCTTGCTTGCGGGATTCTGATAAAAGGGTTGACTCACCAGCAAAAGAGGAAATTCTTTTCGGATCTCAAGCACTACATATGGGACGACCCTTTCTTGTTCAAGGTGGGTGCTGATCAGGTGATTAGGAGATGTGTATCTGGGTCTGAGGCGACCGACATTCTGCGCCAGTGTCATGAGGGACCTACCGGAGGCCACCACGGAGCCAACTTCACCGCGAAGAAGGTGTTGGATTCCGGGTTTTACTGGCCGACCATTTTCCGTGACGCGCAGAGTTGGGTGAAAGCGTGCGATGCTTGTCAGAGGGCGACGAACATATCGGCACGCGACGAAATGCCCCAGAACTGGATACAGGTTTGTGAAGTCTTTGATGTTTGGGGGATAGACTTCATGGGACCGTTCCCCCCTTCACGTGGAAACAAATACATACTCGTGGCTGTTGATTATGTATCAAAGTGGGCGGAGGCGCAAGCCTTACCCACTAATGACGCCAGAGTAGTTGTAAGGTTTCTTAAGAGTTTGTTCGCCCGATTTGGCGCTCCAAAAGCGCTCATTAGTGACCGAGGGACTCATTTTTGCAATACACAGCTTGAAAAGGCTTTGTCTCGATACGGTGTGCATCACCGTTTATCCACACCATATCATCCGCAGACGAGCGGGCAGGTGGAGGTCACGAACCGTGGGCTTAAGCGCATCCTTGAGCGGTCGGTTGGAGCGAACCGCAAGGAGTGGTCGGACAAGCTTGATGAGGCATTATGGGCATTCCGTACAGCTTATAAGACCCCTATAGGGACCACCCCCTTTAGGTTGGTATACGGAAAGGCATGCCATTTACCGGTGGAGTTGGAGCACAAGGCTATGTGGGCATTGAAAACCGCGAATTTGGACATTAAGACCGGAGGTGAAGCCCGGTTTCTCCAAATTCATGAATTGGAAGAATTGCGGCACCAAGCCTATGAGAGCTCCGTACTCTACAAAGAGCGCACGAAGAAACGTCACGACAAACGCTTGAAGGACCACAAAGAATTCCAAGCGGGTGATCTTGTTCTTCTGTATAATTCACGGCTGCGCTTATTTCCTGGGAAGCTTCATTCACGCTGGACAGGACCATACACGGTTAAGGAAGTGTTTCCGTATGGTACAGTTGCAGTAGAGAACGCGGATGGCGTTATTTTCAAGGTAAATGGTCACCGGTTGAAGTTGTACGTTGCCGGGCCGATAGAATCGGCGGTGGAGGTGATTGAACTCCAAACCCCGCACACATCATAAGTGTGGGGAGGAGAGAGTCTACGCTACTGACTCGCGGATCAAAAATGTAGCAAGAGCGTATTTTGCGCTTTAGGGGTAGTTTTGTCTTTGTAGTCTTTTTCGTAGTTTTTGTAGTTTTTCTAGTTTTTAGCTTTGAGTCTTGCTATCGACTCGTCGAAAAAAATTTAGCATGAGTCTACGCTGCTGACTCGCCGACAAAAATGCAGCCGGAGCGTCTTTGGCGCTATGAGGGCAAAATTGTCCTTTTATTTGTTTTTGTAGTTTTAGCGTATTTTAGGTTAGTTAGGTAGTTTTCGTTTGTTTGTTTAGTTTCCGTACGTGCCGGGTGAAGGTTCTGTATTGTAATATTATTGGAACAGTTGGTGTATCGAAAAAACGGCGAAAACGGCCGAAACGGTTGCTGGAAATAGCTTCTGCAGAAAATCTGTATCTGCAGCTGATGCACGACCGTTCCACCTGTGGAACGACCGTGCAATTCCGAGCAAGCCGGAACGGTAGATCGCACCCTCGGTGCATTTCCGAGAACACGCTGCTGGGTTTGAACGACCTCGGTGACGCACGGCCGTTGCATTCCGGAGAACGACCGTGCGACTGGCTGAGGGCAATTTGGTCATTTTGCACACTATATATACCATTATCTGCTGCAAAACTCACCATTCGCGAACCCTAGCCGCTGCAGACCGTTCCTGGGCGATTTTTCACCGTTTTGCACGATTTTTCGCACGATCAAACACCCAACTTCGCACGGTACGTCTCTAGTGTTAGATGTCTTGTTTTCTTTCTTTCTAGTGTAGTTTTCTTCCGATTTTTTCAAGGAATTTTTAGGGTTCTCTTCATAAACAAATCGAAACCCTAACCCTTGTTAAATCGAAGTATCGTGAACACCCGGTTGATTTGCAGACCCCTGTTGACCCAATACTTGTTGAAATTTTGCAAAATCTGATTGTTCTAAGTTCAGGGGTCGTATTCTGCAGATTCGGAAGTGCACGATCGTTCGTCAGGTGGAACGGTCGTGCATCGCCGGCTATTCACGATATCGTCTGGTCTGGCCTGTTAGTTCTCGGTGACGCACGACCGTGTGTCCCGGAGAACGACCGTGCCATATTGCCAGTACAGTTTGGACAGTAGCTTCATAATTGGCTGCTCGCTTGTTTTCAACTCATTTTTCTCGTGTTTCTGTCTTCCTAACAACATTCCCCATTGCAGATGGATCACCATTTCCTACAATTTAACCCCAACATCGAGAAGGAAGCGTTATGCATCGCGAAGCGCGATGAATTGTGGGCAAGGCGGGATCAGTTTGGAGAGCCCCGTTGGTTGGACTGGGAGGTTATGCGTGACCTCAACCAGTATGATCGCCTAGATGAAAGGATGATCCCGACATCTTCAATGATCGGTTCAACTTCCCGAATGATGCGGCGCGGGATACATTCTGGGCACGTAACGCTATTGGGGGCCCATACAACCCACGGATGTCAAAGGCTTCGCGCCTCCGAGACCCTCTGGTGCGAGTGATGCACCACGTATTCAGCCATTCTATATGCGGACGCATGGACAGTCAGGGTAACTGTCCCACGCCTGATTTGCTTTTTCTTTATGCGTTGGTTGACAAAGCACCGATCAACCTCGCCGCGAGAATGGCTGAGTACTTTGTTAAGTGTTCAGGGCGGACCCACAATAGTGAGATCCACGGCGGTCAGTACGTGACCGAGATCGCGTACAATGAGCGATATATGACGCCGGGGGTGCTTAGGGGTCTCACCTTGATCACTGAGGGGGTGCATGTTGATATCCGGTCTTTGAAGTTTATGGGGGTTATTGCTGAGTTGGATGGGAGAGATAGGTTGAGGGGTTTGAATGGAGAGGTCTGGGACCCGTTACCTCCAGCTGAGGAGGAACATGAGGATGAAGACGAAGAGATGGGAGAGCAGCACGAGCCACAGCCACCGACACCACCACACTCGCCGCAGCATCATGCATTTCATCAGCATGAGGATTGGCCTACTTTCTACCAGCAGTTCCAGGACATGCGTGTCACGCAGGAGCAGCATGGTACATACTTCAGCGAGATCAGATCTAGCCAGGACCAGATCCGGGCTAGCCAGGACGAGATTAGGGCCAGTCAGGCAGAGATTAGGGCCACACATGACCGGCTAGAGCAGCGCCAGGACACTCTATACCAGGGGGTGTCTGCGGGGTTTTCTTATTTGTTCGGGGAGATGCATCACGCATACCCCAACTATTTTCAGCACCCGCCGGAGTTCCCACCGTGGAACCCCCCTAGCTATGGCGATCAGGGCCCATCTGGCACGAGGCATGATGACGACGATGCTGATGAGTAGTTTGCGGTAGTGGTAGCACTTGGTGGTGTTTCATGTTTCAGTACTTTGTTTTTATTTGGGTGTTTATTTTGACTTAGTATTTAAAACACCCCTGATATGTATTTTCAAACAATTTCCTTTCTGTTTGTTTGGATGGTTAGCATTTATGTACATTATGGTTGTTTGGTTTTTCTTTTTCTGTTATATTTTGGGTGTACACGACATACTTGCAGATTTTATCTATCGGATCTTGGACCGGAGCACGTACCAGTTAGAGCTTCGGAAGTCTCGTGGCACCAACATCATCTTGAGGGGAGTATTTTTTATCCCTTTCTCTATATTTCGGGTCTCGCATTGGGGACAATGCGAAGTTCAAGTGTGGGGAGGGGGTTAACTTTGTTAACTTAACTTTGTTTGTCCTCATATATATAAAAAAAAAACAGAAAATCAGAAAAATCATTTAAAAATATGTGTGTTTCGTATATATGTTGGTAAATAAACCGGTTGGTTATGTTTTAGAAAGCATCGGACTTGATAAAAACTCGACAAGCAAAATATTTTTGAAAAAGGAAACCGGAAAGCGTGACAAACAAAGAAAGACTTACATGATAGTTTTCACACTTTTACCCATTCCTTCCGTTACGTGAGCATATTTGAGCTTAGACTGTTATATATTTGTTCATTTCGGATATAGGAGTGAGCCGGATGTTTTGTGCAATTTAGAACTTGTCACTAGTATGCTTGTTAAGACCATGAACGTGCGGATTTGTGTAAACGTGATAGAGGCACTTAGATTACCCCTTTGTTGTGTACCTTGTTCTTTGTGTTGTGCTTCCCGTTCACCTTATATTACCCTTTAGGATTAACCATGTCGAGCCTTCCCGTTCACCTTTGTTTACCCACATTATCGCCTACTTAACCAAATTTAGCCTTTTTATGTTTTTAAACCTTTTTAGTGTTGAAACTCGGTTAAAATAATAGTTTAACTAGCTTGTTAGTGTTTATATTTCATTGAATAGTTTGTTAAAAAAAAAAAAAAAACAGAAAATAAAACATCCTAAAATAGGGTGAAGTTGATAGAAATCGAGCAATTTTGAATGCTTAAATGTTAACAATCTTGTTGATTAGCTCGATTGCGCTTTAGTCGCCTTTTTAAGGCGTTTGTATGTAAAGTTATATTGTTTATTGCTAGTTAAACGCTACTACCGAGTTTTAACCGTTTTCGCCATTTTAAATGTCCACTTCCATACCCTTCGCCCAAGCCTAACGTTACAACCCGTAAAGACCTCTTGATTTACACTTATTTGCATGTTAGTTGGTGGAGACGAGATCTTATGACAAGCTTATGATATTGCACATTTCATTGACTAGGCGTTGAGTGTTTACGCATACACATTTTATGTATGATTCATAAATAAAACCGAGTGTGTGTGAACATTGTGAGTTGGGTGAAGATTAACATGCGAGTCAATTAAATGTTTAGTCTCGGCTTTTTGGTTGACGCTTTTTAAACTTGCATATGCTTGTTGGGTTTGAATCTTTTGATGTTGTCTTTCGACAAACCGGCTAACCGTTTATATATTAGTTTTAAATAAAATAGTGTGTAAATTATCGTTCTTGTTTGTTTATGTCTTTTATTGCTTTTTAGTTTAGCTTGCTTGAGGACAAGCAAGGTTCAAGTGTGGGGAGATTTGATACACTCTAATTTACACATATTTTAGTCCCCCGTTTTACCCCTATTTTATGCGTTTTTGGCCGTAAAACCGTCGTTCGGATACTTATTTATCTACATTTGTGTTTACAGGCCTAAAACTGCATTCCAGACAAGATGATACCAAAAACGAGGACTTTCCGGAGAAAACGACAAAGCTGCGGACTTTCTGTTAAGGATTCTGATCTGGGCCTGTGGAACGACCGTTCCACCTGATGCACGGTCGTGCATCTCCGACAACACTGATCATCTCGGCAATGAACGGTAGGTGCGGTTGGGCGTTCCAGGGAAACAAGCGACTTGGTGAAGAACGGTCGTTCCAT
Source organism: Helianthus tuberosus (assembly GCA_030545235.1). NCBI lineage: Eukaryota > Viridiplantae > Streptophyta > Magnoliopsida > Asterales > Asteraceae > Helianthus > Helianthus tuberosus. The sequence continues at coordinate 196,827,934 of CM060400.1, forward strand.
ATGAGGAACGACCGTGCGTCTCCGGTGAATCAACAGAGTCTCGGAACTGAACGGTAGGTGCGACTTGGCGTGCAACATGAAGCCCGGAACTGAACGATCGTTCCATATGGGGAACGGTCGTGCCATTTCAGATCTGGTCAACGATCCGATGACGTATGCAGTATGGTGACCCATCTCCAATAATTACATAAAGTGAACGGTCGTTCCATATGAGGAACGACCGTGCATCAGCAAAAAGTATAAAAACTCAGCAGAAACATTCTGCTCGATATTCTGGATTTTTGGAGAGCTTCACAGGCGATTTTCAGGCTCCGGAGGCATTAGCTTTCACCCGGATTCAAGCCACATTGTCCCGTTTAGCTCGATTACTACCCGGATCCTTAGTCTAGTACTTGTTTATGGTTTGATTTTCTAATCTTTCCATGATTTTGTTAATCTTTCAAGTACTTAGATTATTGTTTATGTATTATTGTAGCCTTTGGGCAAAAACACAAACAATCCCTTGCTAGATTATAACCATTAGTTTGTTAAACTTTGTTTGTAATGACATTTGAAGTATTCTCTATGTTAATCTTTGATGATTAGTTTGCAACCTTGTTATTGATATTGAATTCTTGATTATAAGTAATTATGTTGGATGATTGGTGCTTGGTTAGTTAAGATAGTTGAAAAATGAAGCTTAATTAATCTTGTATTAGTAAACTTTGAATTTGGTTAACTAGTTTAACTTGGTTTAAATGTATGCATCATGATACTAGAAATGGTTAGTGATTTAATAAAATGTAATTATTGTTAATCAAGAGAGCTTGCCGTCACGTAAGGACCTAAACGGGTTAGATGGTGTCGTTATGAATTCTTGCCATGATTTGTTAGCTTAGTTAGTAGTTTAGGCCAAAATTGCTATCTTAGTGAATTATTGTGCAAGATTTGTAAAATGAACTCGGTTGTGATTTAATCTAGATTATGCTTATCTCGGTGGTTGCATTGTGTTTATCGGTGTCGCTTTCCTTGTTTAAGTGAGGTTAGAATAATCCTAACGGCTGCCTAACTTATTTTTAAGAGATTTTCATAGACATTTATCAATTGCACGTTAAAGAACAATTTTAGGTGGTTAAAGTGTGTTTATCGTTTTAGCTTTCCGAATGATTGTCATTTTAGGATTCCCGAAAGGGATACTAATTGTCTTAAATTGGAAAATTGACCGAATGCTTTTAGTGCCAAAACTGACTTAGTTGACATGCTGTGGTTGTGTATTTAGCAAGGCTTTTTATCTACTATATATTATGTTTTTATTATGTATTTGTTTATGCTTACTTTAGTTTAGTTTAAAATCACAAAACCTATGTTTTTACCGGTAGTTTAGTGACAAAGGTCTAGTACTAATTCTCCGCCCATTTCCTTGGATCGATACTTGGTTCTTACCGATACTTTATTACATATATGATGGGGTACACTTGCCTCTTTCGTGTGTGTTTTGATGTAAAAGTAATAATCACTTTTATAAATTTAAAACCCAATCGTGTGTAATTCATTGCAAAATATTATGTATATATACGCACACGTCAGCAGCTGTTTCAACATCCACTACTGAGGCAGAGTACATTGCTGCTGCAAACTGCACAGCCCAACTGTTATGGCTTCAAAATCAGTTGCTGGATTTTGGTATCACTGCCCTAAAGACACCTCTTATGTTGGACAGCCAGGCAACAGAAAATATCATCAAAAATCCAGTTTCACATTCAACCACCAAACACATTGACATCAGACATCACTTTGTGAGGGATTGCTATGAAAAAGGTTTGATTTCTTTGCATCATGTTCATACCAAGGATCAGCTGGCAGATGTGCTAACAAAAGCATTAGACACATCTACCTTTGAAAGCTTGATCTCTAGGATTGGAATGCTGATCATGGAATAACAGGCAAAATCCTGTTTTTCTATGAATAAAAGCATTAAAATGTTTTCAGAAAATCAAAAATCCATCCTTAAAAATAGCTAAAAATGAACTTTTCATTAAATCCTTAAAAGTCCGTCATAACCACTGATTTGTTCAAACATCTGTTCAACTAAAAGATGTCCACTGCTGACAGTCAACCCCTGTTCTCTCATTTCCTTGGTAATCACTGTTGTTAAAAATCAGTGTTTTCTACCCACTGATAGGCTATCCACTGATAGTTAAAATCACCCACTGCTTTCATTATAACCGTTGCAACCACTGATATTGTTCCATCAGTGGTTTCTTGAAACAACTGTCTTCCATTATTTATCAGGGGTTGGCACGTGGACAGTACAAAGCGGTCAGATCTTTGTAACCGCTGTCATGCTAGCATTCACTTTTTCTCCTATAAAACCCTGATTAAAACCCCCAAAGAGGGTTTTCACTGACGAATCGAATTCAAAATTCCTTTCAAAAAGCAGTTACCATCCATTTCTCTCCAAAATCACTCATCTTCTTCATCGTCTTCTTCCTCTCGAATCACCGTTTTCATCCTCTCATAATCTTCTCTCAAAACGGCCACCGAAATTCCATACAAAGCTCCCCACAATTACTTGGGTCTATTGACAAAACCAAGTACTACCGAAACTTTCAATTCCATCATCGATACTCTTTCGTCTTCAAAGTACAAAACTTTGTTGACTGCTGATGCTCCGATTTACCTGACCACCCAGAGAGAATTTTGGAAGAATGCAAAAATTGAATCTCAAGATGACACACCCATTGCCATCAATTCCTCAATAAAGGGTGTACCAGTTAAAATCAAACCACAAACTCTATCTGAAGTGTTTGAACTGAATGATCTTCAAGGTAAAACTTCTTTTCCCAAAATCGAGTATCAAACAGATTTTATTGAGAGGGGGTATGATCGGAGTGTCGCGCTCCGGTCAAAGATAATATTTATAAGCCCAATTTACCCTAAACTATGTGTTAGTGGTAGCAAGGGGTCGAACCACGAAGAGTATGTGGTTTGTATGTGGATTCGATTAAATTAAAACAAATGTCACGATTTATGAAGCTTGCAAGAATATCTTGGTGTGTTTGTTTAATTGAGAGATGTGAGTTTAGACTAATTGAATTGATTAAATTGATTAACAACTAATAATTAACGACTACGAGAAAATTGGTTACTAGAACAATATTAAGAAAAAGGAATCACACCCGGTTTCGGTAATTGCTAACCTAGGATTTCTACAAGTTTTAGATTCAACTCAAATGCATATGATTAGCGGATTTAGTGTACCGTGACTTAGGTGCTAATAACTATCAACGTCCCGAAGAATGGACAAGAATACACTTTGTAATCAACACAAGTAAATCCTAACCATGACAATGCACAATTACATATCACCATTTCGCAAAGTCATAACTTTTAACATCGTTCGACAATTTACGAATTCGCAACAAATGTAACACTATTATCAAAGGTTTCAAAAATCAAACACAAATTGTCACTAAGTTGAAACAAGAACAATTCGAAACCCTAAAATTAACAACTACCTACACCGGGGTGAAACCGAGATGATTAGCCGCTCATGGTTGAAGAAGCTTGATCACCGGATGATTGGAATGTGAATGAAGTCATCTTGAAGCTTGAAAGATGTAGGAATTGTGAATGATGGAGGGTTGGTGATGAATGATGATGAGAATGAATAGATTGATGGCTAGGGTTTAGAATCAAGATTGAGATGATGAAATCTTCTTGATTCGGGATGTTATCTTGATGGTAGATGGAATGGTAGGTGCGTGGTTATGAGTATTGGCTCCCAGATATGTTTTTCAAACTCCAACAAGAGTGTAACTCCCGAATTGGATCCCCCACGAACCAATCAGAAATGATTTTAGCCATGGAAACCCAATAATTCGCGTAATGGACTTCTGCTACCCGTCGCCGACGGGTCCCACCCCGTCGCCGATGGGCTCCCAAAAATGTGGACATGACCGACGGGTTATATTGCTGGTTACGGGTGTTTTCAGCTTACGGGCATTTCCTGAACCCGTCGGGGACGGCCTATACCTGTCGCCGATGGCTTGTCCAGCTCCGTTTCTCCAATCTTTGCTTCTTGCACTCTCGGTTGATCCGTAACGCATCCCGGTGCTCCGGTTTTTGACCCGGTGGCTTGTAAAGCTCCCGAAAGGCTCCTTAAAATTCATCAAACCTGTAAACACATTTTTGATTAAAAGTAGGCTATCCGAAATTAAAACTTATGTAAAATCATCAAGTTATGCAATAACAAACACCAGTTTTCAACCACGTATCACATCCCCACACTTGCCTTTTGCTTGCCCTCAAGCAAATCTGTTTTTCACTTTCACGTGGGTCAAACAACGAACACGTTCCCCATTCCCGAGACAAAGGTCAAGGTCTATTGTCATACAAAAGTTCACATTCTTTACAATTTCCACATATTTACCGGTCAAGTGAATAATCACATATAATAATGGTTATCCAAGATTAACCCGCCCGTAAAACTAACAAGTCATGCATATCCCTCACAATGTTCTCTCCACTCGGCTTATAATTTGGCTAATGTGTATGATGTATTAGCACTTCAATCAATTAATCGCTCAAAACCGATTAGAACACGTACCCGCATAGGCTTGCAACTCAATCATTCTCCACCACCGATCACGAATACTAAACACAAGTCATAAGGTCTTTGTAAGGGTTGTAACGGGGCTAGGCTAAGGGTAGGAAGTAGGATATTTTAAAGTGGCTAAGGTGATGAAAATTCGATTTTTATTACAAAAGATTATTCTAAACAAAAGTAAACTATAAACATCAACTACAAGGCAACAACTTTAGCCTTTTATTTCTCAAACTAAGAACATATATTTTTTGTTCTTTTCTCAACAACTTTCTATCTTTTTCATGCGTTTTCTAATTTTTCTCTCTTTTTTTTAATTATGCAAACAAACAAATACAACTATACAAACTTTACTTCTATAATCGAATTTCCATCACACGGGTTTAAAAGAAAAGGTTTAATGGTTATGGGCTAAAGGGTGGTCAAACGAAGGGATTAGGCTCAAAGTTGGCTACTAGGGGATGATTTTTGGGTAAGGATATATAAATGGTGTAAAAGGAAAAGGTTTACCTAATGCCTTAATCATTCTTGTGCTTGTATTCGGTCTATGGTCTCGAACGTATCAAAAGTTGCAAGTTCTACGATACATGACTAATGGTCCACTCAAACAAAGAAACATAGTATGTAATCTATGATATAAAAGTGGCTCAAGGCCTCACATATCTAAAGGGTATGGTGTGTGACATGCATAAAATACTAGTTCCTTGGGCGAATTATTCCCAAATAACCACCCGCTAAATACCCGTTATGCTTATTAATTTGAACTTGACCATGACAAAAGACCAAATGGGTTGTGCCATCCCTCGTTGACTTAGTTACTTGTGCTTTAAAGATCGCTTTTTAAACAAGAATTTTTGAAAAATTTTTGAAATTTTCCCCCATCCCCACACTTGAAGTAAACATTATCCTCAATGTGTAGTATTTAAATGAACGGGTCAAAATCGAAAACTTTTACTACTCCCCCATCCCCACACTTGAGGTAAACATTGTCCTCAATGTTTAAGAACTAGAGTATTAAACGCACAAGGGATGTGACACGGCTAATTCCCCCAAAATTTCACCCCGGAAAGATAAAATATAAAATACACTCCACTTATTACTAACTAAGAATCAAAGTAAAAAGGAAACGCATGCAACTGATTTTTGTTGCTTGATGCCCATATCTTCTTCTTCTCTTCATAAAAACGGTTGTCCCGCGAACATGTTGTACCTACAAATTCTAACCCTTGTGTAGAAGCATGCTTCTCACAACCATCAAAATTTGTTAGTTACCTAGTTCTACCACTTTTATGAAAATATTACCAAGCCATGCGTTATTTCACTTTGATTTATGTGGAAAATAATTTACAACAACAAACATAACTCACTTTCGTAGGAATCACGGTTGCATTTAGCTTATGCAACAAGCCCTTTTAAACCCCCCAATAGCTTGGGAGGACGAGAGGTCTCGTGAGGGTTATATAAGGAACACACCCACAATGTTCATTTAACTAGGCGAAAATAAATAACATGAAATAAAAATAACGGAAACAAAATAATATACAACAACAACAACAAAAACATACCTCGCCTCTACCGCTGATATCTCTCATTAGGGTTCACTGGCGGGTTCGGCTGGTACGGATAACCAGTGAGGGCCTCAAACATATCCCTGTAGTTATCTAGTGGGCTTGACTCTCCTTATGGCGGTGGTTGGTAAGGAATCGGAATGAAACTAGAGCCGACTGCCTCGGGCCAATGAGGAGATGGGTCGGATGGGCCTCGTGGAACGGAGAGATTGGAGTAGTCGGTCCACCCCGAATGCTCGACATAGGGACGGCCAGCCTCAAGGTCTCTTTGGTGTCTCTCCTGGTCGTGAAGGATCTTGGCATTATTAATAGCCATTTCTTGTGAGACAAATAAGGCACTAAAACGGTTATCCTCCAACGTGTTACGCTCGTGCCGCTCTTTTTCCTCCCTTTCTTCCCATGCCCATCTGCGGGCCATGTCTTCTTCCTGCAACTGTATCAAGCGTTCCATGTGTGATTGTTGAAGCGCTTGGTGCAGTTGTTGCTCTTCCACAAATTTCTCCATTCTCTCGCGATAGGCCGCTTGTGAGGCCCACTGTTCTTGCGAGAAGGTCCCATGTGTCCCTTCCCAGTTCTCTCTCCTCCTGTTATATTCCCGGCCCTCGCCTATACACGCCGAGACATTATCATAAGTTGCTTGTTGCCCGCGGGTGAAATTTTTGTACGACGGCACCTGTCTTTGTTTCACAAAACCTGCCACCTCTGCATTGATCTCCCTATGGCGCCTCATGTACCTCTGTTGTGGTCCCCGTGGACCAGAAGGCTCAACCTCTTCTTCTTCCTCAATCATCTCTTCATCTCCCCCAGCACCTTGTTGTGCCTCTGGATCAACAAAGTCGTATCGGTGACCCAATTTGTCGGTCACTACATATTTGTTTCCCGACACCTCCACATCTATTCTCCAATTTTTTCTCATTGAGGCTATGTTGAATTCTTCCAGAGGTTTGGATACCCAAAGTGCTTCGGGAGGCAAACAATTCTGTTGGACAATCATAGCACTGATAAGGCGTGGATAAGGAATAAAACGCCTTTGAGACGCCTCCCGAGTGATCCATGTATTCATCATAACAATATGTCTCCATGACAAGGTAGGGTTCCCATACAACAGAGAATGGACCACCCTGCAATCGCTCGCTCTTACTCCCCCTCGATCACCGAATCTCACCATCACATTTTCTAGGGAAATTCCTTGAAGAATTTTCCCCTCGATCCTCATTTGAGTTCTTTTAGCCTCTCCCCCATCACTGTATGGTAGAATAACTGCGGTCATCTGCTCCGGATCACCATCATTCATATGATTATCCAAAAATTGTTACATGGTTGGATAGTCATATGCTTGCACTCCCAAAGAATCAAATCGAGCGATGCAGTTAATTGTTTCAAAAGACATCGTCATTGGCCCTCGGCTTGTTTTACCAACCAATTTCCACTGTTCGGGAGGACCATCCTTATTTACAAGCCTCAACGTTGACAACCATTCACACACTTCCGCCAAATATATCCGCGAAGTGTTATCTTCACACCAATCAAGCACCCTTTCCCATCCTTGGCGTTCAAACATTTGCACGATTCCAATTTTTTTGAACTCTTCAACATTCACAACTCTTTCACATATAATCCTTGTCGGAACTGAGGTATTAACGTTGTTGACCATTTTCCATTTCCAGAGCTTGGCCTCTAACTTCCTATCTTGATAACCCGATAAGGGTTTGTTTTTCTCCTCATCCCAGACTTTGGCGCTTTTGCTATCCCTAAACTTTGCCCACTCCCAATCCTGCCTATACAATCTCGCATCACCCTCTTTGATGGAGCTCAGTTGCTCCCACTTCTTCGGTATTAAACCGGAAGAAGATCCCGCTCCAGCTGATGAAGCTTGCCCTGTAGTCTTTTGTCTTTTTCCACCGGCCATGACTACAATTACAAACAAACAAACATCAATATAAACCCAACCTTCACTAGACTTCCAAACTTTGAACATGATTTGTGATGTTGAAATTTTAATTAACAAGTGAATGTAAAATCGCCTTTTTAAACTTCCAAAGTCGCTCATTTTATCATATACTTATCAATTTCCTTGTTAAATTGCAATTTCTTATAAGTTCAACAAAATTCAACATCATCTTCATGTTCAATCATGTACATAACAAGTGTAATCACTTCACTATGGTTATAACATGCTCAACTTCCAACCAAGACAACCAATCTTACTCAGAATCATGCTAGAACAACATACATTGTTTAAACAACCTACTCTTAAACTAAAAAGTTTAAAATTTCGGAAGAAAAACACTAAACATATGATAATCAAGCATAAATTTAAGGAGAATCCATACCTTTGATGTTGTAGACAAGGAGAACTAAGAAAAAGATGTAAAGCAAGTAAATTGATGAACACTCTTTCAAAAACCCAAAGCTTCACGCCCAGAAATCTTGCAAACAGGCAAGAATTGATGGAAACCGTGATATGGGTTTTGTTCCTCTCGAAAAATTACTCAGAATGGACCCAAAAATCAGGTGATTTGGTGGAGAATTGAGAGAGTTATGAGAGCTTTGAAGGTTCTAGGGTTTTGGAGTAGAGAATGGGGAAGATGAAGTGGGAGGGAAGGTGAGGAGAGAGAATGATCAATTTTTTTTTTATGAAAAATAGAGAGAATTTTATGAATTTTTAATAAAGGGACTATATACAATAAAAAATCCTAAAAATTATAAAAAATCTTTTTGTAAATTTTTATAAGTTAAATTTTCAAAACGCGAAAACCGTTAACGGCCCTACCACCCCCCCCCCCCCCAAAAAAAAGTCGTGTATTGTCCTCAATGCACATAACGAAGTCTAAAAACATACCTTACGTCTTCAAAACTCATTCGGGATATCCGGACTTCACACAATCAAACGGGGTTAGTATGAAACGGAAACGATTATATTCAAAACACACAAACAATTAAATAATTATACATAACTTTACACAAAACGTTACCGGTCCTTTTTATTCGACCTCATAAACCGGGATGCTTACCACAAAGCTCACCGATTCCTTGTTTCCATCCAACTTTCCGTTACTATCGAGAAACGGTTTTAGCCGATGACCATTTACCGTTTGCCGTGACCCATCCTTCGGGTCCTCGATTGTAACATCACCCAATTGTCCGACCCGGGTGATCACATAAGGTCCCATCCATTTGCTCCGAAGCTTTCCGGGAAAGAATTTGAGTTTCGAATTGTAGAGCCACACTTTTGTCCAACCTCGAACTCTTTCTTCCTCAACTTGGCATCATGCGCCTTCTTCATCCCATCTTTGTACTTGGACGCGCATTCATATGCCATTTCCCTTAGCTCCTCCAACTCACATAACTTGAGTTTCCGTTCCTTACCTGCATCATCATATTGAACATTCACTTCTTTAATAGCCCATAAAGATTTATGCACAAGTTCAACCGGCAAATGACAATTTTTACCGTAAACCAATCGGTAAGGTGTAGTGCCAATGGGTGTCTTATGTGCCGTACGGTAGGCCCATAAAGCATCGTTCAATTTGATTGACCAATCCTTACGGTCCGCCCGCACGGTCTTTTGCAAAATCTCTTTGATTTGCCTATTTGACACCTCAACTTGCCCACTTGTTTGCGGGTGATAGGGGGTAGCAATTCTATGGTCAACACCAAACCGTTTTAAAAGTTTTCCAAACCGAAAGTTTTTAAAGTGAGATCCTCCGTCACTTATGATGACACGAGGAATCCCAAACCTTGAGAAAATATTGGTTTGAACAAAGTTACAAACTACGGAATGGTCGTTTGTCTTGGTGGCTATTGCTTCGACCCACTTTGACACATAATCAACGGCCACCAAGATATACAAATTGCCATAAGAATTGGGGAATGGGCCCATGAAATCAATTCCCCACACATCGAAAATATCGACTACAAGGATTGGTTGCATGGGCATCTCATCTCTCTTTGAAATACCCCCTAGTTTTTGACACTCTACACAATTCTTGGAAAACTCATTTGCATCTTTAAAAATGGTTGGCCAATAAAGACCACTATTCAACACTTTATGACCCGTTTTGTGACCACTAAAATGGCCACCACATGCAAACGAATGTAGATGATGCAACACGCTTGGAATTTCTTCGTCATCTATGCACCTTCTAATCACTTGGTCCGCACACTCTTTCCACAAATGCGGTTCCTCCAACCGGTAATACTTGATTTGAGACATGAAGTGTTGCCTCTTTCGTCTATCCCAATGTGCCGGTAAGTCACCTGTAACAAGATAATTCACAATGTTAGCATACCAAGGTAACTTATCCAATTTCATAATATACTCATCGGGGAACGACTCATTGATCTCTAACGATTTAGGATCCTCATCAACCATCAACGGGGACAAATGGTCCGCTACCACATTCTCGGTACCCTTTTTGTCCCGTATTTCCAAATCAAACTCTTGGAGCAACAACACCCATCGGATCAACCTCGGTTTTGCATCTTTCTTCTCCATGAGGTACCTAACTGCAGTGTGATCAGAATAAATAATCACCTTACTACCCCATATATATGCCCGAAATTTATCCAATGCATATACCACCGCGAGTAGCTCTTTTTCAGTGGTGGTGTAATTCAATTGTGCATCCGAAAGAGTCTTACTCGCGTAGTATATGGCAACGGGTTTCTTTTCAATCCGTTGTCCCAACACGGCCCCCACCGCATAATCACTCGCATCACACATAATTTCAAAAGGGAAAGACCAATTTGGTGATTGCAAGATTGGGGTCTCAACTAATTTTTCTTTTAACTTGTTAAAAGCGTTTTGACAATTTTCATTAAAATCAAACGGTTGATCTTTTAACAACAAGTTACACAAAGGCTTTGTTATATCACTAAAACCCTTAATAAACCGTCGATAAAAACCCGCATGACCTAGAAATGACCTAACACCTTTAACACTCGTGGGATATGGCAAAGTAGATATAACTTGCACCTTTGCACGATCAATCTCTATCCCACGACTCGATACCACGTGTCCCAACACGATTCCCTCTTGAACCATAAAATGGCTCTTTTCCCAACTTAGGACCAAACTAGTTTCAACACACCTTTTTAATACTTTGTCTAGTTGGTCCAAACAAGCCTCAAATGATGACCCAAAAATTGAGAAATCATCCATGAAGATTTCCAAAGACTTCCCCACCATATCTGAAAAGATACTCATCATACACCTTTGGAAGGTGGCGGGGGCGTTACATAATCCAAACGTCATTCGCCTAAATGCGAAGGTGCCGTAGGGACAAGTAAACGTGGTCTTTGATTGATCTTCTGGATGGATGGCAATTTGGTTATAACCAGAATAGCCATCTAAGAAGCAATAAAATTGTTGCCCCGACAATTTCTCAACTATTTGATCAATGAACGGTAAAGGAAAATGATATTTGGAAGTTGCGGTATTCAACTTCCTATAATCAATACAAATTCGCCACCCGGTTACCGGCCGAGTGGCTACCTCTTCACCTGCGTCATTTTTGACGACTTGTATACCCACTTTCTTGGGAACCGTCTGTGTTGGGCTCACCCATTGGCTATCCGAGATCGGGTAAATGATACCCGCATCGAGCCATTTCAGCACTTCCTTCTTCACTACCTCCCGCATATTCGGATTTAATCTCCGTTGTGCATCTCGAACGGGAGTCACATTCTCTTCCGTGATGATTTTGTGCATAACCACCGAGGGACTAATTCCCTTCAAATCAGCAATGGTCCATCCAATCGCCGCCCGATTGGTGACCAAAACACCCATCAATTTATCCTCTTGCTCCTCGGTTAAGTTTGATGCGATGATAACCAGGAGTGTATTGCCTTCACCAACGTAAGCATACTTGAGATGCTTCGGCAATGCCTTCAACTCGACCTCCGGAGGCTCTACTAATGACGACTTCAATTTAGTATCAATGCTTTCCGGTAAACTCTCAACTTGGTGCGTCCATGTCGGTTTTCCCTCTCTAACCGCAAGCACCTCTAAACTTTTCACCTCCTCATCTATGCTCTTATCCATTTCCACCTGTGACCTGTCAAACATATAACAATCCTCCATTGTGTTTTCCCCATCTACGACTGTGTCGCAAAGAGGTATACACGTGTGAACGATGTCCGCCATATAGCATTCATCATCAACTGGAGGGTTCGTAAGTCCGAAAAAAACATGCAACCTCAACCTTCGGTTTCCAAATGTCATGTCAACCGTTCCTGTTTTGCAATCAATTTGAGAATTTGCGGTTGCTAAGAACGGTCGACCCAAAATAACCGTAGGTTGCTTGGTTGGGTCCTTGGCCACATAATCAAGTACTAAAAAGTCCACCGGATAGTAAAAATCCTCGATTTTTACTATCACATCCGAAACAATTCCACGGGGTAGTTTGGGTGTCAAATCGGCTAACACCACGGTGGTGTTTGATGATTGAAGTGGACCAAACTCGTATTGGTCATACAAGCTACCCGGTAAAATGCTCACGCTAGCACCAAGATCTAGAAGTGCCCGATTGATTTTAAAATCGCCTACTTGAATTGAAATGATAGGCGCACCCGGATCTTGGAGCTTAGGTGGAAGTGCACCCGAAAGAATCGAACTCACATTTTCGGTTAAGTCTAATTTTTTTGGAAATTAATGAGTTCGTTTTTGGGTACACAATTCTTTCAAGTACTTAGCATAAGACGGTACTTGTTTAATTGCATCCAAAAGAGGTAAATTAATTTTTACTTGTTTGAAAATTTCCAACAACTCTTCTTGTTGTGGACCTCTTTTGTTTACAACCTTCTTCAAAGGTCCCTTCAATGCTTCGGGATAAGGGGCGGTATTAGCCTCCACACCCTTTTCCTTAGCCTTAGGGACGGGTATGGTCACAACGGGAGTGTTATTATTCTTTTTCAAATCACTTTTATTTTGACCCGTTTGACCATCCTCATTTTCATCCTCACTAGCATCTTCCACCACCCCTTCAACAAACTAGGGTGGCGGTGTTTTGACACCATTATCAACAACTCGACCACTACGTAAAGTAAGTTTATTAATTGGTACCTCACGTGTGTTCCTTGAGCTTGACCCTTGATGCTTAGGGTTCACCGCTGTGTCACTTGGAAGCTTTCCCGTGCTTCCTCTCATTTGAGCCATCTCATCCGCGAGTTGACCCACTTGCTTCTCCAATGCCTTTTGAGATTTATCCCTTACTTCAAACTCTTTCCTCACCTCGGCTTTGAACTCATGGTGTGAATTGGTAAGAGTACTCAAAACATTCATGATAGAATCAAACTTTGAATTAATCGAATCATCACCTCGGGAGTTAGAAGCATTACCCCCATTTCCGCCTTGGTTGTAACCACGTTGATAATTACCTTCACGGTTTTGATACCCTTGGTTACCCCCTTGATTGTAATTCCTTTGGTAACCCCCTTGGTTACCACCCTGCCGATTATTGTACGAGGACCCACCTTGACCTCCTTGATTACCCGATTGAAAATTTGGGTTCATTTGATTCGAGGCATTACCATACCGGAAATTAGGGTGATTTCTCAAGCCCGGATGGTAAGTGTTGGAGTTCATGTCATATTGCTTCCGATCTCCATACACTTGGTTGACTTCCTCGGTGTAGTCACTCGACCCCGTTGGAAATTGCTCCGCTCTATGTCCAATATCACCACACTCTTCACACACCTCGAATTGCACCGCATTCACTTCCTTCTTCTTCATTCGAGCCATTTCCCGCTCTAAGGTTGAAATCCGATCTTTAGAGTCGAGATCGGGGAGTGACCGGGAAATGGGGTGTTTCTTAGCTCGATCGGCCGATTCTTTCTCTTTTGACCGTTTACTCATCCGCTCCAAAAACTCCCAATCATCGTCTTCATGGTTGCTCAAAAGAGTCCCATTGCTCGTCGATTCGAGACGATTCCATGTTGTGTCATCCAACCCACGTACAAAACACTTCACCAATTCCCACTTTTCTATTTGGTGATGTGGGCATCTCCGCATTAATTCTTTAAATCGAGTGAACGCTTCATGCAACGGTTCACTCGATAGTTGCCGAAATGATCTTATCTCATCCCTAGCGTCGTCAGTTTTCGCCATCGAATAATATTCGTCTAAAAAGGCTTGTTGCATCTCACCCCATGTCCGAATGCTATTCTCCAGAAGTGTGAGAAACCATTGTTTTGCCTTGTGTTTCAACGAAAATTGAAACAAACGAAGCTTGACCTCCTCTAATGCGAAGTTGTGCCCCCCAATAGTGTTACAAATGGACGAGAACTCCGCCAAATGCGTATACGGCTCATCATTCGACCTCCCATTGAAGTGGGGAAGTATGTTGATGTAATGTGGTTTACAATCAAACATTCTCCGTTCGCATACTATTGGAGAATCATTTTCGGTAACTATCGGTCGAAAACGGTCATTCACTCCCCGTGGAGGTTGTTGACGACGTTGTGGACCATTTACTTCTTGATCACCCGGTCTTTGATTGTCTCTTCTATCACCGCCCCTATCACCTCTTCTATCGTCTCTTCGATTTCCACCTTGGTTACCCCTTTGGTTACCTCCTCCCACGAAACGAGGAATCCGATTAGGGTTGCCATTGTTGTTGTTGTTGTTGTAAAACCCGTCATTTCGGTTCCCTTGGTTGTTATTTCGTGGTTGGCGGTTATTTTCGTAACCGTCATTCCTTCTATTCCCATACCCGTAGTCTTCATCCCCAACATAATTGGCGTTTTGGTAGCCAAATTCCTCATCTTCATACCCTCTTGCATTGTAGCCATTACCCCGATTCACGTATCCCCAATCTTCGTCATCGTTAGCCCGATCATCATAGTACCCCCCATCGTCCGAATTTTCCGTATGAATGCTTACATGTTCCGGCGATTGGTAACCGGGAACACTAAACGGCTCATCATCGGGGATGGCGTTCCTTAAATCGTCTATGTTGAAGAATGGGTCTTCGTTCGCGGGATTGTTGCGATCTCGGTTGCCTCGGTGGTCGGAATTTACATTTCGATCATCAAGGTTTAGGGGTAAGGATTGTTGTCGATGAAGGTTTTGTTGTGGTGGTGTTCTTTGGGTATTGTTGGGATTTTGATTTTGAAAAGGTGGTGTAGGTGGTCCGGTATTGTTATTACCACCCGGTCGCTCTTGAGGTATAGGTTGAACGTTTTGGGCGGGATTGAAGTTGCTTCGGTATTGGAATTGATTTTGGTTGAGGTTTTGGTTTGAGTTTTGGTTTTAGTTTGCCATCGAATCGGTTTCAATGGTCGGTGTGAGTTGTGGTGTTTGGTTGGTTTGATTAGAAGCAAGAGTTGCTTCTAACCGGCTTGCTAGGTTTCTTCTTGCGACTCTTTCGATTTCCGGTTCGTAGACTAAAGGTGAAGTCCTCCCGGAGTTCCGCGTATGCATGCACTACCTGTAACCTGCACAAGTAACACACCCCGCGTAACAAGGAAAAAGACAAGTACAAAAAGAAAGCTAAACAAATTAAACAGATAATCACGCAGATTCAAACAATAATCCAAACACAAAGCGCACGCACTCCCCGGCAGCGGCGCCAAAATTTGATCGGAGTGTCGTGCTCCGGTCCAAGATAATATTTATAAGCCCAATTTACCCTTAACTATGTGTTAGTGGTAGCAAGGGGTCGAACCACGAAGAGTATGTGGTTTGTGTGTGGATTCGATTGAATTAAAACAAATGTCACGATTTATGAAGCTTGCAAGAATATCTTGATGTGTTTGTTTAATTGAGAGATGTGAGTTTAGACTAAGTGAATTGATTAAATTGATTAACAACTAATGATTAACGACTACGAGAAAATTGGTTACTAGAACAATAATAAAAAAAAGGAATCACACCCGGTTTCGGTAATTGCTAACCTAGGATTTCTACAAGATTTAAATTCAACTCAAATGCATATGATTAGCGGATTTAGTGTACCGTGACTTAGGTGCCAATAACTATCAACGTCCCGAAGAATGGACAAGAATACACTTTGTAATCAACACAAGTAAATCCTAACCACGACAATGCACAATTACATATCACCATTTCGCAAAGTCATAACTTTTAACATCGTTCGACAATTTACGAATTCGCAACAAATGTAACACTATTATCAAAGGTTTCAAAAATCAAACACAAATTGTCACTAAGTTGAAACAAGAACAATTCGAAACCCTAAAATTAACAACTACCTACACCGGGGTGAAACCGAGATGATTAGCCGCTCATGGTTGAAGAAGCTTGATCACCGGATGATTGGAATGTGAATGAAGTCATCTTGAAGCTTGAAAGATGTAGGAATTGTGAATGATGGAGGGTTGGTGATGAATGATGATGAGAGGATGAATAGATTGATGGCTAGGGTTTAGAATCAAGATTGAGATGATGAAATCTTCTTGATTCGGGTTGTTATCTTGATGGTAGATGGAATGGTAGGTGCGTGGTTATGAGTATTGGCTCCCAGATATGTTTTTCAAACTCCAACAAGAGTGCAACTCCCGAATTGGATCCCCCACGAACCAATCAGAAACGATTTTAGCCATGGAAACCCAATAATTCGCGTAATGGACTTCTGCTACCCGTCGCCGACGGGTCCCACCCCGTCGCCGACGGGCTCCCAAAAATGTGGACATGACCGACGGGTTATATTGCTGGTTACGGGTGTTTTCAGCTTACGGGCATTTCCTGAACCCGTCGGGGACGGCCTATACCCGTCGCCGACGGCTTGTCCAGCTCCGTTTCTCCAATCTTCGCTTCTTGCACTCTCGGTTGATCCGTAACGCATCCCGGTGCTCCGGTTTTTGACCCGGTGGCTTGTAAAGCTCCCGAAAGGCTCCTTAAACTTCATCAAACCTGTAAACACATTTTTGATTAAAAGTAGTCTATCCGAAATTAAAACTTATGTAAAATCATCAAGTTATGCAATAACAAACACCGATTTTCAACCACGTATCAGGGTATGCTGAGGAAATGCAAAAGGACACCTTACAAAAAGGTAGTTTTCCTCCTGCAACAAGATTTTTATTCCATACCCTCTTGATGTGTGTTTCAAACAAGACCACTGTTTTTAATGAAATACCATTGAAGATCCAATACCTAGGTTATGCTATTTTACATGGAGAAAATTTTAACTACTCCCGGGCGATCTTTGATTGTTTGGTCAAAAATGTTGATAAAAAATCCTTTTTTACTGTTTCCAAGGTTCTTAAGCTTCTATTTGCAAAAGAAATTTTCAAAGGATAATGCTCATGTGCTTATCCATGGTGAACCTTTTCAAATAAATGGCCTAACATCTGAAACATTTACAAGGCTATCAAAAGTTTCAAAAACAAAAGCAGAGGCTCCTGAGCAGAATTTAACAGCTACCACTGCTCCTTAGGCACCTGCTGCTGAGCCCACTGCTCAAGGTGATCATAGCAGCAAAACAACTGCTGTGAAACCCACACCTAAAACCACAAAAAGACCAAAACAAAAGAAAACTCAAAAGCCCCCCAAACCCAAAACAAATGCAACTCTGGAAGATGAGATCCCAGAGCAACTGCCAGTGACAACACAAAAGTCACCAGAAACCACTGCTGCTACTTCCTCACAGCAGTTGGTAGAAAGATCTCAACCCATGCCTCAAACTCCTCCTGCTTCTTCTCAAAAAGAACAGGTTGTAAGAACATGGACACCAAATTATGATGCTCTAGAATCACTTGATTCTATCATCCACAGCCCACTACCCGGGGCAAATTCGCTTTCTACACCCATACTCACTGCCACAATTCCCCCACAAACAAAACTCTTGTTGGATGCTCTTGATTTAAACCAGACACAAATCAATCCTTCTTATTCACCTGTAAATGAGAATATACCCCAACAAGTGACTGGGTCTGGTGTTTCAATCATTGCTAACCCACCAACAACACCTGAGGAGGTTACACCCCTTGAGTTACATGTAACTCTTGGTGGTAGTTCAAGTGAAGCAGCTACTACAAGTGTTGAACCCACTGGTTTGCACTTGGACAGTAGTTGCATCAATAAGACTTCCTTGAAGGCAATATCTTCTTTGGGAACCATATTACAATCTGGTGGATATCCATTATACACTGGTGAGCTAAGAATGGCAACCCCTTTTGAAGATAGAAGACCCCAGTACCAAGACAAAGGGGCATCAGTGGATGATTTTTGGAATACATTCCCTGAGTCAACCACTGTTACAACCACTATTAGTGGGAAATCAGATGATCCCATTAAGTTGGGTGATGGTTTAATGTACCAAGAATTGACGGCTAGAGTTGACAAACTGGATACATCTGATGCAAAAATCAAAGACATGCTGCAACAGTTGTTGAAAGTACAAAAGGTACCTCCCACTGCTCCAGCTCAAACATCCGCTCCAACATCTGTTCCTACTCCAAATGAGCTATGGAGCTTGTTTCAACCTCTGCTTCAACAACAAAGGGAATCTGCTGATCAGCAACATGAGATACAGGTTCAAAAGATCAGAAATATTATGGAAGCAAGGTTTAAAGATACTCAGGCAGATATCAAGGCAATCAAGGCCCACTTATTGAACACCACTGGCACTGCTCATCCCTCTATCATCTTTGTGGACAACCCACCACCAGCTGATGCCAAAAAGGGGGGAGAAAATGAAGCAGTTGAAGAAAAAGGGATATGAAGATGGTCTTTACATTGCACCTGACAATTCCAGCATGCTTGCAGACATCCCTAAGCCAGATGGGTCTAAAAAGGTTGATGTAACCATTAATGCCATTGCTAATGCAAAAGCAAGGGTGAAAAATGATATGGAGGCAAAGGATAAAGCTAGGTTTGAACAGGAGAAAAGAGTTTTTATGGAGATGAATGAGCAGGGTACTTCTGAGCCAAAGGATGAAGAAAGTCCTGAGTCTAAAAGAAAGCAGCCCACTAGAAAAGTGAGGCAACCCAAATCCATACCATCCAGATCCACAAAACATACTCCCAAACCTCCTAAAAACTCCTCACATCAAACCTCCAAACCAACAGCTGTTGTATTAACAACTGTTGATACTTCAGTGGTTTTAGCAGTTGTTAACCCAACAACCACCACTTTAACTACAACCACTGTTCCCACTTCATTCGCACCACCAAAAACATCCTCACCACCAAACCAGCCTCCTGCCAAAAAGCAGAAGACAGCTGATGATACATCATCAGTTGTAATGACAACAGTGGTTGAAACACCAGCTGTTTCAACAACTGTTAGTCAAACACCTTCCACTACAATAACCACCACTCAAATCACCACCACTGAACCAACCAAAACATCACCAGCCTCTCCTAAACCAAAAAGGAGAAGGGTAATTTTGGAAGATGATGATTCTCCATCACCACCAACATCTTCACAACCTCTGTGACTTGCTATAATTCCAAACCCTGTTCCACTCTCTTCAGCACAAGCCTTTAACCCAAACACTGCCATTGTTTCTGCAGCTGTCCAATATCCTTTAGAGCTTATAGCAGTCAGAGAAGAGATCAAATCTTTCTACTCTGAAGATGATCCTGCTAAAAGAAACTTGCCATCTCTTCAAGGATATCCAAGACCTAACAACATTGAAGAATATTTGAAGTTGAAAGGTTAACAAGCAGAGGATATTTCCAAAAGAAACACAAAGGGTAAATATGACAAGGAAATTCAAAGATACTATCAATTCCTGCTTACTCAAGTCAGTACCTTGGAAAGGTTTTCAAAGAATCTCTGTCAGCAACTATCAGAAAGAGATGATGAAACCTTGAGAAAAGATTATATTGAGCACATTATGGCCTTCAAAAGGTACAAAGGTGACAAAGCTCAATATAAAGAATGGACACTGGGTGAACTTAAAGAGGAGTTAGAAAGGATTGAAAAAATGAACAAGCACAAAGTTAAACATACTCCACCTGTCTGGTCAAAGTACATGAAAAATGTACCAGACAAGGTGTTAAGGCTAGAGAGAATGAAAGAAGAGCTCATTACTGCTGATTTTGGGTCTAGGAATCAAGTGACAAAGTGGAAAGAAGAAAATGTGATTGCTTCTTATCAAAGGCTGGAAGAATTAAGAAAGAAAAATCCTAATGTTCCACAAAAGCCTGTTTATCCTGATGAAGAGGTTTCAGCTAAGCCACAAAAGCTACAATCCAAGAGATCCACTGCTCCACCTGCTGCCATCCTTTACCTGTAACATATCCATTTTTTTCATATAAGAGTTATAGGTTGTTTAAATTTATTAACCAGTAGTTACTAGTTTTATTTTTAAAAATAATTATTCAACCCATATAGTTTTAAAAACTATTTTATATATATTTGGTTGGAATATTATACTAATTAATTGGCTTATATATGTGTTACATTTCTATTTTCTATATTAAAATAAAGTATATAAAAACTTATATTATTAGACGGGTAGATTACGGGTAAGTTGACTGTTACAAATATGAAGTACCTAAACGAGCCCAGGAACCGTTTAATAATTAAATTATAAAAATACATTATATTTGAACCTACTATATTTTTAATGAAACTTGGTTCAAAATGTAGATAAGATTATTCTCGTTCTAATGACATATTCATTGTTTTATAAAACGTCATATTTTATAAGTTATAAGCGCCAATTAAGTGAAGCAGCTAAATTAATTATAATAAAAAAAACAAAAAAAAACTTCATTTAGTGTTCCTATCTACGTGTAATGAGATTTGAAATCTCATGCATGAGATAATGATATTAAGTGTACGTGTGTCCTTTAGGATCGAATGAATCCTTTCTTTTTCACAAGCAACAAGGGATCAATTCAACTATAAATAAGCCAAACAATTTTCAAAAGAAACCTGTTCACCTCTTGCTCCTTCTCTCGTTTACCGCTTGGTCGATTCATATATATATATATATTTCACCCCATAATAATAATAAAGCTCTGTCTCATTTTAAGTGTTTTAACTCCCGATCATGCGATCACTGATACCCTTTCCGATTGATCTGGAGCCCCATAACGCATGTCAAGGCTCTGCCCGACTAAGTTCGTTGGGGTTCTGTCTCGTGATATAGGGATAAGGTTGAATTAGGGTTACTATACTTAACACGAGTGCATATTTAAAATAGCTCGGGAGTTATACCCAAGATTTATACCAGGAGGCTTTCTAGTTGAACCCTAAAGTTACAAGGTAAGTTCATTCTCTTTTTCTCGCAGTTTGTGAGTCATTCACCTTTTTCTCACAATAGTAAACCATTTTATTTAAAATGCTTTGTTATGAATTTATATTTACCCTATAAGAACTTATATTATTAACTCTAGTAGAAACCTAAGTTTACATTTCCAATAAAATATGACTTGAGGTATTGTGATCAAAAGGTATTAATTAGTAAAGATCAACCATAATATATTACCATATGTATTTAACATATGTAATAGATTAAACTACATGGGTAAAGACCAACTGTAGTGGAATTTTAGTTTAAAATATATACTATAAAAATATATGTGAAATGAACAACTGTATTATAATATAATACACTTAATTATAATATAATACACTTAAAAACATTGAACAAAATTTTGTTTAATATCAATATAACATATGTCAACCATTTCCGTTAAATAACAGTTTAATATAATACCATACGTACCTAACATGGTATTAAAATAACAGTTTAATATAGTATATTATAAACTATAAACCTTAATGTATATTGTAATAAAATTAAACGATATATATTATTTAACATTTTATATACAAAAAATATATACATCAGAAATTATATCTTAAATCTTAGTCCCGTTAATATATTAAATAATTGTATCACAATTATTTAATTGATATATTATATTTGATAAAGTTATAGCTATTAATTTGACAGAAAATGATATATTTCATTTTCTAGGCTAATTGGTTTTGTGCCATAGAAAATATATTTGACAAAGTAATGTCATGGGACCCTTCTAAACTCAGAGTCACTAGTTGAGAGAATGATCAATAGTGATATGACCAGAATCACTACTTGAGAGAATGATCAACAGTGATATGACCAAAGCCACTAGTTGAGAGAACGATCAACAGTGATGCGACCACCAGCACTAGTTGAGAGAATGATCAACAGTGTTATGACCACAGTCACTAGTTGAAAGAATGATCAACAGTGATATGACCACAATTACTAGTTGAGATAATGATCAACAGTCATATGACCCGAGTCACTAGTTGAAAGAATGATCAACAGTGATTTGACCACCGTCACAGGAATCGCCTAGTGACCAATATAATAGTAAGATATACTACATATCTATTACTTGATAAATTCACTATTGGACAAAAGTGAACCAATGGGTGATATGACCACTGTCACATCGGAACTGCCACCATGTGACAAATACTGATTGAATTGGGTAAAGATAAACAAATATAAAAACCTTGATGTTGTAAAGTGTAACAATATATTTTTATAAAAATGGAATGAACTCGCCAGTATTTATTACTGATAAAATATTTTCAAAACGTGTTTCAGGTAATTTGTTGTAAAGATAATAGAAGCCAGCTATGGAGCACTGAAGGCTTAAATAAAGTGGCTATAAACACCTGAATAAAAGAAGAAAATTATGGTTTATTTATTTGGGTTTACGCCTATAAAAACAATTGAATTAAATATGGTTTTAAGCCCATTTGTTTAATATTAAAAGTTTGGTGTTTTACAAACTCTGAAATTATTTCCTAACTACGATCCTGATGAAAAATTTTCCGCTGCGTAATTAATAAACACCGATACCACTTGACTGGCTCGGAGCACCCGCTCTCGGGGTGCGGTCGGGGGCTGTGACATTACCAAAGAAGGAAACAAAAGCAGATGGATAAGAAACGGCAGCAGATAAAGAAGCAGGGGATTATGTTGTAAAAATAGGGCTTCAGCAGATGATAACAGAGAAATTTGAATTGACACAAACTACAAACACTGCTCAACCTGTTATCACCAGGCCACCATCTCCAAACTCATCTGCAATAAAACCTCTCCCAAGAAACCCACTGGATTCAAAAATACTAAAGTGGAAATCTGACAAACAGACCCACGTATTGACTCTGATCAAATCGAGTGGTGAAGTGAAGAAAATATCAAGGGAAAAAGCACTGGGCCCGGGTGTTGAAGATCTTAAAGATCTCCTTGATCTTACACTGTGCAGGGATGAGGATGACACAGACTCATTGGACTTTGAATTACAATTTAAAGGTCAAGTCAGGGAGCTGTTGATGAGACAATAAAGATCCTGAATAATGAAGAGTTTTGGCATCATCTGTTCCAGGGGGAGATTGTTGGGATTGAACCCTACCAAAGGAACAGTTGATTAAATCCAAAACTGGATCAGAGAGTGGATCCAGCATAAGCACTGCTGTATTCCAACTTTCCCCTTGAAAGTGTTTCTAACAACTGATGGCATGTATCCACTGTCCGTATACAACTGTTGTTCTACAAACAACTGATCAAGTATAACGACTGATGAAGACTAAAGCCATGATGATCAATCTACTGTTATGGGTCAAGCACTGTTGAAGATACAAAGTACTGCTGGAGTCACAACAATGGAAGGAGAAAGCAATAGTTTAGTCTTTCCTTTTGTAATGTATTGTAATCAGTAGTTAGCTAAACAGTGCTTGTATGAGATCAGTAGTTTCAGGTTGTTAGGAGGTTAGATGTCACTTTCATGGTGACGTCAACCAAGATGCTTCAGTGGTTTGCTCGTGCCTATAAATAGAACAGTACCCTGTACTGTTCTATCAGCTCTTCACCACTTGTCTTCTTGTACGAACAATTACTGTGAGCTCAGGCTGAGGGGGAGTTGTGATACATGCATGCATTGTAATTGAATCTTGAAATAAATTCAATCATTCGGTTCTATGTTAAAATGTGTGTTGAAAGCATTTCTCCTATTTGATTGTGTGTGAAAGTTTGTTTCCATTTACATTCCGCTGCAATTACATATTCATCTTCTTAATTTCTCAAACAAAAACACAATCATAACAAACTCAGATCCTAACAATTATCCACTCAAAACGAGTTCAAAACACGTAAATTCGAGATATGTTGACTCGCCAGGGCTAAGCAGGACACGAGGCCACCCTAGCCTATTTGGGTGTGCCCCACGACACGCGCCTGGATCCCTTGCAGTCGGCGCAACACGCGGGTTGGGAAAAAACTGGCTATAAACCCAAGGGCTTGGGACTAAGACTGTTTGCATGTTTCGACGTAAAAATCCCTTACGTACGTTCACTTAGACGTTGTTTCGTTCAAAATATACTTAAATCCCGAACCTCTGCTACGACAACAGGGTAATAACTCGATCACTGATACGATACAATGTCTGATCGATTAAAACCGATCCGATGGATGTTTAAGTGCAGCCTGAATTCGGGCTATACTTTGTCATTCATCATGAGGGTTTCGATCTCGTGAGTTATCGTAAATGTTGTATTAAGTTACTAACCTAGTTTCGTTTGCATTGTTATTTTAACTAGGTTACCAGGCTTAATCAGTAGGCAGACTCTGTCCGTTTAAACTTGCAATGTGAGTCATTCTGTTTTTATCAAAGTTGCTTTGTGAAACCCTAAATGTTTTCCAGTTATAAGTACAGGGATTAAGTCTTTGTAAATCTTTAATTACTGGCAGTAAGTGGGGGTATTGTGCACATTATTACTGTTTTATCACTCTTAGGTGGGTGAGCTTAATTAGTGATACTCGTCACTATTGGGTGACAGGACCCAATAGTGGTATGACCACAGTCATAGATCCGGTCGAGTGACAACTTGACCAGATAATTATAAGATAGGGGCAAATGTGAAAACTCTTAATACTGTAATTTATAACAATGCATCGTTTTGTACGAATTGAATGACTCGCCACTATTTCCCCGCTAATAAAATCTTTTTAAACATGTTTCAGGTGATTTACTGTGAACCAGGAAAAGTGTCGCGTAGCACTCCAGCTTGAATGAAGTGGCTCTATGAATAAATAAACATGTTTTTGTAATCAGGGGATTTCCTAGGGAAATTCTTTATTGTAAATCACGGGGTTTGTCCCGAAACTCAAAATAAAATAATTGGGTATTTTCAGTTTAAACGATCCTGTTAAAATTTCCGCTGCCAAATCAACCACCAATACCACGTGTTTCTGTCCCGCAGCTTCCGGACCGGGCAACCGGGTCGGGGGACGTGACATGCTCCACAACCATTGCGCCAAAAACGCATTGGTGATTTAAGATGCAGGGCATTCCTTATAACCTTGAATCTCTCCTGGCCAAGCCCGATGTGGGATTTCCTAGGGTTTTACAACGGTCCATGTTAATCTTCTTTATATTCTTACACTAGCTTTTAAACTAATCGAGATGATTCTCGCTCAAGCAATATAAGTTCCATTGTATATGGGAGATACTTGAGCATGAAGACGTCGTGATAAACAAAGCTCATACATATCAAAATCTAGTAGACCCGTTTGTTATGCCTTATGCTTCAAGGTAAGTATGTGGAGCATGCTGATAAGACAAGGATTATGATGGCGAGTGACTAGAAGGGTTGAGTTATAGTACAAAAGGATTTAAAAATAAGAAATGTAAGAAGTCATTAGAGAGTGACAAGTGCCCTAGAAAGAATCAAGTGAAAAGGGTAATTTTGCCTATAAGAGGAAAATAATATACACATGCAAGTCACATGCTATCCCTCCCCTATATATCATTTGTTTAAAAAAAAATCATACCATAAAATCGAGCGTCTTTTTATCTTTAATATGAGTACCATATTTTATTATTATTTAAAAAAGATTGAAAACCCAGTTGCGAATTACAAAATGGACCTCGCGTAAAACACAATGGAAAGTAGATCAAAAAACACAATCAATGACAATAGATAAAGACACAATGGACAACAGATTAAAACACAATGACAATAACATATAACACAGTGGTCATAACGTATAACACAATAAGTATCAAACTAAATAAAAACACAATTGATAACAATAGATAAAAGACACAATTTATGACAATAGATAAAAGACACAATTAGGGGTGCAAACGAGCTGAGCCGAGCCCGAACTCGACCAGGCTCGAGCTCGATTAACTTATGAAAGCTCAGGCTCGAGCTCGACTCAATTTGAGTTTTGTTTTCAAAGCTCGAGCTCGGCTCGTTGGAATTTTCTCAAGCTCAAGCTCGGCTCGTTTATCATCTATTAATTGGTATATTAAATAAAATAATATAAATAATAGACTTTTTATGCTCGCAAGCTCGATAAGTGAAGCTCGGGCTCGGACTCGTTTACTAAATAAGCTTCTTTTTAGGTTGGAGATCGGTTTGTAAACAAGTTTAAATAATCTCGGCTCGACTCGTTTACACTAAGGCTCGACGAGCCTAACGAGCTTCACATGTGTGGCTCGAGCTCGATAAACAAACGAGTTTTATTTTAGGCTCAAGCTCGGCTCGGACTCGATAAGACTCGGCTCGTTTTAAGCTTTTTCTCGAGCCGATCTCGAGTAGCTCGCGAGCCGCTCGGCTCGTTTGCACCCCTAGACACAATAGAGAGCAAATTAAAACACAATGAACAACAAACTAAAAACACAATACATAACAAATTAAAACACAATGACAATAGATTAAAACACAATAGACAACATATTAAAACATAATGGATAACAAATTAATCACAATGACCAGAACCAATAACACAATATATAGAAAACCCAAATATAACACCATCTTCATTGTGTCATATATTATGTTATAGGTTCTTATAAAAACGCAATGGGTAGAACCCAAATTAACATTGTGTTATAGATTTTGATAATAACACAATGTATAGAAAACCTAGTAAAACATAATGACCAAAACCCGGTTAAAAGACACAATGACTGGAACCTTTAACACAATGCAAAAAAAAACCTAGCAAAAATGAAAATTTTTATTTTATTTTTATATAACAATATGGTACTCATATTAAAGATAAAAAAACACTCGGTATTATGGTGATTTAAAAAAAACAGTCATATGAAAAAGTTATGGACGTTTTAAATTGATGGGGGAATTGGCATGTGCCTTGCATGTGGAGAGAGAAAATATATAAATGTAGGATTCCCTTTGTGCCATTCCATTATCTTTATCTTTCTAAAACTAATCTCAACCCTCCAACTCTAAGATCAATGGATTAGAATCCTTCTTACCCTTCTTATTTATATTATCATTTGTATTTGATCCTAATCCGTGACTAGAATTGATTTGTTTTAATATTTGGATGTTTTCGAAGTGTAACAGCTACATTAGTTTTATTTTGATTTAATGGTTAAATGCTTTACGAATAAATGTTACCGTGTTCGAGTTTTGGTACGTTTAAATCCTTGAAAATAATTATTCTAAATATCCATACTCCATCAGATTCATGGGAACGAATCGAAGTAAAACTACTGTGAATGTCTGTTTGGTTCATCATATGAAGGCTTAAAGTTATTGAGGACCAAAATTCGTAGATATGCATTATGAATGATATCGGGTGACTCGCTTCAAAACTTTCTATATGGATCGTCCTTTGTCGCAACCCCCGACCCCTACCTCGGGAGCGGGAGCCGCAAACCAGTCAAGTGGTATCGGTGTATATTAATTTAGCAGCGGAAATGAGAACATTAGGATCGTAGTTAGGAAATAAATTTCAGAGTTTCAAAACACCAAATTTTTATAATAAACAAATGGGATAAAACCCATGTTTCCTTCATAATACATTTATAGGGATAAACCCTAGTTGCTGAAAACATAAACTTTTATTTAGGTAACTTTTATAGCCACTTTCTTTAAGCCTTCAGTGCTCCATGGCTGGCTTCTTGTAGCTTCACATTAAGTTACCTGAAACACGCTTTAAAAAGATTTTATCAGCAAGAAATACTGGCGAGTACATCCCAGTTTAATCAAAATAAGCTTTTATAACTTTACAGTATTGAGAGCGTTTACAATGTTTATATCTACCCAATTACTCATTCAGTATTTGTCATGTTGGCAGTTCGTACCTGTGGTCATATTACTATTGGCTAACTCTTTGTCCAAAAGTAACGCTTGACTAGTAGTGTATACAAAACCCCACATACCGGCAACAATTGTAGAATACAAAGACTCAATGATTGTAAGTATATTTGAAATTATTTGAGATTTTGTAGCATAGTTTGGTAGAAAAAGAGAATGACTCACATTGTAGACTTATGTATTTCTACAGCTTCCTGTTGATTTTCTATTAAAAACATACAATACAAACGTATTAGAACGATAACACAAATCACATTAGCCATACAACACGAGACAGAACCCCAACAAACTTAGTCAGGCAGAGCCTCGACATGCGTTGGTAGGTTCTAAATCAATCGGGTAGGATAACGAATCAGTGATTGGGGTTAAAATACTTACAACGAGGCAGATATTCGTGTTTTAGGGGTATAATACCGAGCTATTTTTTGGCTATAATATAGACTGAGAGAAAGAAGGAGATGAATGAAATTGAAAGGCAGAAGTCTGCTCAATTTATAGGTGAATCCGGAGTTGCTCGCGCCCCGCGACCCACCTCCCCTGGTTCTCTCGCGCCCCGCGAGGGCACCCTAGCTACGGCTAGGGTTGCTTGGTCACGAGCCTACTCCCAACACGTGTTGTGCCACGTGGCACAAGGGGGTGTCCGTCAAGAAAGAGCATGTCGCGCCCCGCGACACACCCCCTTGACCCTGTCGCGGCCCGCGAGTGGCAATAAAACATTATTTTATTTGTTTTTTTAATGAAATTAGGGTTAAACATATTCGGTTACGGGTATACGGGGTATATTTGGGCGTTTTCGAGGGTTGTTATATCGTTATAAGAAGCTTTGAAACTAGTATGGTCTTTGTATTCTTCGAGTGGTGATGAATATCATAGTTCACGTTTATTGAAGGTTTGACATTCGTCTAACATTGTTCCGTGACAGGTAGTAATAAGGTTAATAGTTGGGAATAAATCTGAAGTTCAGTGGGAGATGCATGTAGTCAATATGGAATTTTGTTCAGTTGCTTATGTAAGAGTCTGACATCTCGTCGCCCTTGTTGATTCAAACTGGTGTAAATGCATAGTCGTGCTCAACTTGAAAGTTTGTAAGACCACTTTGAATCTTGGTCGAGAAATGACAATTGTTGAACACTATATGAGATTGGTTCTTGATCCATGTTTCGTGTTCAATGGATGTCTATAACATAAAGGAAAACTAACATGTTACGATAGTTGTTGTACGTAGTTAAGTAAATAGGTTGCTTGAATTAAAAATGAATAGTTGACGGAATCACAACGTCATATATAGGGGCAGTGGATGCAACTAGGTGTCAACCACTGTCCGTGTTGAGGAAATTTATCGATAATTGTCCAAGTGAGATATTGTTGAATTAACATGTCCATTTATTGACAAATTATTACTACTAATAAGGTACGATCCGAAAAGTTACACTTTGGACTATGAATAAAAAATAATATTTAACAGATTAAATATTTTGGCACAAAAGTGGCGAGATTTGAGAATAAATATTAGTTGAATAGTTTATCTAGGTTAGGGGATTTGTTTGTAATTAAACAAACTATGGTGTTATTAATTAAATGTTAGTTAATATTATTTATTTATTTATATTTATTAAGTAAACAGATAAATATATTAAATAATTAAATAAGGGGGTAACTTTGCAAAATTGTAACCAAGTTTCTCACTTATTCCATTAAAAGTCAAATCTAGTTTTCGTTAGTGTTTCAATCTTGCACAGTTACTAGGTTATTTATCTTGCCTTGATTGCATACTAGGTTATTTTTTCCATCCTAATTAAAAATACATGTTTGCCAAATCACACTGCAAAAGTGCCAAACAAACAAGACTGAAACATGCATTTTTGCCAAAATAATTTGATTGAGTCGATGGATGATTATACCAGAATTGGATCGAGTATGATGAGTGTGATTCACATAATCAAGGATTTTGAATCATATATATAGGTTTTTGATCTTTTATTAGTTGATTTAATATACTTTTATCATTTTTTTTTAAATTTGTTGAAAAAGTGATGTAATTACCACAAAGGCATTAGAAATTAATAGAAACGTGCTCCTTACACGTCATCAAGGTAATCGTATAACCTGATAATTGCACAAGACTAGAATGGTAAATCAAACTTGAGAGACTTTAAAGAGACAAAAAAAGAGCGAATGACTTTAATGAAACAAAGGGTAAACTTGGTTATTATTCTAGTTTTCCCTTAAATAATTATAACTTAAATCAAAAGTAATTTTCGTTGAGATATGTAATTCTGATTTGGAAACCCTAATTTAACGAGGCGATAAAATTAGAACTTTTTTTTATTAAAACTTAATCAATCTTCTCTCCCTCTCTACTACTGTTGTCACCACCCACCATCAGGCTCCCCTTCCCCGACCGGACACTACTGTCGTGCGCCGCCACTAACGTCGTTGTCGCGATCCTGTCTCGCCTCTGCCGTGATCCCGTGGCTCCGTTTTGCGTGTTGGTTTCGTTTTGCGAGGTGATTTCATAGTTGTTTGATTAGGGTTATTCGTGTCATTGGATATAACAACTAGTTCATTGAACCGAAGTATTGCAAATTGGTTAGCTGTGTTTCTTCGAAAGGTATGTTTCATAAATCATAATACACCTTATTGTTGTATTTGTTCTATTTTTATTTTTTATCAGAATCGTGGTGGGAATTCAAAGTTTGGTTTAAATTATTTCGTACAAATGCTTCTACTTGTTATTCTAAGTTATTTAAAAAATAATATTTGTACAAAACCAACAATAGTTGCAATAAAATAAAATCAAATTATTTACAATTTTTTTAGACAACAAACAATGATTTTATTTACAAGGGCATGTACAGTACACTTTAGCCCATACCCCAGTACATTACTCACCCCATACGCCCATTACAAGTCAGCCAACAACATCAAATCAAACTTTAACATAAATAAATGGGAAAATAGCCAAAATAGCCAAAATTGCCAAGTTATGGTCAACATTTCCAAACTAGTCAAGTCAAACGTCTTGGGGAGACGCCACCAACATGTTCAAACGTCTTGGCGGCTGACCAACCAAAAGCTGCCACGTGTCCGACAGAAAAGTCAGGCGTCTTGACGTCTTGGCTGAGACGTTTCAGACGGCTTGAGACGTTTCGTTATGGCTGCCCATTTTTCCAGACGGCTTGAGACGTTTCCGACTGGCTTGAGCCGTTTCCGCCCGGCTTGAGCCGTTTCCGCCCGGCTTGAGCCGTTTCCGCCCGGCTTGAGCCGTTTCCGCCCGGCTTGAGCCGTTTCCGCCCGGCTTGAGCCATTTCTCTCTCTTTAGCCGGCTACATCAGCTCGAGCCGGATTTGTTATTTTAAGACGTTTGTAGTACGATTTCAAGACGTTTTTGTACGATTTCAAGACGTTTTTAAGGAATTTAAGACGTTTTCCATTTATTTATAGCGATCCCTTATTTATAAATACTATACATTATGAAAAATCGTATTTGAAGTTTAAATCTAAGATTCAAAAAGTTTGTTTTTTAGTAATTATCTCACAACATGAGGGTCAAGTTTGTTGTTTATATTGGGGGGAAGTGGGATGTCATTAACGGAAACATTGAGTATGTTACTGATGGCGATTCAAGGAGACGTGGTTTAGAAATTGAAACATATCATTCATATAATAGTTTTTTAAACTATGTTTCTAAGATGTGTGATACTCCAAACATTACACGGTTGTCATACCGGATGTCTACGTTTACTGATCCGATCGATATAATTAATGATCGAGATGTTAGATTTTTTTTTGATTTGGCGATGCGGAATCCTTTTGAATTATATAAATTATATGTTATTCAAGAGTCTGGTGTTGGTTCCTCTGGTTTTTCTTCTTTAAACAACTTCAAAACTCTAGATCTAAATATTTCAGTAAAAGAAAGTGTTGATGTTTTAAACGATGACTGTCCTATTTTAGAAAATAATTTTGAAAAATCATCCACGTCTAAAAACGAATCAGCTTCTTCATCTATAGTGTTTGAGGCCGGTCATATATTCAATAACAAAGAAGAGATGAAACTTGAATTGGGAAAGAAATGTTTGTTAGAGCATTTCGAGTTTAAAGTTGATAGATCATCTAAGACACGGTATGAAGTGTCATGCATGGGTGATGGTTGTGAATGGCGATTTAAGGCATATGCTATTCCTGGTGGTAGTTTATTTTTTGTTAAACATATGAATGATAGACACACCTGTTCAAAGACGCAAACACACCCACATTTCCGTCAGGCTAACCCAAAGGTTTTGGGTCACTTTTTAAAGGAACAACTAAAAGACAGTGGTAGGATATATCGAGCGAAAGAGATTATCAAAGATTTTAGACAAAGGTTCGAGGTTGAGATAACAAACCTTCAAGCTTGGCGTGGTAAAAGCCATGCACTTGAACTTCTACAAGGAACAACCCGAGACTCTTTTGCCGAACTACCAATATACTGTTACAATTTGAAGCTTGCAAATCCTGGAAGCGTTACTCACATCTTGGTTGATGAGCAGAGTCGTTTTGAAATGGTTTTTGTTGCGTTAGGTGCTGCGGTAAGTTACACCTTTTTGTTTGTACTTGTTCTTATTTTTTTAGAATAACATGGGTTTGATTTTATTTTGTTATCATTAATTTTCAGATTCGTAGCTTTATGTTTAATCTAAGACCGGTCGTTATCATTGATGCGGCACACCTAAAGGGTGAATTTAAAGGGAAGTTGTTTTTAGCAGTGGCCATGGATGGAAATAATCAGATTTTACCAATTGCTTATGGCATAGGAAAATCAGAGGATGGTGAATATTGGACATGATTTCTCTCAAAGCTTAGAGATTGTGTTGGTGAAATAGCAGATATGACGATCATTTCGGATAGGGCGAATTCTATACATGTAGGTGTTAGAAACGTGTTTCCACGTATTTACCACGGGTTGTGTTGTCGTCATTTAATGATGAATTTACGTTTGCCGTCGTCTAAAAAAAAGAATACGAGGCACTATGGTGGAAGACATGTAAATCTTATCGGATGTCTGACTTTAACGAGTCATTCAATGCTTTGTGTGTTGTCGTTCCTAGAATACGCCGGGTTTTAACAAATATTGGGTTTGGTAGATGGGCAAGAGCTCATTGTCCCGGCAATCGATACCACTATATGACATCTAATAGTGCGGAGTCTATTAACTCTTTGTCTAGATTCTCGCGTAAGATGCCGATAACGCAACTTATCGAATTCTTCCGCGAGTCCGTACAAAAATGGTTTTATGACCGTCGACTGCAGGGCATGCAGGAGAGCCACTCACTGACTTAGTGGGCACAGAAGAAAATTTTAAAGAAAATTGAAGGGTCTAGAACCTGGACTGTTGCAGGTATCGTGGCAAACAGTTTTCTTGTTGAAGACGGTGGGAAAAGGGGTTTAGTTGATTTTTTGAATCGTTCGTGTAGCTGCCGTGTCTGGCAAGTTTCTGGTCTACCTTGTGGGCATGTGATTGCTGTTTCAAGATTTTTGGGTGAACCTGACTGCAGTCATTATGCATTCTCGTGTTATCCAAACGAAGTATACAAAAAAACGTATGAAGAATCGATTAATCCTTTGCCTCATAGGTCTGAATGGGTGATACCACAAGGCATTGGCAATGTATTACCGCCGCATATTACAAAACGTCAATCTGGCCGTCCAAAAGAAAACACCCGAATCTTGTCTCGTGGGGAAGAGCCCGTTCAGGTATATTGTTCGCGGTGTCGAACATACGGCCATGGTCGTGACGTTTGTTTAAATCCAGTGCCATCACAGATTCGTTCACGTAAATCATCAGGCAAAGGAAAAGGGAAAGAGACAGAAACCCAGAGTTCAACGGATGACATTTGTCCATCTTATAATTTAGCAGAATTTTAATAATAGCTTAGTTTTTTTATCTTTTAATTAGGAAAATCATGTAACAAATTCTCGTAACCGCAATAGTAATTAGTACTTTTAATTTATGCAAGAATTAAATTTTACAATGCGTACGTCCAGCCTTAAAAAATTAGTAGGTGTGTAGCGCCCGGCGTAGAGTTCATCAGCCATGTAGCGTCTATATCTGACACAAGCATCCTGCATGTTTACTTCGTTCCATGTCAATGAACGGCTGTAAACCAGATTTTCCAATAACATAGATATGATAACACATGAGTTTCGGCCAATATGAGCTCCGTGGTCAGGCCACACAACATCCCCGCAATACTCTAAGGCTTCTACACTTTCTATCCCCGAGTGTTGCCAGTACGATATACGGCCCAGAAACCATACGAATGGAGATTCAAATTCTAAAAGAATTTGATGTATTTTCCTGTGTATGCAAAATTCTTCTCCGCAATTACTTAGGTTACAGTTGTCGGGAAAATAAGCATATATTTTAAGCGAACGCATATTTATTTTTAGAAGTAACCAGTGGTTTTCGTTTTGCGCTACGGGCATGTAAATCCGCGCCACTCGTGTATAACCCAAACGTCTTAACCAGTTTATCCTCCGTCCGGAGCTGATATAACATGATGTTATATTATATTTATATACTAGTTATATTAAACTATATTTTTTAAAACAAACATCTAAATTCAAAAACTTATAAATATAAAAAACTTAATATAATAATGTTTTAAAATTTCTTTAAGTTTATAAAACGTCGCTGTTAATAGTTAATATAAGTTTATAAAACGTCGCTGTTAATATAAGTTTCCAACTTTACCAGTTTGGTCCCTACTCGTTTAAGAAATCTTAACTGAGTTATTGTTTTAAAAAGAAATTCTTATATAAACACTAACCCGGTTAGTGTCTATAGTTAATATAAGTTTATAAAATATCAATTTCAGTCCCTGGAGTATAAGTTCAAGAAATTGACCAAATGAACCCTGGACTTTATAAAACAAAATATATATTTATTTATTTTCTTTTATAAATAAGTTTCAAAAATGGCAAAAAGAACCCTAAACTTCTAGTTTGCAATAATTGCACTTTTAGCCCTTGTGTTTATATAGTTTCAAAAATGACAATTTAGCCCCTAAAATATAACTTTCAAATAATGACGGTTTTAACAAAATAAATATTTATAATTTATAATTTTAATAGTTAAGGTTCAAGTTTTAAATAGTTAAGTTTATTTATACAGTTTTAAATAGTTACGTTTATTTCTACAGTTTTAATAAATATTGGGTGTAAGCCCAAACCCCGTAAGCCCAAACCCCGTAAGCCCAAACCAGTAAGCCCAAACCCGTTAAAGAAAATATAAAACATTATATTAAAAAAAGAAAATACATACTAAACATTAAATAAAAAAAACAAATATAAACAAAAGAAAAAAACAACATTACATTAAAAAAAAAAAAAAAAACAAAGATCTAAATCCAAACCCTAATCGTTTCCCACTGCGCGACATGTTCGAAATCATGTCCTTCATCGTGGCGGAAGTTGATGAGGGAAACCGCCTTGATGTCCTCCTCGCTAAGGCCTTGGGATGAATCCTCCACAGACTTATAGTAACCCTCGAACTTCTTACATTCCAAGCGTATAACCCGAAACCTTGAAGATAAGGCGTCAACGGTGCGGTCGTGGTCCGGACCACGGAGTTGTGCAAAATATTGTTGCACCTGGACCCATAGACCCCCCTACCCTCGACGAGGAGGATTGGTATACACCTCCTCCCAAGCCTCCACCAATGCAATGTCCTCAATTTCGGTCCACGAGGAAGAAGCCATGTCTGCTTGTGTGTTTCTGGGTGTAGAAGAAAGTTGAACAAAGAAAGTAGAAGAAGAAGAACGGCGTGTGTGTTTCTGTGTGTTTAGGATTAGGGGTATATATAGTGGGGTTGGTTAAATGAATATTTAATTTAATATAACTTTAAAAATTCTAACGTCTTAACATAAGATTCAAACGTCTTAACATTTAATTGCCTGTTGAAACGTCTTAACATTTAATAGGCTGTTGAAACGTCTTTAAACATTGAATTATACTGAATTGAACAAGAATTCAAACGTAAATTAGTAAAATTTATAACTTTATTATCATTGAATACAAAGTACATAAAAAACATAACACAAAAACATACAAATATAATCATTTGAACTAGAATACACCAAACCGCTACTTCCATAAATTTAAAATGGGGTAGGAGATCCGGATTTTGATTCCGGAATTTGCATCGAAACACCTAGGAATAAATATGGGTCGTGAACTGGTAAGTTCCATCAACCCACATTTATTTTGGCCTAGGTGATATGTAACGGGTTGTTCACATTTGGTTCTGCGGTTCTGCGGCTTCTGTGACGTTAGAGGACCTGGCAAACACATTGGTGAGAGCCCATTGTGTTAGCCAAACTCTCATCAACCACCCTAAACGGGCAGAACCGTCATGACCCGAACAACCCGTTTAACCCTTCACGTGTCCGTTGTAGATGAGTTCTTGAACCCGATCGACCCCGCAGAGCACGTGGAAGGGGATATCCGATCTCATCCCATTAAAAGGGAGAAGATCTGTGTCCGTTGTAGATGACTTCTTAGACCCGTTGTAGATGACTTCTTTGAACCGTTTGTTAAATCAGGGGGTCTGCCCATTTTTTGAAGCTGTGAACACCAATGGGGTAGAAGATATGGTGAAGAAGAAAACTTTGTGTATAACAGGGTCGAAAATTGTGAACGACTTAAAAAGAGGTTTCAAACGTCTCAAACGTCTTAAAAATAACTTTGAAAACCGGCAAACGTCTTAACAAGAGCTTTGGAAAACGGGAAACGTCTCAAGGTTTGATTGAAACGACTTAAAAAGAACTTTGGAGACCGTGAAACGTCTCAAACGTCTCAATGAAACATCTTAAATTTTTTTTAAAAACGTGATAATTAAACCCGTAAACAGTTAAAGAAAGGGACCTTAAAGAAAATATAAAACATTATTATATTAAAAAATAAAATACATACTAAACATTACATTAAAAAAAATATAAAAAGAAAAAAAAAACATTACATTAAAAAAAAAACAAAACATATAAATTCAAAAACTTAAAAATATGAAAAATGGGGTCTTCTTTAAAGAACCGGCCCTAAGTAAGATTCGAACCCGCGCCACTCGTGTATAACCCAAACGTCTTAACCAGTTTATCCTCCGTCCGAAGCTGATATAACTTGAACTTATATTGTATTTATATACTCGTTATATTAAACTATATTATTTAAAACAAAGAAATTCAAAAACTTAAAAATATCAAAAAGGGGGTCTTCTTGTTAGAACAGGCCCTTAGTGAGATTCGAACTCGCGCCACTCGTGTATAACCCAAACGTCTTAACCAGTTTATCCTCCGTATCGGAGCTGATATAACTTGAACTTATATTGTATTTATATACTCGTTACCTTATATTAAACTATATTAATTAAAACATCTAAATTCAAAAACTTTATGAAACGACTTAAAAAGAACTTTGGAGACCGTGAAACGTCTCAAACGTCTTAAGGTTTAATGAAACGTCTTAAAATTTTTTAAAAAACGTGATAATTTAGACGTCTCAAGCCGTGTTGAGGCGTCTCAAAGCCGGCTTCAAATGTCTCAAGCCATGCAAAAGTAGCAGCTTATCGGCTCGACTTTTAAAACGTCTCAAGCAGCCGTGTGAAACGTCTTAGCCAAGACGTTAAGACGTCTGAGATGTGTCGGACACGTGGCATGTTTTGGTTGGTCAGCCGCCAAGACGTTTGAACTTGTTTGTGAAGTCTCCACAAGACGTTTGACTTGGCTAGTTTAGAAATGTTGACCATAACTTGGCCATTTTGGCTATTTTCCCTAAATAAATAGTGCTTGAATTGACTTATTCACAGATCACGGCAACATGGGTTATTTTTTAGGTCTGGTCTATTCGCACACGCGCTTGGTCTATTTGCACACTCAAAGCGCCCCGCTATGGCCAAAGCGGGGCGCTTTGGTGTAAAGTCAACCGACAAGGACTGACGCGGTCAGACCTTGTCTGTTGCTTTACATCAAAGCGCCCCGCTATGGCCAAAGAGGGGCGCTTTGGTTTTTTTTTTTTTTTCAAAGCGCCCCGCTTTGGCCTAAGCTCGGCGCTTTGGTTTTTTTTTTTTTTTTTTTTTTTTTTTTACATTTTGGGCGTATTTTTGACTGGTGACTGGTCTACGTTTAAGTTCAAATTTTACATTTTTTTTACATAATGCCTTAATGCCCCCACCATGGGGCATTATTCGACACGTGTCGGTCCAGTCAGATGATGCTCACAAGTGATTGGCCGGTCAAGTATGTGCCTCTTGTATGAGAGAGTACACTCCTTCATTGGAGAAATAATCAAATTCATAGTCCAATCGATGAAAATGTTCTAGAAAGCATGGGAGGATGGGTCTTGGAATTTAATAAAAAATACGTCATGTATATGATTTCAAGGAAAAGCCTTGGAACTTGTTTTTTTTTACATTTACTATATTTTAAATGTGGTTTTAGTTTAAAATATCTAAGAGAGTTTTCTTTTTCACTGTGGTGGGTTTCTT
Organism: Helianthus tuberosus; assembly: GCA_030545235.1. Taxonomy (NCBI): domain Eukaryota; kingdom Viridiplantae; phylum Streptophyta; class Magnoliopsida; order Asterales; family Asteraceae; genus Helianthus; species Helianthus tuberosus. Next base: position 196,866,670 of record CM060400.1, read on the forward strand.
TTTGATGATGTCCTTTAATAAGTCAAACCTGTAACATCAAAACCAGCATGCACGGTTCATATCAGCTCTGTATAATCATCTTTTTCACTGTGGTGGGTTTCTTTTTGATCTGTATTCAACTATTCACAAACAGGAGCGAAAGTCCTTGCTCATGATGATGAAAATAGGTGGCTATACAACATAAGATAGTATATTTCTAACTAATAAAATAAACTAATTATAATTTTAACCTTGCATTACAATTTAACATTTTAGAGTTACCATTTGAAAAAAAAAAAAAACTAAATCAATTCATGTTTGGTTCACATTAGATTCAATACCGAATGTATATGCGTTACATCACGTTAAAAACCGAATGTCACCGACACGACCCAATCAGATTCAATACGCACTTGTACGACCCAAAATGACAATATACATCATAATACTACAATTAATGAAAAAAGACGTCATGTACATGTACGGTAGGCGGCTGATACACATGACACTACTCATAGGAGTACTTGTGCTTTCAAACCAAAATGATACGATATAATGGAATACGACATCACACGTAACCGATTTGATCCGGAACTTGCAGTATAGTCCATATATATTAAAAAATGATGTATAATGGAAAAAACGTAAAATTTAGACTATTATCGACGCGTTTGTGAATTAAAAACAATTTTAAAAAATTTAAAAAAGGCCCTAAGCGCTGCGCTTTGACCTAAGAGGGGCGTTTTGCCCCCCCCCCCCAAAAAAAAAAAAAAAAAAAAAAAAAAAAAAAATCAAAGCGCCGCTCTATGGCCAAAGCGCGGCGCTTTGATGTAAAGTCAACCGACAAAGCCTGACAGACTCAGTTCTGGTCGGTTGACTTTACCCCAAAGCGCCCCGCTTTGGCCATAGCGCGGCGCTTTGGGGTGTGAAAATAATTTTCTCCGTGTGTAAATAGCATGACCCTATTTTTTATTTGAGTATCTTTCAAATTTTTTTTATTTGAGTAAATTATGATTTTAACCTTTGTGCTTATATCACTTTTACCCTTTTAACAAAAAAAAAAGAATCTTTTTATATCTGAGCCCCAATATCTTTTTTTTCTTCTAAATATTTTGGCCCCCAACGTTTTTTTTTCTAACCCTTTTGGGCCCTATTTGGATGAGGTTAGTATTAAGGGCAAAAAATGTTAGAAAAAAAGACGTTGGAACTCATATGTTAAAAGATTTTTTTGGTCTTCCACTGCAGCGCAGTGGTTGTTCCCATCTCGGTGAAGGCTTGGCCCGGGGTTTTACCCGGGTTCGAGTCTGAGGGGGGGTAGTTTTACCTATTCCACGGGGTTTCTGCGCATCAAGGGTGTGCTACGCTTCTAGAGGTTGTCGAGTACTCGACCTTTGGACATAGCTCCGAAATGATGAGTTTACACGTGAAAAACAGTTAACCGTTAAAAAAAATTAGACAAGTATTTTGTTTAAGTAGTCCACATATCACGGTGACATGGGTTATTAGACAAAAATGAAAAATTTAGAAGTAAACTTTTGTCACTAGATCCATCAGCAGTATATGTTGTTACGCCTTCACAGTTATGACTTCATAAAATCGTACTCACTTGCCTCTTCAATTCCCCACCCACCTCACCAATCGCCGCCGTAGTATTCCGTCGTCCTTCTCTCTCCGGTGGACAATCCACCACCATTATCGCCGCCTTAACTTCACTTTCTTCTCACTGCATGCCTCGATAGCAAGAATTTTCAATTACTGTGTGAGCTCGAAACCCTATTTTCTTTTTCGTTTGGGGTTTGTTCGTGACTTCCATCAGTCATCAAATTCACATACTGGTACTTCTTCTTGCTTCATCTTTATCTTCATGTACCGTTGCATCGAGTTTGATTTTACTTACTTTTTGTTTTTCATGTTTAGGGTTTGTTATATAGCTAAATTGGGTTTAACACTGTAATCTTTTGCTTAGTTTTTATAAATGTACTATTTATTCTGATGTGCAAAGATTTACTTAATAATTTAACTTCTTGAGTGATATAAAATTTTGAAAACCCTAGACAGTGAAATTGGGAATTATTAAAAGCCTTTACTATTTCATGTTTACAATGTATCTTGTATATGTAGTGTTACACACATGTAATAATAATAATCTTTCCATATATGTGTGTGATGTCATTTTCTTGTCAAATGTCAATGTTTTTTTTTCTTATCATGTAGCTTTTCTGTAAAGCCTTTGCAGAGGGGGGGGGGGGGGGGGGGGGGTTGTCTCTATTTTTCAAATGCAATCCATTAACTCAGATGATGTGATGTTGTATACATTCTTACTTATTTTGTTAAATTTTTCTAGTGCCTTCATATATAGTTTTCTTTTTCCACTAATAGTATGCTACAGGTTCAGTTTAGTGGCCTGTAAGAACCCTCTTTTGGTAACATACTAACCCATTCTCATGATCCATTTGCAGTGAATGAAACCAAGTCTTGATGGACATTTCTGAGTTTTTTAGTGATTATGATCAACTCGAAATGGATACACCAGCCGTTAAGCTGGAATCAAATGTCGGTGAGGCCCCACCTCGGCAAAAACAAAACCAAAATGAAGAAAATAGGAGCTCTACAGGCACTAGTGTGTTGGACCAAGAACAATCACCGGTAGATGATGCAAATCTTTGTTCCACATCACCGGTTTGCGCTGCACCAGTTTGTAGACAGTTCTGGAAAGCCGGGGCCTACAATGATGATCTTGCTCCAAAGTCCGCAACTAAATGTATTATCTTTTTCTTACTGTTATATTATTTCACTTGCGTATATATTCTCCGAGGTTTAATGATCGGTAATGTATATGACAGTGGGTTCTAGTTATCTACACATACACCCGAAGTTCCTTCATTCGAATGCTACTTCTCACAAATGGGCATTTGGTGGTATGTTGAGCTTAAGTGCTTAACTCGATATTTGTTTTATTTAACTAGAAGTTTTAACATGTTTAATGAATTCTGTTAATTTTCATCCTGCAGCTATTGCGGAGCTTATTGACAATGCTGTGGATGAGGTAATTACTAATTAACTTTAGTATGAAATTATATTGTGAATTTGTGATTTATATTATGATGAAGTTTAATTCTATGTTTTGGTATGCTTCATGTCTTGTAGATACAAAACAATGCTACGTATGCAATTATAGACAAAACGATTAACCCAAGAAATGGAGGTACCGCATTGCTAATTCAAGGTAAAATATTTTTTAGATGAATATTTTGTTGTGTTTTTTATTTTGAGGTAGTGAGATCAATTTTTATTTTACTGAATTTAGATGATGGAGGTGGGATGGATCCGGAAGCAATGCGCCATTGTTTGAGTTTCGGGTTTTCAGATAAGAAGTCAAAGTTCGCAATCGGGAAGTGTATGTTTTCTTGATAATTAACTTCTATCGTTATTTGCATTGTTTGTTTTGTCCCTTCAATTTGATTGGTTGACTTGTAGACACGTTCAGATGGAAATGGCTTCAAGACCAGCACAATGAGGCTTGGAGCAGATGTGATCGTTTTCAGCCGTCACTTAACCGACAGGTTTGACTTTTCAACATCAATGGATCTTTTTTACATTTTCATTTATTTATGTGGATTAAAGTTATCATCTGGTGCGTTTTTAATTTTATTTTATTTCTGAACAGCACATTGACCCAAAGTATCGGACTTTTATCGTATACGTTTTTAACCCGAGCAGGCTATGACAGGATTGTAGTCCCAATGGTGCGAATTTATTTCAGTTTATTAAACTAGAAAGACACTTTACGAATATAATCCAAAAATATATGATCGTGATAATATGCAGGTTCACTACCAGTTCAACTTTATGACGGGAACTTTTGATCCCCTACATTCTGAAGGTATTGAAAACCCTAATTCAAACCTATCTGTTATTTTGAAATGGTCCCCATATTCAACAGAAGAAGAGCTACTGAAGCAAGTAAGTCTGGTTTAATTTACAGTCGATTTTACCGTTGGGAAATTATTAATCTAAATTAAAACATAACGAGAACTTTATCTCTTTATCTTTAGTTTGAAGATGTTGGTTCTCATGGCACGAAAGTTATCATATACAATTTATGGCTCGATGATGATGGTAATATGGAGCTTGATTTTGAGTCAGATCCTGAGGTTTTAATCCTATTCCTTTTCCATTTTGCCCACATGCGTGTGTACATGTGTTTGTAGGCCTGTAAACGAACTGAACGTTCATGAACTGTTCATAACGTGTTCGGTGAAAAGTTCGTTTATGTTCGTTTATCTAATAAACTAAAGAACATGAAAACAATTTTTGTTCGTTCATTTATGTTCGTGGACGTCCGTTTATTTGTGCTCATTTATTTACATTTGTTTATGTTCGTTTATGTTCGTGAACTATTCGTTTAGGTTTTAAACGAACGATCATAAACAAACATGAACATGCCCATTTTCTTAATAAATGAACATGAACAAAAAATGTGTTCGATTATATGTTTGTGTTCGTGTTTGGTTAAAGTTAAATGAACGAACACGAACATGCCTCTGTTCGTGTTTGTTCGGTTCATTTACAGGCCTATATGTGTTTGTGTGTGTATTTGTGTATCAGTGTATGCATATGATTGAATAATTGGTTCAGGATATATGTATTACTTGGGATGGAAAAGGCAAATTTAAAGAAGGTTCCCGTATGGCGGTAACTGATAAGCATCTTGCTAAACGCCTTCGTTGTTCTCTTCGTGTAAGTTTTATATTATTAATATTTTCGTTATTTTCATTCTACTTACCATACCATTTTCCACTAAATTTTTTATTTTGATTCAGGCATACTTATCCATTTTGTACTTAAAATTACCGGCTACTTTTGCAATGGTATTGCGAGGGAACGTCGTTCTCTATCATAATATTGCTAATGACTTAAAGCACACGGAATTTATCATGTATAGACCTCAAAGTGACGGATGTGCCGAGGTTGTATTATACATTTATACTAATATATACTTCGATCTCTACGTTTATACTAATACATTTATGCTAATATATACTAACATCTACCCATTGTTGAATTCTATGATAAGTTCAGAATGCAGTGGTTACAACCATAGGGTTTGATAAGGAGGCCCCAAATGTTAGCGTGCATGGATTTAACATCTACCACAAGAATCGTCTGATACTGGTGATTGACTCTGCCCTTTTCACATTTTTATTTGCATAAATAATTTTCAATTGGGCGCCAAACGAACCGAACGAACACGAACAAGACCTTGTTCGTGTTCGTTTGTTAAGAATATATTTGTGAACACGAACTGTTAAGAAAATGAACGTGTTCATGTTCGTTTGTTAATTATAGGTAATGGCCGTTCATGAACACAAACTAATGTTTATGAACACAATTAGAAACAAATGGACACAAACAAGCGTTTATGAATAGAATATATAATACATTGATACTTATTAAATATTTTATTTGTCGGAATTGTGTAGTATTTAAATAAAATATAAAAACTAAAATACTAATGAACTAACAAACACAAACGAACATAAACGAACACGTTCACGATCATAAATGAACGAACACGGCCTCTGTTCATGTTCGCTCATTTAACTAAACGAACAGAATTTCTTGTTCAAAAGAACGAACACAAACAAACTTTTCGACGAACGGTTCACGAGCTGTTTGCTGAACGCTCGGTTCGTTTGTACCCCTAATTTTGAATTCTAAAAAGGGCCATTTTGTTTATAGTTTTTGCAATTTTGATGTGCTTTTTTTCAGCCATTTCAACCAGTTGTACTTTTTGCCGACAGTCGGGGGAGAGGTGTTATTGGTAAGATATCGTACGCAGAGTGTTTTTTCAATGACCGTGTTTATTGTTTTATATTCAACTATTTTAAGGTTTTTTGTGTAGGTGTTCTTGAAGCAGATTTTATTGAACCAACACACAATAAACAAGATTTTGAGAAAACGTCACTTTTTCAAAAACTTGTTACCCGTTTGAAAGAAATGACATGGGAATACTGGTAAGTTACTTCTTGATTCTACAATAATAATACATTATTTGGAAAAGTTTTATGATTCTGATGTAGTACTTAAACTTCAGGGATTATCATTGCGGGCTGATTGGGTATCAAATCAAGAAAAAAGCCCGGCCCCCATCAGACACCCCGGGTTTATATAATTTCATTCATCAGCACGTTGAAGATTATTCCCGTAAGAGACGTAATAATGATGTTGGGTCCACTAAAAAAGCAACGGTTATAGGTACTTTAAACAGCAAGGCTGCTCTTTATTCTAGCCCTTCGTTTCTAAAACCGGTAGAATTGAAACAAAGCTTTCCACCAGGTTTCAAAGAAGGTAAGAAGCAATTAGATATAATTTTTTAAAAATTAATTTAAGTTTATTTTGTTTCATCGTGTATGCTTCATGAATGTTTTGAAGGGTCAAATCTGAAAAGGAAGTTGGGAGACGAATCTCGAAGTTTTTCGTCGGAGGTTGTTAATGTTGGCTCTAATCTGGTAATACAATATTTTTAGCTTTTTGATGTAAAAGATTTGACAATTGACATATATTTATTTGTTTTTTATTATCATGTGATTATTTGTTTAGACTGATTTGGGACACAATGGAGGAGCAATAAAGGTGATAGACGAAAACAAAAAGCTCAAAGCCCAGTGAGTAGTTTATATATTTTTCCACTTTCAGTTATTTCACAATTTATTCACTGATCTATTTCTTCAAAAACGACGGTGATCTCTTGATGTTTTTCAACTGTTTCATATTTTTTTTTCCAGATGCCTGGAGTTTGAGAAAGCAGAGGAAGAACTTACTAACAAGGTAAACATTAGCCCCTTTTTGACCGGTTATCTGTTCCCTTACGTTGACTGGGGATTCAAGATATGTTGACTTTGTAATCAATAAAAATGTGAGAATTTTGATTGATGGCTTGTGTTATGAATGAATGTATGACAGGTGGCACAACTTAAAAGGGAACTGGGAGATGCGAAAGCAGAGTATGCTCGCATATTGGCGGAACTGCAGGAGCTGGATGTGGTGAAGGGGGAAAACTAACTAGCTAGATGTTTTTAGGTGTAACATTATGTCATTGTGTATGTGTATTATTAGTTTGAATTAGGCCCTATGGAAAACCCTTTGTTATAATAAGATTCCCACCTTTTGAACTGATGCACCTTGTGGGATATTGTAGGATTTGCCACTTCATAACATTTGTAAACAAACATGGGTTTCACTATGATGGGTTTGACTGTTGTTTTGACCATTTTTTAAAAAATATAATGCTATGCCACTTGTGAATTAACTTCTTCATTTTTTATGGTTTTACTTTTTAATCGATAATTTCATGCAGTGCAGACGGTTTTTAACTATTTACTGTAGTAAATATGTGAAAAAGACGGTTTTTAATCTTATAAATGGAAGAATATGTTGTAAATAATAGTTAAGTTTATCAATTGGCAAAGTAGTTATGTTTTTCAGTTGGAGTGCATGAACATAGTTTCTCAGGTTTGCCTGATGATCATTGCTTTCCATACCTATAATATTATAAAATGAAATCAAACATACAATCTTGCAAAACAAAATAGTTAAATATTTATTCATATTCATCAATCATCACTTCATGAGGACGGATTGTGTACCAAGTGTAGGAGACATGCTTAGTCATTGATGGCTAGGCGGTGACATTTTCGTAAATGTCGACGAGGGCCCTCGTTTAGGCTCCTTGTCTGGGCTGCTCATCTAGGCTCCCCAAAAGGCCCATTTCAAATTCTCAAGGATCTCATGCATAATGAAAAGAGCGGGAACAAGGAGGACCATCACCTCATCGTCCCTGCCAGAATATTTAATGATCTGCAACAAGAGAGAGAAGGTTGTAGCCTGAACAAGTATGAGGTCAGTACTGACTTCATTAACTGCAAGGATCATCTCCCCGGCGAAGGGAGACACGTATCCGACGCTGCCAGAGATCGCTTCTGGCACGCAGAGGACCGTTAGATCTCACAGATATCTTCACCAACCGATAAGTCTCTCTATATAAGCCATCCTTATGATCGTTGAAGGTAAGCATTGAATAACCTCTCCACACACACAAGAAAAGACATTTATTTCGAACATTCTCTGATTTACATTGAATACTCGAATCTTAGAGTTCACACCATATATTCCGGCAACACCATCACGCCAGAATATGATTTCTTCTCCGGCAAGTTTACTTATTCTCACACCGGAGCTTGGTTACGTACTCCCCTCCGGGGTCCTCCGTGGCGAGGCTAGCGGTGCTCTCTTTTGCAGACCCTAAAGAAGATCTCTTTGGACGTTGACGAGTCTCTTCAACTACGAATCAGAGTTAGGTGATTCGACAGTAAGTATTATATTCAAACAATTGAAGAAACAAATAGAGAAACTTTAACTCCTTCTCTTCTTGATTTTCAAACGGCTATAACTTTTTCATACGTTGATATTGTTTTTTAAATTATATCGTATTAACAAGTATTTCATTCTCTTTAATTCGAGCAACCTATTGCTATAGTTTTCTTAAAAAAAATTACATGATTTTGAATACCTATTACGTGATTTTGAATACCCAACACATGACTATGTGATGTTGAATACCCATTACGTGATTTCATTATAGTATGTGAAACCACACTAAGTGACTACGGTGTAGTTTTTTAAGAAAAGAGTAAAATGCACGGATGGTCCCTGTGGTTTTGTAAAGTTTCACCTTTAGTCCCCCACCTTTTCAAAATTACATATATGTTCCCTGTGGTTTAGCAACTTGTTACTCGGATAGTCCCTACACTGGATGGACGTTAACTTATCCAGCTAAATGTGAGTGAAATGACAAAAATACCCTTGCTAACAAAACATTAAATAATAGATATATTTGTGGGCCCACTCATTATCTATCTCTTATACTAAAGCAAAATAATGTTGACTATTTGACTTTGATGTGGCTATTCTCTTTGGCCAGAGAATTGGGATTTTAGGCGCCATTCTCCTATTCTCTCTATTTTCCTTCAATTTCCTTCAATTCCTTCAATTCTATTATCGCTCTCTTTAGATTATATATGGAAAGTTGAAAACTTAATCAATTATCGGAAGTTTTTTTAGGAAATTATGGAACCGTTTCCAATTCTACTGCCTATATACAAATTCTTGCTTTTAATCAGATGTTTCAAACGACGACTGAAGAAGCGTGCTCTGTTTTATGTTCATCATCAGACTTCGAAATTCAAGCATCGGTAAGTTGGATTCCACCTCTGTATGTGATTTTTTAGTTGTTATTAGAAAACCCTAATTTTGATGTATGATTTGTATGTAGTTGTTTAGTTGTTATTCGAAATTCAATCTAATGTTTTAAAGGTCCGATTCGATTTTTTTGAATTGAGTTTGAATTCGAGTTGGATATTGAGTTTTATTCATTTTGATTTGTGGGTTCTGTATATCTTAATAATTACGGTTATTTCTTGGATGATTTTGATATTTTAACAGAGATGTTTAAAGAAGATGCAAATAGTGGAGAAGTGTCGTCTGATGTACCTGCTGCACTCAAAGAATTGAATGAAAACGTTGATGATCTGACCTTAGCAGATTCTTCAGGTTATTTTCGATTTGTATGGTATGTTTTTTACGTGTTAAGAAGATGATTATGTGTTTAAAATAAAGAGAAAGGAGTGATATAATTGAATTAGTTTGATCTGGAATTCGAGGAGAGGTTTGTAAGAATTTATGAACTTTCAAAACTATGAGCACATGCCTTTGCATGCATTTTGTAGACTTTTTTGGTCAATGCACCTTTTTCAAAATCTGAATTTGATGAAGGTGTGTTCAAATCTAGAGGAAAATATGGTAGGTAAGTTGAGTTGTATGGAAATTGTCATCAGTATGCAGTCTTTCATCTTTAGAAATAAACATAAAACCATTTTAATTTTACGGGTATGGTTTCCATTGCTTATAAACTGTTTTCTTTCCCTATATTTGTCTGAAGGCTTTAATTGGTTGATCGATTGCTATAATGAACCTTTACAAGATTCATAATCCGATACGGGTATGGTTTCTATTTCTAGATTTTGACTCCATTTTAGGTCACTTGTGATTGTGAATTCGATTTTTTGTGTTATAAAGAATATTAGTGTTATCTTGCAAAGACATGTTTTTGGATATATCACCCGGTACTGCAACTTTAGCGAGCTGAGTACGGAGAAAGTTCCACATTTATGAATTTAAGCTTGAAAATGTTTGGCTTCTGCATAGATTTACATGCCTGAATTTTTGTTGCCTTTTTTATATTACTTAACAGGAAAGTTTTTATTCAAAAAAACTATAATTTTATGATAGTGTTCTAAATCATTGAATAAAACAATGTGTAATGCATTGATTTTGAGTAATTATTTCAAGTCGAGTGGAGTGGCAATTTTGTTATGAAAGATTGAGGCTATTGCAAGGATGCAATAGAGAGAGGAAGCAAAAGTATAAAGCGACACATAGGTTGTGAATTATATAAAACCAGGCATCATTCGTTAATTTTGTGTAAAGTCAGGGAAGTTTTATAAATATGTCAGGTTGTTCGATTAATTCAGTAACTTGGCCGGTTCAGTTTATCATCGTGTTGAATTTATGTATGTAAGGTGTGAGTTTATAGGGTGGAGGGTGATTGGGACTACCGTTTTGCAGTGAGTGTGTTTGGGGATAGTGTCTATACTGTAACAAGGTCGCGTATATTCGGGTATATCAAGTGTGCAAAAACTTAATATTCAAAGTTACGGTATGGAACTTTGATTTGTGGGGGGCATATATATTTGTTTCGGCATTAGTATTTCTTTCATAAGGTTGCCATTAGAGTTTATATCTATAGAGTGGGATGGATATAAGGCATCATCAGTTTATTTTTTTGTGAAGTCAAGGAGGTAATTTTAATGGATCGGGTTGTTTAATTGATTTTGTAAATTAACCAAAATCATATTTTATAAAAAGAATTAACATATTAATATGCTATTTCCTTTTATTGGAGGATTTAACAAATTAAATGATAGTTTAATTACCTCATTTTTTTAATGGCTAACGTTGCACACCATGGGGATTGAACCCCTGACCTCTCTTATCCTAAGCTCTATCTAAACTCACCAACACCACTGGGCTATTAATTACCTCATTTGAGTTGGTTTTGTTGCTGTGAAATTGAAACTCAGAAGTAATTCCCATATGGCCTTATAGTTATAGTTTTCTTACATCATGAATGATTAACTCTTTTTGTTTTTTATGCACATATCCTGGTGATTGCCATATCAAGAGGCTTGACAGTGATATGTGATGATGACGACCAGCTTCAACTTAAATGGACTGCTCCAAGTAAGTGCGTCTATGTAAAAACGGCATCATGTCTCAGATTATGAGCCTGTTTCATATGTTAGCGTATTTTTTTAGTTAAGTTTTGTAAAGAAAGGTGCCCTGTTAAAGGTAAGTTCTTTTCTCTAAGTTACGCCATTCAAAGCTAAGTTTTTTTTTTTCTTATTTTCCTCTGATATGACTGTAAAGTAAGCATTTTTGTTCTCAATGTTTGAATAAATAGACGGTTATTTATTAAAAATAGTTATTTGTATCTAAACAGATTACATGGTTCATGTTCAGGTTACATGGGTTAAGTGCGTCTAGGTTGCTAACTGATTTTAAATAATTTTCTCTTTGTTATTTGCTGATTTTAGCACACTGGCATGTTAGGTAGACTATAAAGGTTATGAAGTGACAGTTGAAAAGTTTTTTGCGGGTTTTAACGGGCCGCCATGAAAATGTTGTACCAAGATCCAAACGTCTGTTGAGTGACGAAGGAAGCCACATACTGCTATACATGACGGGACATGGTGGAGATGAGTTCTTGAAATTTTAGGACTCAGAAGAACTTCAGAATCATGATTTGGCTAATGCAGTTAAACATAAGAAAGAAAAGCGTAGGTGAGAATCAACAACTGGTGTTTGGAGTCAAACTCAGATAATACACAGTAGTAAACATGTCATTTACGTACTTTGTGAGCTTCATTTTTATGGTTTAGGTTCAAGGAACTGTTGATTATGGTAGATACATGTCAAGCTGCAACACTCTTTTCACAGGTCTGAGTCTTTTCCTTAAAGGGTCTAGCTTCTTCATAATATCAAATATCCACTACAACACATTTTTTAATAGAAAGTACTTCATGCTCCAATGTGTATGTGATAATGTGATATAGATTCATCTATACGAGTTAAGAAATACATACTTGGTTATTGAATGCATTGACTTCTTCCTTTTGCATTCAGCACTTGAGTCATCCCAATATGTATATTAATACATAGGAGTTAGGATAATGTATATACAGGCCACCAAAGTGAGAAAAGTAACTTTTAAAAGTTAAAACAGTTTTAAGAGGCCAACCAAGTGTCAATGTGGTTTTGTTTATGCTTATTTCTGCAAAAAGAATTGCAGGAAAACTACAAAAAAAGCCTGATCTTTTTATATAATTTAATTAACACATATATTTTATACATTTATTTTATATATTAATTAACAGATGCTCGTGATGTTCCTGCTCAATAGCTTTGAGCATGTGGAACAGACAATGACTAGAAAAAGTAAATTAGAGTGTTTAGGTTGGAGTAAATACATAAATTCCATGTTTATTTACCGAAAGTAATCTTTTTTCACTTTTAAATGTTTACGGTATTTAGGTATGGTTCATTGATGGTAGTGTTAAAAATCAAGTAGGCAGTCAAGAAAGCAGCTTGAAGAGGCTGAATCTTAGTTATATGACTGAGAAAATGAGTCTAAGGCGTCAAGAAACTGACTTCAAGAGTCTGAAATCAATTTGGCAGAACGTGAAGACGGGTTGAAGGAATGGAGAATCCGTCTTAAAGAAGCTGATTTCAAGTTGGCAGACCATGAAAACAACTTAAAAGATTCAAAAACCCGTTTCGAAGAGACTGAAATCAAGTTGGATGAGAATGAAAAAGGAGCTTAAGTTATCAAGATATGAACTTGAAAAGGCTTTCCACTTCCGAACATCAAAACCAGGAGACACATTTTACAGGTAAAGTTATAAATATATGCGATGTCATTTATATAGGTAGCAAAAGAGAGTTTGAGGAGGGATTTAAGTTGAATCTGGAAGTTAAATGCTAATGGAAACAATTAATATAATGAGGGTATGTGTCCTAGAGTCTAAGGGGTGTTGATGTTAATCTTGAGTTTGGTTTCTTTTCGGTCGTTTTAATTATTTTAATTTTGTATTCTGTTTTAGTTGGTTTATGTAGCGGATCAATGTAATGTAGGGATGGGCATGGTACTGGTACCGTACCGTACCGTACCGAACCGAACCGAACCGAACCGGTATCGAAATTCGTCAAAACTAGGTACCGGTACCGAAATATGCGGTACGGTACCCGTACTTGAAGGTAAAATTCGGTATTTTACCGGTACCGTACCGAAAGTACCGATACCAAAAATGCTAAAAAGTGGGTACCATTACCGGTACCGAAAAAAGTTGGTACGGGAAATTTGGTACCGGTACCCGGTACCAAATGCTCATTCCTAATGTAATGTCTGGTTTTGTTCTTGGTTTAATTAATACAAAAAGAGTTCAGCCGTGTTCACTTAGTATAATCTCCATCATTATTGCAATCGTATATTTGAACTATTGTAATGATCATAATCAGCGTCAACAATCGCAAATTGAGGTTTGTTTATATGATACGCCGAGCTCGACCTTTTTCCATCTGGCTGATGAGGTAGTTAACCTTAATCATAACTGAAGTTTGTAAATCCGATTGACTGCATTTGAATTTCATTGGTCGCGTGCAACATGTGCTGGTCAATTTTCTAGCGCGAGTAAGTGATTTGGTTTTTGAGGGGGTATTTTTATTTAATTTGAATCCTATGTTTTATTCAGACCATTCGGTATAAGCACATTAGTTCATATCTTTAGTATGTGTTTTTTTGTTGTAAATGAATTCTACTTATCAATCATATGATGATGGATGAGAGGGTAAAGAGGTAGGGGTCGATATGATAGTATGATACTAGCTACCCGCACTTTGCTTATATCCGTACTGTACATATAGTTAAAGGACATGTATTCCATTTATTTGCATCCAATAATGTATTTAGTGCAGGAAAATATGGCAACAAGGAAATGGGTGTTAGTGCAGGAAAATTATAAGAAATGGGGGAGGCAACTGTATGGGACTGGGGGTGGAAGGCGAAACCGTAAAGAGTGGAGGAATGGGCATAATTTATGAAGCTCATGGAATTGTTAAGGAACAAAAAAATGGAGGAGAGACAAGACACATGGGAATCGAAATCGGAAGAAAAGATAGTTAAGGAGGATTTCGAGACTACGAATAGATCGGTTCTAGGCGGGTTCGTGATGCCTTGGTGTAACCGGGCACCGTCTAAAGTTAATACGTTCGTGTGGAGAACTGCAACCGGAAGGATACCAACAAAAGTGGAGCTGGATAAGAGAGGAGTGCATATGGGAAGTCTGTTGTGCCCTTGCTACTGATGCCTACCAGAATCAGTGGACCATGTATAGGTTTCATGCATCCTCGCCAGATCGATTTGGTAGGGAACTGGAACGTGGATCGGGTTGAATAGTCTTTCAGCGTGTTTAATTGTCCAAGAAGTGATCATATATGTGACGGATGAACTGTTATCTAAGAGGCAAAGGAAGGTTGGTCTGTGTGTTGTCTTGGCTGTACTGTGGAAAATATGGTGGCATAGGAACAAGGTATTTAAGGGCATAACTTTCATCTAGAGCAAGGTACTAAAAGAAGCTAAACATTGCACATTGTTGTGGTTAAAATGTAGAGCTAAATTGGAGAGTGAATCTTTTGAAAATTGGTGTACAATAAGGGTGAGAGCTATAGTGTGAATCTTATGTAATTTGAGTGTACTTTGTACCATTTAGCTTCTTGCTACAATTATGTTTTTATGGAATATATTGGCCCCCTTTTATGTTAAAAAAATAATAATGTATTTATGTTGTTATTTTGTGTTAATGAAATTATACCTGTGTGTATGATGTGTGATAAATGAAAAACTATTATTGATGTTTCTAAATTGCTCTGCTTTAGTCCTTCATGTGTTATTTGAGCTTAGTGATTGAATATTTGAGGCGTTTTTATCGTTGGAGACAGATTTTTCTCTTTATTTAATGAATGTGGCTGGATTGTTGCAACTAACAATATGTTGAAAAAATCGTTTTTTAAAGAGCGAGTATTGGATATCAAAGAAGGGGATAAAATGACAAATGTGGAGGACCCGAATCTAGAGCTTGCGTCTAATCTGTCAACTATTTCTCCACCGAATTCTATGTCGACATTGTTAAATAATATAAATTATTGTGATAAAAACATTCCTTTTGATTTTCAAAGGAGACAATTTCCCTTCTGATAAAAACAATCCTTTTGATTTTCAAAGGAGGCAATTTCCACTGGCCGTATGTTTCGCAATGATAATCAACAAAAGTCAAGGGCAGTCACTTTCTAGAGTTGGTTTGTACTTTAAACAATCCGTCTTCTCTCATGGTTAATCGTATGTTGCTTTATCAAGTGTGAAAACACTAGATTGAGACAAACTACTAATACTTGACAACAATGACAAACCTACAGATAAAACAACCAATGTGGTTTATAAAGAGATTTTCAACGAATTGTGATCGTTATATATTCATGTATTTCAATTTTCGTTGTACTCTAATATATTCGTTTGTGTTTTAACGTGTATAAAACCTTAATATTTTATGTAAACGGTGATCAAGAAGAAACGAAATGAACTAAATGACGGCAAAGAATCAGGTTTGCTCGCAACGGTAGATTGGACCATGCTTAGTGAATGAAGATGACGCAATACTTGGTAAGAGGTTTTGGAGTAATGTTATATTCTAAGTATTACAATAATATGCATTTCATGTATTTTCATTACATTAGGTGTTGCCGACTTCAAATGAACGGGCCAACACGCAAGAGACTTCAGACCATATTTTGACTGAATGCGACTTTGCGAAGGAAGTTTAGAGGCGAGTTCACAGCGGGATAGAAGTTCCAGCCCCAATCTTTTTTTATTCTGCAAAACATGTGATGAAGCATGCTTGCGGGGTTGACAGGTCGAAAAGATTAAAGTAGGTTATAAAAGCGATCTTTATGAAGGCGACGTGCCGAATATGGCTCTGTCGGATTGAGAGGATATTCAGCGGTAAAGCTTCTTCAGTGTAGCTGGTAATGGAAAAGATTAAGGCTGAATCCTACTGGTGGGCTGTCAAAAGAGCCAAAATTATTGGGCTTGTGTTGGAGAAATGGAGCAATCTGGAAAACCTGGGCAGTGTATAGGGCGGGCAGTGGCTGTGTCTTTTGGCTAGCAATTGTATTCTTCTTTTTTTTCGCTTTTGTTTGGTGTATGACTCTGCTACCTTTTAGCACTTGCGAAAGTAATTCATTTGTTATTGCATACTACATGTTTGTATATTACTGAGCAACATATATGTGGTTTCTCTTTTTTATTGTTTTAAAGAAATAAATGACCAAAACTTATTTTCTAATGTGTTCTTAAAGCAAGATTCCATCGAATAATAGAAAAAAAAACAAATTTAAGTAATAATTAATTAATTTTTAACTAATAATATGTTTATTTGTATTTTTGAAATTTGGACATGTTTTGATAATGGCTACTCTTTTAGTGGCAATCCCACGTGTTGAAAGACACATGAGAACCAAATTAAAGTATACGCACAATTTAATTACGTTATCATTTCAACACTGTTAAATATTATATAATTTACTTTGAGTAACCCGTGTATTAGACGGGTACTTAGACTAGATGGAATCAAGTTACTAATACTTGACAACGAAGGCAGACCTACAAATAAAACAATGAATGTTGTATATAAAGAGATATTCAATGACTTGTGAATTTTTTATGTTTATCATGTATTTTTCTTATTTCACGTACTTTCTATCATTTATGTTAATATTCGAACGAACCTGTAATAAAGTATTTTACGCATGAAAGTATAAATTGTTTGTTGTTTAGCAACCCGTGTATTACACAGGTACTTAGACTAGTAAAATAATAAATAAAAATCTAACTATCTTACTATATATAAAAGGAGAAGTAGAGCTGATGTAAGTTTGCATACTTGTCAACCATCTAGGCATGCCACGTAGGATATGCTGATGTCATAAATAACAATTAAAATCTTAATATATATTGTATTAACTTTTTTTTCTAATCAAATAATATATATAAAATATATATTAGTGTGTATTAGAGATGGGGGGAAATTTGAATTGTATGGGGAAGTGTTATTTGCATTAATTGTCTCTGAAGACCATAATCATACTTCCTCTCAAATGTCATATATCTCACATAACCCTAATATTCTCACACACACAACTGCGTCTCTTCTTCTTCTTCTTTAATCTCTTTTTTTTTCTCTTCATATCTTCATCATCAATCTACACTGAGATATCAAAATTGGTTAGATCCACAAACCCTAAGGTAAGATCCAACACCTTGAGTCAGATGATCTTCAAGTGATTCTCAAATCCAGAGCTCTCAAATTCCCCAGGAACCAAGATCTAGATCCGCGCGCTCTCTCTCTATTCACTGTTAAATCAGTGAAGAAGAACATCAATCCATTTGCTGATGTCGATTCAAGCCTATATCACCACAATTTCTGCTCTTACATCTTTCTCCTCGATCTAGGGTTCAGACCAGTAATGGAGGCCAACCAAACATGGGTTTCGACTATTGATCTATTTCTGCAGACAATCAAGGTAAGATTCATTCATTCATTTTGAGTCCGTATTTCTGGTGGTTTTATGGCTTATGATATGCATTTCTTAGGGTTGCTATCATTGTGTTTAGATAGACTGCTTGGGTTTCTTGTAAAGAGCCGCATCTCACTGATAATGGGCTTGTCTAATCTGTTTGTTCTTAAGGGTAACGTAGAAACCTTAAGGTCATTAGCTGAAGCTGGTTATCATCTGAAGGATCTCTTACCATTTAGAAATAGGTGAATCTTTTGGTTTGTACGATTACTATTGGTTTTAACATTCTAATTGTTGTTGAAATGGTGCAGGCTGTTATATGCTAATATCTAGCCTTGGAGTGGCTGCGAAATTCCTGAAGACACCAACAGTATATGTGAGGTATGATTTAATGAAGCTGGGTAAATTTGTAGAATGTAACAAATATTATTTAGTGATTTCTGTCATAGTTTTACATATAAAAAAAGCCTATTTTTAGGCTTGAGCTCGGGCACTAGCTTGGTTAAACCTCGGCTCGATTCGAGCTTTTAACGAGCTCATATCGAGTGCTTCAAGTGCGGGTTGGCTCATTTACACCCCTAATGCTATCCAACCAGCTTATAGGCGATTTGCCAGCTAATGCATCATTCTTTGACTGAGTCACTTGATACAATACTTTGGCTGAAAATTTTGAAAGTTAATAAAATAATCTTCAAACTTTTTGGCGCTAAAATAGTGCTCATATATGACCTGGTTACCTTAACATGCAGTTTACCCTTTTAAGCTCCTTTTTCAAGGGATATATCATTTAATGAGGCAGTGAGCTGGTGATGGTATTCCATATGCGGGATGACATGACTGGGGTTTTGGTAATAGCTGCGGCATTAGAAGACTGGCTAAAATATATTTTAATTCATTTAAATTTCTGGTATGGACTATATAGTTTTGATGGTAACGGTTCACCTTTTCTTGGTCGCAGGTTATTAAGTCAGAACTCCAAGGTTACTTATCAACAACCAATCGACGAACGGTATGCACAACAACCATCCGTATTATGTTTTACCTCTAATGGGTCAACTTGAAACAACTTAAACTGATTCTTCCAAAGTATTTTATTTAAATGAAGTTAGATTATTCTTTATATGATATGGTAAATTTACCATTAAGCGACACACTATGTTCATGCATCTTTTTAAGTGTATTTTTGTTGGCTTTTTAAAAAAATTTTCAATCTGTAAGCACACAGCGTAAATAAATTGAATTTGTGAAAGAAGAGGGGTAATGAAGCTGTAAAGCTATGTCAAGAGAATAATTTCAATTCAGGGTTTTTTTGAGGGCAATGAGAGTAATTTTGTTGTTGATGTATGTGAATTGAAGGTAATATTTCCGAACTATAAAAACATTATTTTCTGAATAACACAATTCCAGTCTATTTACTTATGTTTGTTTGTTCCATTTACAACTTAGGCTTGAACATACTATCGAACTTGTAACCGGATAGCGTCGGAGTAAAAATTAGCTATTTATAGGGACTGTGCAGATGATATCATAAAGGTAAGCAAATTCTCTGAAGTTATAGTTCCTATTTAATAAATGTTAAATGCTAATTTAGAATATTCGGTGATGTTTTTTGTAGTATCGAAGAGAATTGCATGAAGCAGGAGTTCAACCTATGAAACACATTTTTATGGCACTTATAAATGCATATGCAGCTTGTGGATTATTTAAGAGGGCTAAACAGGTAAATCTGCATTTGCTTATATAATTTATCTTCTTTTTTTCAAAAATGTTAGTGATTGAGAATTTGAAACCTGTTGCAGGTTCTTTCAGACAAAGTGATTGACCTTTCTCCATCTAGGCATACTTGTCAACTATCTAGGCATGCCACGTAGGATATGCTGATGTCATAAATAACAATAATATTAAAATATATATTAGTGTGTTTTAGAGATGGGGGGAAATTGGACTACATTGGGAAGTGTTATTTGCATTAGTGTCTCTGAAGACCTTCATCATACTTCCTCTCAAATGTCATATATCTCACATTAACCCTAATTCTCTCACACACACCAAAGCCCTCTCTTCTTCTTCTTCTTCTTTAATCTCTTTTTTTCTCTTCAGATCTTCAAATTCAATCTACATGGAGATGTTGAAATTGGTTATGTTTCGGATGGATCTGATCTTGCTGGATAATCAGACTGATGAAGATGATTTGGTCATCTGAGGCTACGATGGCGAGATCTGGCCTGTTGTTGCAACATATCCCTTACAATCTAAACCATCGTTGCCGGCTGCCGTTCGCGGCTGTCCTAGGTAATGTTGGCTGTAATCCATGTTCGGTCGATGATGATGAGATCGATCTCACCTAAGTCCACATTTTTTAGATTGTAAGGGATATTCAGTCAATGATGTTGATGAGATGCTTCTCACCTGAGACTAAAACTATGGTGTTTTCCGACAATTCTAGGGTTGACGGTGCTTCCAGAGTGTTTTGGTAGGAAGCTATGGTTCCGGGCACTTTTCGGTAACTTAGATGCGTTTCCGATGAAGCAAACGTCGGCCCGAATATACGCGAGGTCTGACATTTTGCAATCATTTGTCAAATTTTATCAATTTTCTTTTGAATATCTGGATGGTATGTCTCATTCTTGATCCGATAATTGTTTTAAGGTTTGATTGGATTTGCAATTTGATTACATGAGGATTTATGTAGATGAATCATTTACTGTTGTAGAATACTTCCTAATTTTGCAATTTGTAGATTATTTATAATTTGGAAGATGTTTATAATAAATTTTGATGCTATGAGGTAATGACAGTAATTGATAGTTGTTTTGTTAGTAATTTACATGTATCTTTGCTAATTTGATTTGGGGTTTTTTCTTAAGTTGGGTTTCTGTTTATGTATTGATTACACCCTGAATCATTTAGGGTTGACTGTGATGGTGAATAAAAATGAATGCAAAGTGCATTTTTCTTGTCCTTTCAAGATGAGGCTATGATGATTTTGTAGATCTGAGTAAAAATTGAATGAAGATATAGCATCATGGCATGGCAAGGTTGTAGGATGGCAGTTGTTCATGCAACCTCTCTTGCAGCCATGGTGTTGTCATCTTTATGCACAATCTGAGCCTGACATTCTGACAATGGTGTTGGTGAATTAGACACACTGCACGTGATGTTGCTACTGAGGTACTGTTCTTTTATTTATTTTTTCATGTCTTGTTTTGATTAGTAATGCTATTAGGAGTTATTTATGTAATTATTCTTTTTATCTCAGGTTTCAGCAAACTACTCAAGTATAGAATTTTAGACTCGAGCATTTCAACTCATTTTGTGGTGACCGAATTTCATAAAAGGAGTAGTAGAGTTGATGTAATTTTGCATACGTGTCAACCAACTAGTTATGCCATTTTGTGGTGAGAGAATTAGGGTTAATGTGAGATATATGACATTTGAGAGGAAGTATGATGATGGTCTTCAGAGACATTAATGCAAATATCTGGATGGTATGTCTCATTCTTTGTCCGATAATTGTTTTAAGGTTTGATTGGACTGTGATTTAATTGGAATGTGATTGTATATATGTGTATCTGAGAACTGCAAATTGATGATAAGTATTAGTTTAGTAAACCATAATTTATGGTTGTTTAATGTTTGAATTTGCAATTTGATTACATGAGGAATTATGTAGATGAATCATTTACTGTTGTAGAATACTTCCTAATTTTGCAATTTGTAGATTATTTATAATTTGGAAATTATTTATAATAAATTTTGATGCCATGAGGTAATGACAATAATTGATAGTTGTTTTGTTAGTAATTTACATTTATCTTTGCTAATTTGATTTGGGGTTTTTTCTTAAGTTGGGTTTCTGTTTATGTATTGATTACACCCTGAATCATTTAGGGATGACTGTGATGGTGAAATTAAAATGAATGCAAAGTTCATTTTTCTTGTCCTTTCAAGATGAGGCTATGATGATTTTGTGGATCTGAGTAAAAATTGAATGAAGATAGCATCATGGCATGGCAAGGTTGTAGGATGGCAGTTGTTCATGCAACCTCTCTTGCAGCCATGGTGTTGTCATCTTTATGCACAATCTGAGACTGGCATTCTGACAATGGTATTGGTGAATTAGACACACTGCACGTGATATTGCAAACGAGGTACTGTTATTTTATTTATTTTTTCATGTCTTGTATTGATTAGTAATGCTATTAGGAGTTATTTATGTAATTATTCTTTTTATCTCAGGTTTCAGCAAACTACTCAAGTATAGAATTTTAGACTCGAGCATTTCAACTCATTTTGTGGTGACCGAATTTCATAAAAGGAGAAGTAGAGCTGATGTAATTTTGCATACGTGTTTCCTGGATGGTATGTCTCATTCTTGATCCGATAATTGATGCTATGAGGTAATGACAGTAATTGATAGTTGTTTTGTTAGTAATTTACATGTATCTTTGCTAAATTTTGCCGTTTCCTTAAGTTATTTTCGTTTTAGGGTTACATTTCTGCAGTTTCCTTAAGTTATTTTAACTTTAACTGAATGATAATTTTCCAGTTATAAATATTGAATGTAAGCCTACATTTATATGTAAAATATAACTTATGGCAGAGATATGGTGAACTAAGCAAGCAGAGACTTGATCAGGCCATTTTGACATTCTTCCAAAACTTTAGAAAGTCTTATGTTGGTGATCAAGCCATGCATTCTTCTAAGGTAAAGTCATATAATAATTATTATAATTATAGTCACCATTTTATTAAAAAAAAACCTTGTATTTGTATTGTAGCAGCTTTATGGGCGACTATCTGAGCTGCTTGGACTGCAGCATCATCTTCAGGCATTAAATGTGATAGTTGGAAAAATTGCAACAAACCTCAAGTGTTACACTGAGGTACTTCGAGGCTGATCCATATTAATGTTAAAGTTCAAAACGATCTAAAAAATAATGTTAAAATCCGAATCCAATCAGAAGTTTAGGGGGGATTAGTGTCACGGCCCCCGACCCGGTTTGACCCGTTTCAGGAGCCGCGGGACAGAAATCCTGCGGTATTTAATTAATTGAGTTTGACAGCGGAAGTTTTCATCAGGATCTTTTAAAAATGTAAATATTTCCCGATTATTTTATTTCACAACGCGGGATAAAACCCGGTAATTTACAATAATTTGATTTCACAAAGAAATCTTTTATTTTACAAAACATGTTTCTTTATTTTATACTGAGCCACTTCCTTGAGCTTGTAGTGCTATATGGCACTTTTCCTGATTCATAACAGGTCACCTGAAACATGTTTGAAAAAGGTTTTGTCAGCGGGAAATACTGAGTGAATCATTCTATTTTGCATAATGATGCATAGTTATTAATTACAGCATAAGAGCGATTACAATGGCTTCTATCTTATTTTTATCTGGCATTCTATCACAATGGTGACATGTCACAATGGTGACGATGGTCATACCACTATTTAGATCAATGAACCTAACAGTGATTATCCCGAGTAGGTCAATGAACCTAACTGGGAGAAAATTAGTAATGTGCACAATACCCCACTAACCAGTAATTCAAGATATCCACGACTTAGTCCCTGTAATTATAACTTTGAAAATAATTTGAGGTATTGTAAAATAGTTTATAAAAAGAGAATGACTCACAAACTGTGAGAAAAGGAGAATGACTCACAAACTGTGAGAAAAGGAGAATGACTCACAATGCAGATTTATACGGGCAGAGTTTGGCCTACTGATTTAGCCTTTTATCCTAAATTTAATAACAAGCACACAATTAGGGGTTAGTAATCAATCCAACATTTACGATAACTCACGAGATCAAATTCTCACAACGAACGACAAAGTGCAATACTTCATCCATCGAATTAACGAGGATCCGTCAAATTAATGACGAACGATAAAGTACAATACTTCATCCATCGAATTAACGATGATCCGTCAAATTAATGACGAACGATAAAGTATAACCCTAATGTGGGCGGCACTTAAACATCCATTGGATATATTGATCGATCGGACAATGAATCGTAATAGCGATTGTGTTAATACCCTGATTGCGGCGTCGATTAGTGAATCGTGTGTGTTAATTGGAGTATTTCTACGATATCTCAGCGTACAAAGTGAATTTGAGCGTCGTTTCAACTCCCAGAATCAAGTCCCAAGCTCCTGTATTTATAGGTAAATTTTGTCCCTTAGGCGGCCCGCGTGAGTTTTAAGCTAACCTTGAGGCGGCCCGCGTAAGAACTATTTTTATGTATAGGGTTGCCACGTGTGGGACTAGCTCAGCTGAGTCGACGGTTTCTGAAAATTCCTTTCTGCCTACGTTTTAAGTGGATAATCGTAACTAGGAAATACCCCCCCTGAGTTTTAGGGGCCTTGATCCTGATTCTGATTTTTCTGAAAATCTTAGGGTTTGCGCAGAATCACTTGGGTGTCTCAATTAGGGTTTCCTATTGGTCAAATTAATTTAATAATTATGACTTTTGATGAGAGTCGTTACATTCTCCCCACCTTAAGAAAAATCTCGTCCTCGAGATTTACTGGAATATTTGAGGATACTTTCTCTTCATTTCGGATTCCAGTTCCCAAGTATATTAGGGTCCTATCTTTGAATCCCATTTTACTTAAACTAACACTTATTGGTTTACCTTTATATCTCGCAGAGGTACTACCAGTGATTCATTTGATAAATATTTCTTGAGATTGGATACATGAAATACATCATGTACTCCAACTAACTTTCTTGGTAGTTTGTAAATGATAAGCAACTAGTCCTATATGTTGGATTACTGAAATGGTCCTATGTATCTTGGACTTAGCTTTCCTTTCTTACTCCTTTCCAAGGAGATACTTTCAATTACATTTTGTCTCTAACTCGAACTCTAACAGCTTTCATCTATTATCTGTATAACTTTTCTGACGATCTCTTGTCGTCTTCATCCTTTCCTTTGTGATACTGAATATCACAGTTATAGTCACTTAGGATTTTCATCCATCTCCTTTACCTCTTGTTTAATTCTTTTTGCCTAAAAATATATATCTTAAATTCTTATAATCCGTATAAATAGTACCCTTACTTCCATACAGATAATGTCTCCAAATCTTAAGGCAAAAATTATGGTTCCTAATTCTAACTCATGAGTGGTATAGTTCCTTCGTTCTTTTTCAATTACCTTGATGCATATGCAATTACCTTTTTGCGTTGCATTAACACTCATTCAAATCCCAACTTTGAAGCATTACCTTATACTTCAAAATCTTTAGTTCATAAGGCTAATATCTGAGTATTTGGTTAATTTCTGCTTTAAGATCCTCATTCAACTTAGCTATTTTACAGGTTAACTTAGTTAATGGTATAACTATCTTAGAAAAATCCTTAATAAATCGTCTGTAGTATTCGACTAAACTTCTAATTTCCATTGCGGATTAGGGAACCTTTCATTTGGTAATATCTTATCAGAATTTACGTGAATACCTTCGGGATTCACCATATGTCCTAAAATTGCACTTCTAGCAGCCAAAATTCATTCTTCGAAAATTTGGCGTAAAGCTTTTCTTTTCTTAACAAAGTTAAGAGTACATGCAAGTGCTGATAATGTTCTTCCTAACTTTTGGAATACATAAGTATATCGTCGATGAAGATTATTACCAATTTATCCAAATATGGTGTACAGATCCTATTTATCATGTCTATGAATACTGCAGGTGCATTTGTTAACCCAAAGGGCATGACTGTAATTTCGTAATGATCATACCTAGTTCTGTAAGCAGTTTTAGGTATGTCTTCCTCTTGTACTTTCAATTGATGATATCTGGAACACAAGTCGATCTTAGGAAAATATCTATTTCCCTGAAATTTGATTGAATAGATCATCAATTCTAGGTATTGATTCTTAATTGTAACCTTATTCAATTCCTTATAATCAATACACTTTCTCATCGAACCATACTTTTTCTTAACAACCAATATTGTGCTAACCGATAAGGTTCCCTGGCTTATCGGTAAAATTCCTGGAATTTAGATGAATCCTAAATTCTATCTTCCTATCTGGTGGTAATCCAGGTAAATCTTCTGGAAATACATCTGGGTATTCTGAAATTACAGAAATTTCCTTAATTTCTTTATCTTTAGTATTAATGATTATTGAAATCATGTATACTATTCCTTGCTTTCGTTCATAATTAGCAATTTTCATTATTGATTATGAACTTTATGGTTTTACATGATTTATCTCTTTTAATCATTATTACTTTTCCAGTGGGTGCACAATTTCTATAGAATTCTTATCACAGATAATTCGAGCATAATTGTTTTACTAATCAATCCATTTTTAGCACAACCTTGATTTCAACTAATTTCATAGATAATAGGGTTGCAGAAAATTTATGACTTAAAAGTTCTATTTCTATGTTTCGCAGAACCTTATTTATTTTAACTGAATTCCCATCTGCCAAATCTACTGTAGAAATTTATCTAATGCTTGTTATCGGTAAGTTAAGAGTTTGGCAGAGTAAAGTATTTATAAAACTTTGGTTTGCACCATAGTTAAATAATACTTTCGTGTAAACGTTGTAAGCTAAGAACATACCGGCTATCACATCTGGAATCATCTCGACTTCATGAGTAGTCAGCTGAAAGGCTCTCGCATTCCTTTTTGCTCCTTCTGCCGGTTTGGCTTTATTGTCAAATGGTTTATTCAGTTTTGGACAATCTGGCCTAAGATGTCCAGCTTCTCCACAGTTGTAGCAGACTGAAAATTTCTTCCTCCTACAGTCTTCTTCTTGATGCCCTGGAATTTTGCAAAAATTGCAATATCCTTTGCATCTTCCAAAATGCTTCCTTTTGCAAAAATTGCAAAATGGACTAGTAGAAGATTGCCCATTCCCTCCTTTCTTGAAATTGTTATGGTTACCCGAACGGAATTCTTGGGTAATCTTTTGGGCTACTTCCTTCCTTCTATTTTCTTCTCTTGTCCGTACTAGCTCGTCAGTCAAAGTATTGGCTAATTCTACTGCATCATCAATCGTACGAGGTTTCGCAGCCTTGACGATATTACGGATTTCGGAAATCAATCCCCAAATATAACGAGAAATAAGTACCGGCTCTGGCGAAGCCAGGGTTGGTACCACTCGAGCATATTCGAAGAATGTCGTAGTATACCCTCGACAATCTACATCCACCATCCGATGAGTTAAAAACTTATTTGCCATTTGATCTTTTTCATATTCAGGACAGAATTTTCTTTCTACAAGACTCTTAAATTCTTCCCATTTCATGGCATAAGCCCTATTTCTTCCTTTAGCTTGTAACACCGTATTCCACCATTCTAGCGCCACTTCTTTGAAAAGGTTTGACGCATACATGACCTGATCATCCTGAGCACATTTACTTATGGCAATTACTGCCTCGGTTTTCTCTAACCAACGCAGTGCCGCAGTCGCTCCTTCATTGCCTGCAAACTCAGTGGGTTTACAAGCAAGAAATTCTTTGTAAGTGCAACCAGGCGTTGCAACTTTCCTTTTCTTAGGGAGCGGAACTTGCCGTGGTTCATTATCATGATTAACATGATTATTACCTCCGTTTACGCTATTACTGAAATTATCTTCAAAAATACGTTTACTAGGAACAATTTCTTGCGGTTCAATTGGATTTTTAACAGCAGCAATGATTGCTGGAATAGCATTGGCTATCCCTTGAGCAACTATTCCTGGAATAGCGTTGGCTATCCCTTGAGCAATGATATTTTCTATATCTTGCCTAGTCACATATTGGTCCCCCGGCTGTTGCTCAGATTGATTATCCTCATTAACTGGTTCATTATTAGCGTTTTCCATCTGATATCTAATTTATAGATAAATAATTAGTATAAAGGAAATAATCCAATGTTACAATTAATTGCACATAATCACGTAAACGAATATACAAACAAAATTGTAACTTTCTAAAATTTCCTTATATCATGCTTTTATATACAACCGTTTTATTATTTATTTTACACATACTGATTTTACTATTACTATTACACAACCACAGTTTCAGAATCTCCTATCCTTTGTCAGGTGATGTTCTAGTAACGGCGTTCCTTCTCATCGTATTTCCAGGAGATCTGCCCCAAAATCTCTTGAATCCTATTCCCAGCATCCATTTTGTCAAAATGACGAAGTTCAGTCATATTCTCGTTACTTATTGGTGAATTTGATAAAGGTTCTGGATTGTACTTAGGAAAAAGCCTATAGGGATGGTTTTGTAACAGTATTTCATTATTCAACCATTCGTCTATTTTCCAGTGGTTTGAAGGGTTTGGAATAGCTGATTCTAAATTCATTGGTAGTTGTGTTTCAAGAGAATGAATAAAATCATTTTCATTAACAGACTCAATAGTATCATCTGTTGCCATTATAAAATCTAGTTCTTCTTGAGATGGTAATCCCTCAATTTGCCTAGAACTTTCCCCAATTTCCATTTTCTTAGGCTTAGGTTTCTCAAGAGATAAAGCGTTGAATTCTATAGGTTCTTCTATGTCTGGAATATATCTATTGAAATCTTTGGAAACCTCTATTCTTACTGGATAGAGATTTAATTTCAGGAGGACGTCAGACAAGTCACTCATGCTGTTTAGCAAAATACACACAATTACTAAGTCATAACAAAATTTTGTAGAACAACTCTTTAAATAGTATTTCATATTGGGTAACTATGAAACAACCGAATATAAAAACATATTAGGTTTTATTTGTAAATTTATTTATAAGGTTTCTAGACTATAGATAATAAAAGTGCTAAAACTTTGAGTCAAATTATTTAAAGATTTATATTTACTACTACAGTAGCTAACATATAAAAATCTGCCCATACTGTTCAAAATTAGTCAGATAATAAAACATATAATCACAAAATAGCAATTAATAAAAAAAATTAAGTATTTTCTAAATACTTAATTGGCTTAAATCAGTGGCTCGAGAAGTGGCTCTGATACCACCTTTTTCTGTCACGGCCCCCGACCCGGTTTGACCCGTTTCAGGAGCCGCGGGACAGAAATCCTGCGGTATTTAATTAATTGAGTTTGACAGCGGAAGTTTTCATCAGGATCTTTTAAAAATGTAAATATTTCCCGATTATTTTATTTCACAACGCGGGATAAAACCCGGTAATTTACAATAATTTGATTTCACAAAGAAATCTTTTATTTTACAAAACATGTTTCTTTATTTTATACTGAGCCACTTCCTTGAGCTTGTAGTGCTATATGGCACTTTTCCTGATTCATAACAGGTCACCTGAAACATGTTTGAAAAAGGTTTTGTCAGCGGGAAATACTGAGTGAATCATTCTATTTTGCATAATGATGCATAGTTATTAATTACAGCATAAGAGCGATTACAATGGCTTCTATCTTATTTTTATCTGGCATTCTGTCACAATGGTGACATGTCACAATGGTGACGATGGTCATACCACTATTTAGATCAATGAACCTAAATAGTGATGATTATCTCTGTAGGTCAATGAACCTAACAGTGATTATCCCGAGTAGGTCAATGAACCTAACTGGGAGAAAATTAGTAATGTGCACAATACCCCACTAACCAGTAATTCAAGATATCCACGACTTAGTCCCTGTAATTATAACTTTGAAAATAATTTGAGGTATTGTAAAATAGTTTATAAAAAGAGAATGACTCACAAACTGTGAGAAAAGGAGAATGACTCACAAACTGTGAGAAAAGGAGAATGACTCACATTGCAGATTTATACGGGCAGAGTTTGGCCTGCTGATTTAGCCTTTTATCCTAAATTTAATAACAAGCACACAATTCGGGGTTAGTAATCAATCCAACATTTACGATAACTCACGAGATCAAATTCTCACAACGAACGACAAAGTGCAATACTTCATCCATCGAATTAACGAGGATCCGTCAAATTAATGACGAACGATAAAGTACAATACTTCATCCATCGAATTAACGATGATCCGTCAAATTAATGACGAACGATAAAGTATAACCCTAATGTGGGCGGCACTTAAACATCCATTGGATATATTGATCGATCGGACAATGAATCGTAATAGCGATTGTGCTAATACCCTGATTGCGGCGTCGATTAGTGAACCGTGTGTGTTAATTGGAGTATTTCTACGATATCTCAGCGTACAAAGTGAATTTGAGCGTCGTTTCAACTCCCAGAATCAAGTCCCAAGCTCCTGTATTTATAGGTAAATTTTGTCCCTTAGGCGGCCCGCGTGAGTTTTAAGCTAACCTTGAGGCGGCCCGCGTAAGAACTATTTTTATGTATAGGGTTGCCACGTGTGGGACTAGCTCAGCTGAGTCGACGGTTTCTGAAAATTCCTTTCTGCCTACGTTTTAAGTGGATAATCGTAACTAGGAAATACCCCCCCTGAGTTTTAGGGGCCCTGATCCTGATTCTGATTTTTCTGAAAATCTTAGGGTTTGCGCAGAATCACTTGGGTGTCTCAATTAGGGTTTCCTATTGGTCAAATTAATTTAATAATTATGACTTTTGATGAGAGTCGTTACAATTAGGATCACGAACAACATCGAATCAACGTAAATTCATCCAGTAAGCATCTAATTCCAGCTTCATATCTTCCAATTTTTAGTTTCTCCGATCTCATTTTGTATACATTCTGTTTTAGCTTGAACTAAGTTAGTTATAATTAAGATTCCGTTCCAATTAATGAATTATTATCCTCTGATTTGATGTGGAAGTTATTTTGATTTGAATTTAATGATAGATTTTGAGGAAAATTTATCTTTTGAAGGATTATCAAAATTACAGTTTGACTTTTTAGGTCAATGATACTATGTTAAAAATTAAAATTTATGTTAATCTATGTTAAAAATTAAAACTTTATAAACCATTTCACATATGTACTAACCTTCTTATATGTTGAAGTTATAGCCAAATGTATGTGTAATTATTTCGATGGTAGTTAAACAAGTGTTTTTTCATAGTGTATATATTTATAGAATTGTTAGATAAATGTTTGCATTTGATTATAATTATGAGTTAAAACCTTTTCATGATCGTTGTTTTCATGATCATAACTCTGATAAAACCTTTTCATTGATTCAGGTTTTAATTTTTGTATTGAGTTGGTATATTGGGATTAAATACTGAACTGGTGGAATTAAAGCAAGTACAGGTTATGCTTCAAGCTGTCTCGATCTCTTTGGAGGCGGATAGGTGGCTTTGGAAGGTATGAAAAACAGAATTGATAAATTTAGGGAAAATGTGGTTGAAAGATGATAACGCAATAGTTGAGGATCTCGTTCTATAGCTTCGATAAATTCAGAGGTGTTTTTAAATAATGCTTCCTAGATGTTTGAAGACCGAAAAATGTCCAAAGAAGCAGCACTGTGGACATTTGTCGTTCTTTGTCGGTCTTCAAACATCTAGGAACCATTATTTGAGAACATCCCTGCATTTATCGGAGCTGTAGAATGAGATCCTCCACTGTTGGGTTATCATCTTTCAAACCCATTTTCCCTAAATTTATCGATTTTGTTTTTCATGCAGGGATGTAATGCAATGATTCCTCTCAATTGAATAGACGGACACTTGCTTCCTCTCAAAGGGTTATGGAGTGGTTATAACAGCTGATCATGCTAAGGACTGTTATAACTAATCACTGCTAGAAGAAAGGTATGTATGATCTCATACTTCCATTTTCAGAATCTTTTATAATAATTGTTCTAATAATTTTTGAAAATACTTTTATTTCTCCTTTTTTATCATGTTTTTGCAGGAGAAGGTTTAACGGCTTTGGAAAATGCTGGGGTTCTTACATTCGGTTGCTTGGTTAAGGACAAGGTAATAACGACACGGTGGCTTAGAATGTTTCTAGATCGAAACTCCTAATCTTGTGTCCTTAAAGATGAGATCTAAAGGCAAATGTGTTTGTTTTGAAAACCCAAATTTTAAACATTGTTTTGTGTTCGTATTTTTCATTTATATGGTTTTTCATCATGAATTTAACAAAAAATAAGACTGGTTTTAATGAAAGTCTGTGCATTGGTGACATATTGTTTTTACATTATGTTGCAGTGTATAACATAAAGGAGATGCTTGGAACTTAGTCCCCAGCTTGAACCATATACCTTATGTGACGCTTGAAGAGACCACTTCTTCTCGCTACTTCGTGAGACGTTCGTATTCTGCTAAAAGCACTGCTAAAAGCAGGGTGACTCTAAAATTCCAGTCCAAATTTAATAGCTTGTATGCATTTTTACTGCGTATTGGTTTGGAACAGTGTTGGTTTGGAATATATTGGTTTGGAACTAAATGATGTATTAGATAATATATTTTTAATTACTGCGTTTTCTGTGTTAGTGAAATTAAAGATGTTTTGTGGGTTCCTTATGCTTCTCTTGTGTCTAAAGTTAATCAGTCGACAAGTTTAATGTATTCTTAAGTATAATGCAAACGTGAATTCATTAAATAATTTCACATCAAATTTTACATATACGTAGGCTTACATTCAATGTTTACGATATACCCGCGTCCATCGGACGGGTGTTTACCTAGTATATTAAAGGAGAAGTAGAGCTGATGTAATTTTGCATACTTGTCAATCATCTAGGCATGCCACGTAGGATACGCTGATGTCATAAATAATAATTAAATTATTAATATATATTGTATTAACAAATAATATATAAAATATATTTTTGTGTTTTAAAGATATTGGGGGGAAATTTGAATTGCATGGGGAAGTGTTATTTGCATTAATTGTCTCTGAAGACCATCATCATACTTCCTCTCAAATCTCTCAAATGTCATATATCTCACATAACCCTAATTCTCTCACACACACCACTAGCGTCTCTTCTTCTTCTTCTTCTTCTTTAATTTCTTTTTTTTTTCTCTTCAGTTCTTCATCATCAATCTACACGGAGATGTCAAAATCGGTTATGTTTGAAGTTGGAGGATCGTCTCTTTCTCTAAGTTTCATTGATGATCTCAATCCGTCGAAAGATATGTGGACTGTAAAAGTTCGAATCATCAGAAAATGGATGCAACTGTTTCAGATGGATTTGATCTTGCTGGATGAGAAGGTATATACTTATTTAAGTTTCTTTTTCATGAGTATTGTTCTGTTGTTCGAGTTAGGCTGCAAATCATCTTTGTAAGATTCAGTGGTTCGAGTTAGGGTTTGGATACATTATGATATTATGGTTTTTGTAAATCATCTTTGATGTTTCGGATGGATCTGTTCTTACTGGATATATCCTTATTTAAGATTCGGTTGTAAGATTCAGTGGTTCGAGTTAGGGTTCCCTAATGTATTCTTGGTTGTAAGATTCGGTTGAAAGATTCAGGCTGCAAATCACCTTTGTAAGATTCAGTGGTACGATTTAGGGTTTGGATATATCCTTCATTAGGGTTTTTAAATTTGTAATGTATTTTGATGTTAGGGTTTTTTTTTTTCGTACATTTCAGGGTTGTAAGATTCAGGCTGGTATCAAGGGCCCTTTGATACCTTATTTTGACTCCCATCTCCAGGAAGATTCGATTGTTGTTTTGTCCAGGTTTGGTGTTGGTGAAAACCTGGACCCATACAAAGTTGTGAATCATGCTTATAAGATTAACTTTTATCGTTGTACAACTGTTAGAGCTGCTGTTGGTTGGGAAGGTGTTGAATACAGTTTTAAGCTGATCTCACATTCACTTATTGACAAAGGAGAATGCCAAGACCTTATGACTGTTGGTATGTATTTTGTTTAGTTACAGTTCTTATAAAATTTCCTTATTATTTTTGAGCATGTAAATCATATGTAAGTGATTGTCCTTATTTTATTGCAGATGTTGCAGGTACTGTCGTTTCCTGTAGTGATTTAGACATATATGGGAAACCTCCTAAAGAAAGAAAAAGGATGAACTTTGAACTCCAAGATGTGGAGTAAGTATTTTCATGTGATATAAACATATGTGAAGGTATTTGTGTGATAATTTATATGTTTTTTCAAGAAGTTCAGTTCGTTTCTTAACTTTGTTCACCATGAATATTGTTTAGATTTTTGTTCTTTGTATGCCTTATTAGATATATGTTCTGTAAGATCATATGCATTTTTAATTTCATTGGTATTATTTATCTACATGTAGGTTCATTCATTCGAAATTATTTGTGTTATTTGGATTTAAATGATTTGCATTTATTAAAAATGATTTGTATTTATTTGTCTTCTTTGCAATATAGTTCCAACAATCAGAAAATCATTTGTATTTATTATAAGCAATCATCCAGTTGTGTTTCTATTTTTGAGATTTGTAAGAGAATTGGTATTTATTATCGATGATTGTTGTCTATTTGTCATATATCATTTAAAGTATGAAGATATATTAATTGCTGTTAGGGTTCTCTCATTTATTACAAAATTTGTTATATTAAAAATATATAATATTTGGGATATTAATTGCTGTTGAAGCTATGTTTACACCTTTTTTTTTTCTTATGCTGTGGCAATATAGTGCGTTGTACAATGTGGAATGAATACGCCCAACAGTTTAAAGATTTATTGGATAAAAAAAACGAATGATAATGTGATGGCTATCATACAGCATGCAAAGATTAATGAATGGCAGGGTAATGTCGTCAATATAATTGATTGTTTTATTATTGTAGTCTAATTAATTGATGGTTATCTATATTCAAATTGTTTAGGAAAATACACTGTTCAGAATGATAAGTTTGGAACACGTATCTTTTTTAATCCAGAAATCGATGAAGTTAGACAGCTCAGGAAGAGGTATTTATTCAATTCATGTGTTTGAATATTTTTATATTATTATTATTATTATTATTATTATTATACTATTTATTGTCATGTGATGTTATTATTCATTGTACAATTAATTTTATAGCCTTTTGGTACAACAAGTCCAAGCTGGTGGTTCTTCTTCTCAATCGATACTGTCATCTCAAACTGTTTTTCCTGTCCGGCAAGAATTTCTGATAGATTTCCCGAAGAAGAATGTTGACGACATTATGGAGATCGAATCGGTTTGAATAATTCACATACATTTATACACTTTTTGCAAAATTTGAGATTTTTTTTATAATATATATATATATACATATAAATATTTATATATATATTAGTCTATATATGTACACTTTTGCAGTGTGTGTCTATATATATATATACATGTTGACTAATACAGTTGAATTTATTTGCATGTTGAATAATACAGTTGAATTTATTTGCTAGCATAGGCAATGTCATGTGTGGTAGTTGCAACCATCAAGATTGTTCAAGAAAACTATGGTTGGTTTTATCCTGCTCGCCGAAAGTGTTTTAAGAAGGTGCTGACTAAAACTGAGTATTTGCAATATGCTCAAACTATTTTGGAGTCGGTGATGAACTTGGCGCCCACTTCTTTGGTCTGTCCGAAGTGTGAAGAAGAATGTACATCCATAACCATAAAGTAAGATTACGTTGATGTTCCAATTATTTATGGTTTTTCAGCTGTATACACTTTTTAGAATGTAGATTTTCTAACTTTTTAAAACATCGTATATATATTTCAGGTTCAAGGTTCATGTGAGGGTTCAAGATGAAACCGGTAGTGTGACGTTTGTAATGTTTGATAAAGATGTTATCAAGATTGTTGGTTCAAGTGCAAGTGACATAAGAGAACGCCAAGTGAAGTCTAATGATACTGAAAGCTTTCCATACGAGCTCACTCGGTTGCTTGACAAGAAACTGGCGTTTAAGGTTGACATTTCTGAATACAATCTTAATCATGACTATCATGTTTACACAGTCCAAAAAATATGTGATGATCCGGATATATTAGATGAACTGGTTGCGGATAATGTTATTGCTGATGAGGTATGATGTTACTAATTGTTCAAACATTAATGGTTTCAAACATGAAATCTGTTACTAAGTGTTCCATAGTAAAATTCAATAACTTAATGTTTTTTATACTCTGTTATTAGGTAAGTCAAGAAGTTTCGGATTCGAAAGCCGTGCAACTTTCTGAAGATTCACAGAGGGGCGGTGACTCGATTTCCAAGGTGAGTTTGGACTTTATAAGAGATTTTACTTCATTTTGTATTATATAAATCCGAGTTTAATACTTTAGTAGTTGTTTTGTGATTTAATTCAAGGATGTGTTGTCTGTTACGGTCGACTCTTCTGCCGTTGAAGTCGAGAAGGATTCGGGAACCAGTCCGAATGGCAAGAGAAGCGTTCAGCATGTGGAAGGGTTAAATGTTGGTGAACTATCGTCGAACAACAAACGAAACCGCAAGAAGCCATCTAAGTTTAATAGTTAGAAGCTTAGAAGTTATTGTTATATTTTGGTGTTTGTTTAAATGTCTTTTGGATTTATGGATTCCTAAGTAACGGTTTGTTGAACTGGTTTTTATGTTTTTGCTTTGGTAAGCTTTTGAAACTGAATTATGTATGCATGTGAATGTACTTTGAAAAACATATGTCATCTATTAAGCCTTTTTCTGGTTTATGTTTTTTTTGTATTATAAGCTCTTTTTAGGTTTGTGCAATTCAACATTGGTTACTCAATAGACTTTTAAATTTCAACTTTGCGGACGAGATGAATTTATGTATTTAATTATTAATGTCCAAGGTTTGTATTAATCATGTTTGATTATGTATTTACTTATTGATGCCAAGAACATACAGAAGATATGCCAGATAATCTGGTTTTAGACATCTTTTGTCGAGATCAAGTTTTGTAAAACATTTTCACTTGCCAAGCAAAGTCGGCGTTTTTCAACTGAGATCAAGTTTCAATGTCTTAATGAAAATACAATGTCATTTTTTTGGTTATGTTTGAATTGATATTTTCTACTTTATATTCAACAATCTATAATAACATCATAATGGTAGTTTCATTTCGAGTCATATACTTTTAAACAATTTTATTGTATAAAATATATTTTTATAGATACTTAAGTTTTTTTCTTAGTAAAATCATATAGTTGGTTATAAAACAGGTTTAAACTTATTACCAATTTACAAACATGAATTTGAAGTTAATCAATTTGGTGGTTATAATATTTATGAATAAGTTTGTGTGTATTTCATGTTACCTATAGATATACATAGTACAAAGGCCCAATAGTTTAAATAACTATATCTGAATCCATGGGTACCTAATATATTCAGCACATTTAATTAACATGGTTAAGAAGCCCAATAGGTAAATTAGTGTAAATTAGGTAAGTTTGAAGACTTCTACTTACACCTCCGTTCTTTTGGTGAAATCTCAAATTCCCGCGCCTGAATCACACGAACACATACAGTAGCATCTCCAAGATTTCCTGGATAAGATTTTCGTAATCTCTTGGCAATGAATCGAACTAAATCTCCACGGTATGAGTTTTGTAAACAATTAAAGTTATTCTTAACACCTTCCCTGCGATTGGCCAGTTTGTTTTTGAACAATTAATGCTGTTGTAAGATTCCAATTTTGTTTAGTGAGCGTTGTTGTTATGTTCTTAATCAGGATACGTATTGATATTTTATCTCTTTGATTGTTGTGTTTATTAGTCTAATACTTTAATCTTACAATGATAACCCTAAATTCGTTTGTTAAACAGTTATGGATTCAAATAAATATTTTTTGCAACGAAATAGAGAGTATCTTCCATGGTGCACAACAGAACAGTCTAAAGATTCTCGCCAGAGAAGAAAGTCTATGTTAAAAAATCGTAGAAACAATAGTGTGGGGCGGAATATAGGTACATCTGCAAGTGTTGATACGATTCCATTATCTGATGTTTCAAATACTATGAACAATATTGGAGGTATGTTTTTGTACAATGTATTTTGTATATCATATATATTTGGGGCATTATATTATGTCAAACTTATGTGATACGGTTTCATCCTTCATTAAAAGGTGTCCATGAAGTTTGTTCAAGTGGTAATGCGCATCTAAGTTAACACCCAATTGCACTTACATGTTGAGTGAATCATCTTCTAAAAGGATAGGTAAACAAATGTCGCACTTCAATGGTTGATTAGATTAGGTGATGTTTTTATTATTATTTTTTATTTAAATATCTCAATTCATTGAATATGATTGTTAGAAGTGTCAATCTTACAAACCGAGTCAGTTAATGTAATGTGCACTCCCCCCAACTTTGATCGAGGATCTCTCCGTATGGTCCTGTCACCATCAACGACTCTTGGTAATTCATCAATCCTTTTTTTAACAATTCATTATGATTTTCATAACTGCTCACTATGTTTAATTTACAGTCAAATCGACATACCAAGATGAAGATGCTGGTCAAAATTCCGTACATGGTCAGCGAAGATTCATTAGTGGTCCTCTAACTAAATTTGATTTATCTACGGCTGCCGATGAAACAAATATATCTTCATTGTGCGTAAAGAGTTATTCTTCAACTACAATTGACAGAAGTCCATTATCAAATATTACAAATGGTACGGTTTACACGTTTATTTAAATTTATACAAATATGTATATATAATCATATATTATTCACTGATTGTAACATATTGTGCATCCAGTAATGTAAATTGATCCAGTTTCTCTGATATATTTTAGTATTTCATTCTACCTTAAATAATTTGTATCAACACAACAAATGGAAGGTTTAAATAATCTCTAATTTTTTTTCTTACCAGTGGCATGTGGTAGGAAAAGGTCCACTGGGATTGAAACCCTCCCTGCTATGAATTCTGATATTATGACGTCTCGAAAGCTGCTAAAATCTTCGTTATTAGACAATAACGGTATGTTCCTTCTCATTTCTTATAAATTATAAAATATAGATAAATGAGGTTTAAGTGGCGTTTAGTTTATCTACGGTTCATGCTAATTCTTTTTATCTATGGATATTGTAGTCCATAATGCGACAGACGTTAATGGTCGTTCTCTTAATCAAGTAGAACGGAATCAAAAGTCAAACATCCGTGATGCGTCTCCTAACTTTGATGATTCCATTGCTGATGATATGGCATCCGGTTCTTTGGTTAAAAAGATTTTTGGTGTTGCACCAGGTAAATAACCGTTTAGAGATGTATATATTCTTTATGACCTTCACAGCATCATGTTAACTTCCTGTTCTTTAATTATAAATGATTATATAATTATGTTATTTTTGGTTGATTTAAATGTGTGGAATATATTGATCATGGAGATGCAATATTTGCATATTCTAAGTGTCATGCAATGTTATGGAAAGATGAAATGCTCAGGGGGAATAAAGATTCTAAGAAAACCGCCTTTTCTCTTTGTTGTTCTAATGGAGAGATTGAATTGCCTCCGTCACCTGATCCTCCTCCATTACTTCGAAGGATGTATAAAAGTGACAATTCCGAGAGTCGCAATTTCATGAGTAACATTCGAGCATATAATATGATGTTTTCTTTCACATCGCTTGGTGGTAAGGTTCACAAAAGTTTTAAAAATAGCAAAGGTCCTTATGTATTTGGATTACAAGGGAAAAACTATCATCGTATTGGTAGTCTACTTCCGGATGATGGCGAAGAACCAAAGTTCTCACAACTTTACATATACGACTCAGAAAATGAGGAATTGAATCGTCAAAAGGCTGTAAGGTAGATAAATAATAGTATACATACAGTAATTGTTTAACTATGACAAGTGTTATTTTTAATAACACCGTGTTTTTTTCTTTTAGTGTCGAGACAGGATTCAAAAGATCATCAAAGTCTTGTCTTGATATTGCAATCATATCCAGTCTTAAGAAAATGTTGGATTCTTGCAATCCACTTGTGAAGTCATTTAGAATGGTAAGAGAATGTTTTAAAGAAAATGATTGGCGAAATGTAAGACTCAAGCTTATTGGTACAAGAGATAAAGACGGTAGAATTTTCAACTTGCCAACCGCATCTGAAGTTGCCGCTTTAGTAATTGGTGATTTTGATGGAGCATTTGATAAAAGGGATATTATTGTTCATACAAAGTCTGGTGTTCTTCAAAGAATTAGTGAGCTTCATCCTTCTTATCTAGCATTGCAATATCCACTTATCTTCCCATTTGCGGAAGATGGTTTTAGACTTGGTATTAAGCATAGAGGTGTTTCGGTTGACTGTGATATACTTAGAACCAACACGAAAATGAGAGAATTCTTTTGTTATAAAATACAAGATAGAGCTAATGAGTTTTCATTGTTACTTAATGCCCAAAAACTATTCCAACAATTTTTGGTAGATGCATATACGATGATAGAATCAGCAAGGTTAGACTATATAAAGGCGGGACAACCAAAACTTCGAAGTCAAACTTTTAAGAATCTTAATGAAAGTGTTCAAATTGGAGAGACTGATGCTTCAAATTGTGGTAAACGAATATTGTTACCGTCATCATTTACTGGTGGTTCTCGATATATGATGCAAAAGTATCTTGATGCTATGGAAATTTGCAAAACTGTTGGATATCCAGATCTGTTCATAACAATTACATGTAATCCAAATTGGCCTGAGATTTATCGTTGCTTAAATGACAAAGGCCTAAAACCTCAAGATAGACCGGACATTATCTCAAGGTTATTCAAGATTAAAATCAATCATCTAATACAAGATTTCAAGAGAAATAAATTTTTTGGTGAGATAAAAGCAGGTAATTGATAGCCATTTTGTTTAAAATTGTTATTCATATAGTTATCTTACTGACAAGGTTTCCTTTTCAATGTTACAGTTATCTACACAATCGAATTTCAGAAACGTGGTTTACCTCATGCTCATATTTGTATGTTCTTATGTGCGGAGAGCAAGTTTCCGACAGCCAAAGAGATCGATTGTGTAATTAGTGCCAAAATACCGGACAAAGAAACTGAACCAGAACTGTATGAACTTGTCAAACAGTTTATGATACATGGTCCTTGTGGTACAGATAACCCTAAATGTCCATGCATGGTTAATTTAAAATGTTCTAAAAAATTTCCTAAGAAATATGTACACGAGACTTCCATTGATACCGAAGGATATCCTGTCTACCATCGTCGTCCTACAGGAAATACAGTTGAAAAAAATCCCGTCACTCTTGATAACAGGTTTGTAGTCCCTTACAATGCTCTTCTACTCAAGAGGTACCAATGCCATATAAATGTTGAGTGGTGTAACCAAACGGGCTCTATCAAATATCTGTTTAAATATAT
Organism: Helianthus tuberosus; assembly: GCA_030545235.1. Taxonomy (NCBI): domain Eukaryota; kingdom Viridiplantae; phylum Streptophyta; class Magnoliopsida; order Asterales; family Asteraceae; genus Helianthus; species Helianthus tuberosus. Next base: position 196,907,605 of record CM060400.1, read on the forward strand.
TAATAAGGGTCCGGATAGAGTAACTGCTTCTGTTTTCCAAGTCAATAAAACAAATGAAGTTGGGCCGATTACTGACATTCAGTCAAAGGAAACAGAAGTAGATGAAGTAAAAGAATATCTCGATTGTAGGTATATTTCTGCCTGTGAAGCTGCTTGGAGAATATTCAAGTTTGATATACATTATTGATATATAGCAGTTGAAGTATTATCTTTTCATTGTGAAGATGGTCAAAGTATTATTTATGACGATGATTCAAATCTCTGTGATGTGGTTAGTAACCCCACTGTCAAAATGTCAATGGAATGGATGAAGTGTAACGAAGTTGATGAATTTGCTAGAACATTGAAGTACATAGATTTTCCAAGATATTATGTATGGATACGTAAACTACGAAAGTGGCACTGAAGAAAAAATCCTTTTGGAGCAGTTGGTAGGATACATTATGTACCTCCGTCACTTGGTGACTGTTATTTCTTGAGAATTTTATTGAATCATGTAAAAGGACCAACAAGTTTTGATGATATTAAAACCGTTGATGGCCAACTTTATGGTGCATTTAAAGATGCATGTTTCGCACGTGGTTTGTTGGATGACGATAAGGAGTATATAATTGCAATGAGAGAAGCAAGCACATGGTCGACTTTCGATTTTTTACGGACACTTTTTGTAACGTTACTGTTGTCCAACTCCATTTCTAGGCCTGGATATTTTTGGACAGAAACAAAAAGTCTATTATGTGAAGACATTTTATACCAGCAATGAAAGATTACTGGTATTGCAGGTAATGATAGAAGTTTATACAATTTGTCAAATTCTATTAAACTATCATGGAATATCCGAATAATACTATCTAACACTTGAACTTTTTTGTAATCAATTTTATAGATTTGGATATTCAAGAGAAAGAAGTCGAAAACATTTGCTTATCACATATCCAGAATTTGCTACTTTCTTATGGTAGTACATTAAGTAACTTTGATGAAATGTTCCTGACAATTACATTTCTGCATTGAAGAATCGACTGATAATGAAAGAACTTTCCTATGATCGGGCAACTTTAGAAAAGGAACTTGCTTCTTATTTAAAGTGTTTAACTGTTGAACAGAAAAATGTTTATGAGACCGTTATGAATGCACTTGCAAAAGGTGTTGGAGGTTTATACTTCGTGTATGGTTACGGCGGTACTGGTAAGACATTCCTATGGAAAACCTTTGCAGCGGCGTTACGATCGAAAGGAGAAGTGGTTTTAAATGTTGCATCCAGTGGGATTGCATCGCTTCTTTTAGACGGTGGTAGAACGACCCATTCAAGGTTTGTAATCCCAATAAATATTAACGAAGATTCTATATGTTCCATAGAACCGAATAGTGAGTTAGGTGGCTTAATAAAAGAAACGAAGATGATAATCTGGGATGAAGCTCCAATGACACACAAGCATTGTTTCGAAGCCCTTGATCGGACAATGAGAGATATCGCCCGTTCAAGTAATCCGAGGATGCAAAAAAAGCCATTTGGAGGAAAGGTTGTTCTGTTGGGCGGTGATTTTAGGAAAATACTTCCAGTCATTCCAAAGGGTACTAGAAGCATGATTGTAAATTCTTCATTGAATTCGTCTTATCTATGGCAATATTGTAAGGTACTAAACTAACTGAAAACATGAGGCTAAAAGTGGGTACCAAACCAAGTAATTTACAAGAAACCAAGGATTTTGCAGAATGGATATTAAAACTCGGTGATGGTTTGCTTGGTGATCAAAATGATGGAGAGGCAGAAATTGAAATTCCGGACGATTTACTTATCAAAGATGAAGTTAATCCTATTGCTTCATTGATTTCATTCACATATTCGGAAATGGATAAATTTTTGGGTGATTTAAACTATTTCCAGCAAAGAGCTATTCTTGCACCCACCAATGAAGTCGTTGATTCAATTAATACACAATTGTTAGACAGTATGCCTGGTGAGGAGAAGATATATCTCAGTTCAGACACTTTATGTGAATCTGAGCAATAGTCCGAACTTAACATGGCATTGTTTCCTCCGGACGTATTAAACAATCTGCGTTTGTCAGGGTTACCTAACCATAAACTGGTTCTCAAAGTTGGAGCTCCGGTAATGTTACTTAGAAACATTGATCAAGCAAATGGTTTGTGTAACGGCACACGACTACAAGTAACAAAGCTTGGAAAAGTTGTAATAGAAGCAAAGATCATCACAGGAAACAACATAGGTCATCACACTTTGATTGCACGATTGAAAATGACACCTTCCGATAAAAGAATTCCAGTGAAAATTTCTCGTCGACAATTCCCACTATCAGTCTGCTTTGCGATGACAATCAATAAAAGTCAAGGACAATCACTTGAACGAGTCGGATTGTACCTTCCACGTCCGGTTTTCAGTCATGGACAACTATATGTTGCGGTATCTCGAGTAAAAAGCCAGAAGGGTTTGAAGATTTTAATATGTGACACGGATCAAAAAGTTTGTAAAACTACTACTAATGTGGTCTACCAAGAAGTACTACAAAATCTATAATTATGAATGTTGAATAGCCTTTTGACATAAAATCTACAAAATCTATCGTTGTAGAAATAGCATTTTGGACAAAAGTCTTTTCATGTATTAAGTAATGTGGTATGATCTTTTGAACATCCTATGAACGTGTTCCTTTTATCTAATAATAATGGATGTTATTTTAGTGTATTGTTCTAAAAAATAGTATACATGTTTAAAAGTTGATTGCTTTAACTATTATAAAACAATGAAAGGCAAATAAGAATAACATATATATAAAAGACAAGGAATAACTAATGCAAGTAATAGCTTCAACCGTTAGTTATTAGGAACAACTACATGTTCTTAATACATAGTCTGTAGTGTTTCAGTAACATATGCACCCTTTGTACTACCAGGGTCAAAACTACACTACCAACTATTACAAAAGAGTTTTAAGCAAACAAAAAACCACAAACAAAAAACATTGTTTCCATACATCAAAACATTATCCACAGAGGCCCCACAACCATTCAGTCGAACAAGAAAATACCTTTACCCATGACGAACTTAAGGGTAAACTCTTCATGACGAACCATCTTTTTATCCTTCCCAAACTGTTTCATGCCTTTTATGTAAAACCGACCATCAGGAGACTCGATACCAGCTCGAACATCCCAAACATTACCGGCAACATCTACAATCTTTAAATTCCTATTCCTATCCAAGCCAAGTTTTTTAGCGAGAGGTTTACGAATGCGCTGTAACAAACAACAAATAATGTTAACAAAGATAGTATTATAATATGGTTAATACATCCTAAGGTGCTGTTAGTACTTTTTGGTTACAGAAACTTACAAAATGATTGTCCACACGGAAAGGTACTGCTATAATTTCGTCGTTCGGGGTTACAGGGAGGATATCAGTTTCATTGCCCTTAGTCACGTCATCCATATCTTTACCATCAGAAATATTGATAACCTCCTCTACGACTTCTTTCTTGATAGCAGCATATAATTCCGGTGGCAACACTAAATCAGCATTCTTGGAACAATTGAAAACGGACATATCAAAAGTACGAAGATCAATCATTTCAAACACAAGCAGATGCTCAGCGCTTATTGACAACTTCCTCTTAATCCGATCCCATCCAGTTGTTATGTAAAGCTGATTGTCAATCACATCCATTCGAACAAACACTTTATGCTTCCCAGGACCCCTAATAAGAACCGGATAGTTTGGAATGGTATTGTCCATCTTGTGATGTACAAATAAACGATTGATATGCTACAACGAGAAAAAATAAATATTAGTAATTTCATATACTAACAACCAATAAATAACAAACCATAATAAATATAATGAATCCAGATTGTGAACTACATACCACAGCATCAGGTTTATCAAAAGCGATATTTGGTCTGTAGTAAAAATAATCAGATGGAGCAAATGCAATATTGGTAGAACCTATGTATAAATAAATTAAAATCAGGAACTGTCTAATATGATATTATAAGGAAAACTAAATTTGCCATAACTGAGATTAAAATACTAACCAAACATTTCCTTCGGTTGCCATCCATGTAACAAGCAAATCCATACATCCTTCTAACTTTGAACTATCATAGAAAATACTATGTCAAAAGGTTATTCTATATATTGTAATTAAGAAGAGTATAACTAATAGACTAAAACAGTAAAAAATGTACAAAAGTTTTCTATATAATGATAACAATACAAACAAAGACTTGAAAACACAAATGTATCATCTAAACTACCATAGTGCAAACAACAACGAATCATTTCATACCAGAATTTATAATAATTCGTTAAGACAATTGCAGTAACATTTAATATGATGAACAAGAATGTGAAAGACCAAAACTGATCAATAATTCTTGGAATATAAGTAATCAAGATATGAACATACATAACATGTGAAACACCCAAAATATTATAACTCAAACTGTGGAAGACTAAAATTATATATCTAATCTTTTTCAATATCAAGAACACCAACTGAAACTATACTAAACATCATATTCTTACAAAATCTTTATACAAAAACTGATAAACAGTCATTTTTAACATAGCCCTAATTTATCAAATATTACATACATATACTACAATCTAAATTTGTTAAACACTAAAAATCTAAATTCCATCAACAAAACATGTTTAAAACCTATACCTAAACAACGTCAATGTCAAGAACAGTTATAATCTTCCGATTAAGTATCATAAATAGACAAAATCTTTAGAATTTACATGTAAATAATCAACAACATTGACTCATACAACGTCAAAAGAAAGCCAAATGATAAGAAATTTTCGATCAAAGAAACCAAATATACTAAATTAGTAAAAGATGAAATTGAAGGTGAAGAGAATACTGTCGTGGATTCGGCGATGATTATCCGGTATCAATTGATCTTCGTTCGTTTTCTGGAATCAAGGATTCTTCCCTCTGAATCGATAGAACTGGTGTAAGGGTTGTGATGATCTTCAATCGTCGATGATTTTTACAAAACCCAATGCGACTGATTAAATATTTAGTTTTTAACATATGGGCTTGGGCTTGGACTAGATTTAATAAACAGGTCTTGGGCTTGGACCACATTTAATAAACAAGGCTTGGGCTTGGACCAGATTTAAAAACAAAGAATATTTGTGTTAGTAAACATGTTTTGTGGGTTCGTTATGCTTCTCTTGTGTCTAAACTTAATCAGTCGACAAGTTGGGAATGACAGAATCCGTAGGGGCTTTTTCGTACTTCCGTTAGATTTACATATAAACGTTATTAATGTATTCTTAAGTATAATGCGAACGTGAATTCATTAAATAATTTCACATCAAATTTTACATATAAACGTAGGCTTACATTCAATGTTTACGATGTACCCGCGTCTATCGGACGGGTGTATACCTAGTGTATAATAAACCAATCCCAGCACCCACCTCCAACTTTCTTCTCAAATTCAGCCGACGACAACATCCTCTCCCTCCATTTCTTCTCAAGTTAAAAGGTGGTCCAATGGTGGAAGGGCGCTGCAACGGAGGAAGGTATCACGATGGTAGCCTGGCAGGCCTTTGAAGGTGGAAGTGTGGTGTGACGGGGAGGTGTCTGACGGTGCGACCTGCAACTAAGATGAAGCATTGACCTGCAACTCGCTGGTAATTTAGAAATTGCAGGTACATGCCGAAAAATCAAAGATGTTTAGATCTAAACTCGTTAATCGAGAAATTTGTTGTTTAGATAGTAAGATCTAGCGTTAAATCTTTATATTGTTTAGATGAATTGAGCTTCAATTCGAAAATTCCAGTGAGATATCGTCGGTTTTGGTCGCCGATGGTGATACATGGCATATTCTTCCTGGGGGAGCTGCTGGAGCATTGTTTAATTTTGGTGGTCTAAATTTCTAAAAAATCAAGCAATTGAGAAAACCTTGTAGGTGGAGCCATAGGAGACTTCAAAAGTCAAAACGTTTCTGACTTGTCCTCTCTCTCTGGTTAAACATGTCCAATGGTGTTGAGCTCATTTTCCGACCATGGTGGTGTATCGAGGACCGACCATGGTAATGGACATGCTTCATGGTGGTGCGCTCGTTTTCCTGTTACTTAGGATTTGTGTAACGCTTCGCATTTCCGTATTTTCCATATTTAGAAAGTTGTAGTCGTATTTCCTTTTTTAAAAACTTGTATTCGTATTTCATTTCCAATCTTGTAATCAGAGACCTTAATCATAATGGAAGTTCCCTTTTATACATATACGTGTTACATTCATACTTGTGTTATATACAATCAACCATTAAAAACGTGTTTGTATGCAAAACCGAGACTTATTATACATGCATACTATCATTCACACATGCACGATACGTAACACATACATACATACGGAAGTTCAAGGGCCAAAATGTTAAAAACCAAACTTGGGCTGAAGAATCAACACGCCGCGTCGCACGGCGGGCTAGGATATGAAGCCCGCGCGACGCATGGACCCTTAATCCGCAAAAAAGTTGTTTGATGCATCCGGGTTGGCCATTTTTCCCAACTCCATACACCCCCAATCACCTTATTTCTTCATTAAAACTCTAACCCTAACTCACTACTATATAACCAAACCTCTTACCCTCCATTTCACTTTTACAACTCTCTAAACTCACTGAAAACACTCTCAAATTACTGAAAATTTAAGTCGAAGGCAGATTTCTACTAAGTACAAAAGTGAGTCTTCACCTCACTTGCCTCCATATTTCTTCACTTTTTCTTCTTCTTGAAAGCTTGGAACACCTCTAGGGGTGTTTTCACAAGTTTACCATGGTAAACCAAGGTAGAACATCAACATTTTGAGGTCCAAACTTTCTGATTTGATTAACTTTTTACATAAACTTTCTATAAACATGTTAATCATGTGAAATCTTACACCTACCTTGCTTCTAACCAAGTCTATGGTTGTGGGACTTGAGTATGGTTTATTTCTATAAGTTTAGAGGTTCAAACACCTTCTAAACTTTCTATTTTATCAAGGTTCCAAGCAACCTACAAGTATTGAGACCATCCAAGCTCACCATCTTCAATATGGTGAGACTTGTGTTTTGGTGAATGTGTGAACCATGGAAGCCCTGGATCTCCAACTTTGTTCCACTACCTCACTTACCTAAATTGTCATTCTTACATCTAAGTTACCAAGTATACTTACTAGTAACAAAGTGACCAAACACTAAGTCTCCAAACATTTGCCATGATTGGAATGCACTAGTCTAGTTTGAGCTCACTTAGTTACTTGGTGAATTAGATGAATACTTTTATTTTATGTTCTATTCATGATCGTTGACGATTTTGTGCTTTGGTGAATCATAAAATGAGGTTAAATGGATGGAGTTCATCCTACCTCCTTGCATGACCACTCTCATGGTACTTTACTTTACATTCATGTACGTTATCTTCTAAATTCTGAATCCAATCCGTTAATCAAATCCGCAACTCATACACTTTCGTTTCCCTCTTAGGGTAACTTCGGTGTTCCAAAAATCAAGACTCGTCAAACTCACCACGTGGAATTACTTCGCAAACTGTGAGTATATATGACCCTCTTTTCGTTTTCACACTTTTGGGTGCAATATATATTACCATATTAAAACTCACACAAACACACATATGCAAATACATTATTCATACAAACGAATCCAATATACATGTTTTATACGTTTATACTTTAGGAATACATGCATGCTAGAAGCCATTCTTGCACTATACTTTTTCATTAACTTTGTTCAAGCCTACCTTAACATGTATAGCGCTATAGGAGTAGCACACCAACCGTGATGGGTCTATGTTAAGTAATATAACCATACAAACGGTCTTGTCATTGCGATAACAAGATTACGCTAGTGGAATCTTTGGGTTGACACGTATGTGATGCATGCTTGTTCATGTTATGTTTATGCCTTAGTATATGTTTTTGCCACGTGGACCGCGTTGAATTCTTTTTATACATATGCTAGTACACTAAACTTGAATGCTCACCAATGCATTTTGTGTTGACATGTTACTTTAATACATATTGCAGGTTTGTGATAATGATGCGTTGAAAGAATTTAGTAGTATGACTAGAAATACACCTAGTTTAATTATATGTTTGTTATCAAGTTGTTAGGTTTCAATTTGATGTAATTTGCTTCCATGTATTATACTAAAATCTTTTTGAAATGGAATGAAATGAAAATCGTTATTTAAAATACTGTCACAATTAGTCGTTATTAAGTCTCAAACAATCTCGTTTTTGTCTCACTCCGATGTTTCCGCCATCAATTGGGGGTGTGACAGAAGGAGGTTGGGTTGTGATTGATGGAAAAAGAAAGGATGGGGGGGGGGAGGGGTTACTGGATAGTGGAGATGAACGATGGTCGTCCCACTTATTTTATTTAATGTTTTAGTTATTGGGTTTTTAAAAGGAAGGCTAATTACGTCATTTCACTCACACTGAACTGGATAGTTAACGTCCATCCAGTGTAAGGACTGTCTGAGTAACAAGTTGCTAAACCACAGGGAACATACATATAATTTTGAAAAGGTGTGGACTAAAGGTGAAAGTTTACAAAACCATAGGGACATATCCGTGCATTTTACTCTTAAGAAATCTATAGCAATAGACTGCTCGAATTAAAACGAATTAAATGCTCATTAACACGGTGCATTTAAAAAAAATATTAATGTATGAAAAAGTTATAGCCGTTTAAAAATCAAAGGAGATAGAGCACTAGTGAGAAAAGACCATAATACCCTTTCTTTTTTACTTCTTCAATTGTTTGAACTTCATGTTTACGAAAATGACACCGCTTTATTTGTAAATTTTCTCTTGTACATGATACTTTCTCTTGTTTATAGATGATATTATTAATGGTGTGCACGGTTCGGTTTGGTTCAATTTTTGAGCAAAACCAAAACTGAAACCAAAATGTCGGTTTTTGATTTTTGAAAACCATTCGGTTTGGGTTTTTCAGTTTCGGTTTCTTCGATTTTTACACCGGTTCGGTTCTGTTTTTCCGGTTATTTTGGTTTTTGGAACAAAATTACGTAAGATTCAAAAAATAAAAAGTATAATTTAAAATTTAAGAATGTTAACATTTAAGTTATTACATTAAATCTTTTTAATTAATATTGTTCACATAAACCTATTAACCTAACCTTCTAATCTATTTTTATGTTTCTCCAAGTTTTTATTAAGACATTTTCTTTTATAATACTTTGAAGATTATTTAATTTTTATATTAAATTTTATTATTTGTTGTAGGCACTAAATAAATTATTTCAATTATAAGTAAACATGTTAATATTTTTATTATAAATACTCAACATTCAAGAATAAAATTAATAATTTCTACTAGCATGGGTTAAACACTTAAACAACTTAAACTTAAACATAAAAATATATGGACTTGGCCTAATATCGGTTCATTTTTTTCGGTTATTGAAAATGGTTATCAAAAAACCGAACCAAAATTTTCGGTTATTAAAAATCCAAAAATCGAACCGTCAGTTTTTGTTTCGATTCGGTTTTCGGTTTGGTTTTATCAGTTATTTCGGTTACGGTCCGGTTATTTCGGTTTTCTGCTCAACCCTAGATGATATATTGAATATAGTAATATAATATTTACAAATGATATATTGAATTTAATGATATAATATTTGAAATTCAAATGGTAAAAGTTTTACTCAAAAAGGTTAATATAAATACAATCATCCATTTTCGGTTTTCTTTTCATACTTCTTCCATATTTGTTTATAGATGATATATTGAATTTAATGATATAATGATTTAATAACATTTTTATATGCAATACTTAAACCTAATTTACTATATTTATTTACTAGGTTATTGCCCTGTGTAATACACGGGGTGAATCATAATTATAATGTGAAATAAAAAAAATATGTTCATAATATGATCTAAGTATATATAATATAGAGTAATATGTAGACCAAATACGAAATAAATATTGAAATTTGTATAGCCATTCATAATAATATGATCTGTTATTTGTTTTAGGATTTGTCATAGGAACTTAAAATTTTGTACCACTACTAATATTTATTGTGACATTTTCTTATTCAAAGGTAACGTGTCTGATTTTATTTGATAATAGATTATTTTGACGGGTTAATGTTGGCATAATATTATATTTTCTACCATCTAAATATAGTTTCCTCACTTTCGCTATCATTAACATTAATATAAGGTATGCTCGTATTCAAAGCTATAAACCAATATGAATTGTACGAAATAATTACTTTTATCACAATTAGTAAGGAAACCAATAAAAACTATTGATAATGTAATATGTCCCATACCATTTGAAAGGTCTGAAAAGGGACTTCTAGACAGATAAAAGTAATATAAATGAATAGACAAAAATTGAATCAATAAAACCAATTAACTATAGTTGAGAAAATACTATGTATAGTGTAATACTTTACATGTACAATTGAACCAATGAAACATATATATAAGTGAAAAAATAAAAATAAGAACATGAGACACCATACGACAACTAAGTAAATCTAAATTTAAAAAAATAAGTTATGACATTCCGAATGTGAAGATACCTTTCACAGACCTCTATTGATGCTCTCAATAGTTTATCAATAAATTATTGATGCTCTCATTGAATGACATGTGTCCCAAATCAGGTTTCTTTTATTATATAGTATAGATATGACATGAAAAACTAAAAAACTTATTATAATAAGGGGGGACAGAGTCCTATTTGGGAGTGGATGCGGGGACTTGGGTTGCCGCACGGGGAAACATTGCCACCCCTTCGGTGATATCTCTTCGGTGAATGGTGAGGGACTTGATCGGTGAGTATTCACCGAGTGTTTGAAGAGGAGAGAGGTGGGAGGGTGAGGGAATTAATGGTGGGTTCAAACTCCTTCCAACCAATCACAAATTTATCTTCTTTTTTTTTACAAAAAAATTGTTTACCACTCTCCATGTGTTTAACCATTGCCAGTGATTGAGTGCAAAATGAGTAGTGGAGTGGGGACTTGACATGACATGACATTATATTATTGGCTAGAAAAATTATTTAAACACTCCTCCTTAGGTGACCACTCCCTCCACCCTAATTAAGTTGAATGTGAAACATATACTTGTTAGAAGGAAGTATACATGTTGAAACCTGGACAAGAGAGTCGAATTTAAAATTTTGCTGTAAAATAGAGTAAATTAACATTTGTCGTTAAAAAAGATAGTGAAAAAGCATGAATGAATGAGAATTTTAAGTAAAAATTAAGTGATTATGAAAACATAATAAATAAAAAGTAAGAATGACTTAATGAAATTCTTGATCACTAGTATACCATGACATATTCTTATATGGATCATGTAGTTAGTTTATAACAACAAATCTTATATTATGCAATAAGAAATAATCATAATAAAAATAATTTGTTGTTAAATATAGACTTTAAAGTAAACATTAAATTAACGAATCGAAGTACTCGCGAGCTACTCAAGCTTGACTTGAAAAGAAGCTCTAATGAGCTAAGCTTAGACAGGTCCGAGCCCGAGCCTAAAGTTAAGTTTGTCTTGTAAATGAGCATGACTATACGAGCTTCATTTATCGAGCTCAAGCCGGCTCACGAGCCTAATTGAGCCCGATAGGTATATAATTTCTAATTAATATATTAAACACATATGAAAATAATAATAATTACAATATATAAAACTGTAACTTTTTTTACTAACTTATATATAAAATAATAATTATAATTAATATAAATTAATCAACAAATAATAATAAAGAAGCCAAACCCGATTTTTAAAAACTACATACAAACTAAGCTTAATAAGTCTTAGAAACAAAACTCAAATCAAACCAAACTTGAGCTTCCACTAGCTCAAACATAGTTGAGTTCAGACTCATTCGCACCCTGTAGAAAACTAAAAAAAAAAACGGTTTCACCGGTTTACAAGGGTAAAAAAGTTAATACAACATACTACCCTCGTAAATGCAAAAAACAAATACAACATTAATTAATTAAAAAGAATATTAAATGTTGTACGGACAGGCTGGCGACCACCGAGTGAGCAAGTTGCAACACCCACCCCGTTGCCCTAAACCCTACCATAAATATCCACACTTATCCACCACAACACTTGCAGCCTCCATCTTCTTCTACTTTCTCCTCCTTTGTGCTTCAAAATATGCTTCTTGTTTTCTCAACTTCTTCTTTTCCAATTGCTTTCATATATGTATGTATGTATGTATGTATGTATGTATGCCTTTCCAAACTTACTTATATGTTATTATTTCTGCAAACCTTCCATCCGCATGCGACGTGTAGTGGGCACTGCGGCCATATCTTTGCGGACATCATTGCTGTTTAAACACTTCGGTGTTTATTGGCCGTTTTTAAGATAGATGGATGCGACAACTCTACATTCGCATCTATTATTTTCTTTTATTTTTAACGGCCCACATTTGTTATTTCTTACTTAGCCAAATTTTTGTTCATTTGTTTTTGTTTTTTAGTAGACAAAAACAATTATTGGATTACATTAAATGGATTGGTGGTTATTTGGAGTTATAAAAATAACTAATGTGAAAAAGAAGCTGGAGATTAGTATCAGTTAATTGTTTGAAGTTAATTTATCTCCCGATGATTGAAGAAAAAAATAGTTTCAGCCTTATCTGAACTTCTTTGTTGAATTTTTAATATTTTTTCTGAGGGAGATTTTACATTTTTAACTTTTTTTAATCATGTCTACTTAAAATCCACCTGTTGTAAGTTTGTCGGGGTTGAAATTGATGTGGATAAATGCTTGGTGTAATTAATTAAACTAAGATGCCATTGGTCTTATGTTTTTTTAAATCATGGGCGGAACTTACAAGGTTTTATTTTTTTAAAAGTTTATATATGGTTTGGTTTGTCAAATTTGTCGTCTGCTGTGTTTTTGAAGCGAATATACTTTTTGCATCAGGATATACGGTTAAAAGATGCTCATTAGATTACGGATTTTATGTTTTGTTTTGGTCTTTGACATGTCGATCCTGTAGTTTTGGCCTTTCGGGACTTACTGTTACAGTCTGGCCGGGGTAATACTGTAACTACATTTTTACAAGATTTACAAAAATCCCAAAATGAAGAATATAAAAAAGGATCAAGACTTTTTATACTATCATAGCATAATTTTAACTTTGTAAATCACTAAATCATGCATCTATAAAAGTTAGGGAGAGTTCAAGTATGTAATCTGAAAAAAGGGTCTTTGAAAAAAAGTAGTGTATTTTTGCAATGTTAGAAAGCGTACAACTAGATCTGCATAGGGTACAAACTTAATATTATGTTTTCCTTCCTGCAAATCTTCCATCCGCATGCGACGTGTAGTGGGCACTGCGGCCATATCTTTGCGGATATTATTGCAATTTAAATACTTCGGTGTTTATTGGGCGTTTTTCTTAAGATAGATGGATGTGACTCTACATTCGCATCCTATTATTTTCTTTTATTTTTAACGCCCTACATTTGTTATTTCTTACCCAAATTATCCTTCTTTTGTTTTTGTTTATTTTAGTAGTAGACAAATGATTGTATTACACCAAATGAGTGTTCGATGGATTGTGATTTGGAGTTAAGAAAAAAAAAACTAATGTGAAAAAAAGGAAAGTAAATTATGTGAACATCTTTGTTGAATTTATCTCCCCATGATTGAAGAAAAATAAGTTTCAGCCTTATCTGAACCTCTTTGTTGAATTTTAAATATTTTTCTGAGGGAGATTTTACATTCCAACTTTTTTCCTATATCGGTGAACACTTAAATCTATTTAAAATCAACCTATTTGAACCAGTGCAACTCTATGATAGTTAGCTAAAGTATAACTGTAACAACCAAGTAGACTATGTCAAGATATTTTCTGCAATCTTCCTGATATTGGTTAAGGAGGAGAACGAAGTCTTCCTTATAAGGGGGTGGAAACCTTTTCTACCAAAATGCATTTTGTCTGGCTGTACTCGTCGGGTAAAACAAAACCGTGAGTTCCTGGATGGGTAACCCACATCGGTTAAGGAGGAGAACGAAGTCTTCCTTATAAGATGGTGGAGGTGGAAACCTTCTCTACCAAGACGTGTTTTGCCTGGATGAGCAACTCGTCGAGTAAAAACAAAACCGTGAAGTCCCCCTATCGGGGGAAAGTGGACAATATCTATGCACGGTTTACTTGGCCTGTTACAAATGTTATCAGAGCCGAGGGCCGGGTCGGTGTGCCATCACCGGACTCCCTAAGAAGGGGTGGAGATGTAAGTCCCACATTGGTTGAGCGGGAGAACGAAACCTTCCTTATTAGGGGTAGAAACCTTCTCCTACAAATACACGTTTTGTCAGGACCGGCTCAAAATTTTCTAAATTTTTCTAGGCCCAAAGCGAATAGCAAAATTTGAAACCTTTTTGTAAATGAAAAAAAATTGCTATGGATCCTATTATTCATATATTATTTTTGTATACGCATAATTATAGATTATAAACCTCAATGTTAACAATCTCAAAGTCAAAATTATCAACATATAATATATTTGTCAAAATTATCAACATATAATATATTTTGTTAGAATTTGATGCCCTAGGAAAATGGAGGCATAAAGCTCTTGCTTTATTTCACTCCTCCTTTAGCCAGCCCTGCATTTTGCTTGGATGAGCAACTCGTCGGGCAATACTTAGCACAATTTACTTGAACTGTTACACTAACCAAATGCCTTTAGCTTTACATTTTAATCATGGACGGGACTTGGAAAGGGTTAGCACTTGCCTATTTTCTAAAGAATCTAAAGTTATATAGGTTGGTTTTTTAAATTTATCATCTGTTATCTGTTGTGTTTTTGAAGCGAAGATATTTTTTATTAGAATTTACAGCTAAAAGTGTATCTTCCTATAGTTTTACTCTTACTTGCTAACTTACACACCTTTTAAACTGTCTTAAACATACAACTTAGTCGATTATAGGACTTAAGACCTTTGAAGAACACGTTTTCTCCACACTTTGATACCCGCTAATACAAGCTTTTTGGAATTAGAGTTGGATCGATGCTTTATAATCCGTTTAACATGTCATAACTCATAACTAATGCGACTGATTACAACCGAGTTTAATACAACACTATTGTTAGGATGGAACTGACCACTACTAATCTCAATAATGCAATTTATAAAAGGAACTGACACCATTACTCGATCATAATGATTCATAATATGACCCTAATATTAAGACGTGCTTTTAGACCTTTTAAATATATTTACAAAACTGTTTCTACTTACCAGGGTCGTTCTTACGTTTTTGGAAACCCTAAGCCAACTATGAAGTGAGGGCCCTAATTTCGCCGATAAATTCTACTCCCATCCCGACGCCAAGGGTGATTACCCTTACTTTTTCGGCTAGTGATAGCCGATAGCCTAGAAATTGAAAGCAGGTTGCGATGGAAAGTGGAAACGATGATTGCGGTTGTAAATCAATGCGAAATGCCTTTTTTTTGTTAAACAATATTTATTTGAGGTTCCTTCAATGAAAAACCAGTTTAATTTTAAAATAAACATATTTATTTGGGCCTAATACATATATTATATAAAAAAAACTTTATAAAAACTTAGAGTCTCTTATTTTTTAGTGGCCCTAGGCCCGTGTCTACGTTACCAAACCTATAGAGCCGGCGCTGCTACTTATGCTATTTGACAAAAAAAGTTTTAAGATTTTATAAAAATCCCAAAATGAACAATACCAAAAAAGGAATAAGACTTGATACTGATAAATGCCCAAAATATATCAAATTTAGATTCATGGTTTTAACTTTATGATGGCTTTTATAAAAGTAAGGGAGAAGTATGTACTTTGTAAAGGGTCTTTGAAGAAAAAAAGTAGTAGTTTTTTAACTAGCTAACTTTTATCATTTGGTGGTGGTGGTGTTTTGGGGAGATGTGGTGATGGGTGGCTCTTAAAGGATGGAGTGGGGGGTGGGGTGGAGTGGGCCTACTTATTTCTATTTGTTTTTTACTTTTTATCTTAAGGGTGAGATAGACATTTCAAACACATTTAACGTTTAACTGAGACTTTTAACATCCGAGACTTTTAACATAGGTTAGTGATAAGGATTAGCATAAAAATATATATATATGAAGGTGGAAGAGACTGAATTAATAAAATGTCAGAATAGAATCTGTTATTTCTCGACCATAGTTAGAACAATTATGGGTCTTTAACTGATTTCTTGTTTTAAGAGACATCACCTTTCGTCTCAAGCACAAATTCCATTGTGAGTGATTCTGTGAAAAAATAGACTTAAATAGAACTACATAATGGTTTTTTTATAAACAACCATAACAAATCGTTTTTCATTTCACTTGATTCAAACCCAACTTCTTTTTACATCCTACATTCTTTTTTTATAGTTCGATTCTCTTTTCATATTTACAAATAGTAAAATTGGAAGTTTTAAAATGGTCAAAAAAGTAGATGAGGTGAGGAATGATGTTTTTTTTTTTTCTCTACATTTACAGCATTAATTTGATAGAAATTGGTACAGTAGGTATTGAATCAAAAACTCGTTCTTATTATTAATAGAGTACTTAGCCATTACATTACCACAAACTTGTAGCGAACAGGGTGAACGATGGCAAAATATATAAATGTATAAAAAAACAATTACATTTTAATTATAAAATCTTATGTCACTTTCTTGAGTAAATTGCTGTTTGGTCCATGTGGTTATTGCTATATTTTACAAAACTCAAATATCTTGCAATTAACATACCAAGATTTCTATTTTGTTGCGGTTTTGAAATTTGATCCACCACACTAACTCCATCCAACTTATAGTTAATTCATAGTCACATGAGAGCATGTGCTAGGTATTTTGGTAATTAAAAAAATCAAATGAACGAAAACAAATATTATTTTCCACTCTTTTTCACCAGTTTCTCAATGCCTGCAAATCACGTAAAACCCAACACTTCAAAATGTTTAATCGGAACCAAATAACTCGAATGCATGTATACGCGCACACACCCTGTAAACAAAACAGAGAATCCGAATAATATAATAAAAAGGCGTTCCCAAATAATATATTTGTTAATGTTAATTGTTAATTAGCTTCCGACGTCCACGACCTAATAGCCTTTCATCAACCCTCTTAAATTTCAATTGTCATGTGATCGCTTCGATAATATTACTTTGCATTCAAAATTTACTTGTTACTTATTGGTAATTTGATTTAACAAATTATAGAGTGATGTTAATATTAGTAAATATATATTTTGTATAACAGGGGAACATTTATCCAGTAAATATCAATACTAATCTTCCTATACTAATAAACGAAAATCTTTTTGTACACGTGTCGCTCTCTGGTGCCTCATCCCTTTTAATAATAGTATTACACATTAATTTTATACACAAAATATAATATAATATTAATTAATATAGTTAGAGATAAACGTCTAAATTCAAATTTAAATAATAATTATCTATAACAAATATAAATGTATCAAATAATATAATAAGTATAATATTATTTAATATAGTTAGAGATCAAACGTATAATTTCAAATTTAATTAATAGTAAATTACTTTTTGAGTCCATATTTTTTAGTGGTTTTAACCACTTGAATCCAAAATAAAAAAGTTTAACACTTTGAGTCTCTAACAGCTCATTCACACCCTCTATAAAAAAATTCAAAAAACCTTTTGTAAGGTTGAGTTCTCTAAGATCTCACAAGTTGTAGAAGTTTTCATTTTACCCTAACCATATATATTTGTTAAGATAAAATATATTATTTGGATATAAACTATAATTACTAATAAAGTATCAAATCACATGTACAAGTAACGAAAATATAACTGTTCTTGATTTTTACTAACTTATCTAAATAAGTCATTTCATTAAAAAGGATTATATACAAGTTTATAATTTACATTTTTCGTCACTCAACCCGTGTAATACACGGGGTTGTAAGCTAGTCTTTAAATAAATATCAATTTATATAGACATGTTTATGATAAATTTTAAAGATTGTGATAATTTCGAAAAAATTTACATTTTACAATTATCTATAACTACAAAAGGAAGTTGAGGGAATAGTGTCAGGAAGCTCTGTCTGGCACTTCCTCCTCACTGGCCGTGTCAAATTACAATTTTATTCCCAATTTAAAATTACTATTTCACCTCTAGTTTACAATAAAATTTTGATTTTGCCCCCAGTTTAAAATTACGATTTTGCTCTCAGTTTAAAATTACGATTTTAATAAAAGTATGGTTTTGCCTAGTTAAAAATTATAATTTGCCCCCATTTCAAAACTACAATTTTACCCTCAGTTTAAAATTGCGATATTGCCATCATTTTTTTTTTTGGCAAAACTATAATAGTATTTTATTTTACTTGATTGACTCAATATAGTTTTTTATTCGTCTCAAGCAGCTGCCTAGCACTCGCTCATTGA
The DNA here is from genome assembly GCA_030545235.1 of Helianthus tuberosus. Lineage (NCBI taxonomy): Eukaryota > Viridiplantae > Streptophyta > Magnoliopsida > Asterales > Asteraceae > Helianthus > Helianthus tuberosus. Next base: position 196,926,091 of record CM060400.1, read on the forward strand.
TCCTGACAAATTATTGTTTTGCCACCAGCTTTAAATTACATGTTTGCCATCGTTTTAGTGTTTTTTTTTTTTTTTTACCAAAACTATGGTACTGTTTTGGCTCATTTGGTTAACTCGGTGTATTTTTTTTCGAGATCGTGTTATAAGTATCATGTACAAGTAAACGGAATACAGGCGTACATATTACCAAAACAAGAAATATTCGGTTTATCGTCCCGCAACGCAAGCGGCGCATAACACTAATTGGTTAAACAAAATCAGTTGCAAAACTCACAAGGTTGCGAACTCTTTGTTCTTTTAATTGATATTTAATAAAACTTCTACTTGATTACAAATAATTCTACCATTATATATAGGAAACACTACTGGAAGCTATTTAAAAGCAGTGGCGGATCTTGCCCGTTGAAGGTGTCATGGCCGAAAGACACGGGAACTAAAAAAAGCCCGGGCAAGCCCGGTCCAAACATAGTATATATAAAAAAATTCGATCGAAATGCGAAAAATTAGCACTGCGGCCGAAAAACTTGCCCGGACCGTGGCCCTGCCAGAGCCCTTCTAAGAACCGCCCTTGTTCAAAAGGATACATAACATAATCAAATTGTAATTCCTAACTTTATGGAAATAAAATGAACAAAACAGACTTAAAAAAATACTTTATTTTCTTTCATTTGAATGGTTAACTAGTATAAGGACCCCCGCCTTCGGCGGGGCCGTAAAACAATGAAAAACTAATGCCACGGATTGGTTTTTCAATACGTAATTCAGTTCATAGCAATTTGGTTCGTTACGATACCGGTATCACCTCGATTTGGAAGATAAATAAAAAAAAAACCCACATTGCGATGGTATATTTATAGAAGCAATAGATAAAAACGTGTAAAACTGTTTAAATATTATAATTAATTAAAATATTGAGTTTACTTAAGAAAAAAAAAGGAATTTAAAGAAAAAGGCTGTGCTAAGTTTTTGTTTGGTTAATACGTTTAGCTATATAAATATTTATTTATGGTTATTACTTATTACCAATTTAAATATTTAAATATTCAGTATGATTCAACTATATATTTTTTGAACTGTATGATTCAACTGTATATAACTAAGTAAATGAAAATGAATTTTAGAAAGTGGAAAATTTAAAAGTAAAACCATCTCACAAAACCAAAGGTCCAAAACATGTTTTGTGAGTTTTGTAAAAGGAAAAGAAAACCATGTGACAAAAGCAGATTTATACCCTTTCAAAGTTATGTCAAGCTTATCGCCACCACCCAAAAACAAACGGCAAACAACAAATGCGAACGGCGAAATCATCTCAGATCAACAGTTATCACCTCCACATCGCTTTTACGGTAGTTCGGTTGTACGACAATTCTTCGCCACCACTGCCCAACCACCTTGCCGCCTTTCTCCCGTTCTTTCTCTCTCTATTTCACACCTTCGCCAGCGGCCGTCAGGCTTTTTCCCGCCACTTTGACTCTCTCTCTCTTTTGAAGACAGTTGCTATCTCGTCTCCGCCGCTTTGCGCCAAAACCTTGGCCACCGGCGTTGGTGTGACAAAAGACGGTGGGGTAGCCTGATCTGAGAAAACGTGTGGGTGAAAGCTTGTGTTTAGGGCGGTGGTCAAGAGGGGAGAGAGAAGGCTGGTTGGATTGTGCTTCCCTTAATTGTACACAAAGCAAATGTAAAAGACTAAACAATTTAAACCCACAAACGACATCATCACCATCATCATCACCGGCGAAGTGGACAACCGGCATGAGATGCCGCCGGAGGCCATGGCCGAGTCCTCCTGCGTCACCGTACTCTCTCTATGTCCTCTGTTGCAATAACCAAATGAATGTGACTAAAATTGTGAAATCATAAAAGTCAAATGGAAACGCCGTGACCGTTAATGCACTGTTCATCGGTTATGTGTGAAATTAATACTATACTAGGATTTTTATCCACCGCGCGTTGCGGCGGCGTCGAAAGTTAAAGTAACTCGTATTTATACTGTATATTTGACCCAACTCTTTACTTAAAAAAATACATTGCCATCGAATGAAAACGTAGTATATTTGACCCGACTTGCTTTCAAATACAGTTTACGAACGTACACAAAATAAGTAGAACATAGATAAAAAAAAAGTATAATAATTTGTCCACGTTGCGGTGTAAAGTCGTAAAAGTCATTTAAACCAAAGGGGGTGTCAAGTTATTAAGTAGAAAATGTAATAAGGTCAAAGTTGTCAATTACTGAAAGTTAAAAGTGAATGCGCAACTTACTTAAAGATAAGGGTTAATAGTGTTTCATGTAAAAAAATTAAGGGTGTAAAGTGGAAAAACTTGAAAGTGTAAGGGCCTTTTTTGTTGGTTCAAAACTTTGAAGAAAAAAAATAAAAAAGTCAAAAACTTGAAGGTTAAAAAAGAAATATAAATAATAAATTAGTAATTACAAACGTAAATCACGATCTATATATACAGACTCCTTTCTTGCAAATCAAGCCTACCTATTTTGACTCAAACTCTAATTCCTTTGACCGACTCAATCATATATATAAAGACAAAGGTCCACCGACCTTTGTCTTTAATATTATATAAATATAGAATTACCTATCACATGTGACTAAAAATTAACTATAAGTTGGATGGAGTTAGTGTGGTGGACCAAAATTGCAATAAAATATAAACCTTGGTATATAAATTTCAAGATATTTGAGTTTTGTAAAATATAGCAATAACCACTAAACCACAGGGACCAAAACCGTAATTTAATCCAATTTCGTTTTTATATTATAATTATGACATAAAATGTTTGACCAATTTAATTAATGACATAAAACACAATTAAAAATAAATAAATAATTTAACTTATAATAAAAGACTACAAATAATGCCATATGACATTCTCTCCTTTAACCTCATAATTTTTTTTTATATTTGCTTAAGAAATTTCTTTTAATATTAATATTAATTAATAACCATTATATAGATATCACTTATTTTTATCCTTATCTTTATCTAAAATTAATAAATAACTTCAATTTTACAATTTAGAACATTTTTTTTTTACTTTTAACCCAAAGTTTTTCATCTTTTGCAATTTAATTCCAACTCTTTTTTATTTTCAATTTTGGTCCACCATACTTTTTATCTTTCCCAAGTTTTTCGTTTCGTTCTAAATTTTGCGAGTTAACGCACCGCAAATTGCATGTGGGTTCAACATTTTTTCGTATATTTCTTCCCGTTTGACTTGCCCGTCGCGTCACACCTATTTTTCTGCGTTTGACAAGTTCGTCCAACACGCGGGTCCTGGATGAAGTTAGTTACTTTTTCTTATGTTTTATGTTTTGTTTTAACTTCTTATCAACGAGCGTGCGTGATTAGGGCTGTAAACGAACCGAACGAGACCTTGTTCGTGTTCGTTTGTTAAAAAATATATGTGTTCGCGAACCGTTCACAAACACTTATCGAACGGGATTTTATGTTTGTGTTCGTTTGTTAAGGAAATGAACTTGTTCGTGTTCGTTTGTGTTTGTTTGTTAATTTTAGGCAACGAACGTTGGCGAACACAAATTAGCACAAACTAATGTTCATGAACACAAATGGAAATAAACGAACACAAACAATCGTTCATGAACAGAATATATAATAAACTGACACTTATTAAATATTTAATTTGTCAGAATTTTGATATATTTAAATAAATATAAAAGCTAAAATAATTAATGAACTATCAAACACAAGCGAACACGTTATCGAACGTTCACGAACATAAAAGAACGAACGCGACCTCTGTTCATGTTTGTTCATTTAACTAAACGAACGAAATTTCTTGTAAGTGTTCGTTTGTTTAATAAACGAACGAACACAAACGAACTTCCCGCCGAACGGTTCACGAACTGTTCGTCGAACGTTTGGTTCGTTTACAGCCCTATGCGTGATTCAAAGATTTTACGTCTGCTTTTCGCTCGGCGTTATTTTTTTCCCGTTTTTATTTATTTTGTTTTTACGAGCTTTTCCGGAGTAGGTGGTCGCTGACAATGGTATAGTATTGCTACTACTTAACACAGTTTTATAACAACCGGTGCAGCGTAGAGGCTTAATACTAGTTTATAAATGAAATGGGTTTAACAGGTCAACCTGCCAACCAATTAGGTTTACACGAACTTGACCCGTCGTTCATGAGCTTAACCTGAAACGTACCTGGACCCATTTTGACTAAACCAAAACATGTAAATTTCATTTTATATTGAGTGAATTTCAAGGATTGTCCTTTATCTTTATACCTATTTTCAGGCGCTGTCATTTTTGTTCAAAATTGAAGAGTTTTGTCCTTTAGGCCTAACTCAGTTAGTTTTTTTCAGTTAAATTTGTTCATGTGCTTTGCACATGAGGGCATTTTTGTCAATTCAAAGGTTGCAGCTGCTTTGAGCTGTATATCTGCCATTGAATTTACCTTTGAATTGACAAAAATGCCCTCATGTGCAAAGCATATGACCAAATTTAACTGAAAAAACTAACTGGGTTAGGCTTAAAGGACAAAACGTGTATGATATGGAAACATAAAGGACAAAACTCGTCAATTTTGAACATAAAGGACAGCGCCTGAAAATGGGTATAAAGATAAAGAACAATACTTGAAATTCACTCTTTTATATTAGTATTGTGTTTTCATGTCGTATCGAAAGTTCACAAGTAGTCTTCTCTAAACAACCATTTTGAAAATGAAGTTTCTTAGGGGAGTGGGGGTGGTCACTAGTGATAGAATTCTATCACTCACAAGCATCCAATCAAGTTCCGCCATGTCATCAACCATTTTTCCATCACTCACTACCTTTTTTAGTGGCATTGGTTATCACTCACAACACCCACAATAAACCCTCACATCCCCTCACATGTTCAATCACTAAAATCCCATAACGCGTTGAAAACATCACGCACATAAACCATCACTAGTTGAAGTTGAGCAGTGGCGGTGGCATAATTCATTGTATCACGCGTTATGGAGTTTTATCACGGAAAAATAACGTGCCACCCCCACCGCCCTTAGCATGTATTTTTAACACCAATAACTTCAAAAGAATGAGTAACATAACTTTACAAATTACGCACGTAAACAATGACAAACAATTGAATCCCAAAGACCCACACCCAAACTTTCAAACTATCTTACAACCAAAAAAAAAGAAAAAAGAAAACTAAACCAATGATCTCATGGAGTTGTCTCGACTCATACTATGATGAAAAATACAAGTCGTCATGGAAGAAACATCTTTTTTTCCAGAACGTTCACACGGCAGCAGCGTCATCTTATTCAAATCCCAATACTCATCACTCCTAATCACCCGATGATCACCCCATTTCTCCTCTTTTCCCGCCTTTTCACCACCCCCATTATCATCACTCGAAATCGAAGCTTGCTTCCATTTACACCATATCCTAAGCATCAAATATATCAGATACAAACATATAACCGTCGCCGAGAACACAATCGCCACCACTATCCCAGCGGCCGCAGTGTTCGACAGCTGCTTCTTTTCTTGTCGGGTTGATTCCCGACAGGATGTTAGTGGTGGGCCACACAGGTTGTCGTTGTACATGAATGAATTTGGTGGGAATCTTGAAAAGGTTGTTGGGATTTCTCCTTCAAGGTGGTTGTTTGAGAGGTTGAGAGCATGGAGACTTGTTAATCTCCCCAGTGCCTCTGGAACTTGACCCTTAAGTTCGTTGGATGATAAGTTTAATCTTTCTAATTTCACCAAATTTGATAGGGATACTGGGATTTCACCCGTGAGAGAGTTCTTGCTTAGGTCCAGAATCACTTGGAGTTCAGTTAGAGTGCCGAGTTCGGGTGGGATCGACCCGGTTAATGAGTTTTCGGACAGGCGTAATTCGAAGAGTTTCTTACACCCGCCAAGTGTTCGAGGAATTGCCCCAGAGAGATTGTTTCTTTGAAGTTTTAACACATTGAGGCTCGTTAGGTTCCCGATCTCTTCGGGTATGCCACCCGAGAGTTTGTTTTGATTAACCGAAAGTTTGAGTAATCTTGAACAGTCTCCTACCTGTTTAGGCAGCGATCCGTTGAAAACGTTGTTTGAAAGATCCAACTCTCCGAGTTCTTTCAACGTTCCTAGCCATTGTGGAACTGTGCCGGATATCTGGTTGTTGCTGACTAGAAAATGGCTGATTTTGTTGCAGTTTGATAGCTCTAGTGGCAGCTCTCCTGTGAAGTTGTTGGATGAAAGATCAAGAAAGTTGAGGTTAGTGAGTTGACCGAATTGCGAAGGAATGGTGCCGTTTAGATGGTTATGAGCGAGGCGTATACGTGTGAGGTTCTTTGACATGGCTAGTTCAGAAGGGATAGGACCCGAAAAGCTGTTGTTAGTTACGTCTAACAACGACAGCAAGTTCGACCCCAAAAGAGGATAGATTGAACCGTAGAATCTGTTGTTAGAAATGTTTATGATTGTGAGGTTTTTAAGCAGAAATAAGGATTCTGGAAGTGGGCCTTCGAACGAATTGTTGTAAAGACTAAGAAGCGTAAGCTCGGAAAGATATCCAAACGTCTTTGAGAGCGATCCCGAAAGGTTATTATCGCCTAACGATAACGTTTGAAGCTTCTTGCAGTACCCTAAGCTTAACGGAACTGGACCCGACAGATCATTTTGCCTCAGCTGAAGAAAAACAAGATTCTTGAGCTTCCCAATTGTTTCAGGAATCACTCCTGTAATATGATTCCCGAAAAAATCGATCTCGCTTAAGCTTGAGCAGTTTGTTAACTCGGTTGGAATGTTTCCGGACATCCGATTCTCGTACAGATACAGCACGCTCAGCTTCTGTAACTTTCCGATTTCGGCTGGGATTTCACCTGTGATCATGTTGCCAAACAGATAAAGACTCACCAGATTACTCAAGTTTCCGATTTCAGGAGGCAAACCACCTGAAAAACTGTTATTGTTCAGCAAAAGATCAGTGAGGTTCTTCAGGTTTTCGATCTCAGATGGTATTTTGTTCTCGAATTCGTTGTCAGAAATGTCTAACACTTCGAGTGAAGAACAGTTTAGCAATGCCAAAGGGAAGTCTCCGGAAAGACGGTTTACCGAGAGGAGAACGTTACGTAACTTCGAGTTTCGGGTACAAAGTTTCTCCGGGAAGCTGCCGGTGAAAGAATTACCCGACAGAGCTAATGCTTCGAGATCATTGTTTCCATTGAAATCGAAACGGCTTATGTTTCCCGAAAGATTGTTTCTTGAAAGATCAAGATTCTGGAGTTTAGGCAGTTGGATTACGCCTAACGGGAGTTCACCGGTTAACCGATTGCCAAACAGGTTCAAGTATCTCAACCTTGATAGCCGAGATAACTCGGATGGAATCGTTCCTGATAGCGTATTGTTCGCTAAATTCAAGATCTCTAGAAACTGAAGTTCTCCAAGTGAAGAAGGTATTTCACCTTCCAGATTGTTGTTTGATGCTGCAAAATCTTCGAGTTCTTCACAGCTGGCTATTTCTTGTGGAATGATTCCGGAAAAACTGTTGGCTTGTAAATGGAGAGACTGTAAACGCTTTAGTTTGCCGATTTCGGATGGAATTGTTCCGTTAAACTGGCAGTAAGCAAGTGCTAATACTCTTAACTCGGTTAACTCTCCAATAGTTTCGATAAGTTCTCCCGTTAACAAATTATCTCCAATTCGAAGAACTTGCAGCTTTTTTAACAAACGAAACTCAACGGGAATGAAACCCGTGAGATAATTTGAAAACAAAAGGAGTTCTTGAAGATCTTGAAGATTCCCAAGCTCGTTAGGAATCATACCGGTTAGAAAATTCATCGAAAGATCGATTTTTTGAAGTGAAACAAGGTGTGAGATATCAGGAGAGATAGATCCCGAGAGACCCGAGTTAGAAAGATTTATACCCACAACACGCGTTTGATCTTTCGAACATTCCAAGCCGTTCCATGTGCATACATTCGATCCGGGAGACCAGTTGCTTAACACCCCCATTGGATCAGTGAATTGTGATTTAATTTTGAGTAGCCAGAATGAATCATTTGAAAGAGCTCCAAGTGAAGCTTCTAGAAAAGAAATGAGGAGTATGAACAAAAAGATTGCATTTTGCATTTTACCCATTCTAAAAGATTAACAAGGAAAGATCATACATGAAACCCAGAAAGAAAGAAAGGTGATAAAATCTTGGTGAAAGAAGAAAAAAGGATAATGGGTTCCGAAAGACAAACTGGTATGGGACAGATCAAGGTTCATATTTGCACAAAGTTGATGATGATCATGCATGAAAAGTGAGTGCACCTTTTAGCTTCAAAATCTATATATAAGCCTTTGTTACTAATTTCATAATACCTATTAATTTAAGATATTAGTTGATGGTTAAAAGTTTAAAACAGTTCCAAACAGGTCTTATATGGAAGGGAGTAGAAGAAGAAGAAGATAAGATTGTGATGGTTGACAAGAAAAAAGAGAATTTTGGGGCAGACCCACTTGCTCTTGATGGATTGGAGTTGGACCATTTTTTGAGTTGCACTTTTGTTTTTAATTTATATTCAATAGATAAAAAAAAAAAAAAAAAACTATAGAGAATCTTAAGGTACAGTACAAAAATTAGATTAGGTTGCTTCACTTTGTAAGATGTAAAGTCAAAAATCCCTCATTTTAGTCAACTTGATTGGTATTAACCCACTCTCTTCATAAAAAGTGAGTCACTTCTGCCCTAAGGGTGATGAACTTGAGGTGTCTTATTCCTTCCACAATCCATAAAAGGAAGGAGAAGATTCATAGGTTTAACATGTAACACTTTGAATGAGAAATCTGATTTGTGCTTTGCTAGATCGGTTTGACAGGATCACCATTTGAGCAGCGTATACAATAAGCTTGATTTATCTTTCACGTGATGAAACTGATTCAATTAGGCACGTGACAGTTGGAGTTACTTGAACTCGACCCTTTTAGACTTCATTTATAAATGATATTTATTCTTTGAATTTTTTGTAAGATTTTTAAGTTCTTACTTCTTATATTTTAGAGTAAATTACAAAAATCGTCCTTTATGTATGTCACTTATTGCAAACTATGTCCTTTGTCTTCAATAATTACAGAAAACGTACTCGATGTTTGCAAACCATTGCAAGTTATGTCCTTTAGCCCTAACTCAGTTAATTTTTATGGTCAAATCTGATCAAATGGACCCCACATAAGGGTATTTTTGTGGTTAAATCTGACCAAATGGACCCCACATGAGAGTAAAATGACCAAAATACCCTCATGTGGGGTCCATTTGGTCAGATTTAACCACAAAAAATTAACTGAGTTTTGGTTAAAGGACATAACTTGCAAGAGTTTGGTCAGATTTAACCACAAAAATACCCTCATGTGGGGTCCATTTGGTCAGATTTAACCACAAAAAATTAACTGAGTTAGGGCTAAAGGACATAACTTGCAAGAGTTTGCAAACATCGAGTACGTTTTTTGTAATTATTAAAGACAAAGGACACAGTTTGCAATAAGTGACATACATAAAGGACGATTTTTGTAATTTACTCTATATTTTATGGTCATGATTGTATAGTAAAGGTTTATATTTATTTGGATTTATGAGTTTCATATCTCAAATAAAAAAATAATGAAAAATTAAGTGATCTTGATTTGAGGATTAAATCATGGTGGATCATGAACCTTTCCTTTACCTTTGCGGCGAGTTGACAAGTTAATGTTGCTCGAAGAACCTAAGACACAAAACACGACAAGTAGTCAGGATTTCGAGACTAGTCCTTAAACAAGCTTTATTCCATGCGCTCTAATCTCAAATCACTCACCTAATCCTCACCTAATACTAATAAATTACAAACAACCACATGGGAGATTTAGACTCATTTGAAATGTCTCTTAATCCTCAACCATATGTGTTGTTTTAAATGTCAAGAATCATGCATGAGTTGCACATTGTGCATGTATAGTTGTACTTGTGGTATATTTAGAGTATAATGAAGAAGGATTCCATGTTAAGATTGGAACCAAACCAAGAAAGGACAAAGAGTTGGCTTAATATTAGATACATGGGGATTTTCCTCAATTTTCAATTTGTGTGTGTAGTGGGTGGCGAGCAAAGCTTTAGACTTAGTGTTTGTGTAATAAAAAAAGATACAACCACTTTGGACTTAAGTCCCATGAACTTTTGTCCCATCAAATATCCCATTATGGACACTAAATTGGCTTGCTTGGTATAACTTTGGACCATTCATCATCCATGAGTGCCTTTGTACTCATCTCTTCACAAATCTTGATTTACACGTATTTTTAATCAATTTTCGTGAACAAAAAAAAAAAAACTAAAAGTTTTCGTTTCCTCTTTCTACTTGATTGGCATGTTTACTCAACGTGATAAAGATATCTCGTGAAACAAAAACCCTCACGTCACGATGTTCTTATCATGAAGACAATAACCTGAGAATTTTTCGTACCTTATCCTGAAGAAATTCTTTTCCCTAGAAGATTGGGGTAAAAACAAAGAGAATGACACCAAAAGATGATACCTAATATGGTGATATGGAATGAAAATAGAGGATGGTTGGATTATAGTAATAATAGCCATATTATAACAAAGAGGAAGAAAAGACAGGAGATAAAATCCAAGGTAGAAGGTAGTACATTAATGGATGGTCAATAATTGTTATCATATAATAATCATTTAGAGAGGGAAAGGAAATGCCAAAATGTCATTATTTTTGGTTCATTGTGTAATTCTTTTATGGGAGAAAGTCAATGAGCAAAGGAGCTGAAAAAAAAAAACAAATGAAGCAAAAGTTAGGATGGTCCATTGCCTTGAAGGTCAGTTAAAATCCAAGAGTAGTTATTGACTAAACCATTTTAATTAATTGATAGGAATGACAACCATTATTGTGAGTTCAATTCTTATATTCTTGTTTTTGGATACACATGTATCAAGTTAGAACCTTGTAATTGGAGCGTCAAAACGAGTTAGATAACATACACTCTCCAGTATAGTTTAAACAGGTCAATAATATAATTAGATGATTTGATTATTTGAACTCAACATATCTTTTATACATATGTTATGTAAGACTCGTATAAAATGTTACGATTGTTAATATTTGAAGTATTAATAGACAATGATCATATGATATAAACCATTTTAGCGTGTGAAAGACATTGTTATGGACATGTTTATACTTCTTAAAGTTGTTAATACTTATTTTCTAATAACATTTTGTGTTTAATAAATTCTGACTATCTAGTATAGTTAGTTATAAATAAAGAAAATGATATATAATTTGACAAGCAAATTACGTTATACAATTATACCTGGTAGCAAACTAGATATCAGGATATTAAATTCATAGATTTATAAACTCTTTTTGGATGTGGATGAAGATGTGCACTTGTGCAGTATTCAAAAGCTTGGTAACTTTTGGGATTTTTTTTTTTTTATGTTTTTGTTCCGAAATAGAGTTAGATATGTTGTTTCTTGATTGTTGTGGTGATATGAAATAAAAGATTAGTTGTTTTCAACTTCATATACCGTTTCTTGCGGACTTGAGTTCATTAAAGGAAAGATGATTTATTAGAATGAAAATTATAATTTCTCTGCATTGTAAAAAAATAACGCCGTTGCCGGGGATCGAACCCGGGTCACCCGCGTGACAGGTGGGAATACTTACCACTATACTACAACGACTTGTTTGCTACTTTATATTAGATTATAACCTATAATCAAAAGTTCAAAACAAGTAACAAAGTTCCACAGAAGAATATATTTATAGAAGCAAGATCAATAGAAGAACTCCAAGAATAAGATTCATATTCTCAATTATTATTTGTTAGGCGGAATTCATGTACAAAATTTTCATAAGCTTTAGCAGCGTGCACAGCCCTTTATTGTTGCAAGTGTTTTAATTGTGAACAAGAGAAGGATCCTACTGAATGTGCCAAACCCAACATGGAAATCATGTCCATGTTTTTTCCTTTCGTTGTATTGTATGTACGGTGGCTAAACGGGTCGAACATGGACTTGCGTCACACATGAACTCCAACATGGAAATCATGTCCCACTCAAACCCGAACAAAACATGTGTATCCGCGGGTTAACACAACCCTTTTAACCATTTTTTTCTTTTTTACATCTAAAACTAAATTCTTTAAACTCAAACCGAAAATGAAAAACTGATTGATAATTAACACAGACAGTGGCGGAGCTTGAACAAAGACTCGGTGCAGGACAAGCTCTTGAAAATCCAATATTTTACACTAAAAACAAATTCAAAAATTCACTGCCACAAATTGTGACATAGGCTCAGATTTATTCTTTTTACTTTTTAAAACTGAAAATTTCTCTAAACACAAACCAACAAAGTTGAACTAATAATTGTGCGAGGGCCGCGCGAACGCAGGCCCTCACTGCCACAAATTATGACGTAGGCTCGACCACTTGGGCCGACCTTAGGCAAGCACCCCTCCTAAGTGCAATGGAGGTCACCAACCTAGGCCATGGACCATCTTGATCGCCCATTGACCCCGTCCAGGTAAGTGAGTAATCCATAGCCTTCTGTCCTTTTTTATAATACACCCCTGTTTACCTTATCTCTCTCCAAGCCGATGTGGGACTCTGGACTTATATAGCCACACCTATTTTTCCATTTAAACGTTTCAACAAAACATTATTATTTCCTTTTGATTTACAGTCAAACGTTTCAAAGACAGCAATGAGACATAACGCAACTTTGTATTCCTTATTTTCTTTACTTAAAAGATTTGAAACCGAATGTCATAGTCGCACACTATTTAACTAGAATCAAGATTGAATCGAACGCAAGTTTTCTAAAGTAACATTAATATTGCATTACTGTACGAATTTGTTGTGCTCGTTGAAATTGAAATCATTGGTTTTGACTTGATTGTTACATATAATTATAGATTCTCCGTGTTTTGGTTGAAGTTTTTTGTCTTTCATAAATCAGAGTGCCTTTTTGATCACCCCATAGTAGATTTGGTGTAACTATAGAGCTGAAATACTTTTTTTTTTTGGAAAGTGCAATAAACAAGCTCTAAGTTTTGTCTTGTTTATCATTCTATCAACAACCCAGAAACTTATTATATTCTCTGCCAATCATTCGTAGTGTTACGTGATGATCATAGATTTTTTATTCTAGACATGACTCCTAAAATTTGAGAATTTTGAGAAACTGAAGGTGTTTGATCTAATTGGGTCACAACTGAAAGAATCGAGAATTGAATCCAAAGAAGTTTAAAAGACGAGTTTTGGGTTTAATTCAAGTTTGTATTAAATTATCAAGAGTTAAATGTCATTTTAGTCCCTGTGGTTGGGTCATTTTGCCAGTTTAGTCTAAAGGTTTCATTTTTCGTCTGTAGGCCCAAAAAGATTTCACCATTGTCATTTTAGTCCGCTGAGTTAATTTTATCCATTTTTTCTGTTAACGAGAAGGGAAATTCGGTCATTTTATATATAATTCTGTTAACTAGAAGGGCAATTCGGCCATATAAAATGACTGAATTGCCCTTCTCGTTAACAGAAAAAATGGATGAAGTTAACCCAGTGGACTAAAATGGCAACGATGAAACCTTTTTGAACCCACATGCGAAAAATGAAACCTTTAGACTAAACTGGCAAAATGACCCAAACCACATGGACTAAAATGACATTTAACTCAATTATCAATGAGCCTTGATTATTTTAATTAGTTTATTTGATTTCCTAGTTTGAGTCTAGTTATGAGTGTTAGTGTGCAAATTAGAGTTTTAAGTAAAAAATAGATTGTTAAGTGGGTGTTTGGGATTCCTTTTCAAAAGTCCTTTTAGCCCCAAAAGTCTTTTTGAGAAGGAGAAGGAATCCCAAACATCATCTGAGAAGTCCTTTTGAAGAGAAAAGGAATCCCAAACACCATGAAATAAGTTCTTCTAGCTCCAATTATGCCTTCAATAAGTCAAAATGGAGAAGTAAGAATTTCTTGCTTATTGTTTTGAAAAGGACTTTTGAAGAAGGAGAAGTGGAAAAGGAATCCCAAACACGCCCTAAGATTTCTTGTTTTGAGTGTGTATTCTGATTTCTGGTCTTTTTATCGAACGACTAATATTTCTTCTTTACACCAATATTAGAAAATGACTAAAACGGCACAGTTCCTTCTCACGACATTAAAAGTTTTGTATGTACTAAGTTTTTTTGAACAATAATTTTGTACACCTAAATACCATCTAACCTTATAGTTGTAGGGACTAAATCCACTCCACTTTGTGAGAGGCAACCCTACCACTAGACCACTATATCATGGTGTGTGCACGAAGTACCCCCATTCTACAAACTATGAAAGACCAATCCGTAGACATGATGAGCCGCAATAGGAAACATTGAAACGATTATATATGTTGGGGCCACGAAATATGTCTCAGTTTGATGTTGAATATGGTAAGGAGTTATGTTATTCTCTTAAATCAAAGTAGTGTCAAAACATTTACGAGAATGCGTCAAAATAAAGGATGTCAAGGGTAGCAAAATCATGTATCTAACGGTGTATCAAAAGCATAATAAATATGTTAGATATTTTAGTGTAATCGGGGATTGACTTGGTGATCAAAGCGAATAATAATACACATCAAGCAAGTTAGGAGGTGCGGGAGTGCACGCTTGTTTGAGTTATTATTATTCGAAGTGTACGGGCGGAGCCCGTACTATACGGGGGTTCCAAGGGGGCAGCGCCCCCTTGGCGGGGGTCCGGGGGCAGCGCCCCTGGGAGCAGGGTCCAAGGGGTGGCAGCCCCTGGCGGGGTCCAAGGGGCAGAGCCCCTGGCAGCTTGGAAAAATTTTATTTTAATTAAATTGCCTTGCTAAAATTGCATCAGAAAATTTATTTTTCTGGAAAATGCAACAATTTTCGAAACATAAAAATTGACAGTTTTCGAAGGGCAATTTGTCTTAAAATTGAATTAACTGCCATTAGGCAGTTATCCATCCCTAACCCCAATTTTCGTATACAGTTTTTTTTTGGTCACATTTCTCTGGTTCAGACAATTTTTGCAGCAACATACACTGGTTCTTTTCTCAAATCAGAGTTGTATCCGATTAAATTTTTCGGGTGAACCACCGAAATAATTTGATCTGAGAGTGATTACACGCCTCTCTGATCATCCGGCAAACTGAAATTCCCTAACAAAGATCAAATTAGTTTCTGTGAAGATGGCAAGCGGATCGATGAAGGATATGACAATCAAGGAAAACAAACTGGAGAAGTTCGAAGGGGTGGACTTCCGAAGATGGCAGAAGAAGATGCACTTTCTTCTGACTTCGTTGAAGGTTGTGTACGTGTTGACTACTCCAATCCCGGAGATACAGGAGGAGGGAAATCTGGAGCAAATCAGGAAGAGGTCGAAGTGGGAAAACGACAATTACATATGTCTTGGCCACATCCTGAACGGTATGTCTGATCCCTTATTTGATGTTTATCAAAATGTTGAAACTGCAAAGTTACTGTGGGACACGTTGGAAGCCAAATACATGGCAGAAGATTCTTCTAGTAAGAAGTTTCTTGTCAGTAATTTCAATAATTACAGAATGGTTGATGAACGGCCTATGATGGAACAATATCATGAATTGTTACGAATTCTGGGGCAGTTTGCCCAACATGATATGAAGATGGATGAATCCATCTCTGTTTCGAGTATCATTGACAAGTTACCTCCTTCCTAGAGAGATGTTAAACATAATCTGAAACATCAGAAAGGAGAGTTAACTTTGGTTGAACTTGGAAGCCACTTCAGAATTGAAGAAGGCTTGAGAGCACAGGAGAATGTGTTGGTCAATGATGATAAGAAACGGGCTGGTTCAAGTTCTGTGAACATGGTTGAAACTGGTGAATCATCCAAATGAAACAGTAAGTTCAAAGGGAAACGAAAGTTTCAAGGAAACACCAATTCGGGTTCAAACAAAAAGCCGAATTACCCTTGCTGGAAATGTGGCAAGGTTGGTCACTTTAAGAGGGACTGTAAAATGATGAAGAATAACAAGAAGTCTGGTTCAAAGAACAAGAATGAGGATGGTTCTAGCGGGTCCAAGGACCCGGGCAAGCAAGGTCAGAATTTAGTACAATTTAATAATTCGGTTCAGAATTATGTGTCACTAATTTCTGAGGCATTTTATGTGCAGGATGATGACATTGCTTGGTGGGTTGATTCGGGTGCAACGAGTCATGTATGCAAGGATCTTCGTTGGTTTAAAGACTTTCAACCAATCGAAGACGGATCTATCATCAAGATGGGGAACGTTGCAACTGAACCAATCAAGGGAATAGGAACTGTGAATCTTGTTTTTACTTCTGGAAAATGTTTACTTTTGAACAATGTTTTGTATGTGCCCGGAATTCGAAAGAATCTGTTAAGTGGCATTGTGTTGAATAATTGTGGGTACAAACAAGTATTGGAAAGTGACAAGTATATCTTGTCAAGACATGGTACCTTTGTTGGTTTTGGTTATCTATGTAATAGTATGTTTATGTTGAATGTTGATGTCTCGTTTATGAATGAATCTGTTTGTGTTGCTTCAACTAGTAATGCAAATTGCATAGCTTCAACTAGTAGTAGAAACAACTTGACTGAATCGGAATTATGGCATGCTAGACTAGGACATGTACATTATAAAAGAGTTAAAGAAATGTCTAAAATGAGCTTAATTCCGCCTATTAACATAAACAATGATAAATGCCATGTTTGCAAGTTGAATAAGATAACCAAAAAGCCTTTCATGCAACATGTTCATAGGGAAACTAAAGTGTTAGATTTGATACATAGTGATCTATGTGATTTTCATGCTACACCATCTCTAGGTAATAAAAAATATGTAGTAACATTTATAGATGATGCTACTAGATTTTGTTACATTTATTTGTTGCATGCTAAGGATGAAGTTCTTGAAAAGTTTAAGATTTATAAACAAGAAGTAGAGCTTCATCGGAGTGGGTTGATCAAAACCCTACATACGGACAGAGGTGGTGAGTATTTTGATCCGGTGTATTTCCAATCTACTGGAATAATACACCATACCACAGCTCCTTACACACCGGAACAAAATGGTGTGGCGGAAAGGAAAAATAGGACTTTAAAGGAAATGGTCAATACCATGTTGTCCTATTCGGGCCTAAGTGAGGGCTTTTGGGGTGAGGCTATGTTGACAGCCTGCTATTTGCTAAATAGGGTTCCAAATAAAAGGAACAAGACCACCCCTTTTGAGATTTGGTATAAAAAACCACCTGAGCTGCATAAGCTGAGAGTTTGGGGTTGTAGAGCCGTGGTGAGGCTCACTGATCCTAAAATAAGGAACATAGGGGAAAGAGGTATAGACTGCATTTTCATTGGGTATGCGGAGCATTCATTTGCTCACAGGTTCTATGTTATAGAACCAAATGACTACGTGTCAGTGCATACGGTTATTGAGGCAAGAACTGCAGAGTATGATGAGAATAGATTCTCTTCAATGCCTAGGCCTAGAGACATGGTTCCAAGCTCTAGTAACTCTCACATGGCTGATCAAGTGATTGATACTCCTCCAGAACTTAGGAGGAGTGGTAGAGCAAGAAAAGCTAAATCATTTGGTGATGATTTTCAGCTATATTTGGTTGAAGGATCTAGAGATGAAATTAAAATTCAATATCAATATTGCTTCAATATTGAGGAAGATCCTAAAACCTATAGTGAAGCCATGGCATCTCGAGATGTAGCTTTCTGGAAAGAAGCTATAAATGATGAGATGGACTCTATTATGCAGAATAACACTTGGAAACTGTCTGATCTACCCCCTGGGTGTAAACCACTTGGTTGTAAATGGATCTTCAAGAAGAAGATGAAAGTAGATGGTTCAATTGAAAAGTTTAAAGCCCGATTGGTTATCCAAGGCTTTAGACAAAAGGAAGGAATTGACTACTTTGATACATATGCTCCTGTAGCAAGAATATCCACTATTAGATTGTTGGTTGCCTTGGCTGCAATACACAATCTTGTAATTCACCAAATGGATGTGAAAACCGCTTTCTTGAATGGTGATTTGGATGAGGAGATATATATGAAACAACCAGAGGGTTTTGTTATGCTTGGCAATGAGCATAAGGTGTGTAAGCTAGTTAAGTAATTATATGGCTTAAAGCAAGCACCAAAACAGTGGCATCAAAAGTTTGATGAAGTGGTTTTGTCTAATGGTTTTGTATTAAACCAAGCAGACAAGTGTGTATATAGCAAATTTGATGATTCTAGGAAAGGAGTCATAATTTGTCTATATGTAGATGACATGTTGATCTTCGGTACTGACCAGGATCAAGTTGATAAAACAAAGAAATTTTTGTCATCTTGTTTTGATATGAAAGACTTGGGGGAGGCGGAAGTGATCCTTGGTATAAGGATCAAAAGGGAGAACAATGGCATATCTATCTCTCAATCTCATTATATTGAGAAGATATTGAAAAAGTTCAATTTTCATGATAGTTCTCCGGTTAGCACTCCAATGGATCCTGCTTTTAAGCTCTCACCTAATGAAGGTGTAGCTGTAAGCCAACTTGAATATTCAAGGGCCATTGGATCTCTCATGTACGCCATGATTAGCACTAGACCGAATATAGCTTATGTTGTTGGAAAGCTTAGTAGGTATACTAGCAATCCAGGTGCAAGTCATTGGCAAGCAATGAATCGAGTATTTAGGTACTTGAAAGGAACCATGAAATATGGTTTGACATATACTGGATTTCCTTCGGTTTTAGAAGGTTATTCGGATGCAAGTTGGATTAAAAACAAGGAAGATCATTCTTCCACGAGTGGATGGACTTTTCTGCTTGGAGGAGGTGCCATATCTTGGGCATCTAAGAAACAGACTTGCATAACTGATTCAACAATGGAGTCTGAGTTTGTAGCATTAGCCGCAGCTGGCAAAGAAGCTGAGTGTCTAAGAAACTTGATTTATGAAATTCCATTGTGGCCTAAACCTATATCACCTATATCTATTAGATGTGATAGTGCTGCTACCTTGGCTAAGGCATATAGCCAAGTGTATAATGGGAAGTCTAGACACTTAGGTGTTAGACACAGCATGATTCGTGAGCTCATCACGCAAGGGGTGATATCGGTGGAGTTTGTGAGAACTCAACAGAATTTAGCCGACCACTTAACCAAAGAGTTATGTACAGATCTTGTGCACAAGGCGGCTGTAGGGATGGGATTAAAGTCCACCTGAGATTTCTCGTGTTAAGATACCCAATTCCCACCTAATATGACGTTAGGTGTTGAATTCAATGTGGAAAGCTTAACATCTAGAAATTGGAACACATTAGTAGCATCATCCCAAGGTATGTGTTCAGACCTGCAAGTTAAAGGAGGTTGAAGGTTTACTTCTTAATAGTTCTTTGAAAAATTACATATGCAGGTGCAAGAATAAAGAACTACCTATATGAGCATGAAGTTTAGCCGCTTCAAGAAGCTAGGACTTGGCTTTGATATGTTCATTGAAGGATGGGACACAGGCTAGTAAAAATAGTATCAAGAAAGAACATTAGAGTATGTAAACTTGTGTGTATATTATCTTCATGTATTCACTGAATAGAAAGGGTTCAATCCTTAGCGACACCCCTATATTCGAATATTTGGAATGTGTAATATACTAATGTGAAATTCAATCGTCGCGATATTTCATTTATGCATAAGTTTGATTGTTGTGAACTTGTTTAAGTTAATCAAGGATTACGCTAAAATGGGGGAGGAATGTTAGATATTTTAGTGTAATCGGGGATTGACTTGGTGATCAAAGCGAATAATAATACACATCAAGCAAGTTTGGAGGTGCGGGAGTGCACGCTTGTTTGAGTTATTATTATTCGAAGTGTACGGGCGGAGCCCGTACTATACGGGGGTTCCAAGGGGGGGCAGCGCCCCCTTGGCGGGGGTCCGGGGGCAGCGCCCCTGGGAGCAGGGTCCAAGGGGCGGCAGCCCCTGGCGGGGTCCAAGGGGCAGAGCCCCTGGCAGCTTGGATAAATTTTATTTTAATTAAATTGCCTTGCTAAAATTGCATCAGAAAAATTATTTTTCTGGAAAATGCAACAATTTTCGAAACATAAAAATTGACAGTTTTCGAAGGGCAATTTGTCTTAAAATTGAATTAACTGCCATTAGGCAGTTATCCATCCCTAACCCCAATTTTCGTATACAGTTTTTTTTTTGTCACATTTCTCTGGTTCAGACAATTTTTGCAGCAACATAAACTGGTTCTTTTCTCAAATCAGAGTTGTATCCGATTAAATTTTTCGGGTGAACCACCAAAATAATTTGATTTGAGAGTGATTACACTCCTCTCTGATCATCCGGCAAACTGAAATTCCCCAACAAAATATATGTTGGTCCAACACCTTTCTTAAGCTTCTCATAAATGAATATATGTTTGGAGGGTACAACACTTGGAGCCGTAAGCCGTTTGTTTAGGCTACACAACAGGAAAAAGTCACCTAGATGGTTCTTTTGGAGTTTCGAAAAAACACTTGGTAGGTACACATACGTTCAACCGACCAAAGATTCCAACTCCAAATTTAATGGGTAACAATGAAAGAATTAAACCTGATCCTCAAAAGTCAGACAAGGATTTTGTAACAATGAAAGATTTAATAGGTTTTGATGTTTTTACACGAGCAAAAACAGTGGCGGATCTAAAAAATCTTCGTAGCGGTAACGTTTTATGAAAAAACGCTAACGAAATCAAAAAACCTCAAAAAACGTAAATTTTTTCCAAAATTTACACTAATGCCGGAGCGCCAAGCGGTAGCGGAGGTTACCCCTTCCCCTAAGGTAGGTCCGCCCCTGAGCAAAAATACGGGTTATTATCATATGGAACAATTCAACTCTTAACACACCGATCTCACACAATTGACAACATTAAATCAATAAGCATCATTTAGATTCCATACCAATTAAAAACTCTCGAGATCAGAGTAGAAATGAAAAGGTTTGATACCTGTAAGGGCAAAAAATATGCAATTTTTAAAACAAACGAATTTTAAAACAAACGAGTTAATAAATCTCCACTTAAACCAATTGTTAGGGCAAACAAGAACGAGCACATTCCAACAATTTCCCAACAGATTCCACAATGTATTACAACTTTCAGAACAAATACGCATCTTTTTTCTAAACTTAAATCGCATCAGAAACCTCCCAAAACCTTTTTCCTTGCTACCGTTTGCCCTAAACCTCCATCCCTGCTCAATAAACCTGCGACAAACCATAAAATTTTAAAAAAATGCATAATTACGAGTTTTTGCAACAATTGCAGACAAAAAAACAATACCTGACACCATGGATCAAATTCCTGATTAATAAAAAAAGTAAATAAGCTCAACTGAATTCTCTTTGATCATCTCATAACCACTATTGCCGCCCGTATAAGTTACCACCGCCTCGTCTGGATTGACCCGGACCCCTTTCTTTGTACCTGGGAGCTGCATCCGCAGGTGCATCAAGAAGACTTGATTTATTACTACTATTATTGTTGTTTGATCCAACTGGCTGGTACTCGTAATGCAAATTCTGCCTTGGCTTTTCCCTGTTTATATTTGCATTATGCTGATAGTTATGCTTTCGCTTGTCATCTTGACCACTCGAACGGTTGTTTTGACCTCCATACTTCCTATAACCTGTAGGAACATGATGCTGCGGCGGCTGCTCAAACTGAGCTTGGGCTTCATCTTCCGTGTGGGTTGGGCCTCTAAATGAAGCAGGCCTTCTTTCTCTCCTACCCTCTTGATGCTCATCATGCACAGGTTCATCCTGCGGAGAATATCTTCTAGGTTCCCTTTTAAACTCTGAGTTCGGATTTTGACCTTTACACGCTTGAGGCTTTCGTTGCCAGTGAGAAGAACGGTTCTCTTTCGAAGAAGCAGGCCTGTCTGTTTGGTCAAACTCCACTTCCGCACCACTTTCCGTGTGATTTTTCACCGTGTTTCGTTGGCCTTTGTAAGCCGGTTTTTTACCTTTACCCGTGACTCCACCATCTTTCACAACAGGTGTAATCTCAGTTGGTGGGATTTCATCAGGCATAAACCAGCCATCAGACGGGTCCCATTCATGCACAACAGGTGTAACTTCAGTAGGAACAGAATTCGATTCTTCATGTTGACTTGTAGATTTGTGAAGAACTTTCTTCGAATCCTGTTGAACACCCTTATCACGTTGAGGTTTCATCTGCTTATTATCACCGCTTTTGGACTCCACATTTGAAGACACAGGGATAGTGTGTACATCTGTCATATCTTCTAATGCGGTTTTCTTGGGTGAAGATGGTGTCGTCGATTGGATTACGCTTCCCTGCTGAGCCAGCTCTTTAGCCACCGGTTTAGGAACATACCTTTCCATTTCTGCCCTTTTGCTTTTTAAAGTAGTCTGGCCCGAGTTAACGGTCTTTTCTGGCAAAGCCACGTCATCCTGCATGGTCTCTTCTTTGGTCTGGGCCCGCACAGGGGCCCAGATAGCAACTTCACCTACATGAAATTTATTAGCTTGTGGATTTCTTGGCATCCTTCTTGAGTGCTGAGGTTTATGCTGGTTACTTGGTAAAGAAGAAATCTGGTCCGTATTAGGTTGTTTTGCATCCTTGCTATCAGTTACCAACGAGGTAGTTGGATTTGGATTTAAATCAGGTTGAGGAGATTCTGGCTTAACAGGATCAACTTCTCTGTGCTTATTTTTGCTACTTTTGTTACTTTTCTTTTTCTGCTGTGTTGATTCAGACATGATATTTGAGTTGCTTGGCATTGTTGACTCTTGACTTTGTACAGCTTCACCTGTCCCACTCTTATTTGATTTGTCAACTGAACTCTCAACCACCTGTACACTCTGCTTTTGCCTATGGCTAGCACGCTTCTGCCTGTTAACACCAACATCATTACCAAGATCAGTTTTGCTTTCAGGATCACTTTGTTTGGGAAGCGTCGACTGGTCAACAGGATCTTGTTGACTAATCTCGCTGATCTGGGCAGCTGCTGGTTCAGTTGGTTTTTGGGATCCCTCTGCATCTTCCTGCTCAGAAACACTAGTGCTGTTTTTTTCTTCGGTCTGGATCGTACCATCCGATGCTGCAAGTGTACGCCTATTCAACTCTTCCAATTTTGCAAGAGCCTTTGCTTTCTGCTCTCTTATCCTTTCTTCCTCTTCCTTTTGTAGCTCAATTGCACGTTGTTTTGCCAACTCCCTCATCCTAGCACGCTGATCATGCATAAAAATGTAAGATGAATCATCACACAAAAGCTATGTAGTTAATATCCTGATATATCGGTTATCGGTCGCCTGGTGAAATATTGGTGCAAAATATCGGTTAGAATATCGGTACCGATAATATCTGCGATATTGGACCGATATCTCACCGATTTTCCCGATATCAATACCTTTCTTCTTAGTTTTACCATTCGTCTTTCTTCTTATTGCTGCTATTAGTATTTTAAGCCTTAATTGTTAGTTGTTAGTTTTAAAAGTTAGTGTTAAGTCTTAGTCAGTTCCTACTTGCTACAATTGTTGGTGTTTTGCAAGTTGCAAAAAGGTTAATTTGTTAATGGTATAAGAGTATACTGAATTGTTGGTGTTAAATTGCTACATATATAAATTTAGCATGATATTAAAATTACCGATATCCCACCGCGATAACCGATGTCTCAAATATCGGTCCTTGACCGATATCCGATATATTACCGCATTAACTACTTAGCACAAAAAACGGGAAGACGAAAACAAAATATTAAATGCTGAATACATGTGCTTGACCATCAGCAGGGTCAACCATTTGAGCCAATGATTCGCCTGTATCTTGATTTAATCTTCCTTTGATATGATGATCTGCTCGATTTCGAACTCCATGGTGTGCTTGCCTGTAAAAACCAAATTTTGTTAACACAAACATGTTAAATGTGATGTATGACATCAGAAAATACAAATCATAAACCTAGATTTGTCATAGGGATGCGCAAGATCTCCAGCGGTTGGAATGCTACCGAAGGCAATAGTAGAGTTGCCCTTTGGGTTCATTAGTAATTTATTAGTTTGCTCTCCATCCCCTCGAATATCAGAAGCCCGTACTTTTGCATTCAAATCTTCAATCTTCTGTATCAAGGTTGAATCTTTCGAGTTTTCTGAAAAAGATGGCTTATTTCCCCAACTCTCAGTAGATGCTTTAGACTTGTGTGAGTCCTGTGATGACGTGTTTCTTCTTGAAGACGTATCTTCATTATTCCTTCTGGTGTCTGTTCCCCACTCATTCATGTGAAACGATGGTCTCGGGTGGTCACTCTGCTCCCAACTGTCTTCTTCCACGTCAGCATTCCTTTCATTTTCACGTTTTTTAAGAACTTTGTATGGCCCATGAGATGATTCCTCAGGGGGGTGAGAATCTAACTGTTCAGAAACATACATATTTCCAACCGGAACCGGTCCACGCACGCCACCTCTAAAGTGAGGATCGTTAAGTTCTGATGGATTTTGAGGTGGACACATGTTGTAAACAGGCGGTGGTCCATGTGGTCCGGGTGGCATTCCCATAAATGACATATCACGGTCATTGGGATTGTAGCCCATCGGAGGACCAAAATAACCATCATAAGGAACCGGACCAGGGTAAAATCCGGGCCTAATTGGCATACCTGGACGGATAAAAGCATCAGGCAATTGGGGCCTGTAAAAATCTCCGTTTCTTGGATGGTGACCTCTTGGGCCTGGCCCATGCGGAGGGCCCGATTGGGAATTTGCTAACGGAGGGGGGATCTGAGGGGGATAGTAGGGATACGGTTCCATAGGAAACCCACCATGAGGAATGTGTGGATAAGGTGGGCCCGCAGGTGGTGGTCCCCTGTACCAAACGCCAGGTGGCGCATTCATCGGTGGTCCTCGCCAGGCATCATAATGTTGAGGGGGTACATTAGGATTGACGTATTGATGCGAGTCTCCGTGCCACCTGTCAGCATTAGGACGAACCCCATCATCTCGTGTCCAAGTATCAACAGTTCCACTTTTGTGATCTGCACTCAAAAAACATAAACGTTTACTTTGTTAATTGACAAAATTAACTTAAACAGTTAATTAAAGATGATGGCTAGACATTGACCAGCTTGGGTCATCTCGTTTCTGTCGTTCACATGTGCATTTCTGCCAGAGCCTGATCCGGGACGAACACGAGAACCATGATCTGCAACATAAGTGAGTCTAGATTCAGTAAAATTCACACTAACATTTTTACAGTAAATAAAAATTACCATGTGTTTCCCCGCTCTTTGTCGTATTATCTTTTTCTGAACCCAGTGTTGGAAAGTCCCCTGAACTAAGAGAAAAATCATCGACTTTGGAAGGTATTGACTGCACAAAAAAATGAATTTTTGGTTTGGCAATCTACTTGTGGAATAAAACTAAATAAAAAATAACGAAAAAAGTTTCTCTGTTATAGAGTGGAAGCCAGCAAGCTAATAACTTACCAGCTTATCTGCAGTGCCGTTAGGGCCCCAAGCTACTGAACTATCATATACAGGCTCAGCAAAACGGGATAAATGTGAGCTACCTGGTCTTGTTTCTGCACTGAGCGGACGCGAAGAAGTTAGCGATGATTGATTTGAAGTCAAGACTCCTGAAGCTGATGATGGCCTGGAATTTGGGCCCCGCGTAGTAGTAGAAGGATCATGTCTATCACTGCCAGCTGTTGACGGCCGACTAAGACCACCTCCTGATGTAGGACAGCCACTAGAATAATGTGGTGAGACAGCAGTGCCGTCAGCATTTGGAGATACTGCTGACGAACCCCAAGGATTTGATGTTGATGAAGATGGTCGGCTTCCCCAGCTAAGACTACCCCTGTTGGTAACATAAGATAAAGGGTAAATTGGTAAAGTAGGCATAGAGAAAAGTGAAAAAGAAATGTGTATGAAGTTAAATAAGTGATTCTTACTTGGGAACAATTTCCACATTTGGATCCAAACCATGATTTTCTAACCTTGAAACAGGAGCATAAAAATATGTGACATTATTAGTACGTAAATCATAAGACAGCTTATTGTAATTCAGATGTAAAACCGTACTTTTGACTAGGTAAATTAATAGGTTTAGGAACAGCAACTTTGCCCAAAACAGTCATGGCTCTTCTTGAAGAGGCCCACCTAAAAAGACAGAAAATTAAAACAATAGGTACATTCTGATATTTGGTTCTTCCTTGAAAATATGAAGAAAGCAACTAAGATCATATGAAGATATAAGTGAAAGAGCTATACTTTCTTTCTCCAGCCAACATACTCGATGACATTGTTCAAATGTAGTCCCAAGGTCATCCAAGAACCATATACAAAACCTGGAGATGAAATAAAAAAGACATTACTTTTCTTACTATAAAAAAACGAGACTTTTAATCAGTCACGCAATAAGATATGCTATGTGGATTACAATATGAATAACATATGACCTAGTCACTAGTACTATGTGCATAGTAAACTATATAAAGCTCATAGTGTCATATAGAAGGATAATGACTTTTTTAAAATAAAAAGAATAATTTCCAAAGATGAGGCATTTACAAACCATCTTAAAAGAAATAAGCCACTGATCTTGTCTTTTTCCTGTGCATGCAAGCATTGTTTGGGCGGTCGAATATAAATGTAGCAATAAACAAGGCATCTTAATTTTGTATGAGCTCAACCACTTCGGTCTCATATGACTTGCTTTGTTATCATAGAACCCATGACACAAAAATTTAACCAACTCACTATATAGCAATGTATTTCAATTTTTTTTTACTAAATTTTCTTCATATTATCTACTGATCCCTTGAGGAAGAGAGTGAATACTTTATACGTTTTAGAATCTAAAAGTGTGTGTGAAGATATCAATAAACCTAAAAGACTAAAACCATGTGTTTGAGAAAGATAAGACTAGGAACGAGTTAGCATAACACCCTAGCACATTAAAGATGTATACAACCACATTCATGAAGTGTTTAACTATAGTTCTAGTGTCAATAATCCCATTCAATCATGCCAAAACCAGAAAGAATGTGATTTGAAATGAACTTGTAGTTTTCAAATGCCAGGGAAGTAGTAATCAATATCATCGATGTGTTTCCACAAGGTAGGCTTAAAGGAACAAATTGCATGACAATTAGAGTAGAACTAATGGAACTTATGATATCATTCGGTAACAGAACTGTCAAAGAGAATTATTAGTAGCCACCTCTGTCCAATAATAGAGATTCAAAAAGAATTCAGAGGTTTTCAATAGTTCAATACGACAATAAAAATAATAAAAAAACGGGAGCACGCCTTAAAAATCTAGTAGTTCATGATCTGATAAATAACCACATCTGAAAATATGAAATAATGAGAGCAAGAGCAACACTTCTGTGCCAAACTTGACAACCCGTTATGAACTCATCCGGCATCCCGTATGTAGTTTAGTTCATGATCAATATTTTAACATGCAAACCTAATACTGATTTGAGCTATATCTAATGCACGCCCTTTAGCAAAAACAGTAAAGCAACAAATTTCTCCATGGATGTCACGGGAAGTATATAATCGAACAAAATAAAGATTTACAGTCCAAGCCTAACAAAAAAAATGTTCTTCAAATTTTTACCTTTATTTTCATAGAGCTGGATGCTAACAAACCTTGCAGCATGTTTGGCTGCTAATAACAGAAAAAAACTTTAACACTACACTGCTGATCATAACTGTTCTAAACTTTTACCCTTGACAGACTGCGAAAAAATATACATAATTCTCAGACCTTGAGAAATCTAACCAACAGATATTACCTGTATAAGAACCTCATCAGTAGATAAAGTAAACCTACTGTCTACATGATCCACAACCAACTCAAAAAACATAAAAATTACAGCTGCGTACTTCTCACGCAATAGAATCCAAGCAACCTCCCTAATTTCTGCTTAATGTCATTAGTTTCAACAAATTAACAACACAAATTAAGACCTTTATTTCCAGCAGATCACAAGCAAATATACTAATACTCCCATACAAAATTATCATATCATCCAGTGTCGCAATACACATATCCATTCATAAAACAAACATATATGCACACATCCTTATGTAAATTTAATATAAAAAAAAAAACGAAAAGTGAGCGTTCCAAACCCTAATTTTCAACTCGATAACAAAAACTGAAGAAGAGTAACAAAACTAATAAGAAGAAGAAGAAAAAGGAGAAATCGGACATACGTAGGGATAGAAAGTGAGATAGATAATTCGGATCTACGAGTATGAGTCTGATCTGCGATCTTCAAAAGCAAGAGGAGGATGATAATAAGAAGATAACGGAGACGGTTAGGGTGACGGTGAGAGTGAAGGTGGCGTTAGGTATCGTATTCCGATGGTTATGGGCGTGTGTGGTGGAGAGAAGTGATGCCTGCCAAGGGGTTGGGGTTGGGTGGGTGGGTGTGGGACTGTGGGTCGGGAAGCGAAAAAGGCTAAAGCCCAAAACATAACAAATCTGATCATGTACCAAGATTAACCAGTCAAGCTTGGGTTAGGATTCGGTCAAATCTTTCGTTGACAAAACGGATCGTCACTAGATTGCGTAACAATTAACAAATTTTATTAAAAATATTTATGGTCTTTTTCAGGTGAGTAGGTGACATATAATTTATAATTGTGATTTAAGTTGAGGCCTAAGCGTGGAGGGAGTGTAATCCTTCCTAACCTCGATTTTTTTATTATTTTTTTTCTTAGTTTCTAAACGATCTCTAAACTTAGAAATAGAATATTGTTATCCCTCTAGTTCCTAGATGATGTCTTCAATAAGATAAGCTATGAGAAGCCCAAGATGCAATACTTCTATAATAAAACTGTTTGGAATGGCCTTTAAGATTTACCACTCAGCTGATTCATCTGTCGGTACCTGTTTTATATTTCATTGACTTTGTCTACGTTGAAGGATATGTCTTTCTTCTACTTAGTACACAATTAGGGACGTAGTAAGCTCGTGCTTCGCCACGGGAGGCATTTTTTTTGTGTGATGTTGTGGTGATTCAGTTTGTATCGTTTTGGTTCATTGCACATAGAAAACTCAATAGGTATCGTTTTGGTTCGTTGTGATCCCTTTGGGTTATTGCTTTAAAACCAACATGATCCCGACAAACATCAATATTTTAGTTTAATAAACCAAAAAATTAGAAACTATTTTAACTTATTTATTTTAATATTATATATATAACTTGTTTAAATATCTTTAGGTAGTTTTGTAAAGCATAATTATATACACCTTCACATATACATTTAAGTAAAGTTTAAATGATATACAACACTAAATAAAAATAAGAAACTTACACTTAAGTAAAACTTTGGGAAAAAAACAAAATGATAATTTGGCCAAAAAATAAAATAGATAATGAATGTCATTTAACATCCATTCATTGGTTAAGTGTATTTTAACAAAATCACACATTCATTGGTTAAGTGTATTTTAACAAAATCACACTATTAAACCTTGTCTTTTTTTTAACATACATTTTTTTTAAGAGTGAATTGCAAGAATTGTCCTTTATCTTTATGCCTCTTTACAGGCGGTGTCCTTTATGTTTAAAATTGACAAGTTTTGTCCTTTATGTTTAAAAATCAAGCACGTTTTACCCTTTGGGCCTAAACTAGTTAGTTTTTTTTCGTTAAATCTTGTCATGTGCCTTGCACATGAGGGCAATTTTGTCATTTTAACGAAGCAGGGACTAACTGTGTAAATAACTTTAAAAAGGTTTAGAAATATATATATATATATATATATACACACACAAAAAACTTTACTCTCTCTCTCCAAACTCCCCTCTCTCTAAATTCTTCAGAACTGTGAATGTTGAAAACCGACTATCACAATCATCTTCATCATCTCATGATTTCACCATCCAAACATTGAAGAAACACGACAGAGGAACGAATAAAGAGCCGGACGGCGATTGTTTGAGTGGCGCCGGAGGTGAGCCCGGTGGCGATTGTCTGAGTGGAGGTTCGAATCAGGTGGTTTTGTCAAAGACAAAGAGGGTTTTGGGTGTTAAATCTAGAGGGAAAATTCATAAATGATGTTTTCAATTTCTATGATTGAATTTTACATCTAAAATGTTGTAAAGTTGATGTGTTAGGGTTGCATCGGTGGTGAGTGGGTGGTTATGGTGGGGTTGCGGCAGTTGTGGGAGATGATGGTGGGGTTGCAACGGTGGTGGTGTGATGTCTGTCGTTATGGACATGCAAAAACCGAAATAAACTAGTAGCTAGAGTAAGTCGGATATCGAACCAGAGGAGGATTGTGGAAAGTGTTATTGTGCTAAGTATTGATTAACTATTACTGAATTGGAAAAACGGTTTGTTTGATTATGAGAAATAACTAAATTAACGAATAAAAATTGTGGTTGAAATCAATGGAAGAAAAGATGGTTCCTCCAGATTTCAGGTTTTGTAGTTAATTTCAACTATGTGTTTAATCGTTACCTACATAGACATAGGTGTTAATTTCGATTCATTAATTGTGATAACCAACGACTAAGTACTCCGGTCAATACATAACGGGAGGTTATCGAATGATTATCAATTACAATTTACAAACCCTAACCCCATGGTTGTAAAAATCCCGACTAGTCTCCGATTAGTCGCCGATTAATCACTAATCGGGGGTACACCGATTAATGGCCGATTAATAGCTAGGCAGTCAATGGCGGTCCTATTCTGGCTAAATTTTGGCTAGATGCCGGCCAAATTTTGACCAAACCATATAAATTCCTTCAAATTACTTTAAAAAATGGGTTAATGAGGGGTTAAAACATGCCTACTTTAAAAAACTACACATAAAAATGTTTATGTATATATGTAACTAAAAATCACATATAAAAATCTCAATCCGATTAATCCCTATTAATCCCGATTAGTCGCTAGTCGGTACCCCACCGCCCGACTAGCGCCTAGCGATTCTTACAACACTGCCTAACCCCATGTCAAATATATCCCAATTACTAGAACTCTCGGGAACTGAATGCTTAGAAATTAAGGTTTAAATAAACGCAATTGTTTACAATCAAGAAATCAAATCCATGGTGAAAAGCATCGAATGCTTAGATCACCCGGTTAAAACGATTGTATCAAATACATAATATTCATTAACTTACAAAAACCCTCCATCCGGAGGAAACCATAAAAGACTAGCCGCTCATGTGGTAAGATTGATCTTCCTTGGCGTCTCTATCTTCGTCTCCTGCCGTCAATTCCTTCTCGACTGCCGTGATGATGATGATTGATGTTGGATGATGAAAATTAAAAGTCCAACCTCCTTCACGTCTTGCATGGGCCGCCCAAAAGAAATATAGTCCACAGGCCCACCTTTATGTGATATCCCTCAATAAAATTTCTCAAACCAACACTTGTCTCTGCCTTGTGCACGTGATGTGTTGACTAAGAATAAATATCTCTCCTTTTTATGTTGGCTGCCAAGAAATCGCCCCCCAAAGTCAATCTTTGGACGATGTGATAATGATGTCCCTTCATGATGTGTGATGATGTATTCTTCAAACCCTTGTTCACGTGGATCTTGTGATTTGTTATTTTGGGCCAATCATATCCTCCCAAAGGTCTTTCTTTGCTGCATATAATAACTCGTAAGCTACGAATTAAAACCGTAGCTTACGGTTTCAAATATCTGTTCCTTCCCTTTCCTTTACACCTCCACTCGTAAGCTACTAAACACAACCTGTAGGCTACGATTCAAAAGTTCTGTCCCAACTTGTTTTCACACACCACCAACTCGTAAGCTACGAGTTGGTCTTCATAAGCTACGATCGAGACAAGCCCATCTTTCCTCCTCACTTTCAAACTTTCAACAATTGACAAACTAGCCCCTGTACTTTGTTGAATCTTGTTTCTTGCACATTTAGGCACAAAGCAACTTCCAATTAAGTACCGAATGGTCCCTGAACTTTGTTCTTTCATACTCCTTTCACTCGTGGGCTTTCATATCACCCGAACAAACTTCAATATTCATCCTCGAGCTGCAATATCCCATCCAAAGCTCACAACTTCATCTTTAACCATCGTAAATGCACCGATTTACGTGTTTTAGCTACAAATCACCAAAATCTCATAGTTACTTCATTCTAAGCAAATAGACACATCAAATACATATAAAACATGATAATTAAACACTCTAAAGCTCGGGTTTCACCCTCTCCATCATGGTGACGGCAGGTGGTGGGGCGGTAGCGGGTGGAGGAATGGTGGCGGGTGGAGATGTGTGTGTGATGGTTGGGATAGAAAGAGGGAAGAAGAGTGATGGTGGTGGCGCTACGCCGGTTACCGGAGTAGCGATCTGTTGTTTGTTGTAGGTGATGAAAAAGGGATGAAATTAAAAAGAAGCCATTGAAATGACTGCTGTAAACGAACCAAACGTTCGGCGAACAGTTCGTGAAACGTTCGGCGGGAAGTTCGTTTGTGTCCGTGCGTTTATTAAACAAACGAACACGAACACAAAATTCCGTTCGTTTAGTTAAATGAACAAACATGAATAGAGGTCACGTTCGTTCGTTTATGTTCGTGAATGTTCGGTAACGTGTTCGCTTGTGTTCGATAGTTCATCAGTGTTTTTAGTTTTTATATTTATTTAAATATATCAAAATTCTGACAAATTAAATATCTAATAAGTGTCAGTGTATTAAAAATTATGTTCATGAACGATTGTTTGTGTTTATTTGTGTTCATGACATTAGTCTGTGCTCATTTGTGTTCGTCAACGTTCGTTGCCTAAAATTAACAAACAAACACAAACGAACACGAAAAAGTTCATTTCCTTAACAAACGAACACAAACATAAAATCCCGTTCGATAAGTGTTCGTGAACGGTTCGCGAACACTTATATTTTTAACAAACGAACACGAACAAGGTCTTGTTCGTGTTCGTTCGGTTCGTTTACAACCCTAGAAATAAGGATTGAAGAAAATTTCTTCTTATTTGTAGATCTTGTTGTTGCTACTGCTTGCAATATTCAGAGAGATGTTATTATATGTGGTTGAAGGCTAAGTTTTGAGAATGAGAATGAAGGGGTGGGTGGTGGTGGAGTGGTGCGTCGGATGGTGGTGGTTTGGCAGGTGGTAGGGTGGATGGTGGTAGTGTGGGGTTGAGAGAGATAGAGCTATGAGAAATAGAGAGAGAGAGAGTAGAACCTGCAAATGGTTGAATGTTTCTTGAAAACCTTTTTTAAGTATTTTTTTAATAAATGGTTAGATATTTATGTTATTTACATAACCAGTCCCTGCATTGGTGAATTGACAAAAAAACCCTCATGTGCCTACATTTAACAGAAAAAATTAACTAGATTAGGCCCAAAGGACAAAACGTGCAAGATTTTTAAACATAAAGGACAAAACTCGTCAATTTTAAACATAAAGGACACCGCATACAAAGAGGCATAAAAATAAAGGACAATTCTTGCAATTCACTCTTTTTTTAATCTTCGATATCTTTAATATATTACTTAGGTATTGTGTAACACTGTAACTCATTTGGCTTTATCTCTAAACTTGTTTGTGCTGAAATCTATAGGGGTCACAAAACAAAACTACTCTACAATGGGAATGTTTTTTAGAACACGAAACAAATAGTATTTTACCATGGAAAATAAACTTTATATAAAAAAAAAGAATTGATCTTCTTGTTTTTTTTATCATAGGCCACACGCCACATCAGTTGGGTGGCAGCGTAGCGCCCCAAACACCACCATCCCTCATTAAAGAGGGTTGTCATCCATTGGCTCGCCAGCCCAATAACGGGTGTTAAGAGATTGATTTGGCGGACCCTATTTTTATAGAACCAATCAGATTTTTTTTCTTGTTTTTTTATTTATAATTATGAGCTTTATTCCACACCGTAAATGTTGAGTTGGGGGAGGGGGGGGGGGGGGGGGTTGCATTGTTGCCCTAAAACTTATGTGGTGCATATGTAGCGTGATAAAGCCCCTATGAGCTTTATCCCACACCATGCAACCTTAAAAAACATCTTGCATTTATTATATATCTTTCTTGAAACGTCGTTACTTGTTTATATAATTCAAAATTGAAACAAGTCCGAAAATGTAAAGATCGATAGTTCATGCCTAAAAAACACAAATGTTATACACGTTTTGGAAAGTAATTTTGAGATGTTTATAAAACTAAGTTTTACAAAAAATGAAAAAAGCAGCACACATGATTTCTTTGATAAAGTATATGTTTCTATCGTTTTAGACTTTATTGCTCAATTTTAAGTTGCATTTGTTGTTTAATCTTAGGCGTTCTTTTTTCATAATACCCATTTTTTTTAAATCTAAGGGTGGAATGGGCGATTAACCCACAAGTACTCTATTAAATTAACCAAATTCGATCCAAAAGTACTTAATTTGAAGAGAACCATTAACTCACAAGTACTCACTTCCCGTAATACGAAACTTAACTCGATGTTACTCGAGGGAGGCGGGGTAAGGCAACCCCTCCACCCGACATAGGTTTACGTGATTCAAACCTTAGTTTAAGGCCGGAGGGTATGGAAGGCGCCACCGTGCCACCTCACCTCCGATTACCCCCCCCCCCCCCCCCCCAAACACCCTGCAACTTAAACCTGGGCGCCATGGCTTGTCCGCCAGTGACCGCCACCATGGTAACGATGAACAAATTGTGTTCAGGTGGGGCCCAATGCATTTCATCCAATAAAAACTTTTTTTTATATTTTGTTTAATAGGGAGCGTTATCCCACACCCTGCAAGTTAAGGAAGGGCGTGATAAAGCCCCATGGCTGACGTGGATCTGACGTGGCGCTGATGTGTCATGATAAAACCCCTAGGTGCTTTATCTCACACCCATACCTAAATACACCACTATTTAATACACAAAGATCTGTAGACTCAATTTAATAGATTTAAATTCAACTTGTTTTAATATGTTCAGCCCTTGGCACTACCGATATGCCATCAATTGTTCATCAACCCTTGTCCTCAAGTTCTTCAACTTTGATGTTGTGCTTAAGTTGATCAGTAACACCACATTCAACGATGTCATCTTCTCCGGTAATCGGGTGGATGTCTCAAGACTCCTTGCTGAAATAAAATCCACAAGCTTCCTTTGGGTGAGAAACAGAGCAAAAATGCACTCTTTAGAATGGTCGGATTGGTACAGATTTAATGTCTTGTAAATTTATTTCCTTGTATTGTTTTGTCTAGCTTCTTGCTAGCTTTTCTTTTTAATGAAATCAGCCGTTCAAAAAAAAAAAAGTAACACCACATTCATGGTTGGAACGTGTGTCGCCCGTCTTGTGTTGACACTTGACACATTAACACTATTTTGTTCATTATTAATGAATAGTTAATGTGTTAGTTATGATTACTAAATCAATATTATCACAACAATACATTTAAATGCTTGAACGCATCAATTTAGAAGACTGACCATTTTCAACTCTATTTGACCCATTAGACATGCCCTTGTAGCTAATTTTTTATTTGACCCGTTTAATAAGCTCATTCATAATATACAGGTCATATTTGCTACCTCCAGTAATATGGGTCGTCTGCAACCCAACTTCTATAGCAGGAAAAAACAAGCTCAATTTGGTTGTAGGAACCAACTCAGCTGCACATTTCCAAGAGTTACCTTGATGATTTTCTGTTTACAATGTGCAGACTGCAATTCATAGGCAAATATACAAAGATTTGGGTAAAAGAGCAAGAACTAGTTTCAAGATCATAGTCTGGTTCAAGAAAGTATGTTGATTTTCTCTGTTTTCAAGTTCCTTCTACGGTCTCTCATCAGGAATACACTGTGTGTTAGTGATTAAGAGATTATGATACGAACCCGTGGTCGACCCACTTCTAATGGGCAGCTCTAGATGAGCTGCCCATGTTGGGAAAAATGGTGCCATCCTAACGTCGACCAGCCTAGGGTCCGTGCTTGTGGCCGTTGATTCATTCATATACTTACTACTTGTAAGTTATCAAGCAGCATACATGTTCATTTTCCAGAACTTGTAATGAAATAACAATAAACTGGACACTGATATGAAAGTAATGAAATGACAATACATATGAACATAAGATTGGTATTAAGGAGTTGATAATTATTCCACCAACATAATATACACAAGTTAGCAGTCAAGTAATCCTGACCTTGACACTAGCCGGCTAAACCCGAGCCCACGGTCAACACAACTTCAGTATGCAGCCACTTCAGCAGACTCACAACCATCAACATCCACCCAAACCTCATTCAACCTCCCGAAAAACTTAAGCGGAGAATTATACTGCGCAATCGAGTAAGCAAAGTTACTAGCCGAAGACGTAGAGTATCCCGACCCCCTCAAGCTGGTCTCCAGCTTCCCAGCCTCTTCAACTGTGTTCTTATCTCTCGCGAAACCGGAGAACTGGCGGACCGCTTTACAAGTTGTGGTCCATGAATCAGGTTTAAGGTTAAGTTCAGGCAGAGGCAGTGGAGGTGTGGCTTGAAACTTGTCAGGTAAGTAGAAGTGGACAACATATGCTGATGAATCAAGAGGCCCTGCTCCAGGAACAATGCTTGTTAAAACCGGTACAGTCATCGCTACACGCGAATTGTTTAAATTTGCACCTTCTATGAACTGGAACAACCTGTGGAACAATAGGTTAGGGTTTGGTGAATACAATAAACTCCAAGTAAATTTAATTAAATAAATTATAAATAATTGGATGCAAGAGATTATAAAACACCTGTGGAAGCCATCGTTGGTGGCTTTTCGAAAGGATGTTTCCTTGACGGGTGCGGTCATCCAGACTGACTCTTTGTAAAGTCTGATCTCGAAGTCTGATTCGGTGTGGATTACGGTGTATGGTGGAGATTCATAGGCGTGAGTAAAGCCTAAAGTGTAGAGGATGGTGATGATTGCAGAGAAGGTGAAGTTCATCTTCTTCCTGAGTAGAAGAAGGTTGGTTCGGTCAATGGTTTTATGTTTTGGAGTGTTTGGGAAGGATAATGATTCCAGTTTTTAACGTAAATAAATACATGAATAATATTCAAGAGTAAACTTCCATTTTACTCTATGTGGTTTGGTCGTTTTAACGGTTTTGCTCAAATCCTTTAAAAATAACCATTTTACTCTCTAATCTATGAAGCTTATCTCTATTTCACTCCTCGCCCCTAACGCTATCCAATTCAACGGTTAAATCCTAGTCATATGCCCTTCACATAAGAAGCATTTTAGTCTTTTCCCACTCAAACTTATTAATTTCTCTTTTTAATTTTCACACACTTTCTCTCACTCTACACCATTCCTCACACCTTTTTCGGCCGAACTATTCACAATCTCCACAGGTCGTCGGCAACTTCCTGTTCTTTGCAGCTGATGAAACAATGGTTAGCCGGGTGGGGTTAACTCACTGATCTCGTCAAGTAGGGTTAATCCCTTCTTTCCGAGGATCGCTGGCTGGATCGTCCGCTGGTTGGTTTCCTGCACAAGGAAACAAGCCGTGACTCGTAACAAGGAGAATGGGGTGGGGGGTGCTCCTTGTTACCACTCTCCGGCGTGAGAATCAGTAATTTGCTTGGGAAGCAAAGTGTGATAGTAGTAGTAGTGAGAGAGTTGAGAAAAGATACCTCAAACCTGGTTTGGGATGGGTATTTATAGCCGAGGAGTGAAGGAGGGTAGTTGAGTAGCTAGTCTGACATCGCACAGCTACTTGCAGGTGTGTCAGACCTGTCGGTTACGGTGGTGATGCCACGTCCTGCTATGGTGTCAGACTGTTGCACACATGTGGGCTGATAGGCGACTATTCCCAGTGCAACTTGCACTGTGGTGTCAGACACACTTGTCTTGTAGGCAGGATGTGGTGCCAGGCCGCATCGCTGCTTGCGGTCACTAATGTTGTTCCCGCGTTCTTTGTTCTATCCAATATGCATGCGGGATACGGTGCCATGCCGCATCGCCGCTTAGTGACTGTTAATGTTGTCCAGATCCCTTGTCGTGACGAAAATGTTCATAGGATGCGGTGCCAGGCCGCATCGCTGTGCGTAACATTCATTTTCGTACTTAAGGTAAGTCTTCTCATCACTGGACAGATTGGACCGCTGTGTTCGCGCGTGCCCGCACGGACATAGGTAAGTTCCTGCTGGTGGGGGGTTTTGATAAGGGTAATGGACACTCGCGGTCGTGCTGACGCGAGATCTGGGACCATACCCATTCAGCAACTCAACGGCTTCATCACAAACTAATCAATCCACAAACAACTTCTGCAAAGCCGTATGGGATTCGTTTTGACACTGCAACGGGTTGATGTCCATTCCAAATTTCACAAGTAATGGGCGGTTTTTTGCCTCATTCAATTGTGATGCCCCTCATGTTGTTAAGTTGTAGAAATTTGTGAAAATACATACAAAGCTATTTATTATAGGATTTGGCGATGGTGGCCTCGTTCTGGAATGATGTAACACCCCGAAAACGGGTTTGGTAATTAAACCCCGTTAATACTAAAAAGCGGGTAGAATACCGTTAGCAGAAAAGATTAACCCTGAAATTATTAGGATTCAAATAAATAAGCCTAATAATAAATAAAAAGAGAGCAAACGACTTGAGAAGACAAAAGTTCATAAGGAGCCCGAGTTAACGGGACTTAAAAAAACGGGTTTTTAACTTCCCGAACCTACTAAGTTGGCTAGGAATAATTAACCTAGTTAAGTAATATGAATTTAGGTGATAAACTGTGATGTAACACCCTGAAAATATAAATTCTTTTATTACTAATATGATGTCGGTAAATAAGCAAAATAAACTAACTAGGAATAATTCTAACCTAGTTAGATAGTGACTTATGAGTGGGTTAAACACTTAAAATAAAATAAAAACGAAATTGGAGGGACTAAAGTTGTCAAGTGTGAAACTTGACATATTAATATAAAAAATACACCAAACACTGGTTCGTACAAAACGCAGGGGAGCGAGCAGGTTTCTCCCACAAACCCTAACTTGCACAAAATTCACAAATTGAAGGCTCAAATCCATCCCAAAACGAAATCTGAGCTTAGATTGGTGATCCCCATTGCAAGGAGATCATAAGGTATGTGAAATTTGATAGAAAATCACTACTTGAAATTCTGATTAACTTAGAGAATTCAGAAATTGTTGATGCATGTTTGTTATGTATATGATATAGGAACAATATAGTGTCTAGGAACAAACCCTAGACAAGTATATGATGAAATTAGGTCTAATTCTTGTGAATTCATGATCACCATGAAGTAAATTCAGATTGTTGATGCTAAGTTCGTGCATGTGATGATTTTAGGGTTCTGGTTTGCTAAAGATAGTGTTATAATGTCATAAACATGTTTTAATTGAAAGCTGAATTCAAACAGCTTCTGGTCAGAATTTACAGCCGACTTGTATTGGCTATAACGTGGACAAAACTTGACAAAAATATGTGTTTCTTGAGTCTAAAATGTAATTCCAGGAAATATCTTTAAAACCCCACTGGAATCACATTTTTTCGACGAAAATTGAGCGTTTTATGAATTTTTCCGTATCGAAGGTTCAAGCTGCGTTTTCTGGCAGAATTTGCAGCCAATTACGAATGTCATAACTCAATTTCGGAATTTAGTTATGATCTCAAATTTTTACTGTAGATAGTTTTAAGTGATTAAAAGAATCGCCAATTGGAATTTCGTCAATCGGATAAACGAGGAATTTTAAATGAA
The DNA here is from genome assembly GCA_030545235.1 of Helianthus tuberosus. NCBI lineage: Eukaryota > Viridiplantae > Streptophyta > Magnoliopsida > Asterales > Asteraceae > Helianthus > Helianthus tuberosus. The sequence goes on from CM060400.1 coordinate 196,965,811, forward strand.
TTTTTCCGTAAGCTGCAGTCAGAAGTGACGAATCTGATTGCAGCTTAGTAAATGAATTTTTACGAATTTTTTGTAAAGAGTTGGATCTTGAAATTTTAACACAAGGCCTAAACCTCCGAGAGGTACGCCACATAAAAAATAATAATTTTTGAAGACTTGTAAACAGGTTAAACAAGTCACCAAAAACAGCCCATTTTCAGTGATATGAAATGCCTAAATGAAATCGCGGTCTACTTGGTTGTGTGTAAAACGTGATTATATTAAGTGTTCGGATGAATGCATAGAAATTTGTAAGGTGGAAGATCATATTAAATTATGGTTAATCTAACCACCTTGTGAACATTGGATAATAGTTTGGCGCTTAACAAGCTAGGTGGAAGCTTGTGGATGAAGCGGGTCAAACGGAGCGAGTATGGAAAGAAAAGCGTAGCATGGATGCAAGGTAAGTAAAATCTTACACCCTTTTTTTTATACATCAGTTGTGTGTATTGAAAATGAATAAGGAAAAGTTAGTAATAGAATTACAATGTTCCGACGCAAATAATATGAGTCGGAACAAGTGCAATGGTGAGAAATCATAAACAATGGCAAAAAAGGGTAAATTTGTAAATTAGTTATGTGACTAATAAGAAATTTTGAAACATTACATTATGGTGTAAACCGGAATGGGTAAAAGGGCGAGATGGTAACTAGATATCATCTCATAATGGAAAATGGTCGTTCAGACTAAACTGGTCAAATGACATTGGCAAGATCATTTGACAATATTAATTGATGATCGCTTGTTGAGTTTTGTGATCACACGAAATATCATACGGTTCGCGTTGGTATTAATTAGAAATTAATAGTGAAAGATATTTAAACGGATCAATCCTGTTACTCAAGCCAGGTACGCATATTTAGAATTATTGTTAAAAGTGATATTTTTGGTCAAAAGTGTTAAAAAGGAATTTCAAGCCAAGAGCTTGAAATCTGAATTTTTGAAGTAGTTTAGTATCAGGTTTTAACTCCATAAGATGGAGAATTAAATTTCAAACACGTAGGAAAAAGAATCGCGTAAATCGGTTAAGTAGATAAAAAGTTATGGCAAATTGAAGTTTGCACTTTGGATAAAACTAGAGCTTGGCAGAAAATGCAGGTCCAGATACGGACCTGCTGAAAAATGGTTTCCCCCGCGGCTCGCGACAGGTAACGTTGTCTGGGTCGCGACACGCGACATGTTGTGTTGAGTCTCTCGCGACACGCGGGAGACATAAAAGTCGGAAAAACTATTTTGATTGATAGTTTGATGTGTAAAACTTATTTAAACTTATATTTAAGTTATCAAAACTAACTTCTATGTTGGTTTTGATCATAGGTGGATATCTGGAGTACCCGGATGAAGATCAAGCGATGACAAAGGACCGAATACACACGAAAATGAAGCTTCCGCAAGTTGTTTCGTCGTTATTCTTAAATGATGAACTAAATCACTTTATGTTGTATTACTTTAAATTGTAAAAGTTTTTAATAACCCATATTTTTCAAAGTAATTGTAACCGTAATTACAGGATTATGGTCTTAAACTATACGAAAACCGTAAAATAATAACAAGGGTGTTACAAGTTGGTAATCAGAGCTCAAGGTTAAAAGAGTAAGTGCGTTCGGTTCGAGGCTTGATCGCAAATCCGGTAAGTACAAGTATGTTAATGGTTTAGTATGATTAAAGTGTTGTGAACAACTCAAAGGGTTATCGTATAATACGCGTTACCTCAATTAAATCGATCAAGAATCAATATAGTTAACGAAATTACGTGCATTGACATGTATACCAGAAAGCCTCGTATTATAATACGGCCAATTATTGATGTAGACATGACTAACTTTTGTGAATGTTTTAATTGAAGGACACTCGCATCTGAAGGTGACGAGAGTTGAATGAATTGCGAATATGACGGAGGAACGGTCCGAGGTATGACAAGCAGAGCATATTCATCAAGGACCTAAATCGCGTGACGATCGCGAACAAAGATAACGGCAAGAGAAGCCCGTAAGGGCAAGCATTACCAGGTGCACGCTTTTAAATTTAATCGTATAAGTTGTAATATGCAACAAACACGTAGGGAAAGACGGTTGCATATATCTAATAAAACATGAATAGGATATCTATTCAGGATGATGTTTCCAAGAGAAGTTTAATAGAAACATGTGTTATTCACGATGATGAGTAACAAAGAAATAACATGATTAGTTCATATGGAAACTTGGACAGGGGGTAATTATCCAAGTGGAAAACTCTCAATATAATGTTATTGAGAAAAGTAGCGATCACATTAACGAATGTGATTATATAATAGTTCAATAAAAAAACATTTTATATGTACAAAAGTAAAACTAGTAAAACTAATGATTGTTGTTTTGCAATTAAATAAAGTTTTACTAAAATGAAATCAGAGATATGGAATAAATAGGGGCGTTACTTACATGGGGTGTGATGTGAAAACTACAAAAAGGTCATATGTATCATGTGTTGATCGCTTACTCTGGCCAAGTAAGTAGTGGCATATGATACCATGAACTTCTTGTAGCAGACACATTTACGTCCGATGTAGTAAGGACGGGGTGAATGGGATTAACTTAAATGGTACCCAAATGAGTCAAACAAGTAAGATGTTTGATAGTAAACGTAAACGCAAGTCGGATGACAGGGAGCGTATTACGTTAGAATAACGAGCCCAAGAGAAGGGACAAAGATTAAAGTAAATGAAAATACAAACCAATTAATGAGAATGCTAAGGCATAAAGATAAAGTTTGACTGTCATAAGTGATGAAATTCACACAGACAAGTCAAAGGAGTAGAATAAAAGAATAAAAGACTTGACTAAATAAAAGCAATGGATTTCCCTAAGACGATCAAATAAATTAAGATGATGTCTAAAACCATATAAGAATGGTTACTTGATGATAACTTCGGTAGAGATACCCGATAGATGGGTAGGATTTTGAAAGTATGCGTAAACCAAGAGACGGGTACGCGAAATAGAAAGCCAAAGGACTCGGATTAAGAGTCATGACTAAAAGACGATGAGAATTTACAAACAGAAATTTTGATAACTACGTTCAACTATTTTAAAGTTGAACGGGTCGAATAAAGAACGGAGTTTGACATTCATGAGTAAGGAAATCTCACACGAATAAGTCAAATGAGATAAATAAAGTATAAAATCTTGATAGTGCAAGTAAGGGCAAACCGAATAATGGAAGCGCGAAATAATAAAGAACCCGGGTAACGGGTCGTAAAAAAGCATAGGTAAGAACCGGGTAATGGTAAGTGTAGGACAAACCGACGTGTAAATGACGTTAGAAGTCATAAAGTCAGAAAGATAATTCGAAAGAAAACAAATGTAGCCTTAGACTACGGTCAAGGTCAAAAGAAATACAAAAAGCAAAATTGAATAATTCTAAACATAAAAAGGGGTGCCTTGACGCCATATATATACACACACACACACACACACAATTGAATAAGGATTCGAATAAAAGATGATCTACGAGATCATCATAACCTACGGGATTATAATTAATGTTAAGTCTACGGAACCAAAAGACCCTCAGATCACGAATAGAAAGAAACGAATTAATGGGGTTTTACCTTAGAGGGTGGAAATCTAAGGAAAAAGCCTGCGAGGCTATGCGAAGGAACCTACGGGTCAATATAGTAAAGCGAGGAAAACGGTTGCAACTTCTCGCGTAAAATAATAACGAAAAGTAACGTTAGTATAAAAGCGATGGGTTTCGCTAAGTTAATCGAACGGGTTAAAGCAAAGAGATCACGAGGAGTCTGGTTAACGAAAGTGAAGAATTTAACTAAACATTTAAATGGATAAATTGACAAAAGAATCCACAATTTTTTTTAAATGGTGTTACGTCACAAAAAGGGCGAAGTCATTATCGAAATGACAGCGAAAAAGGAATAGATCATCGGAAGTAACATTCCTAGAAATGAGGGAAGACGTAAGATGTCACGGCCCCCGACCCGGTATGACCCGTTTCAGGAGCCGCGGGACAGAAATACTGCGGTATTGATTTAATTGAGTTTAACAGCGGAAACAGGATCGTTTAAAGCTAAAACTTTTACCCGATTATTTTATTTCACAATTCGGGATAAAACCCCGATAATTTACAATAGTATGGTTTTTCTAGGAAATCGTTATGTTACAAAACTTATTTCTTTATTTTATAATGAGCCACTATCTTAAGCTTGAAATGCTCCCCAGCACTTTTCCTGAATTACAACAGATCACCTGAAACATGTTTGAAAAAGGTTTTGTCAGCGGGAAATACTGAGTGAATCATTCTATTTACTAAAATGACACATTTGTTATAATATACAGTATTAAGAGTGATTACAATGTTTCTGATATCAAGCCAACTACCCACGGTACTTGTCACTAGACCCATTGGCCCATTCGTCCAATGGTGACTGTGACTATGGTCATATCCCCCATTGGCTGCCCCAATGGTGACGATTATCAAGTAATGTATACAAAACCCCACATACCGGCTGTAACTTGGTGATTACAAAGACTTAATCCCTGTAATTATAACTTTGAAAATAAACATAATTTTGTAAATAGATTTGATAAAAAGAGAATGACTCACATTGCTGATTTAATATGGTCAGAGTCTAATCTATGATTTAGTCTTGTTAACCTAATATAATAACAATGCACACAAAACTGGGTTAGTAATCAATCCAGCAATTACGATAATTTACGAGATCAAATTCTCACAATGAATGTCAAAATGCAATACTTTGTCCATCGAATTAACGATGATCCGTTGAATTAACAACGAATGACAAGGTATAATACTTTACCCATCGAATTAACGATGATCCGTTGATTTAACAACGAACGATAAAGTATAATACTTTACCTATCAAATTAACGACAATCCGTCAAATTAATGACGAACGATAAAGTATAACCCTAATGTGGGCGGCATTTAAACATGCATTGGATATCTTGATCGTCTGATAAATGAATCGTAGCAGCGATTATGCTAATACCCGGTATTGTGGCAGAATTTCGAGACCCGTGTGTGTTGGTATAGTAATTCGAACGTAACTCAGTGAATTTTGCGAATTTGTACGTCGTTTCTGTACCAGAATTCAAGTCCCAAACCCCACTATTTATAGGTGAAATTTTACCCTCAGGCGGCCCGCGTGAGAATACGCTTAACCTGAGGCGGGCCGCGTGAGACCTATATTTTAGCTATAGGTTGCCACGGTTGGCACTAGCTTGGCTGAGTTGACAGTTTTCGATAATTCCTTGTTGCCAACGTTTAAAATGGATAATCGTCCATAGGGTTTAACCCCCCCCCCCCTGAGTTTTAGGGGCCCTAATCATGATTCTGAAAATTATGAAAATTTCAGGGTTTGTTCAGAATTACTTGGGTGTCTCTATTAGGGTTTCCTTTTGGACTAATTAATTTAATAATTATGACTTTTGATGAGAGTTGTTACATTCTCCCCACCTTACGAAAAATCTCGTCCTCGAGATTTACTAGAATAAATGAGGATACTTTTTCTTCATTTCTGATTCCAGTTCCCAAGTGTACTCAGCTCCTCTCTTTGAATCCCATCTAACTTTGACTAGAACTAGTCGTTTGTGCTTGAGAAACTTGATCTTTCGATCCTCAATTTGAAGAGGTCTCTCAACGAATTTCAACTTTTCGTTTACCTCTATATCTCGAAGAGGTACTACCAGTGATTCATCTGATAAGCATTTCTTGAGATTGGATACATGAAATACATCATGTACTCCAGATAATTCTTCTGGTAATTGTAAACGATAAGCTACTGGTCCTATACGTTGGATTACTGGAAATGGTCCTACGTATCTTGGACTTAGCTTTCCTTTCTTTCCAAATCTGACTACCCCTTTCCAAGGAGAAACTTTCAACAGTACCCTGTCTCCAACTTGGAATTCTAACGGCTTACTTCTATTATCTGCATAACTTTTCTGACGATCTCGAGCCGTCTTCAATCTTTCCTTGATTTGAGTAATCTTATCAGTTGTTTCTTGCACTATTTCAGGACCTGATAATTGACTTTCTCCTATTTCTGCCCAACAAACTGGAGTTCTGCACTTTCTTCCATATAGTGCTTCAAATGGAGCAGTTTCAATGCTTGAGTGATAACTATTGTTATAGGAGAATTCAATTAAAGGTAAGTGATCATCCCAACTTCCACCAAAATCTATTACACATGCTCGGAGCATGTCTTCTAGAGTTTGGATTGTCCTTTCACTTTGTCCATCTGTTTGTGGATGATATGCAGTGCTCAAATTTAGTCGAGTTCCCATAGCTTGCTGAAAACTTTTCCAAAAATGGGAAGTAAAACGACTATCTCTATCCGAAACAATGGAGAGTGGAACTCCATGTAAGGATACAACTTCATCTACATACAATTTAGCCAGTCTTTCCATGCTAAAGGTTTCTTTCATAGGTAGAAAGTGAGCTGATTTGGTTAATCGATCCACAATTACCCAAATCGCATCATTACCTTTTCTGGTTTTGGGTAACTTAGTAACAAAATCCATTGTTATAAGTTCCCATTTCCATACTGGCATTTCTAATTGTTGTAGTAATCCTGAAGGTTTCTGATGTTCTGCCTTAACTTGTGAACAAGTAAGACATTTAGAAACATAGCTGGCTATGTCCTTTTTCATTCCTATCCACCAGAAATTCTTCCTTAAATCTTGGTACATCTTATTGTTTCCTGGGTGCATAGTATACCTAGATTTATGAGCTTCTTCTAAAATCTTAGGTCTTAAGTCTCCCTGCTTAGGTACCCAAATTCTACTTTTATGGAATCTCCAAATTCCATCTGCTCCTTGTTCTAATTCCTTGATCCGTCCTTTCATTCCTTCAGCATCATCCTTGATTGCTGTAGTTTGAACATTCTTCAATTGTTCCATTAAATCTATTTGTAGATTTAATCTGAGAGCACGAACCCTTCGTTGTTTCTCATAATACTTACGACTTAAGGCATCTGCAACTACATTCGCCTTTCCTTCGTGATACTGAATATCACAGTCGTAATCACTTAGGATTTCCATCCATCTCCTTTGCCTCATGTTTAACTCTTTTTGCCCAAAGATATATTTTAAACTCTTATGATCTGTATAGATAGTAAACTTACTTCCGTACAGATAATGTCTCCAAATCTTAAGGGCAAAAATTACGGCTCCTAATTCTAAATCATGAGTCGTATAGTTTTCTTCGTGCTTTTTCAATTGCCTTGATGCATACGCAATTAGCTTCTTGCGTTGCATAAGCACACATCCATATCCTAATTTTGAAGCATCACAATATACTTCAAAATCCTCAGTTCCTTCTGGTAAGGCTAAGATTGGTGCATGGGTTAGTTTCTGTTTCAAAATCCTAAAGGCTTCTTCCTGTTTAGATCCCCATTCAAACTTAGTGGCTTTACAGGTTAACTTAGTTAATGGTACGTCTATTTTGGAAAAATCCTTAATAAACCGTCTATAATACCCAGCTAAACCTATAAAACTTCTTATTTCCATTGCTGTTTGTGGAACCTTCCATTTGGTAATTGCCTCTATCTTAGCAGGATCTACATGAATACCTTCATGATTCACCATGTGTCCTAAAAATTGCACTTCCTTTAGCCAAAATTCGCATTTCGAGAATTTGGCGTACAACTTTTCTTTTCTTAACAAAGTTAAGAGTGCATGAAGATGTTCACAATGCTCTGTCTGACTTTTGGAATAAATAAGTATATCGTCTATGAAGACAATTACAAATTTATCTAAGTACGGTTTACAGATCCTATTCATCATGTCCATAAATGCTGCAGGCGCATTTGTTAATCCGAAGGGCATGACTGTAAACTCGTAATGACCATACCTAGTTCTGAAAGCAGTTTTAGGTATGTCTTCTTCTTGTACCTTCAATTGATGATATCCAGAGCGTAAGTCTATCTTAGAAAAATATCTAGCCCCCTGAAGTTGATCAAAAAGATCATCAATCCTAGGTAATGGATATCGATTCTTAATTGTAACCTTATTTAATTCCCTATAATCGATACACATCCTCATTGAACCATCCTTTTTCTTCACAAACAACACTGGCGCTCCCCAAGGGGATGAGCTAGGTTGTATTAATCCTTTACTTAGTAATTCATCTAATTGCTTTTTCAATTCTAACATTTCTGTGGGTGCTAACCGATAAGGTGCCTTGGCTATCGGTGTAGTTCCTGGAATTAGATGAATCCTAAATTCTACTTCCCTATCTGGAGGTAATCCTGGTAAATCTTCTGGAAATATATCAGAGTATTCCGATACTACTGGTATTTCCTTAAGATCTTTTCCCTTAGTGCTAATGATTACCGAAATCATATACACTATTCCTTGTTTTCGTTCATAATTAGCAATTTTCATTACTGATATGAACTTCATGGGCTTACGTGGTTTATCTCCTGTAATCCTAATCACTTCTCCGGTAGGTGATTGAATTTCTATGGAATTCTGATCACAAAGGATTCTAGCATGGTTGGCTACTAACCAATCCATTCCTAATACAACATCAAATTCAGCTAAATTCATCGGCAATAGTCTTGCAGAGAATTTATGTCCTAAAAGTTCTATGTTTCCTTCTTGCAACACTTTATCTATTTTAACAGAATTTCCATCTGCTGTTTCAACTGTAAAAATCTGCCTAGTATTGGTTAAAGGTAAACTAAGAGCTTGACAGAATGAAGTATTTATAAAACTTTGGTTTGCACCAGAGTCAAATAATACTTTTGCATACACGTTGTGAACTAAGAACGTACCCGCTATCACATCCGGAATAAGTTCTGCTTCTTGAGTGGTCAGCTGAAATGCCCTGGCATTCTTCTTTGTAGTTCCTTCGGTTGTCTTGGGTTTGTTATCTACTGGTTTGACCAACTTAGGACATTCTGTTTTATAATGCCCTACTTCTCCACAGTTAAAACAGATTATTGTTTTCTTTTTGCAGTTTTCTTCACGATGTCCTATAGCTTTGCAAAAATTGCAAGTAATATCACATATTCCATAATGCTTCTTTTTGCATTTCCTGCAAAATGACGGAGTTGGAGATTGCCCTATTCCTTTTCTCTTGAAGCTGTTATTATTACCCACACGAAATCCTTGGGTAATTTTCTGAGCTAATGCCTTTTTCCTATCTTCATCTCTTGTGCGTACTAATTCATCGGTCAGAGTGTTGGCTAATTCTACCGCATCATCAATAGTGCGAGGTCTCGCAGCTTTAACAATATTGCGGATTTCGCTAATTAGCCCCCAAATATAGCGAGAAATGAGTACCGGTTCTGGCGAAGCCAATGTTGGTACCACTCTTGCATATTCAAAGAATGTCGAGGTATACCCACGACAATCCACACTCATCATCCGATGATTTAGAAATTTATTTGCCATTTGTTCCTTCTCATACTCAGGACATAATTTTCTTTCTACCAAACCCTTAAATTCTTCCCAAGTCATAGCATAAGCTATTGCTCTTCCTTTTGATTGTAACACAGTATTCCTCCACTCGAGTGCTCCTTCTTTGAACAGATTGGATGAATACATGACCTGATCATCTTTACCACAATTACTTATTGCAATGACTGCTTCGGTTTTCTCTAACCAACGCAGTGATGCAGTTGCTCCTTCATTACCTGCAAATTCAGTGGGTTTACAAGCAAGGAATTCTTTGAAAGTGCAACCAGGCGTTGCAGTTTTCATTTTCTTGGGTAATGGAGCTTGATGTGGTTCCTTATTATGATTATCATGCTTATTGCCTCCATTTACACTATTACTGAAGTTATCTTCAGTAATCTGTTTGCTAGGAACAATTTGTTGCGGTTCGATCGGATTCTTTATAGCAGCAACGAATGTTGGAATAGCATTGGCTATCCCTTGAGCAACAATGTTTTCGATATCTTGCCGAGTCATATATTGATCTCTTGAATGTTGTTCAGAATGATTAACTTCATTAATAGGTTCATTATCACTGTTTGCCATCTGATAATGTATATATATAAATTTTATTAGTAACTGACAAATAATAATTATATACAAACAATCATAAAATTGTATAATACAGATATAGTCAAAATAATCGATCTTTCGATTTCATTTTATATATCTCTATCATAGCATGCATCATTACTCACAGATATCATACAGAGTTTTATTGGTTATTTACAGACTAACTTACTAATACTATTATACAACTACCATTTTATCATCGTACTATCTCTCGTTACTTGCTGTTTTAAAAACGCATTTCCCTTTCGTCGTACTTCCAAGCAATCTGTCCCCCTATCTCCCTGATTCTAGTTCCAGCATCAAACAACTCTTCGCCAAAGTGGCGAAGTTCAGCCATGTTTTCATTACTCATGGGTGGATTAGGTAATGGTTCTGGATCGAATTGTGGAAGAAAAGAGTAAGGATCGTTGACAATATTTTGAAATTGCCAATCGTTCGTCCACCATTCGTCCATTCCTATGGGTTGGGAGTGGACTATTGGATCTAGAATTGCTGGCTCCCAATTCATAGGGAGTTGGTTTACAAGAGGATAATTAAAAATATTATTATTATTATTATTGACAGGCTGAATGGTTTCACAGCTTGCCAACAGGAAGTCTATCGCATCTTGAAAAGTTCTCTCCTGGTTTGGATTGGAACTCTCTCCGATTTCTCTCTGAGCTGGTATAGACCCTTGCCCAACTTCCATTACTATTTCTTTAGTAATTTCCTCCATTTGTATTTCTATCTCCTTATCCTCCTCTTTGTCTCCAGTTTCCATTTCTTGTGGTTTAGAACTCTCTCCGGTTATAACTTCTTTTCCCTTTTTCAAAGGATTGTTTATTTTGGGCAGTTTCTTAGCTGGCTTCTTCTTACGAATTTTCCTCCATCCTACATAAGTTCTTTTCTTTTGTTTTGGCTTGTTCAAAGGTGGAACCTTGAATTCTACTGGTTGTTCAACATCGGGATAGTAGCTAGTATATTCTTTGGAAGCTTCGATAGTTACGGGGTAAAGATTAAGGTTCTGAAAATCTTCGGATATTTCACTCATGCTGGTGTAGCATATATGCAAAATGCATAAAATACTAAGTTAAAATTTACAAATAACTTTGTAATTTATTACACACAGTGTACTAGTTGATTACAAAGATAACTGACAAACACACTTAGGTTTCAAATTTTATTTATCACACAGAGTTTCTAGATTGTGAGAGTAGGGTGCTAAACTTTAAAGATTTATATTTTCTGCTACGGTGGCTAGCATATATAAATTAGCCCATTTCTCATCTAGTTTATCTTCCCAAGGTGATTTATCAATTAATTCCTGGGTTTCCCGTTTAATCTTCTTTTGTCGAATTTGCTCTTTACTTTTCTTAATAATCATTTCCCTCCTTTTAGGAGAAAGTGATTCCTCGTATTGTGCCTTCCGCACAAATATTCCTTCTTCAGGAATTTCAGCCTGATTTGAGGATTTAGTTCGGGATGAACTTCCCTTCTCATTAAATGATTTATCTAATTTAAGATAGATGCTTGACAGCCTTTTCTTACCCATACTGTAACTAACAAATAATCAAATAATCAGTTAATAATACAAATAATCACATAATAGTAATCAGGAAAAATTTAAGTATTTCTAAATACTTAATTAGCTTAACCCAGTGGCTCTGATACCACCTTTTTCTGTCACGGCCCCCGACCCGGTTTGACCCGTTTCAGGAGCCGCGGGACAGAAATACTGCGGTATTGATTTAATTGAGTTTAACAGCGGAAACAGGATCGTTTAAAGCTAAAACTTTTACCCGATTATTTTATTTCACAATTCGGGATAAAACCCCGATAATTTACAATAGTATGGTTTTTCTAGGAAATCGTTATGTTACAAAACTTATTTCTTTATTTTATAATGAGCCACTATCTTAAGCTTGAAATGCTCCCCAGCACTTTTCCTGAATTACAACAGATCACCTGAAACATGTTTGAAAAAGGTTTTGTCAGCGGGAAATACTGAGTGAATCATTCTATTTACTAAAATGACACATTTGTTATAATATACAGTATTAAGAGTGATTACAATGTTTCTGATATCAAGCCAACTACCCACGGTACTTGTCACTAGACCCATTGGCCCATTCGTCCAATGGTGACTGTGACTATGGTCATATCCCCCATTGGCTGCCCCAATGGTGACGATTATCAAGTAATGTATACAAAACCCCACATACCGGCTGTAACTTGGTGATTACAAAGACTTAATCCCCGTAATTATAACTTTGAAAATAAACATAATTTTGTAAATAGATTTGATAAAAAGAGAATGACTCACATTGCTGATTTAATATGGTCAGAATCTAATCTATGATTTAGTCTTGTTAACCTAATATAATAACAATGCACACAAAACTGGGTTAGTAATCAATCCAGCAATTACGATAAGTTACGAGATCAAATTCTCACAATGAATGTCAAAATGCAATACTTTGTCCATCGAATTAACGATGATCCGTTGAATTAACAACGAATGACAAGGTATAATACTTTACCCATCGAATTAACGATGATCCGTTGATTTAACAACGAACGATAAAGTATAATACTTTACCTATCAAATTAACGACAATCCGTCAAATTAATGACGAACGATAAAGTATAACCCTAATGTGGGCGGCATTTAAACATGCATTGGATATCTTGATCGTCTGATAAATGAATCGTAGCAGCGATTATGCTAATACCCGGTATTGTGGCAGAATTTCGAGACCCGTGTGTGTTGGTATAGTAATTCGAACGTAACTCAGTGAATTTTGCGAATTTGTACGTCGTTTCTGTACCAGAATTCAAGTCCCAAACCCCACTATTTATAGGTGAAATTTTACCCTCAGGCGGCCCGCGTGAGAATACGCTTAACCTGAGGCGGGCCGCGTGAGACCTATATTTTAGCTATAGGTTGCCACGGTTGGCACTAGCTTGGCTGAGTTGACAGTTTTCGATAATTCCTTGTTGCCAACGTTTAAAATGGATAATCGTCCATAGGGTTTAACCCCCCCCCCCCCTGAGTTTTAGGGGCCCTAATCATGATTCTGAAAATTATGAAAATTTCAGGGTTTGTTCAGAATTACTTGGGTGTCTCTATTAGGGTTTCCTTTTGGACTAATTAATTTAATAATTATGACTTTTGATGAGAGTTGCTACATAAGACAATGAGGAAACGTAAACTAAAAATTTAGTTTTAGTCAAAAGCAACGTTTTAACAAAACATAAGTGGTATGAGGTGAATTAGAAAATCTTAAACACACATGAGGCCAGAGATGGCAAAATAGTATACCCAGGTGACGAGATATTAAGTGACGACGACTAATTAGTCTAGTCGATAAAACTATTCGAAGTCAAGATAGTGTCATGACAAATACCAAGCGCTTGTTAATATAAGACAAGCGCGGGATAAAACAGGTTAACAAGACTAACGCGAATGAGTGGTCAAGTGACAACTCGGTCGATAAAGATAAAGGATATAAGCTAAAAATAACGGCCCGCGAGGCCTTACACATGAAAGACGTACGCGTCAATATAAATTAAAACGTTAGATCGAAAGGAACGAATGAATATCTTGAAAACGAAACTAAGTTCGTTTAGTCTAAATTAAAAGAAATACGTAAATAAGGTTTCGAGGACGAAACCTTTTTAAGGGGGGTAGACTTGTAACACCCCGAAAACGGGTTTGGTAATTAAACCCCGCTAATACTAAAGAGCGGGTAGAATACCGTTAGCAGAAAAGATTAACCCTGAAATTATTAGGATTCAAATAAATACGCCTAATAATAAAAAAAGAGAGCAAACGACTTGAGAATACAAAAGTTCATAAGGAGCCCGAGTTAACGGGACTTAAAAAAAAACGGGTTTTTAACTTCCCGAACCTACTAAGTTGGCTAGGAATAATTAACCTAGTTAAGTAATATGAATTTAGGTGATAAACTGTGATGTAACACCCTGAAAATATAAATTCTTTTATTACTAATATGATGTCGGTAAATAAGCAAAATAAACTAACTAGGAATAATTCTAACCTAGTTAGATAGTGACTTATGAGTGGGTTAAACACTTAAAATAAAATAAAAACGAAATTGGAGGGACTAAAGTTGTCAAGTGTGAAAGTTGACATATTAATATAAAAAATACACCAAACACTGGTTCGCATGGGAGCGAGCAGGTTTCTCCCACAAACCCTAACTTGCACAAAATTCACAAATTGAAGGCTCAAATCCATCCCAAAACGAAATCTGAGCTTAGATTGGTGATCCCCATTGCAAGGAGATCATAAGGTATGTGAAATTTGATAGAAAATCACTACTTGAAATTCTGATTAACTTAGAGAATTCAGAAATTGTTGATGCATGTTTGTTATGTATATGATATAGGAACAATATAGTGTCTAGGAACAAACCCTAGACAAGTATATGATGAAATTAGGTCTAATTCTTGTGAATTCATGATCACCATGAAGTAAATTCAGATTGTTGATGCTAAGTTCGTGCATGTGATGATTTTAGGGTTCTGGTTTGCTAAAGATAGTGTTATAATGTCATAAACATGTTTTAATTGAAAGTTGAATTCAAACAGCTTCTGGTCAGAATTTACAGCCGACTTGTATTGGCTTTAACGTGGACAAAACTTGACAAAAACATGTGTTTCTTGAGTCTAAAATGTAATTCCAGGAAATATCTTTAAAACCCCACTGGAATCACATTTTTTCGACGAAAATTGAGCGTTTTATGAATTTTTCCGTATCGAAGGTTCAAGCTGCATTTTCTGGTAGAATTTGCAGCCCATTACGAATGTCATAGCTCAATTTAGGAATTTAGTTATGATCTCAAATTTTTACGGTAGATAGTTTTAAGTGATTAAAAGAATCGCCAATTGGAAATTCGTCAATCGGATAAACGAGGAATTTTAAATGAATTTTTCCGTAAGCTGCAGTCAGAAGTGACGAATCTGATTGCAGCTTAGTAAATGAATTTTTACGAATTTTTGGTAAAGAGTTAGATCTTGAAATTTTAACACAAGGCCTAACCCTCCGAGAGGTACGCCACATAAAAAATAATAATTTTTGAAGACTTGTAAACAGGTTAAACAAGTCACCAAAAACAACCCATTTTCAGTGATATGAAATGCCTAAATGAAATCGCGGTCTACTTGGTTGTGTGTAAAACGTGATTATATTAAGTGTTCGGATGAATGCATAGAAATTTGTAAGGTGGAAGATCATATTAAATTATGGTTAATCTAACCACCTTGTGAACATTGGATAATAGTTTGGCGCTTAACAAGCTAGGTGGAAGCTTGTGGATGAAGCGGGTCAAACGGAGCGAGTATGGAAAGAAAAGCGTAGCATGGATGCAAGGTAAGTAAAAGCTTACACCCTTTTTTTATACATCAGTTGTGTGTATTGAAAATGAATAAGGAAAAGTTAGTAATAGAATTACAATGTTCCGACGCAAATAATATGAGTCGGAACAAGTGCAATGGTGAGAAATCATAAACAATGGCAAAAAAGGGTAAATTGGTAAATTAGTTATGTGACTAATAAGAAATTTTGAAACATTACATTATGGTGTAAACTGGAATGGGTAAAAGGGCGAGATGGTAACTAGATATCATCTCATAATGGAAAATGGTCATTCGGACTAAACTGTTCAAATGATATTGGCAAGATCATTTGACAATTTTAATTGATGATCGCTTGTTGAGTATTGTGATCACAGGAAATATCATACGGTTCGCGTTGGTATTAATTAGAAATTAATAGTGAAAGATATTTAAACGGATCAATCCTATGACTCAAGCCAGGTACGCATATTTAGAATTATTGTTAAAAGCGACATTTTTGGTCAAAAGTGTTAAAAAGGAATTTCAAGCCAAGAACTTGAAATCTGAATTTTTGAAGTAGTTTAGTATCAGGTTTTAACTCCATAAGATGGAGAATTAAATTTCGAACGCGTAGGAAAAAGAATCGTGTAAATCGGTTAAGTAGATAAAAATTTATGGCAAATTGAAGTTTGCACTTTGGATAAAACTAGCGCTGGGCAGAAAATGCAGGTCCAGATATGGACCTGCTGAAAAATGGTTCCCCCCGCGGCTCGTGACAGGTAACGTTGTCTGGGTCGCGACACGCGACAGACGTCGCGACACGCGACATGTTGTGTTGAGTCTCTCGCGACACGCGGGAGACATAAAGTTTAGCCCGTAGGCACTTCATCACTAACGGATGTTCATAATATGATCATCTTATAGGATGATATAAGCCATGATTCCTAAATCACTAGGTTAGATAAGGGAATTGGAAGAATCCAATATAAGGATGACTGTTGTGATTTTCTCGAATCACATTTGTCAAGAGTGCTAACACGTTCTTAGGTGTTAACAAGGATCTGAATCCCTTGAGTAGGTTTCACCATCTTGGCCGCGTAGGCTAGATTTCACCTTTAAGATTCCCTTTTAAAATGCATACTGACAGGGAAGGAAGGATATTTATTTTATTCAGGATTTTTATCATAAATCCTAATTCATAAGTTAATAATAGCACAAATGGCCTAGTCGCGTAGACAAGTTAAATTTATAAGCCATGATTTCAGAGAATCGTGGCATTAAGGTTTGAATCAAAGTTCATTACCTTTTCCTGACAAGGAGCTGTAGGCTACCACTGTCTTTAGTCTCAGAGGACATTAACTATAGCCCGTAGGTACTTCCCTTCTAAGGGATGTTTATTACGGAATTGCCCCTTAGGAAAATTCATTAACCATGGTAAACAGAGACCATATTTGGTTAATTTATTAATCATATAGGTTTAGGATTTCTATTATAATTTATCCTAATTATAAAACATTAACAGTTTTATTAGTGGCACCCAATGGACTGGTCACATGGACATTTATAAATTATAAGCTTATGATTTCAGAGAATCAAAGCATGAAAGTATATTGGCACAATAGGCCTAGTCACAAGGACAATTATAAATTATATGCTAGGATTTCAGAGAATCAAAGCATTTGAGGTTTGAACCTAGTTCATTACCTTTATCTGACAGGGAGTCATCGCTACCACTGTCTTTTGGCTCATATGGAAATGAGCAGGGCCCGTAGGCATTATGTTTCCACGTATGGTCAAAATATGATCATCTTAATTAATGATGTAAACCCAGGATTCAGAGATCATTAAACTGGGTTAGGAATCTTTTGAAGAATCCTATATAAAAATGACGTGTGTGATTTTTAATGAATCACGTCTGCCAGGAGCATTAACACGTTTTCAGATGTTAACAGGGATTCGAATCTTTTAAACAGGTCTTACCATCTTGGCCAGGTCTTTATAATGACACTCAGGCTAGGTTTCACTCTTAAACACAAACTATGCCCCGTAGGGGTAGTTTGGTCATTTTAAAGGTTGTAAAAGAGTTTAAGTGTTAACCTGAGTTACAGGCCTGATGTAATCAGCAATTATACTCAATTTTCCAAGTTATATCAGCAGGTTAAAGTATATGTGTGAAATCTATCATTTATAACCAACTATGCACCGTAGGGGCATTTTGGTAATTTCACATAAGCCGAAAAGCTCAAAACTGAAGTCTGAGTTAATCAACCTTTGCTTACTATTAAAATATTCTAATTTGCCTAAAATATCAGTAGGCATCAACCCGTATATGTTCAATATAGTTTTAATACATACTATGCGTTAAAAACGCTTAATAAGGCGATTAAAAGCCGTTTACGGGTTCGATACATAAAGCTGATATTTTTATACTTCCAGCAGGCTTAAAATAATTTATTTATCATATGTGATCAGTAGCAAAAGGTTTGGAGTTGATTAGATATGTAAAACTCATTTTATGGCCCGTAAGGGCCAAACCGACAATTTACCGGATTAAGCTTACGACTACTAGTTATGCTCAGCCTAAAATTAATTAAAAATATTTAAAAATCCCAAATTAATATATTACATCAGTGGGTAATAAGTTTGATCTCAAAAAGTAGGCTTAACTAGGCTATACGCTAATTATGCCGTTTAATTAACATAAAGCTTTAAATTTGCGATAATGAGCATAACTCTCAATCTACAATTCAAACTGATGTCAAACTTTGCATACAAGTTTATATATCAGTAATTAAAGTTTCTACTCTTTTACATTTTCAAAAATCACATCTTAAGGTGAAAAGGGCATAATGGTCAACATATGAGCGATTAACGGAAACATGCATATTAATTGGATAACTAATGAACCAAGGTGTATAATCACAGAGGGTTATACTAACATGTAACCTAGTCCAATTAAAGCTCTGAGGCATTTCTAAAACATGCCTAATCGGGTCAGAACTGAAAGTCAAAGTGAAAGTCAAACTATGTGACTTTCGGTTTCGAACCGGGTCTAAACAGGAAATTGTCGGGTTGAACATGTTTAGACATGTTCTTACACTTATTACCAAGTTATAACAATGATCAAATAGGTTGTATATGATCTACATTGCTAATTATGCATAAATTGTAGTTTAAGTATCCTGTTGACTTTTTCTTAGCAAGTTTGACCCGACTTTTGACCTGGTTAGAGTGGTAATCAGGGGGACCCTTTTGAGGGTTTATTACCCACATAATTACCTACTTATAACTACTTTCACTTCAACTAATCACTGAGCTAACAATGACTAATCGTTAAGTCAACCGTTAATTACGACGGTTTGACTTTTAAGCTAAAACTAAGCTAAAATTTAATTAAGAAAGGTCAAGCAAACTTACAAGAGTCCTAAGCTTGATTGGTGATCACTTGAGAGTGCCTTGGAGCTCCAAAAATGATCAGATTGCAAGAATGAGATGTGAAGAACAATGGTTGCAACCTTGGTCCTTTTATAGTGAATTTCTCACCACAAATTGTTGACACTTGGGTCTACAATTCTCCACAACTGACTTACAAGTGTTCCTAGTGCTTGGGGGGGTGTCTAGGGGTCAAGCATGAAGAGGCAAAGTCGAATAAAGGAGGTTACAAGGGCTGTGGCAGACAAAGATCAAAGAAAATCAAAAATCTGTCCAGACATGGCTGTCGCGTAGCGCGACTGCATGTGTTGTTAGTGCTCGCGCTACGCGAGCCCTTAGTGTCATCCAACAAAACTTTTAAAAATTGCAGTTTTGGTCCCTGGTCCTTCTAAAGGTCGCTTTCATGTCTTATTTTGCACAATGAGCCCTTGAAATTAACATATAAGGGCTTTAAGACATTTTTCCCACTTTGTCAAGTCCCCGGTTAACTTTATTGTTACCCGAAAAGGCCTTACTTTCAACGTTGACGCTTTAACCCCTCGTACACGAATTTGATCATAACTTTCTCCTACGTTGAGGAAACTTTATGAAATTTTTATCGTGCATTCTTGTGAGCATAATTAATCGTTACAAAGCTTCGGGTTTGTCAAAAGGTCACTCAGAGGTAGATTTTAAACATGTTGACACATTTAACCCCTGTAGTTTGTAATCTCTCACTTTTAGCTTCGTATGATCCATGATTTATTCGTTTGAAGGTATGAGCATCATGTAGGGTTAATATTAAATATATTTATTCACTGTTGACATTTTGAACTCGTATATTCACATACTTTCCATGATTGTCAACTTAAATCCTTTTATAACATTCTTTCACACGTTCAAACATATGACACGTGTCTACACATTATAGGACGTGAATTTTCGAGGTGTTACATCCTCACCCCCTTAAAATAAATCTCGACCCGAGATTTACTGAAATAAATAAGGGTATTTTTCTTTCATCGTGGACTCAACCTCCCACGTGAATTCGGGACCTCTACGGGTATCCCATTTGACCTTTACAATAGGTACATCCTTCCTTCGAAGCTTCTTAACCTGTCGATCCTCGATTGACAATGGTTTTTCCACAAATTTCAAGCTCTCATCTATATGCACATCTGTGTGTGGTATGACTAGCGATTCATCAGCCAGGCATTTCTTCAGGTTGCAGATGTGGAATACATTATGTATACTACTGAGCTCTTCAGGTAAGTTTAACTTATAGGCAACTGTCCCGACACGTTCGATAACCTCGAAAGGTCCTATGTATCTCGGGCTTAGCTTGTCTTTCTTACCAAATCGCATCACCCCCTTCCAGGGTGATACTTTAAGTAACACTGTATCACCTACTTCGAAGTGAAAATCTTTACGCTTTGGATCTGCGTAACTCTTCTGCCTATCACGGGCAGCTTTGAGACAGTCACGAATCTGGACAATCTTGTCCGTCGCTTCGAACACTATCTCTGGTCCTGATAATTGGACATCTCCAACTTCCGCCCAACAAACGGGCGATCTGCACTTTCTACCGTATAGTGCCTCAAAAGGCGCAGCCTTTATGCTGGTGTGGTAGCTATTGTTGTAGTAGAACTCAATTAGTGGTAGGTGGTTATCCCAACTACCACCCAAATCAATCACACATGCACGTAGCATGTCTTCCAAAGTTTGAATAGTACGCTCACTCTGACCGTCTGTCTGAGGGTGGTAAGCCGTACTAAAATTCAAACGCGTGCCCAAAGATTGTTGGAAACTTTTCAAAAAATGTGACGTGTATCTAGTATCTCTGTCAGAGATAATAGATACAGGTATGCCATGTAAGGCTACAATCTTATCCACGTACAACTGGGCTAACATGTCGGAGCTATGAGTCTCCTTAATGGGTAGGAAATGTGCTGACTTAGTCAGTCTATCAACTATACCCCATATTGTATCATTTCCTTTCCTTGTCTTGGGTAACTTGGTGATAAAATCCATAGTTACCATTTCCCACTTTCCACGCAGGAAGTTCAGGCTGTTGTAGCAAACCTGACGGTTTCTGATGCTCGGCTTTGACTTGCGCACATGTCAAGCATTTAGCTACATAGGTGGCCACAGACTTCTTCAAGCCTATCCACCAATAGTTTGCCCTTAGATCCTGGGTAGCTTATGGCAAATTCTTAATCGTTGCCTAATTAGGGTTGCGGCAATTAATACATAATCAATATGAACCGTCTTTCTTATTTAATAATATAAAACTTTCGGGATATCGGGTAAGACTATATGAACCCTCTATTTTAAAACTTAGTAAATCAGGGTTTCGATTCTTCCAATGATGGTACTAGCCGTCTTGGAGATTTCATAATAATACAGCCTTAAATGGGATATAAATCTTAATTCTACCTGCCTTCCAGGAGGTAAGCAGGGAAAACTTATGAGAAGATAATCAAGATGCAAGGAGGCTACAGAGATTTTCCATATCTCAGGCTCCAGTTCATCCATCATTGTTCGTGTCAAATGAGTGACACATTTATGTTATAAGTCCACGAATTCCTTAATCGGGAACATTTACTTGGAAAATTCCATTCTGGATATCTTCTTTGAATACTACTAGTCGACTTTAGTACAATATGATCATTGGGATATCTTAGGGGTTCCATGTATTAAACCTCCATACTGATCAGGCATGGAAGCAATCTATGGGACACACTAGGACACGCCAATCCTCATATGGTACTCTTATCAAACATAGTTTGGCATTCGCAGGCGATAGGAAAACAATGGGAAAAATAATTAAAATAACATATGTTGTCGTACTCTATGCGAAGAAAGAGTACTCCTAGATTTTTCGGAAGGATTCCTTGCCGATACTAGAAGAATCGGTTACTATGGTTTCCTTGGTAAGTTATACCTTGTGAATAATATAAAAGTTTGCTAAGCTTATGGTTTATGAAGATTTATTATTGCCTGTATTAAATCAGGACACTTAGCAGAAAATTATCATTGGTAAATGATAACGTGAACTGCCTCTTGGCATTCATCAGGTGAGTTCAGGCATTTCTTCCTTTAGCCTTTCCAGGCTTAGCTGTACCTTCTTTGGCAGCTTTATGGTGTCTAGTTCTGATGCGGCCTTGCTCACCACTGCCGTAATAGACTGCATTCTTTATGTCCCTACATTCATGGGAATGATGACCAGTTTCCTTAGCAGATGCCACACTGCTTTGGTCTTTGTTCTAATCGACACTGTCCCTAGTGTCTTTTATAGCAATTCTTACATACAGGCTCTTACTGAACTTTCGTTGCTTTTTATTAAGCCTGTACCTGCTCTCTTTCTTAGATTTCTGGGAGTTATCCTCCTCCTTTGGTTCATCCTTCATATACGAAGTGTGAACAAAACTCTTCTCATGAGCAATTGGCATGGTTTTGAATGAAATTCAGAGCGAGGAGCATTCGGCTCTTTGGATTGTTTCATGATCTTTCTATGGTCCTTCCAACTGCTGCGTCAACCACAACCTGGAGATTAACTCTATTAATATTGAGGTTTACGTTTGTAGTTTTATTAACTTTCGTCGTATTAATAGTATTGCGACTGTCTACCTCATCCGAGTTTTCCATACTCGAAACTTGGTACTAATCACCAAGATTTATCAATTATTAGTCATCATCCTGATGACCTGACTTAGATTAGCCACGGCATTCATGAACCGTATGGGCTATTCTGTTCTAAACATTCTTAATGAATGCTATTTGAATGTATATCTATTACATTTAGCTTGGGTCACAAAAGGACTATCAATGGCATTTAAGGTTTGGAGCGAGTCCAATACCTGCTTGACAGGGGACCATAATGTCACAACTGTCCTTGTCACAAGGACGATTATAAATATCTCAAAGGCTAGTCTTACAAGACTTTTATTATATATATACATATATGGCATAGAAGCCTGTCCCGATGGACGTAGAAAGATATGGCATAAAGCCCAGTTATGAAGGACATAAATGATTATACGGCACGAAGGCCTTGTCGCAAAGGTCATTTAGATATGGCACAAACGGCCTTGTCATAAGGACATTTATCAAATCTGGCACAAAGGCATGTCACCAGGAATGTTAACATTTAATATGTTAGCTTGTCAAGAATGACAAATTATAGCACATAGGCTTGTCATGAATGACTTTAAAACATAACTCGATGGTCTATCATCAAGGACCTTAATTTATTAGCCACAATCTTATTAGATTAGGGCTTCAAGGTTTGAACGTGGTTCTTCACCTTTGGATAGGGAGTCATAGACTACAACTGTCATCGTCTTGAAAGACGATTCATTTGGCAGGAAAGTAAGCCAATCAACATCACTAATGGATGTTTATATATAACCATCGTATCTAATGATATTAGTCATGATCACATCGATCATATTGACTATTAGGGTTGGGTATAATCACAACATTTTGAACAGGGGATCATAAAGATCACTATTATCTTTGTCTTGCCGACACTAGAATAAGGTATAGCCCGTAGGCATTTCATCACGAGGGATGTTAATATTATGATCATCATATTGATGATACTAGTCAGGATCGCAATGATAGTATAGACCATGGGATTTTAGTATAGCTCACCCCCTTGGGCAAAGAATCACAAAAGATTACAATTGCCTTGTCTCAATTGGACAATATAATATAGCCCTTAGGCAAAACATCATTAAGGATGTTAAAATCTTTAATCATCATATTGACGATCTTTGTCATGATTGCATTGATCATATATAGACTATTAGACTTGAGCATAGCTCACTACCTGGAACAGGGAATCGTAAAGATCACAATGTCTTTGTCACACATGGACAATATAATATGGCCCATAGGCGAAACGTCACTAATGGATGTTTATAATAGGTTCATCCTATTAGAAGATATAAGTCATGATTGCATTAATCATATTGACTATTTTGGCTTGAGCATAGCTCACCACCTCAGACAAGGAATCATAAAGATAACAATGTCAATGTCTCAAATGGACAATATATCATAGCCCGTAGGCAAAACATCACTAAAGGATGTTAAATAATATTATCATCGTATTAAATGATATTAGTCATGATCGCATTGATCATATAGACTATGATGTTTGGACATAGTCCAATATTTTAGACAGGAGGTCAAAGACCATCACTGTCCTTGTCTTAACGGACAACAAGTTTAGCCTGTAGGCACTTCATCACTAACGGATGTTCATAATATGATCATCTTATAGGATGATATAAGCCATGATTCCTAAATCACTAGGTTAGATAAGGGAATTGGAAGAATCCAATATAAGGATGACTGTTGTGATTTTCTCGAATCACATTTGTCAAGAGTGCTAACACGTTCTTAGGTGTTAACAAGGATCTGAATCCCTTGAGTATGTTTCACCATCTTGGCCGCGTAGGCTAGGTTTCACCTTTAAGATTCCCTTTTAAAATGCATACTGACAGGGAAGGAAGGATATTTATTTTATTCAGGATTTTTATCATAAATCCTAATTCATAAGTTAATAATAGCACAAATGGCCTAGTCGCGTAGACAAGTTAAATTTATAAGCCATGATTTCAGAGAATCGTGGCATTAAGGTTTGAATCAAAGTTCATTACCTTTTCCTGACAAGGAGCTGTAGGCTACCACTGTCTTTAGTCTCAGAGGACATTAACTATAGCCCGTAGGTACTTCCCTTCTAAGGGATGTTTATTACGGAATTGCCCCTTAGGGAAATTCATTAACCATGGTAAACTGAGACCATATTTGGTTAATTTATTAATCATATAGGTTTAGGATTTCTATTATAATTTATCCTAATTATAAAACATTAACAGTTTTATTAGTGGCACCCAATGGCCTGGTCACATGGACATTTATAAATTATAAGCTTATGATTTCAGAGAATCAAAGCATGAAAGTATATTGGCACAATAGGCCTAGTCACAAGGGCAATTATAAATTATATGCTAGGATTTCAGAGAATCAAAGCATTTGAGGTTTGAACCTAGTTCATTACCTTTATCTGACAGGGAGTCATCGCTACCACTGTCTTTTGGCTCATATGGAAATGAGCAGGGCCCGTAGGCATTATGTTTCCACGTATGGTCAAAATATGATCATCTTAATTAATGATGTAAACCCAGGATTCAGAGATCATTAAACTGGGTTAGGAATCTTTTGAAGAATCCTATATAAAAATGACGTGTGTGATTTTTAATGAATCACGTCTGCCAGGAGCGTTAACAAGTTTTCAGATGTTAACAGGGATTCGAATCTTTTAAACAGGTCTTACCATCTTGGACAGGTCTTTATAATGACACTCAGGCTAGGTTTCACTCTTAAGATTCTTTATAATAATTTACGCAGAGCAATTTCTAAATTGAAATGTTAATAAGGATCTGAATCTAAATTGAGGAACTTCCATCTTGGCCGGTCTTAATATGACCCGAAGCTAGGTCTTGTCCTTTTAGATTTTGCCATTTTATTATAATGGTAGATCTTGCAAAAAGGAGATGTTATTTTCCATTTATTTAATATTTCTTGTTTAGAATGAAAGTTTAAACTTAATCATTCCACTAAATAAAAATAAAAGTATAAAGTTGCCCTAAGCGGGACTTGAAATGAATAATGTTGTCCTCGTAGGGACTGAAAGATAATTATGTCCTTATAAGGACTAATAAGGAAACGATCTTCAGTAAAAGGAGTTTCTTCTTCATTTTATTTCTGAATGCTTTCTCCTTGGATGCTCGTTTCATTCTAGCCGCGGTACGAAGCTCAGCATCTCAGGGATCCGGGTGTGGAGAACTCCTATTACGGCTTCTTCGTTTGGCGACGTATCCAATAAAAATTTGGAAGTAAAAATTTTTAGATTAGGATTGAGAATATTCCTAAGTTAAGTCTAGACTCAGAAGGTCAAGGAATGTGCTACTGTGTCATTGAGATTAAACACAAAAAGCTAGTGTTTAATTCACTCAATGTTGGCTCTGATACCAACCTGTCACACCCCGACTTTCCACGTGTCACCGGTGGGCCCGGTGGGGGAGTATCGTGACGTGGTTGGCAACATAATAGTCAAACAACACAATATTTAATTATGCACAGCGGAAGCAAATTAAAAGATATAATATAACCGAATTTAATATTTTAATATCACAATATTCGGAAGTTTATCCACAGACGGATCGAAAATAAAATAGAGACAATAGTTCAACAGACTCTTAGGCATCTTAAGCTTGCGAGACTTCTATTGATGCTAAGGAGAAATATCCAGCCAATTTCGTATAGTACCTGCATTTAGCCTTTTTTTGAAAATACGTCAGTTTGCACTGGTAAATACAAGTAACTGACTCATTTTGAAAATGGTTTAAGAAAATTGATTTGGATGCACGTGGCACAAAATATCTTTTATAATTTGATTAAAATGCACAAAGGCAAAATTAACCTTTTATAACTTGGGAGAATTATTTAAATATTATAATCTTGTGAACGAATTACATGTTCCTTGTGCGTTCAGTAGCCCGGATCTTGTCCGGGTTAAAGATCAATAAACACACCACAATATACTTTTGTGCACTGACGGGTGTACGCCTACACCCCGCGCTTAAGTCGTGGCCATTTCGTAAAATGATGCCAAGGATATCCGGGACATGGTCATTAACCCCCCAAAGGCTTTAAGTAACAAGATTGTTTAAACGAGCCGATCAAATTAGTCAATTACCCACTCAACGGTGGAGGATTTGATGCTCGATCAAGCGGTATGCTATATACCGTAACCCAAGCCCGTATAGGGAAAATAAGTTAAAAGTATTTACCTGAGCTAAATATAAATTCAATCTCAGCCGTATATCAAATCAGCAAGTACATATAGCTTTTACTGGGCTCCTAATCTGGAACGAAGGTTTTTAATAACCTATTAGAATCCTAACGGGTCTTCAGTTAAGCTTAAGCTTAGACCGATTAGTTTCAAAGACACGGTTCATACGCACGATTAAGCGAAGACCGGATAGAATGTGATTTAGACCCGACAAGTTCAGAGACTTGTTTAATATGGGTATTTCATACACATTCTGGATTTGGAGATAAAACCGATAAGGTTTGACCCGTTTAGGCTAGTTTATGTAAACTAGTTACATAAACCTAACCGAACGCATAATAAGCGTAACGGGTAATAATGAGAGCCATTTACAGGTTTCCTAAGTTAATATGCTCCATATATGTTGTGACATCAGTAAGATATCATTTATTATGCCCGAAATGAATTTAAACACAAACTATGCCCCGTAGGGGTAGTTTGGTCATTTTAAAGGTTGTAAAAGAGTTTAAGTGTTAACCTGAGTTACAGGCCTGATGTAATCAGCAATTATACTCAATTTGCCAAGTTATATCAGCAGGTTAAAGTATATGTGTGAAATCTATCATTTATAACCAACTATGCACCGTAGGGGCATTTTGGTAATTTCACATAAGCCGAAAAGCTCAAAACTGAAGTCTGAGTTAATCAACCTTTTCTTACTGTTAAAACATTCTAATTTTCCTAAAATATCAGTAGGCATCAACCCGTATATGTTCAATATAGTTTTAATACATACTATGCGTTAAAAACGCTTAATAAGGCGATTAAAAGCCATTTACGGGTTCGATACATAAAGCTGATATTTTTATACTTCCAGGAGGCTTAAAATAATTTATTTATCATATGTGATCAGTAGCAAAAGGTTTGGAGTTGATTAGATATGTAAAACTCATTTTATGGCCCGTAAGGGCCAAACCGACAATTTACCGGATTAAGCTTACGACTACTAGTTATGCTCAGCCTAAAATTAATTAAAAATATTTAAAAATCCCAAATTAATATATTACATCAGTGGGTAATAAGTTTGATCTCAAAAAGTAGGCTTAACTAGGCTATACGCTAATTATGCCGTTTAATTAACATAAAGCTTTAAATTTGCGATAATGAGCATAACTCTCAATCTACAATTCAAACTGATGTCAAACTTTGCATACAAGTTTAT
This sequence comes from Helianthus tuberosus, assembly GCA_030545235.1. Classification (NCBI taxonomy): domain Eukaryota; kingdom Viridiplantae; phylum Streptophyta; class Magnoliopsida; order Asterales; family Asteraceae; genus Helianthus; species Helianthus tuberosus. The sequence goes on from CM060400.1 coordinate 196,993,707, forward strand.
ATATCAGTAATTAAAGTTTCTACTCTTTTACATTTTAAAAAATCACATCTTAAGGTGAAAAGGGCATAATGGTCAACATATGAGCGATTAACGGAAACATGCATATTAATTGGATAACTAATGAACCAAGGTGTATAATCACAGAGGGTTATACTAACATGTAACCTAGTCCAATTAAAGCTCTGAGGCATTTCTAAAACATGCCTAATCGGGTCAGAACTGAAAGTCAAAGTGAAAGTCAAACTATGTGACTTTCGGTTCCGAACCGGGTCTAAACAGGAAATTGTCGGGTTGAACATGTTTAGACATGTTCTTACACTTATTACCAAGTTATAACAATGATCAAACAGGTTGTATATGATCTACATTGCTAATTATGCATAAATTGTAGTTTAAGTATCCTGTTGACTTTTTCTTAGCAAGTTTGACCCGACTTTTGACCTGGTTAGAGTGGTAATCAGGGGGACCCTTTTGAGGGTTTATTACCCACATAATTACCTACTTATAACTACTTTCACTTCGACTAATCACTGAGCTAACAATGACTAATCGTTAAGTCAACCGTTAATTACGACGGTTTGACTTTTAAGCTAAAACTAAGCTAAAATTTAATTAAGAAAGGTCAAGCAAACTTACAAGAGTCCTAAGCTTGATTAGTGATCACTTGAGAGTGCCTTGGAGCTCCAAAAATGATCAGATTGCAAGAATGAGATGTGAAGAACAATGGTTACAACCTTGGTCCTTTTATAGTGAATTACTCACCACAAATTGTTGACACTTGGGTCTACAATTCTCCACAACTGACTTACAAGTGTTCCTAGTGCTTAGGGGGTGTCTAGGGGTCAAGCATGAAGAGGCAAAGTCGAATAAAGGAGGTTACAAGGGTTGTGGCAGACAAAGATCAAGGAAAATCAAAAATCTGTCCAGACATGGCAGTCGCGTAGCGCGACTGCATGTGTTGTTAGTGCTCGCGCTACGCGAGACCTTAGTGTCATCAAACAAAACTTTTAAAAATTGCAGTTTTGGTCCCTGGTACTTCTAAAGGTCGCTTTCATGTCTTGTTTTGCACAATGAGCCCTTGAAATTAACATATAAGGGCCTTAAGACATTTTCCCACTTTGTCAAGTCCCCGGTTAACTTTAATGTTACCCGAAAAGGCCTAACTTTCAACGTTGACGCTTTAACCCATCGTACACGAATTTGATCATAACTTTCTCATACGTTGACGAAACTTTATGAAATTTTTATCGTGCATTCTTGTGAGCATAATTAATCGTTACAAAGCTTCGGGTTTGTCAAAAGGTCACTTAGAGGTAGATTTTAAACATGTTGACACATTTAACCCCTGTAGTTTGTAATCTCTCACTTTTAGCTTCGTATGATCCATGATTTATTCGTTTGAAGGTATGAGCATCATGTAGGGTTAATATTAAATATATTTATTCACTGTTGACATTTTAAACTCGTATATTCACATACTTTCCATGATTGTCAACTTAAATCCTTTTATAACATTCTTTCACACGTTCAAACATATGACACGTGTCTACACATTATAGGACGTGAATTTTCGAGGTGTTACAAAATTTAATCGTATAAGTTGTAATATGCAACAAACACGTAGGGAAAGACGGTTGCATATATCTAATAAAACATGAATAGGATATCTATTCAGGATGATGTTTCCAAGAGAAGTTTAATAGAAACATGTGTTATTCACGATGATGAATAACAAAGAAATAACATGATTAGTTCATATGGAAACTTGGACAGGGGGTAATTATCCAAGTGGAAAACTCTCAATATAATGTTATTGAGAAAAGTAGCGATCACATTAACGAATGTGATTATATAATAGTTCAATAAAAAAACATTTTATATGTACAAAAGTAAAACTAGTAAAACTAATGATTGTTGTTTTGCAATTAAATAAAGTTTTACTAAAATGAAATCAGAGATATGGAATAAATAGGGGCGTTACTTACATGGGGTGTGATGTGAAAACTACAAAAAGGTCATGTGTATCATGTGTTGATCGCTTACTCTGGCCAAGTAAGTAGTGGCATATGATACCGTGAACTTCTTGTAGCAGACACATTTACGTCCGATGTAGTAAGGACGGGGTGAATGGGATTAACTTAAATGGTACCCAAATGAGTCAAACAAATAAGATGTTTGATACTAAACGTAAACGCAAGTCGGATGACAGGGAGCGTATTACGTTAGAATAACGAGCCCAAGAGAAGGGACAAAGATTAAAGTAAATGAAAATACAAACCAATTAATGAGAATGCTAAGGCATAAAGATAAAGTTTGACTGTCATAAGTGATGAAATTCACACAGACAAGTCAAAGGGGTAGAATAAAAGAATAAAAGACTTAACTAAATAAAAGCAATGGATTTCCCTAAGACGATCAAATAAATTAAGATGATGTCTAAAACCATATAAGAATGGTTACTTGATGATAACTTCGGTAGAGATACCCGATAGATGGGTAGGATTTTGAAAGTATGCGTAAACCAAGAGACGGGTACGCGAAATAGAAAGCCAAAGGACTCGGATTAAGAGTCATGACTAAAAGACGAGGAGAATTTGCAAACAGAAATTTTGATAACTACGTTCAACTATTTTAAAGTTGAACGGGTCGAATAAAGAGCGGAGTTTGACATTCATGAGTAAGGAAATCTCACACGAATAAGTCAAACGAGATAAATAAAGTATAAAATCTTGATAGTGCAAGTAAGGGCAAACCGAATAATGGAAGCGCGAAATAATAAAGAACCCGGGTAACGGGTCGTAAAGAAGCATAGGTAAGAACCGGGTAATGGTAAGTGTAGGACAAACCGACGTGTAAATGACGTTAGAAGTCATAAAGTCGGAAAGATAATTCGAAAGAAAACAAATGTAGCCTTAGACTACGGTCAAGGTCAAAAGAAATACAAAAAGCAAAATTGAATAATTCTAAACATAAAAAGGGGTGCCTTGACGCCATATATATATACACACACACACACACACACACAATTGAATAAGGATTCGAATAAAAGATGATCTACGAGATCATCATAACCAACGGGATTATAATTAATGTTAAGTCTACGGAACCAAAAGACCCTCAGATCACGAATAGAAAGAAACGAATTGATGGGGTTTTACCTTAGAGGGTGGAAATCTAAGGAAAAAGCCTGCGAGGCTATGCGAAGGAACCTACGGGTCAATATAGTAAAGCGAGGAAAACGGTTGCAACTTCTCGCGTAAAATAATAACGAAAAGTAACGTTAGTATAAAAGCGATGGGTTTCGCTAAGTTAATCGAACGGGTTAAAGCAAAGAGATCACGAGGAGTCTGGTTAACAAAAGTGAAGAATTTAACTAAACATTTAAACGGATAAATTGACAAAAGAATCCACAATTTTTTTTAAATTGTGTTACGTCACAAAAAGGGCGAAGTCATTACCGAAATGACAGCGAAAAATGAATAGATCATCGGAAGTAACATTCCTAGAAATGAGGGAAGACGTAAGACAAAGAGGAAACGTAAACTAAAAATTTAGTTTTAGTCAAAAGCAACGTTTTAACAAAACATAAGTGGTATGAGGTGAATTAGAAAATCTTAAACACACATGAGGCCAGAGATGGCAAAATAGTATACCCGGGTGACGAGATATTAAGTGACGGCGACTAATTAGTCTAGTCGATAAAACTATTCGAAGTCAAGATAGTGTCATGACAAATACCAAGCGCTTGTTAATATAAGACAAGCGCGGGATAAAACAGGTTAACAAGACTAACGCGAATGAGTGGTCAAGTGACAACTCGGTCGATAAAGATAAAAGATATAAGCTAAAAATAACGGCCCGCGAGGCCTTACACATGAAAGACGTACGCGTCAATATAAATTAAAACGTTAGATCGAAAGGAACGAATGAATATCTTGAAAACGAAACTAAGTTCGTTTAGTCTAAATTAAAAGAAATACGTAAATAAGGTTTCGGGGATGAAACCTTTTTAACGGGGGTAGACTTGTAACACCCCGAAAACGGGTTTGGTAATTAAACCCCGCTAATACTAAAGAGCGGGTAGAATACCGTTAGCAGAAAAGATTAACCCTGAAATTATTAGGATTCAAATAAATAAGCCTAATAATAAATAAAAAGAGAGCAAACGACTTGAGAAGACAAAAGTTCATAAGGAGCCCGAGTTAACGGGACTTAAAAAAAAACGGGTTTTTAACTTCCCGAACCTACTAAGTTGGCTAGGAATAATTAACCTAGTTAAGTAATATGAATTTAGGTGATAAACTGTGATGTAACACCCTGAAAATATAAATTCTTTTATTACTAATATGATGTCGGCAAATAAGCAAAATAAACTAACTAGGAATAATTCTAACCTAGTTAGATAGTGACTTATGAGTGAGTTAAACACTTAAAATAAAATAAAAACGAAATTGGAGGGACTAAAGTTGTCAAGTGTGAAACTTGACATATTAATATAAAAAATACACCAAACACTGGTTCGTACAAAACGCAGGGGAGCGAGCAGGTTTCTCCCACAAACCCTAACTTGCACAAAATTCACAAATTGAAGGCTCAAATCCATCCCAAAACGAAATCTGAGCTTAGATTGGTGATCCCCATTACAAGGAGATCATAAGGTATGTGAAATTTGATAGAAAATCACTACTTGAAATTCTGATTAACTTAGAGAATTCAGAAATTGTTGATGCATGTTTGTTATGTATATGATATAGGAACAATATAGTGTCTAGGAACAAACCCTAGACAAGTATATGGCGAAATTAGGTCTAATTCTTGTGAATTCATGATCACCATGAAGTAAATTCAGATTGTTGATGCTAAGTTCGTGCATGTGATGATTTTAGGGTTCTGGTTTGCTAAAGATAGTGTTATAATGTCATAAACATGTTTTAATTGAAAGCTGAATTCAAACAGCTTCTGGTCAGAATTTACAGCCGACTTGTATTGGCTGTAACGTGGACAAAACTTGACAAAAACATGTGTTTCTTGAGTCTAAAATGTAATTCCAGGAAATATCTTTAAAACCCCACTGGAATCACATTTTTTCGACGAAAATTGAGCGTTTTATGAATTTTTCCGTATCGAAGGTTCAAGCTGCGTTTTCTGGCAGAATTTGCATCCCATTACGAATGTCATAGCTCAATTTAGGAATTTAGTTATGATCTCAAATTTTTACTGTAGATATTTTTAAGTGATTAAAAGAATCGCCAATTGGAATTTCGTCAATCGGATAAACGAGGAATTTTAAATGAATTTTTCCGTAAGCTGCAGTCAGAAGTGACGAATCTGATTGCAGCTTAGTAAATGAATTTTTACGAATTTTTTGTAAAGAGTTAGATCTTAAAATTTTAACACAAGGCCTAACCCTCCGAGAGGTACGCCACATAAAAAATCATAATTTTTGAAGACTTGTAAACAGGTTAAACAAGTCACCAAAAACAGCCCATTTTCAGTGATATGAAATGCCTAAATGAAATCGCGGTCTACTTGGTTGTGTGTAAAACGTGATTATATTAAGTGTTCGGATGAATGCATAGAAATTTGTAAGGTGGAATATTATATTAAATTATGGTTAATCTAACCACCTTGTGAACATTGGATAATAGTTTGGCGCTTAACAAGCTAGGTGGAAGCTTGTGGATGAAGCGGGTCAAACGGAGCGAGTATGGAAAGAAAAGCGTAGCATGGATGCAAGGTAAGTAAAAGCTTACACCCTTTTTTTTATACATAAGTTGTGTGTATTGAAAATGAATAAGGAAAAGTTAGTAATAGAATTACAATGTTCCGACGCAAATAATATGAGTCGGAACAAGTGCAATGGTGAGAAATCATAAACAATGGCAAAAAAGGGTAAATTGGTAAATTAGTTATGTGACTAATAAGAAATTTTGAAACATTACATTATGGTGTAAACCAGAATGGGTAAAAGGGCGAGATGGTAACTAGATATCATCTCATAATGGAAAGTGGTCGTTCGGACTAAACGGGTCAAATGACATTGGCAAGATCATTTGACAATATTAATTGATGATCGCTTGTTGAGTTTTGTGATCACAGGAAATATCATACGGTTCGCGTTGGTAATAATTAGAAATTAATAGTGAAAGATATTTAAACGGATCAATCCTATGACTCAAGCCAGGTACGCATATTTAGAATTATTGTTAAAAGTGATATTTTTGGTCAAAAGTGTTAAAAAGGAATTTCAAGCCAAGAGCTTGAAATCTGAATTTTTGAAGTAGTTTAGTATCAGGTTTTAACTCCATAAGATGGAGAATTAAATTTCGAACGCGTAGGAAAATGAATCGCGTAAATCGGTTAAGTAGATAAAAAGTTATGGCAAATTGAAGTTTGCACTTTGGATAAAACTAGAGCTGGGCAGAAAATGCTGGTCCAGATACGGACCTGCTAAAAAATGGTTTCCCCGCGGCTCGCGACAGGTAACGTTGTCTGGGTCGCGACACGCGACATGTTGTGTTGAGTCTCTCGCGACACGCGGGAGACATAAAAGTCGGAAAAATTATTTTGATTGATAGTTTGATGCGTAAAACTTATTTAAATTTATATTTAAGTTATCAAAACTAACTTCTATGTTGGTTTTGGTCATAGGTGGATATCTGGAGTACCCGGATGAAGATCAAGCGATGACAAAGGACCGAACACACGAAAATGAAGCTTCCGCAAGTTGTTTCGTCGTTATTCTTAAATGATGAACTAAATCACTTTATGTTGTATTACTTTAAATTGTAAAAGTTTTTAATAACCCGTATTTTTCATAGTAATTGTAACCGTAATTACAGGATTATGGTCTTAAACTATACGAAAACCGTAAAATAATAACAAGGGTGTTACAAATGAAATGAGCCCCCATCTATCTACTCATTCATATCTGCTAAGCTAACGACACATCACCATCAATATTCAATTCTCAGATTTCTTGATTCCAATCAGATCTGTTTGTGAATTATTAGTTTTGATGAATTAACGCCATGAAGAAGAAGCTCGATACGCGTTTCCCTGCTGTAAGTTTTTATTTCCCCCCTTTTCTAGGGTTACATAATTTCCACAATTACGCCCATCAGGTGGCCTGTATTTATTTTCTGTGTAATTGTAGCCTATGCATAGGAAATATTTGTATCTCAATTTGGGTTCAAGATTCATATGATCTGTTTAAAAATTATAAAAATTAGACCATGTGTAGTGGAAGGGGAAGATAATGCCCCCACCCTAGGGCATTTTATGCCATGTGGCGGTCCAGTCAGCAAAATAGCATTATTGGGCGTTTTCTAAAATGGGTGTAGTGGGGATGTGACATTATTGGGCAATATGTTTTGTAGTAAATAAAATAAAGAAAAAACATCTAAAAATCTTATTGGCCAAGCAAATGGATTCTCTAATCTGATTGGTCAACATTTCCCCCCTTCGGCGTGCTTAAAACAACGCGGACCCAACGTTTTTTCGAAAAAAACGCCCGAAAACACCCTATGTAATGGGATTTGGGCGTTTTTGGCGTTATTTTTGAATAAAAAAAAAAAACGCCCCACTATGGGGGGTCTTAGGTGTGAGACTTTATCAACAACGCCTTCTATGATAGCGTGTGAATTAAAAAGAGAAATTAATAAGTTTGAGTGGGAAAAGACTAAAATGCCCCTCATGTGAAGGGCATGTGACCAGGATTTAACCGTTGAATTGGATGGCGTTAGAGGCGGGGAGTGAAATAGAGATAAGCTTCATAGATTAGGGAGTAAAATGGCTATTTTTAAAGGATTGGGGCAAAACCGTTAAAACGACCAAACCACAGGGAGTAAAACGGAAGTTTACTCTTCATTTTAATATTGTATAAAAATATATCCTGTAAATGTTATTGCTAAAGCTATCTAATATAAATTTAATATATTCCAATAAATTCAAATTACTTAAGTTTTGATCGGTATTGAGTAGGTTTTTTACACTTCCGATATGACATGAATATTCGATATAGCAATTGACATTGGTATTGAGTAGGTTTTTACACTCCCGATATGATATCAATATTTGATATAGCAATTGACATGTGTTTTAGATCAATCGTACATCATAAAATGAATACAAGTACTGGTATCAATGTTGTTCGGACGATATCCATTCGATTTCACATTGTACGATATTGTCACTCAATACAACTAAGAAAACTGGAAAAAAAAGTATTGTATTGAGAATACAACTCCTTTCGTGATGAAATGTATACCGGGAGGTTGAAAAAACTACAACAATGAATACCGGTAGTGGTATCGACGTTGTTCGAATGATACCGACTCGATCATCACAGTATAGGAAAATAAATCAATTATATTTGGTTTATTCGATTTTGTACAAAACCTTTCAAAACTTGCTATGAGAACAGGGGCCCAAGATACGAATGGGCTTAAAAAAACAAGCACTCTGAGAAATGGGCTTCTACAAAACGGTCATAAACTGATTTTCATTGTGTATATCGGCGAACTTATCCAAATCGATTTGGATCAGACCTAAACCTGTACCCCAAAATGTTTTTATATTTCATTATTTATTTGTAAAAGTATACAAACCAAAGAAAAATAACTGAAATTCACTATTTTATTTAATGTTTAAAATATTAGAAAACCATAAATGCATTGAAAAAAAGGAAAAATTACAAGTTTTGTCTTTTATCTTAATACCACTTATCAGGCGGTGTCCTTTTTAACGAATTTTGTCAAGTTTTGTCCTTTAAAAGCAATTTTGTTGCACGTTTTGTCCTTTAGGCTTAATCCAGTTAGATTTTCTTGTTAAATCTTGGCACCCAAGGGTGTTTTAGTCTTTTTACCCATTTATTTCAAGAGTCAACCATAAAAAAATTTTGTTTTATTCTTTTAAATAATATTAAATAAATGGGTAAAAAGACTAAAATACCCTTGGGTGACAAGATTTAACAAGAAAACCTAACTATGTTAAGTCTAAAAGACAAAATGTGCAACAAAATTCCTTGTAAAGGGCAAAAACTTGTCAAAATTCGTTAAAAATGACACCATCTAATAAATAATGTTAAGATAAAGGACAAAACTTGTAATTTTTCTTTAAAAAACTACAGGTGGTGAAGCCATTTCACATAAATCAAAGTTGCACCAAATTTCCGAATTTCTTTTTTAGCCATCATATGAACAACCGTACAATTTGAAGATGGACCACAACCAAAAAAAATATATATGCATTTGATGAAGCCATTTGAGAGCTTTCTTTAACGTAACGAAAACATCCCAATACATATTTATCCTAACATATTGCCATATTGGGGGGCAAAAGTGTAAAATAAAAAATGAGGATAAAAAATGACCCCCAAGGGAAATAATAACGGCTATATTAAGGTTCAACTCGTTGCGACAGAAAAGTTGATGAAACGGGTACATGAATCCGCGAGGTGGGTTTGGCTCAAACCGTTTTTTGATGGCATTGGGTCAGGTTATGAACCAGTTTGGCGGCCCCATATCAGTTTTGTTGTCCATCTCTACTAGTTGAGCACCTGAGCTGAGCATAAACAAAAACAATATTGACGAATATTGGCTAAAAAGTAAAATCAGAAAATTAATTTGGGTTATAATTGATATTTTATGGTTTAAATAATAAAATTCAAAAACCTCGCTAAAACAAAATGACATACCACCCAAATAAATTTTAAGTAAAATTTTTGGAAGTTTTATTCAAAAGAAATTATATTACTATTTAATCCTATGTTTAATCTATTTATATTTTAAGTATATACAAAATTAAAATCAGATAACAATGTATTTGTCGACTCAGTTTACCACTTGAGGAATGGTCTAACTTGCATATATTACCATTATTTTTTGGTCATATAACTACTTTTGGTCAGAAGTTGAAATTGTTGGATGAGCAGGGGCGGACCTCTTTGGCCAGGGTGGACGGCCGCACCCTTTAAAAAAAAATTTAGTGTATATTTTAGGCAAAAAAACACGACCGCACCCTTTGAAAATATGGTTGAACACCTCGTCCACACTTCCAGCAAATAATTTCTAGGTCCGCCACTGAGGATGAGTTTATTTAGTAGTTGGTTTCGTAAAAAGAAAAAATGTTTTTGTATACCTTAGAGAACACATCATCCAAGATGAAGGTGACCACCCTAAAAGCAAACCCAAAGTTGCAGATGGAGCACATTCTCCTGCGCATGGTAAATCACTTTATACTTTTTTTGGATTTTCAAATTTTAAATTTCAAATACGATATATATTAAATCAAAAATTTTACATTTTTATGAATTGTTTTTGTATCATTATTATTTTTAAAGATCCAAAAACCATAACCACATGTACTGATTAAAGCAGTTTGGGTTGCCACCTTTTTTTCAATTCTTTTTTTCTGAGATTTGATCTTTATAAAGGTTAATGTGTTTAATATTACACAATCATATTGCTAAATTGATAATATTCTTTTTCAAGTATAAGTAGGATTACGACCCGCCGCAATGCGGCGGTGATTCTTTATTTATCCACACGTTATGTTAAACCTGTCAAACGGGGTAAAAATAGACGATGTAAAAACGTTCACCCACACACGCACGTTGCGTCGTGTTAACTCGCAAAATTTAGAACGAAACGAAAAAACGTTAAGCCAAAGACACAACTATGATGTGTTAGGTCACAAAATTTAGAGCCAAGCATAGAGCGAAAAATTTGCGAAAATGGAAACTATAAATGACCAAAGTTGAAAGTAAAAAAAGTTATGAGGATAGATTGCAAAAGATAAAAAGTTTTGGGTTAAAAGTAAAAAAAAACAAATAGTTTTGGGTTAAAAGTAATTTATGAAATACTTTTGGGTGAAAAGTAAAAAAAAAAACTTTTTTTTTGAAACCCCCCAAAGCCAACGTTATGACAACAATATGCATAACAATTTTTTCTTTGAAAACCCCCCAAAGCACACCCCGCGTTGCGGCGGGGCGTAAAACGGTGTCAAATAGTACTAATGTCACACAACCGTCATCGACAACCAACACTGACTTGACCTATAATATGCGTATTGCGACGAACCTGTCAAACATGGAAAAATACAGATAAAAACGTTGAACCACACATGCACGTTGCGTCGTATTAACTCGAAAAATTTAGAACTATACGTAAAACGAAAATTTGCGAAAGATGAAAAGTATAAGTGACAAAAGTTGTGAAGTTAAATTGTAAATAATGAAAAAATTTGGGTTAAAGTTAAAAAAACAAATTATGTAGGGTTAAAATTGGAAAAGGTACAAAACCTTTGGATTAAAACTAAAAAATCAAGTTTTTTTTTGAAAAACTCATAAAGCACAACTTACAACTAATAATGCACAAAAAGTTTGCAAACTTACATAGGTTTTAATTTAATACTTAGCATATAGTTGTGTTTCTTTACTACGGAATAAAATATCTTTTTAGAAATTGACATACATAACAAACCGCCATCCACTCTAAGGCCGGACGGAGTGGGTGTGGAAAAGTGGCGTGTAGCGGCCTCTTCACGCTGGGAACACCGCCCCTTGGGGCGGCGTGGAGTCAATGGCGCGAGGTTCTTCACCGGTGTGGGGGTAATTTTGTTGATGATGTGGCACAAGTTGATTGGTGGTTTATGGTAGGAGGTTTGTGATTGGTGATTTTTTTAATTTTTTTTTAAAACTAACAAAAAAAAGATGGGGCGATTTCCACGCTCAATGCCACCCCGTGCTTTTTTTTACCACATCCTTTGCTAACGTGACTGTCAAATGACTTTTAATGTCTTCTTTTCATGCCCTCCCACTTCGTATAGTCTAAGTAGCATAACATGTTATGAGTTGTCCATAATTTTTTGTGAATATACAACCAAACCCGGCATATTTCATTACTAGAGGTATCATCCATATAATTAACCCTTTTTATTACGTTTTTATAAACTAGTTTATTTAAATTTCTTAGAATTAAGGGTATTAATGTGTATTTAAGATGTTTATTAATAAAATGCTTAGAAATTCAAATAATAGTTTGGCCGGAAAATTTATATTAAATACTTTCTTTGTTCGATTTCCACAAGGGGGTGGGATAAGGCTTAGAGACCATTTAGGTCCTGAGTTCGATTCCCACAAGAGGGGGGGGGGGGGGGGGAGTTCTAGATTTATTGGGTTTCCTCCTGAATTGGTGTACAGACATTATAGCCTAATGAAGATGAATATGATCGGGTGGTTCCGCTGGTGGCACGATAATACTCCAGTAGTCCATCAATGATCCATAATTTGCCATTAAAAAAAACTTTATTTCTTCATAAACTAATTGGCGATACTTACACACTATTGTGAGAGTATTAAAATATGTAAGCCTCAGTTCAACGATTTATATATTAGTATCCACACCATGGAAAAAAAAAGTTTCACATCAAAATGTTGATAAAAACAATCATGTCACAACGACAAGAATGAAATGTTATAAAACATTATATTTTAAAGGTTTTAAGAGGAAAAAAACACAATAAAAAACAAAACCTTAAAGGAGCGTTGACAACTTGAACGTTTGTGCTTCGATGACTAGTACATTATCACACACAATATATCGCTAACGGTATATTCGGAATTTTATATAATATCGATCATATTTTAAAGTTACAAGAGAACAAATAAACAAAAAACATAAAAAGGTATGGGCGGATCACGTGGCATAACATGATTTGCTAAAAAAACAAAGACATAAAGGTTATAAGTTACAACACGTAACACATTCTAACGTTTCTTATATACCTTTGCTTGGAAGGGTTATAAATTATAACACGTAACACATAGCTTACATATTTTGTACATTGATGCTTTACCATTTATGACTTGTAAATTCAATATAATAATAAATAAGTGTCCACTACATTAAAAATACACATTTAAAATATAACTAACCCATTGCGTACTAGCTAAATAGACAAAATGTATAATTATAAAATGCATACATTTTTAAGAGTATACACTTATTATGGTTTAGCGTTAAGAGGGCGTTTGCTCATGAAATTCGAAAAAAAATGAAATGCAAATTTCATATCTCAATTTGTTTGGTTCATAAAAATTGTTAGAATTAAAATCTCAATACTCTTTTTAATATTTTTGATTGAAAAATGAATTAAAATTTTATTCACTCAAATTCATTCATATAAAGAAATTAACAATCCTTTACAGTTCCTTCCAAATTGTGAAAGAGTTCAATCAAAGGAATTAAAATATCTATCCATTCAACGACATCAAATCCACCACCCGTGTTGTCGCCCCACCCCGCCGCCAATCCTGCCACCACCATCGCCCTAGCCCTCACCACCTCCACCTCCACCTTGTTGATCAGTTCTGTTTAAACATAATGGAAAACATGAATAACATACCTGTTACAGCAGACAAGCCAACAGAGAATCCAGTCAGAGATGCAGCCATTGAGTTCGACATACTTGTCAGGATGATCTGGTTCCTCCTTAGGGTGTAACATTATGATGGTGATGAAACCGAAACAAGGGAGAGAATCGGTTAGGAGAGAGAATCGGTTAGGAGAGAGAGTCGTGAATGATGTTATGAGGGTTGTGTAAAAGTCTAATTGTCTAACCCTTAAACTCTCTAATAATCTCCTTATATATACACGCATACATCAGGCTCCCGAATACTGACGCGTAAGGTATCTGGCTCATTTGCTCCTTTTCAACCTCTGTTGTCGGACACTGGAATGAACCAAAAACATCTCCCTTAACTACTGGAGCGACTGAGGGTTTGCACCGTTGCATGTTGTAACGTGTAAGGACACGATCTATGTAAGTCTTTTGAGACAATCCTAAGATCCCTTTGTGTTTATCTCGGTGAATTTCGATGCCAATGACGTAAGAAGCATCTCCGAGATCCTTCATGTCGAAGTTATGCGAGAGTAACTGCTTCGACTCATGCAACATGTCTAAACTATTACTTGCCAATAGAATATCGTCTACATAAAGGACAAGTATAGTAAAGTTACTCCCACTCATCTTGAGGTAGGTGCATTGATCCACTTGATTCTTCATAAAACCTTGTTTCTTCATGACTTCATCAAACTTGAGGTACCATTGACGTGATGATTGTTTTAACTCGTAAATGGATTTCTTTAACTTACAGACTAGATGCTCCTGACCTTCAAGTTTAAAGCCTTCAGGTTGTTTCATGTAAACATCTTCGTCTAAGTCTCCGTTAAGGAAAGTAGTTTTGACATCCATCTGATGCAGCTCTAAATCAAAATGAGCTACTAGGGCCATAACGATCCTTAATGAATCTTTATGAGAGACAGGTGAAAACGTCTCTTGATAATCAATTCCCCCTTTCTGAGTGTAGCCCTTTGCAACCAATCTCGCTTTGTAGCGTTCAACGTTCCCATTCGGATCCAGTTTTGTTTTGAACACCCATTTACAACCTACAGGTTTGACTCCGTTGGGTAATTCTACCAAATCCCAAACGTCATTTTTCTTCATGGATTCAAGCTCATCAATCATTGCTTTGTTCCATTCAGAAGACTGATCACTGCTAATGGCTTCATTATAAGAGATATGATCATTTAGTTTTCCAGCATCCATTTCAGTCAGGTAGGTAACATAATCATCCCAATTAGTAGGCCGTCTTTGCCTAGATGACCTCCTGAGTTGATTATCGGGTTCAGCGTTGTCTTGGTTTTGAGCGTTTGATGTGCCTTCGTTATGAGGTATAATGGGTTCTGATTGTGGAGATGGAGTTAGTGCAGTAGCTTCAGGTGCAGTTGTTGCATTGGGTACAAGAGGAGTAAACGGAGTAATGGTAAGCTACGAGTCTCTCCCCCCGCGTCTTGTACTTCTTGCAATTCTTCGTAAGGGTTGGTACTGATCCCACTGACCTTGAAATCCTCCAGGAACGCAGCACGCTTGGTTTCAACAATACGGGTGACATGGGAAGGACAATAGAAACGATAACCCTTTGAATGATAAGGATACCCGATAAAGAAACAGGTAACTGTTTTAGGGTCAAGTTTCCTTAGGAAAGGATTATAGAGTTTTGCTTCAGCAATGCAGCCCCATACTTTCATATATTTAAGACTCGGTTTCCTTCCTGTCCAAAGTTCATAAGGAGTTTTAGGGACATACTTAGAAGGAACTCTATTGAGTATATGAACAACTGCTTTTAATGCTTCAGTCCAGAGGAATAATGGTAAATTAGTGTTGGCTAACATACTGCACACCATGTTCATAAGGGTACGATTTCTTCGTTCAGCGACACCATTCTGCTGCGGTGTACCAGGCATGGTGTATTGGTTCACAATCCCCTGGCCCTTACAAAACTCATAAAATGGACCAGGAGCTTGACCCACATCAGTATGTCTTCCATAATATTCACCGCCTCTATCTGATCTCACAACTTTAATCTGACGATCTAATTGTTTTTCAACTTCAGCTTTATAATCTTTAAAAGTTGTAAGAGATTCAGATTTTTCCTTAATAAGATACAAGTACATGTAACGAGAATAATCATCAATGAAAGTGATAAATGAAGTATGTCCTGTTATGCCAGCGATTTGATAAGGACCACTAATGTCAGTATGAATGAGTTCTAATAGATTAGAGCTCCTAGTGGCACCTTTCTTATTCGCTAATGTCATTTTGCCTTTAAGATATTTGACACATGTTCCAAAATCAGTGAAGTCGAGAGGAGGTAAGACTTCATCCTTCACGAGACGATTTAATCGTTCTTTTGAGATGTGGCCTAAACGTTGATGCCACAACATAGATGAAGTCTCTAAGTCTCGAATCTGTTTCATCTTTGTGAGTGATTCATTAATATTATATGACAACAAAGATTTGTAAAAATCATCATCTAGTTCTAATCTATAGAGACCACCATCCAGAATGCCAGTACCATAAACAACGGAATCATAGAGAATAGAGAGTTTGCGATGACCATGAGAAACGACAAAACCGTCCATGTCCAACTTTGGTCCTGATACAAGGTTCCGAGTTACCTCAGGAAGATGTAAGGTATCATAAAGTTTAATACATAAACCAGTTTTCAAAAATAATTGTAATGTTCCTATGGCCTTCACTTCTAATTCCCGATCACCCCCAACTTTAAGTGTTCTTTGGTTTCTTCCCAGCTTCCGGATTGAAAGGAATCCCTGAGTAGAGTTGGTTACATGAACCATAGAACCAGAATCAAACTACCAAGAATTAGCAGGAACATTTAAATTAAAGGACTCAAGTATCATGAAAAAATCGTTACCTTTATTAGCCAGCCACTACTTGAAGTCAGGGCATTCCTTTTGCTTATGTCATGTTTTCTTACAGAACTTGCAATAGGGTTTGCCTAAGGAGCTCTTAGAGCTGGAAGGTGTACTTGTATTAGGATTTGGTTTTTGGACTTTAGAAGCATCATTCCTTTGATGGTTGTTCTTCCTCTTCTTAGAGTTGGAGGTGGTGAAGTTAGCAACATCAGTAGTGCGATCTATCTTCATACGCTCTTCCTCCTGTACGCACATAGCGACCAACTCACTCATCGTCTGTAACACCTCGAAAATTCATGTCCAATAATGTATGGACACGTGTCACGGACTTTAAACGTGTAAAGAATTAAGTTAAAGGGACTAAAGTTGACAAACAAGGAAACTATGTGAATATAAGGGTCCAAAGTGTCAACAAAGGATAAATATATTCTAAAATAGCCCTACATGATGTTTATAACCTTAAACGAATAAATCATGGATCATACGAACCTAATCGTGAAAGAAAGTGAGGAATTACAAACTACAGGGGTTAAATGTGTCAACATGTTTAAAGTATACCTCTGAGTGACCTTTTAGCAAACCCGAAGCTTTGTAATGATAAATTATACTCACTAGAATATGTGGTAAAAAAAAAATTTCACCAAGTTTCGATATCGTATGAGAAAGTTATGACAATATTCGTATACGAGGGGTTAAAAGCGTCAACGTTGAAATTTGTGACTTTTCGGGTAAGCACAAAGTTAACCAAGGGCTTAACCAAGTTTGTAAAAGTCTTAAGGTCCTTAAAAATCAAGTTAGAGGGCCAAAAGTGCAAGAAAAACACTTAAAACCACGTTACAAAGGACCAGGGACTGAAATGTAATAAGTGAAACTTGTTTGGCCTGTTGCGCCGGTTTTAGGCGCCCCGCGAGGGACCCTTCGCGACCCGCGTACAACCTGCCAGCGCAGAATCTGCGCACAGCTGCCTGTTGCAGCTCTGAAACCGACTTTAAACATTTGTTTTCTTATACCAGGGGCTCTCCAATGGTTTAACATGCAATAGGGGCACTTGTCTTGATCTGGAGACCTTGGTAGACCTCTTTGGCATGATCCTAGATGATCAAATTCAATATATAAGGAGCATCAAGTTGCAACATTTCACACTTCAAGTTGCAAACTCTCACAAGACTCACTTCTGGAGCTCCTCTGATCAGCAACAAAGTTTCTTAGGCTCCCTAATCGTGCATAGGACTATTGTAAGTGTCCTTAACCCTTCATAATTCAGTTTAGCCTAGTTAATTAACTAAAAGTCAAACCGTCGTAATTAACGTTTGACTTCGAGATTAAATAATATTGGCTCAGTCAATTCTCAAATTGAAAGTACCTATAAGTAGGTAATTATGTGGGTAATAAACTCTTAAAAGGGTACTCTCTGATTCCCACTCTAACTAGGTCAATTGTCGGGTCAAACTTGTTATTAAAAAGTCAATAGAATGCTTATTTTCAAATTAATGCATAATTAGCAAGGTAAGAGACATGCAACCTGTTTTATCATTAATATAACTTAGTAATTAATGTAAGAACATGTCTAAACATGTTCAACCCGACAATTTTCAGTTTAGACTCGGATCAGAACTGAAAGTCGCATAATTTAACTTTCGCTTTGACTTTCAGTTCTAACCCGTTTAAGCATGTTTTAGAATTGCCTTAGAGCTTTATTTGGACCAGGTTTCATATAAGTATAACTCTCTGAGATTATACAACTTGGTTCATTAGTTATCCGATTCATATGCATGTTTCCGTTAAGTGCTTAAATGTTGACTATTATGCCCTTTTGACTATAAAACGTGATTTTTGAAAAAGTAAAAGAGTAGAAACCTTAGTTACTAATTTATAAACTTGCACCTAAAATTTGACATTAGTTTGAGGTCTAGATTAAGAGTTATGCTCATTAGCGTAATTAGAAAGTTTTTTATTAAATAAATGGCGTAATTAGCATATAGCCTATCTAAACCCACTTTTTGATATCAAACTTTTTATCCACTGATGTAATATAATATTTTGGAATTTTTGAAGATTTTTATTTAATTTTTGGCTGAGCATAACATAGGTCTCTAAGTTTGATTCGGTTAATGCCGGTTTTGCCCTTTTAAGCCATAAAATGAGTTTTACAAATCCTTTTGAACCCAAACCTTTTTCTACTGATTTTATTTGATAAATAAAATATTTTGAGCCTTCTGGAATTATAAAAATATCAGCTTTCCTTTAAAAACCCGGAAATGGCTCCAAATCGCCTTTTTAAGCGTTTTTAACGCATAGTATGTACTAAAACTATATTAAACATATAAGGTTGATACCTACTGATATTTTTAGTATATTTTTATATATTAACAGTAAGTAAAAATTTTTAAACTCATGTTTCCAGTTTTGACCTTTTAAGCCTAAGTGAAATTACCAAAATACCCCTAAGGTGCATAGTTTGGTTTTAAATGATAAATTTCACCTATAGGTCATACCCTACTGTTATAACTTATTAAATTAAGTATATTTACTGAATAAATCAGACCTGTAACTCAGATTACTAATTAAACTCTTGTCATCATCATCATCATCATACTCAGTATATCCCACCAATAGCAAAGCTAAGGTAGGGTCTGAGGAGGGTGAGATGTAGACAGCCTTACCTCTACCCCGTAGGAATAGAGAGGCTGCTTCCAATGAGACCCCCGGCTCGATTGTGGTTTTGAATCAAGCCTTGGACATAAGGCACATAACACTCAGCAATTGAGACAAACGCCGATTAGTGCATGCACCCCCTTGTCTTTTGGCTATCAACGCCACCACATGATGCATGATTAACCGTCCCCCTCTTTTAACGTTATTTTCACGAAATTAGTAAAATAACGTTAAAATTAGTGCACTTTCACTTTTGCCCCCCGAGCGCCCACGCATATATACATTATATGAGCATACCGCAAGCGGGGCGTACTAATTAAACTCTTGTATAACCTTTTAAATGACCAAAATGCCCTCACAAGGCATAATTTGAGTTTAAATCCATTTCGGGCATAATAGGGGATATCTTACTGATGTCTCAACATATTTAAGGCATATTAACTTAGAAACTTGTATATGACTCTTATGGTTACCCGTTACGCCCTTTTCGTGTTCGGTTCGGTTTATGTAACTAGTTTGCATAAATTGACCGAAACGGGTCAAACCTTATCATTTTGTCTCAAAATCCAGAATGTGTTTAGTTTACCCATATTATACAAGTCTTCAAACTTGTTGGGTCTAAATCACATTCCATTCCGGTCTTCGCTTAATCGTGCGTTTGAACCGTATCTTCCTTTAAAACTAACCGGTCTAAGCTTAAGCTTAATTAAAGACCCGTTAGAAATCTAATAGGTTATTATAAACCTTTGTTCCAGAATAGGGGACCCAGTAAAAGCTACACGCACTTGCTAATTGTGATTTATACTTGCAAAGGTAAATACTTTTAACTTATTTTCCTTTATACGGGCTTGGGGTACGGTATATAAAATACCGCTTGGTCGGGCATTGAATCTTTAATCGAATAGAGGTTAAACCATTGATATGCTCCGTTTTGAAATGTTTTGTTTGCTTAAAGCCTTTGGGGGGTTAATGACCATGTCCCGGATATCCTTGGCATCATCTTTTCGAGATGGCCACGACCTAAGCACGGGGTGTAGGCGTACACCCGTAAGTGCCTAACCAAATAATGTGGTGTGTCTATTGATCTTTAACCCGGTCTACGGATCGGGCTACTGAACGCATAAGAAACATGTAATTCACTTACAAGATTATATTCAAATAATTATCACAAGTTATAAAATGTTTTGTGCCACGTGCATTCAAATCAATTTTCAAACCTTTTCAAAATGAGTCAGTTAAATTGTATTTACCAGTGTAAACTGACGTATTTTTCAAAAGGTTAAGTGCAGGTACTACTCGTACTAGGCTGGCTGTCTTCTAGCGTCCACAATAAGTCTCGCAAGCTTGGATGTCAATAAAACTGTTGAACAATATCTCCTTTTTATTTTGATCCGCCTGTGGATCCGTTTCAACTATTTCGTGATATTTAATATTACAATTTATTAAAGTTGAAATGAATCTATCTTTGCTTCCGCTGTGCATTTAAATTTGTGTTGTTTGACTGTGATGATATCAACTACGTCACGATACTCCCCACCGGGCCCACCGATAATACGTGGAAATATCGGGGTGTGACAGGTTGGTATCAGAGCCAACGCTGAGTGAATTAAACACTAGTCTTTTGTGTTTAATCTCAGTTACACAATTGCACATTCCTCGATTCTTGAGTCTAGACAAAGGACTTAGGATTAATCCAAAATTGTTTTATATTTTTATTTTTGTCTTTTATATATACTTGTTGTATCACTTGTTTGTTTTTGACAAGTTAAACAAAATGCCACCAAGAATGAGAGGGAGTGGAAGAGGAAAAGGGCCACTCGTCGCCCCAAATGACCATGAAGCCGGACCTTCGCACCGGCGAACACCGTCAGATCCCCACAACCCGGGTCCTCAAGATCCCTGGAGGACCTACATTGAACCAGCAAGGCGCTCAGTTTCGCCGAGTACCTCCCCTTCTTTTCCACACTCTTTCGGGCCTCATTCTGAAAATGAGCCCCATAATTCCCACCAATCCTACATTCCTTTCCAAGGTCACAACTCACCTTTCAACCACCTGTCACCTATCTTCCAGGGCCAGTTCAACCCGGCCAACTACCTTGGAGAACCAGTGGGTTTTAACCCACTAGGACCGAAGGACCATTTTTCTGGTGGCAACGCGATGGAAATAGATGAGGACACTGATCCTGCAGAGCCACCGTCCGGAACCCCTAACCACCCCATCGAAATTTCGGATGGGTCACCTTTTGTGGGATCATCTTATAATGGTCCCGACAACTATGAGGAGAGGTTCAGACAGTGTGACTAGGTGTTTACCCCCAGTTACCACAACTCTCCGCAGCAGCAACAACATCAGCAGGATCCTTTCGAGGATTCTCGATTTGTCGCGGTCACTCCACCGCCACCACCAGTCCAGCAACAGCCTCCGGAGCCTCCGAGGCGAAGAAGATAGAACGCACGGATATCCGCGCGAGGAGGAGTGCGCACCAACACCCCTCCACTTTCAAGTGGCAGCCGCTACTCGCCACTTCATGAAGAGCCGCAGACGGGTGAGCCTTCAAACCCCGTCTCGGAAGTAAACTCAGCGCCGGTCACACCGCCACCATTGGGATTTGGCGACCCTATACCTACATACACCGGTGCGGCGGCATATAATCCCTTCGAGCAGCCGATCCACACCAATTACAACTATGCCGAGGCTGATCCTTACTTGGTAGCGGCGGACTACAACGCTCTCCATCCGGAAGGTCCCTATGGAGGTCCTTGGACTACGGGATACCCGACTTATGGATACCCACCATATGGGTATCAGCAACCGCCGCCCCCTCAACCTCCGCATTATCAGCAACCCCCGCAGCCGCCGGTGATGTCACCACCACAGTATCAAGAAATCCTTCAAGGGATAAATGAGGTGCGGGAAGACCGTAGGCATAACCGAGGGATGTTCAAGAAAGTGGTGGACTTAATCAAGGGAAAAAACAAGAAGGACCATTAGATCCTTCATTTGTTTATTTTATTATTGTAATCATGTCCCTGCGTGGACATTTGTTTCTGTATTCTGCCCCTGCGTGGGCATGTCTTTTAGTATTCTGCCCCTGCGTGGGCATGTCTTTCTGTTGACCCCTGCGTGGGTATGTTTATTTTGTTTCGCCCCTGCGTGGGCATGTTATTTTGTAGAAGTCCCGTTTAGGGCAAAATTTGTACTGATTAAATTATGATGGAATGATTTAATTTTAATTTTCATTTTTGCTGCTAATTATATACATAAACATAAAGCATAAAATAAATGAAAATAATAAACCTATTATAAGATCTACCATTATAATTAAAATGGCAAAATCTATAAAGGATCAGACCTAGCCACATGTCACCTTAAGACAGGGCCAAGATGGTATTTCCATAATTAGACTTAGATCCATATAAACATCTCAATTTAAGATTATTCTGCGTTAGTTATTAAAAAGAATCTTAAAAGGTAAAACCTAGCTTGAATGTCATTATAAGACCTGGCCAATATCGTAAAACCTGTTTAAAATATTCAAATCCTTGTTAACATCTGCAAACATGTTAACATTCTTGGCTAATGTGATCTGCAAAAATCACACATGTCACCTTTGTGCTAAATTATCTCAGTTATTTATTATTATTTAAACATCCGATTGTGATGTAATGCCTACGGGCTATAATTACTATCATATAAGGCAAAAGACAGTCGTAGATTATAAACTCCCTGTCTAGAAAGGTAGTGAACCTTGATTTAAACCTTAATAACTAGATCCTATAAGATCTAAATTTAAAATTTAAAATTTTCCACGTGACTAGGCCTGTTGTGCCAATATTTTATTTCATTCTAGAACAGGGTTACTAATAAAAAGTCCCGAATGAAATTACTTAACAAATTAACTAGTATGGCTCTTTAATTACCATGGTTAATAAATTATCGAGATGACAGACCTATTATAATTCCCTAAAATGAATCATTGTCATCGTCTTATGTAGTAGTTCAACTACATGGCCGAGTCTGACGAGGTCAACAGTCGGCCAAAGGAGAATCATGACGCCACCAAAATCAATATAACTGGCGCAGAACTCCAAGCATTGATTGAAAATGCTGTCACTAAAGCCATAGAGAGGCAATATAGTGAATCGAGTAGTACTCGAAGCAGGACCCAATCAGCACCCCATTCCAAACCAAAAAAAACATTCTGAGGCTCATAGTAAGCCACCCTCTAAGCTAGATAAGCCAAAGAAGGATGAGGACGATCATCACTCCTCGAACCAGCAAAGTGTCCCATTAAAGAGGATCGAGCTTAAACAGGAACCGCGAGGTAAGTCCTGTACATATAAATACTTCGTCTCATGCAAACCCAGAGACTTTACTGGGGATAAAGGAGCGATTGACTGCATGACCTGGTTGGATGAAATGGATACCGTAGTTGATATCAGCGGGTGCGCTGATAAGGATGTAGTAAAATTTGTATCTCAATCGTTCAAAGGTGAGGCCTTAGCCTGGTGGAGATCGTTGATTCAAGCTACTGGGAAGATTCCACTGTACAATATGACATGGGAACAATTTGTTACCCTCATCAAGGAGAACTACTGTCCTCAGCATGAGGTTGAAAAGATCGAGTCGTATTTTCTGTCTTTGGTAATGAAAAATCTGGATTGCCAAGCTTACCTTACGAGCTTTAACACAATGTCAATGTTGGTTCCTTATCTGGTGACCCCGGAACCCAAAAGAATAGCTCGTTTCATTGGGGGGTTTAGCCCCAGAGATTAAAGCAAGTGTAAAAGCTTCTCGGCCAACTACATTCAGGCCTGTAGCTGATATATCCATATCCCTCACGTTGGACGCGGTCAGGCAGAGATCGCTGAGGAACACGGATGACGAGAAAAGGAAGCGTGAAGATGACAATTCACGACGGTCAGATAAGAAGCACCGGGGAAATAATGACCACAAGAAGGGGTCGGGATCTAAGAAGGATGGGCAACAATCTGGAGATAAGCCCAAGTGTAAGGTTTGTAAGAAGCACCATTTCGGGAGGTGCAGACTTGAGTCGAAATCCTAGTCTCAGCCGAGGCCATGTGGGATTTGCAAATCTTCGGAACATAAGACCCTAGAATGTAAGAAGCTGAAGGACGCAACGTGCTACAGTTGCAATGAAAAAGGGCACATTAAGTCCAATTGCCCAAAGATCACCAAGAAAACCGAGGATGGGAAAAAGACCAATGCTAGAGTCTTCAAGATGGATGCAAAAGAAGCTGTTCAGGACGACAACGTGATCACAGGTACTTTTCTCATAAATGATGTTTATGCTAGAGTATTGTTTGATTCTGGAGCGGATAAGTCTTTTGTGGATAAAAAGTTTTGTGAATTGTGGAAATTGCCTGTAAAATCCTTAAGTGTGAAGTATGAGGTGGAATTAGCTGATGGAACAATAGAAACCGCCTCAACTGTTTTAGATGGATGTGTTATATCCATTAGGAACCACTCTTTTCCTTTGTCCTTACTTCCCTTTAAGCTAGCCGGTTTTGATATAGTTATATGTATGGATTGGTTATCACATAACGAAGCCCAGATTGTGTGCAATAGAAAGCAAGTGTAGTCAAAACTCCGTCTGGTGAGTCAATTACCATTTAGGGGGATACCCAGCATGGATTTCCTGAGCGAGTGTCTATGCTCAAGGCATCTAGATGCTTGAAGAAGGGTTGTGTCATTTATATGGCACATGTTACTATTTGTAACAACTCTCATCAAAAGTCATATTTATTAAATTAATTTGACCAATAGGAAACCTAATTAAGACACCCAAGTGATTCTGCACAAACCCTAAAATTTTCAGAACAATCAGAATCAGGATCAGGGCCCCTAAAACTCAGCGGGGGGGGGGGGGGGGGGGTACACCCTAGTTAACGATTATCTACATAAAACGTTGTCAAACTTGAAATTTACGAAACTACTAACTCAGCTAGGCCAGTCCCACACGTGGCTACCCTATCAATTTTATTTATCCCTTACGGACCGTAAGGGTTTATGCTTACGGTCCGTAAGCTAGTCCAAAATCGTGTATAAATAGCAGAGGTTGGCACTTGAAATTCTGCGTATGTTCGACGAAGAAATTCGTTCTAGGCACCGAGTTACGTTCTGTTTACCACAATTAACACACACGGATCACTAATCGATGCCGCAATCAGGGTATTAACTCAAACGCTGATACGATTCAATGTCCGATTGATCAAAATATCCAATGGATGTTTAAGTGCTGCCCACATTAGGGTTTATGCTTTGTCATTCGTCGTTAATTCGATGGATGTTTAAGTATCGCACTTTGTCATTCGTTGTGAGGATTTGATCTCGTGAGTTATCGTAAATGCTGTATTAAGTTACTAACCGAATTGTGTGCTTGTTATTAAATTAGGTTGAAAAGGCTAAATCAGTAGGCTAGGCTCTGCTCAAATTAAATCTGCAATGTGAGCCATTCTCTTTTTATCAAATATTTTACAATACCTCAAATTATTTTCAAAGGTTATAATTACAGGGACTAAGTCGTGGATATCTTAAATCACTGGCTAGTGGGGTATTGTGCACATTACTAATTTTCTCCCAGCTAAGTTCATTGACCTACTAGGGATAATCATCACTATTTAGGTTCATTGATCTAATAGTGATATGACCATCGTCACCATTGTGATATGTCACCATTGTGACAGGACGCCAGATAAAAATAAGATAGAAGCCATTGTAATCGCTCTTATGCTGTAATTAATAACTATGCATCATTTTATGCAAAATGAATGATTCACTCAGTATTTCCCGCTGACAAAACCTTTTTCAAACATGTTTCAGGTGACCTGTTATGAACCAGGAAAAGTGCCATATAGCACTACAAGCTTGAGAAAGTGGCTCAGGATAAAATAAAGAAACATGTTTTGTAAAATAAAAGATTTCTCCGTGAAATCTCAAGATTGTAAATTATCGGGTTTTATCCCGAGTTGTGAAATAAAATAATCGGGAAATATTTCAGTTTTAAAAAGATCCTGATGATAAACTTCCGCTGTTAAACTCAATTAATTAAATACCACGGGATTTCTGTCCCGCCGCTCCTGAAACGGGTCAAACCGGGTCAGGGGCCGTGACAGAAAAAGGTGGTATCAGAGCCACTGATCGAGCCACTGATTAAGCCAATTAAGTATTTAGAAAATACTTAATTTGTATTAATTGCTATTTTGTGATTATGTGTTTTATTATCTGACTAATTTTGTACAGTATGGGCAGATCTTTATATGTTAACCACTGTAGCAGTAAATACAAATCCTTAAATAATTTGATTCAAAGTTTTAGCACCCGGATTACCTACAGTCTAGAAAGTTACCCAGTAAATAAATAAGTAAACCTTAGTGTGTTTTAATTTTCAGTTGTTTTGATAATTACCCAGTATGAAATACTATTTAAAAGTTTTTCTATAAAATTTTGTTATGATTTTTAACTTAGTAATTGTGTGTATTTTGCATAAACAGCATGAGTGATTTGTCTGAAGCCTTTCAGAATTTAAATCTCTATTCAGTAAGAATAGAGGTTTCCAGAGATTTCAATAGGTATATACCAGACATAGAAGAGCCTATAGAATTTAACGCTTTACCTCTCGAGAAACCCAAGCCTAAGAAAATGGAAATTGGGGAAAGCTCTAGGCAAATTGAGGGGTTACCATCTCAGGAAGAGTTAGATTTTATAATGGCAAGCTATAATACTATTAAACCTGTTAATGAAAATGTTTTTATTCACTCTCTTGAAACACAACTACCAATGAACTTAGAACCAGCTATTCCAAACCCTTCAATCCACTCGCAAATAGACGAA
Source organism: Helianthus tuberosus (assembly GCA_030545235.1). NCBI lineage: Eukaryota > Viridiplantae > Streptophyta > Magnoliopsida > Asterales > Asteraceae > Helianthus > Helianthus tuberosus. The sequence continues at coordinate 197,020,497 of CM060400.1, forward strand.
TGGTTGACTAATGAAATACAGCTTCAAAACCATCCCTATAAGCTTTTTCCTCAGTTCGATCTAGAACCTTTACCAAATTTACCAATGAGTAACGAGAATATGGCTGAACTCCGCCACTTTGGCGAAGAACTAATGGATGCTGGGAATAGGATCCAAGAGATTGGGGGACAGATCTCCTGGGAATACGATGAGAGGGAACGCCGTTACTAGAATATCATCTGACAAAGGATAGGGGATTTATGGAACTGTGGTTGTGTAATAGTAATAGTAAAATCAGTATGTGTAAAATAAATAATTAAACGGTTGTATATAGAAGCATGCTATCATCTATAACACAAATAAAATTTTAGAAAATTTACAAATTTTGTTTGTATATTCATTTACATGATTATGTGCAATTAATTGTGACATTGGATTATTTCTTTTATACTAATTATTTATCTATAAACTAGATATCAGATGGAAAACGCTAATAATGAACCAGTTAATGAGGTTAATCAATCTGAGCAACAACCGGGGGATCAATTTATGACTAGGCAGGATATAGAAAATATCGTTGCTCAAGGAATAGCCAACGCCATTCCAGCAATAGTTGCTCAAGGGATAGCCAACGCTATTCCATCAATCATTGCTGCTGTTAAAAATCCAATCGAACCGCAACAAATCGTTCCTAGCAAACGTATTTCTGAAGATAACTTCAGTAATAGCATAAATGGAGGCGGTAATAATGTTAATCATGATAATGAACCACGACAAGCTCCTCCTCCTAAGAAAATGAAAGTTGCAACGCCTGGTTGCACTTACAAAGAATTTCTTGCTTGTAAACCCACTGAGTTTGCAGGCAATGAAGGAGCGACTGCGGCACTGCGTTGGTTAGAGAAAACCGAGGCAGTAATTGCCATAAGTAAATGTGCTCAGGATGATCAGGTCATGTACGCGTCAAACCTTTTCAAAGAAGGGGCGCTAGAATGGTGGAATATGGTGTTACAAGCAAAAGGAAGAAGGATGGCGTATGCTATGAACTGGGAAGAATTCAAGAGCTTTGTAGAAAGAAAATTCTGTCCCGAGTATGAAAAGGAACAAATGACAAATAAGTTTCTAACCCACCGGATGGTGGATGTAGATTGTCGAGGGTATACTACGACATTCTTCGAGTATGCTCGAGTAGTACCAACCCTGGCTTCGCCAGAACCGGTACTTATTTCTCGTTATATTTGGGGATTGATTGCCGAAATCCGTAATATCGTCAAAGCTGCGAAATCTCGCACGATTGATGATGCGGTAGATTTAGCCAATACTCTGACTGACGAACTAGTACGGACAAGAGAAGAAAATAGAAGGAAGGAAGTAGCCCAAAAGATTACCCAAGGATTCCGTCCGGGTAACCATAACAATTTCAAGAAAGGAGGGAATGGGCAATCTTCCACTAGTCCATTTTGCAATTTTTGCAAAAGAAAGCATTTTGGAAGATGCAAAGGATATTGCAATATTTGCAAAATTCCGGGGCATCAAGAAGAGGACTGCAGGAGGAAGAAATTTTCAGTCTGCTACAACTGTGGAGAAGCTAGACATCTTAGGCCAGATTGTCCAAAACTGAACAAACCATCTGACAATAAAGCCAAACCTGCAGAAGGAGCAAAAAGGAATGTAAGAGCCTTCCAACTGACTACTAAGGAAGCTGAGCTCATTCCAGATGTGATAGCCGGTACGTTCTTAGTTCACAACGTTTACACAAAAGTATTATTTGACTCTGGTGTAAACCAAAGTTTTATAAATACTTCATTCTGCCAAACTCTTAACTTACCTTTAACCAGCATTAGGAAAATTTCTACAGTAGAAATGGCAGATGAGAATTCAGTTAAAATAAATAAGATTCTGCAAAACGTAGAAATAGAACTTTTAAGTCATAAATTTTCTGCCCTGTTATCTATGAAATTAGTTGAATTCGATGTTGTGTTAGGAATGGATTGGTTAGTAAACAATCATGCTCGAATTATCTGTGATAAAAATTCCATAGAAATTTGTGCACCCACTGGAGAAGTAATAATGATTACTTGAGATAAGCCATGTAAACCCATAAAGTTCATATCAGTAATGAAAGTTGCTAATTATGAACAAAAGCAAGGAATAGTATATATAATTTCAGTAATCATTAATACTAAAGATAAAGAATCTAAGGAATTTCTGTAGTTTCAGAATACCCAGATATATTCCCAGAAGAGTTACCAGGGTTACCACCAGATAGGAAGGTAGAATTTAGAATTAATCTAATTCCAGGAACTATACCGATAACCAAGGTACCTTATCGGTTAGCACCCATAGAAATATTAAAACTAAGAAAGCAATTAGATGAATTATTAAGTGAAGGTTTCATACAACCTAATTTATCCCCGTAGGGGGGTATCAGTGTTATTTGTTAAGAAAAAGGATGTTTCAATGAGAAGGTGTATTGATTATATTAAATAAAGTTACAATTAAGAATCGATACCCATTACCTAGAATTGATGATCTATTCGATCAATTCCAGAAAGAATAGATATTTTTCTAAGATAGATTTATGATTCGGATATCATCAATTGAAAGTACAAGAAGAAGACATACCTAAAACTGCTTTCAGAACTAGGTATGGTCATTACGAGTTTACAATCATGCCCTTCGGATTAATGAATGCCCTGCAGCATTCATGGAAATGATGAATAGGATCTGTAAACTATATTGGATAAATTTGTAATTATCTTCATCGACGATATACTTATTTATTCCAAAAGTCAGGAAGAACATTGTTAACAATTGCATGCACTCTTAACTTTGTTAAGAAAAGAGAAGCTTTACGCCAAATTCTCGAAGTGTGAATTTTGGCTGCCAGAAGTGCAATTTCTAGGTCATATGGTGAATCATGAAGGTATTCACGTAAATTCTGCTAAGATAGCAGCAATTACCAAATGGAAGGTTCCGCAATCCGCAATGGAAATTAGAAGTTTTATAGGTTTAGCCAGATACTATATTAAGAATTTTTCCAAGATAACTATACCATTAACTAAGCTAACCTATAAAACAGTTAAGTTTGAATAGGGACCTAAACAAGAAGAAGCCTTTAGGATCTTAAAGCATAAATTAACAAAATTCTAGTTTTACCAGAAGGAACTGAAGATTTTGAAGTATATTGTGATGCTTCAAAACCAGGATTAGGATGTGTGCTAATGCAACGCAAGAAGGTAATTGCGTATGTCTCAAGACAATTGAAAAGGCACGATGAAAATTATACGACTCATGACTTAGAGTTAGGAGCTGTAATTTTTGCCCTTAAGATTTGGAGACATTATCTGTATGGAAGAAAGTTTACTATCTATACGGATCATAAGAATTTAAGATATATATTTGGGCAAAAAGAATTAAACATGAGGCAAAGGAAATGGATGAAAATCCTAAGTGACTACGACTGTGATATTCAGTATCACGAAGGAAAGACTGAAGACGGCTAGAGATCGCCAGAAGAGTTATACAGATAATAGACGGAAGCCATTGGAATTTCAAATTGGAGACAAAATGCTATTGAAAGTATCTCCTTGGAAAGGAATTGTTAGATTCGGTAAGAAAGGAAAGCTAAGTCCAAGGTACGCAGGACCATTTTCAGTAATCCAACGTATAGGACCAGTTGTTTATCATTTACAACTACCAGGAGAGTTAGCTGGAATACATGATGTATTTCATGTATCCAATCTCAAAAAAAAAAAAATATCTATCAGACGAATCTTTGGTAATACCTTTCCAAGATATAAAGGTAAACGAGTAGTGTTAGTTAAAGTAAAGTATGATTCAAAGATATGATCCTAATACATTTAGGAGTTAGAATCAGAAATGAAGCGAAAGTATCCTCAATTATTCAAGTAAATCTCGAGGACGAGATTTTGATTAAGGTGGGGAGAATGTAACAACTCTCATCAAAAGTCATATTTATTAAATTAATTTGACCAATAGGAAACCTAATTAAGACACCCAAGTGATTCTGCACAAACCCTAAAATTTTCAGAACAATCAGAATCAGGATCAGGGCCCCTAAAACTCAGGGGGGGTACACCCTAGTTAACGATTATCTACATAAAACTTTGTCAAACTTGAAATTTACGAAACTACTGACTCAGATAGGCTAGTCCCACACGTGGCTACCCTATCAATTTTATTTATCCCTTACGGACCGTAAGGGTTTATGCTTACGGTCCGTAAGCTAGTCCAAAATCGTGTATAAATAGCAGAGGTTGGCACTTGAAATTCTGCGTATGTTCGATGAAGAAATTCGTTCTAGGCATCGAGTTACGTTCTGTTTACCACAATTAACACACACGGATCACTAATCGACGCCGCAATCAGGGTATTAACTCAAACGCTGATACGATTCAATGTCCGATTGATCAAAATATCCAATGGATGTTTAAGTGTTGCCCACATTAGGGTTTATGCTTTGTCATTCGTCGTTAATTCGATGGATGTTTAAGTATCGCACTTTGTCATTCGTTGTGAGGATTTGATCTCGTGAGTTATCGTAAATGCTGTATTAAGTTACTAACCGAATTGTGTGCTTGTTATTAAATTAGGTTGAAAAGGCTAAATCAGTAGGCTAGGCTCTGCTCAAATTAAATCTGCAATGTGAGCCATTCTCTTTTTATCAAATATTTTACAATACCTCAAATTATTTTCAAAGGTTATAATTACAGGGACTAAGTCGTGGATATCTTAAATCACTGGCTAGTGGGGTATTGTGCACATTACTAATTTTCTCCCAGTTAAGTTCATTGACCTACTAGGGATAATCATCACTATTTAGGTTCATTGATCTAATAGTGATATGACCATCGTCACCATTGTGACATGTCACCATTGTGACAGGACGCCAGATAAAAATAAGATAGAAGCCATTGTAATCGCTCTTATGCTGTAATTAATAACTATGCATCATTTTATGCAAAATGAATGATTCACTCAGTATTTCCCGCTGACAAAACCTTTTTCAAACATGTTTTAGGTGACCTGTTATGAACCAGGAAAAGTGCCATATAGCACTACAAGCTTGAGAAAGTGGCTCAGGATAAAATAAAGAAACATGTTTTGTAAAATAAAAGATTTCTCCGTGAAATCTCAAGATTGTAAATTATCGGGTTTTATCCCGAGTTGTGAAATAAAATAATCGGGAAATATTTCAGAATATCCTGAAGTTTTTCCTGAAGAACTACCTGGTTTACCACCAGATAGGCAAGTGGAATTCCGAATTGACATCATCCCTGGAGCAGCACCTGTTGCTAGAGCACCTTATAGGTTGGCACCAACAGAGATGAAGGAGTTGAGGACGCAGTTAGATGATCTGCTAGCCAAAGGTTTCATTAGACCTAGCTCGTCTCCTTGGGGAGCGCCGATCTTGTTTGTCAAGAAGAAGGATGGATCGATGCGTTTGTGCATCGATTACCGTGAGCTTAATAAGGTCACTATCAAGAATAGGTATCCTTTGCCCAGGATCGACGATCTGTTCGATCAATTACAAGGGGCAAGCTACTTCTCTAAGATCGACTTGAGGTCAGGATATCATCAATTAAAGGTTAAAGATGAAGATGTACACAAGACTGCATTTAGGACTCGTTTTGGTCATTACGAGTTCCTAGTGATGCCTTTTGGGCTCACTAATGCACCTGCCACATTCATGGATCTCATGAATCGCGTCTGCAAGCCCTACTTGGACAAATTTGTCATCGTCTTCGTTGAAGACATCCTCATCTACTCAAAGAACCAAGCTGACCATGAGAAGCACCTTCGCTGTATTCTTAAACTTCTACATCGTGAGAAACTCTACGCCAAATTTTCGAAGTGTGAATTTTGGCTTCGAGAAGTCCAATTCCTTGGACATGTGGTTAGTGAGCATGGTATACAAGTGGATCCCGCTAAGGTGGAAGCTGTTATGAATTGGCAAGAGCCAAAGACGCCTACATAAATTCATAGTTTCCTGGGTTTAGCAGGATACTATAGACGATTTATTGAAAACTTCTCAAGAATTGCAGCACCCCTGACTTTACTCACTCGCAAGAAAAGAAAGTTTGACTGGGGGCCTAAGCAACAAGAGTCTTTTGATATTCTGAAGCAAAAGTTGAGCAACGCTCCTGTATTGACGTTTCCTGATGGAATTGATGAATTTGTAGTATACTGTGATGCATCACACACCGGTATGGGCTGTGTGCTCATGCAAAAAGGTAAAGTCATTGCCTATGCTTCGCGACAGTTAAAGGTGCACGAGAAGAATTACACCACCCATTACTTGGAGTTGGGTGCCGTTGTATTTGCACTAAAACTGTGGAGACATTACTTGTATGGAACCAAGTGTGTGATCTATTCAGATCACAAGAGCCTTCAACACTTGTTTAATCAGAAAGATTTAAACATGAGGCAACGACGTTGGATGGAAACTTTGAATGACTATGATTGTGAGATAAGATACCATCCAGGCAAAGCAAATGTGGTTGCTGACGTCTTAAGCCGGAAGGAAAGAGTGAAGCCTATAAGAATCAATGCCAAGAGCATTGAGATAAAGAATAGTTTGAACGAAAGGTTGTTAGCTGCACAGAAAGAAGCTGTGTTGGAAGCTAACTATCCTGATGAAAAGCTAGGAGTAACTGAAGAACAGTTATCCTATGACAAGGACAGAATCCTAAGGTTAAATGGACGAATATGGGTTCCAGTTTATGGAGGACTTCGGGATGTTATCCTCCAGGAAGCCCACAGTTCCAAATATTCTGTTCATCCTGGAGTGGATAGGCTTGAAAAAGTCTGTAGCCGCCTATGTAGCTAAATGCTTGATGTGCGCGCAAGTCAAAGCTGAGCATCAGAAGCCGTCAGGTTTGCTACAACAGCCTGAACTCCCCACATGGAAGTGGGAGATGGTGACAATGGATTTCATCACCAAATTGCCAAAGACAAGGAAGGGAAATGATACTATATGGGTAATAGTAGATAGACTGACTAAGTCAGCACATTTTCTACCCATTAAGGAGACTTATAGCTCTGACATGTTAGCCCAATTGTACGTAGATAAGATTGTATCTTTACATGGCGTACCAGTGTCAATTATCTCTGACAGAGATACGAGATACACATCACATTTTTGGAAAAGTTTCCAACAGTCTTTGGGCACGTGCTTAAACTTTAGTACGGCTTACTGATGTGCGGTAAGTGTCGTATATATTAGGTGTATATTTTAAGCCCTTTTTAACACTTATTTTAGCCAAGTTTTAAATTTATAAAACACGATATTTCACTAACACTAAACACACATATGGGCAAGTGCACCCATCGTTGAGTGTAGTATAGCGTTGGTAAGATACCGAGGTCGTCCAAGGACACAAGAGCTTTTAGTACCGGTTTATCCTCAACGTCTAACCAAAACAAAAATTTAGAAAAATGTTTTAAACTAAGAAAAATAAAACTAACTAAAATGCTGAAAATAAAAATAAAAATAAAAACAGATAGACAAGATGAATCACTTGGTTCCGACTCGTATCTAGTATAACCTTTGATTATTTCCGCACTTTTGCACATAATTAAGAGATTATCTTAGTTATTGTAGTAGGCCCCTCTTTTGAAGGTGACGTTACCCTCACCCCAGTAGTTTGAGTCAGCAGGGATACAATCCTAAAGGGGTGGATTATTGGAAGATAATGAATTAAGTTATTAATGCAGTATTGTGGTAGGCCCCGCTTTTGGCGGTGACGTTACCCTCGGCTAAGTAGTCTGAGTCAGCAGGGATACAGTCCTAAATAGCCGGGTTATAGTATTAATAGTAGTTAGCTTATGAGGGGATCAAAGAGTTTGGACCCCCGCCATCCAATACCGTGAAGTATTGAAGGAGGTCCTACTAAATTTGACCCAGGTCCATTGCAGGACCTCTAAACGCTGAACAATGGCAAGACCTTTACCAAACCATTCCCTTAACCCCCTACCAGGTAGCCAACATACCTCCATATAGACCGTGGAGATATGAATGGTGAAAATCCTTTATTTTATATAGACAGTAAAATAATGCCAAGACACCACGGACAAACGATAAGGAAAGATCACCTTCAACATAAGTAACTAGTTATTAAAGTCATTAATACAAAACCAAATAAAAAGTGCAAAAGATTAGAAATAAAAAGTATTATACTAGACACTTTGTCTTCACCAAGTGATGTAAGAGACTTAGGCAAACATGGCCTTGATTGTCAAGAACTCTTACGATCAATCTTGGATCCCGAGACGACTCACACACTCTATGATGGACAATGGATGATGGTGGTGGATGATGGTGTTGTGATGGTGGTGGGTGGTGGATGAAGTGTGAGAGAGGTGGTGTGCCAAGGGATGAGATGAAATGAATCCAAGCACTTCTATTTATAGGCTGAACAGAGAGCTGGACACGGCCCCGTGTCCGCTGGACACGGCCCCGTGTCCGTCTGACACTCTCTCTCCTCATTAATTGTAATTCGCAATTACAATAAATGCGCCTGCTGTACTTTCGAATATTAGTACTAAAAAAGGGTTAGTTTTATGCCTCATTTGATGTAATTTATATGTTGCATTTTACACACATCAAATACCCCCACACTTGAACTTTTGCTTGTCCTCAAGCAAAACTCTTTAATATGTGGCTTACACTCCCAAATGGAATAGGTAGAAGAGAAGGTTTTGGGCTTGTCGTAGAGTGTCGGGATTTCCAAGATCTTTTTGGGTTTTATTTTTATTTATTTACACTCCTATTCGTAATGATTTATTTAGAACTGTTCATAAAAGAAATTACTTATTTGGGCATAACATGCTTTTTTAAAAATTCTATTTATATACAAGTTCACATACCTCGCGGGGAAATCACTCACACTCGGCCGAAAGTGTATTTTTAGTGAATCACTCGAGAGCGGCACGGAACTTATTCCTACCATAGGCTTGCCAAGAAATCAATCCTCCTCCTTTTTAACTTTTATACCTTTGTAGATATCAAGAGGAGTTTGTGGGTTAAGGGTTGGCTAGGGTTAAAGGTAGGTGGTTGGGTTAGTGGTTAGTAGAAAAAGGGCTAAAAGCGTAACAAGTGTCGGTTTTCGTATTTTTGCAACTTTTTATTTTTGATGAAACTTTTATTCAAACAAAGTTATTTTTGATTACTTTGTTTGCTTATTTTCTTTTTGCTTCATCATTATCAAAATTAATATATATTTTTTTTTTACGAAGAACCGAACTTGTTACTAAAATAAAGGGCTAAAAATGAAAAAGGTTTTGGTGGATGAAAGGGTTTTTTGTTTGGGTGATGAAATGAAAAGGTTTAGGCTCAAAGGGGCTAACTAGGGGGATTTTTGGGTAGGTGGTAAAAGAAAAAGAAAAATAATGGTGTAGAAATGAAAAAGGTTAGTCCTAATGCCTCCATCATTTACTTACTCGGGTTTAAGTTGAGAAGGACCGGGAATGTATTGTCATGGCAAGTTCTAGAGTCGTAAGAACCAAGCAGCTATTCACACAAGAAACGAAAAATGAGCATTTAGTCAAATGATATGTAATTGTGTGCTCAATAAAGGCTCAAAACTCACTTTTGTGGGAATGAGTTTTTTTTATGTGATCAAGTATATATAATCAAATTTTAAATAAGTTTGTCATGCCTTTTCATAATTTTCTTTTGTTGGTTCTTTTTATCACTATGCTATCGGTTGTAAATTTGTAAAAATATAACCTTTTTGAGAACTTGAATTTCCCAAGTTAAACCTAGACAAGTAAAAAAAAAATGAAATTTTTGAAAAAAATTTGGGGTGATTAGCGGTTCCAATAGAGTTTTGTGTAAGGCTTGTATTTAGGATTTGCAAAATTCAAGGTTTTAGCATCCCCCCACACTTAAATTACACATTGTCCTCAATGTGTCCCAAAAATAAATTTTTAGGTTGATTAGATGTGTAAAATAGTGTTTAAAAAGCAAGAATTTGTGTTACTGGGCACTGAACACGGCCCCGTGTTATCCGGGCACGGCCCCGTGTTCAAGTGCCAGTAACAAAATTGAAATACGAGAAACAGAAGTCTGGACACGGGGGCGTGTTGGGTGAACACGGCCCGTGTCCAGTTACCTGTACTGGGCGTTTTCTGCAGGTGGTTCGACACGGGGCCGTGTTGGTTGGGCACGGCCCGTGTTGAACCTTCTGAAATGGAGAAAACTGTCGGGTTGCCTCGTTCTTGTGCATGGGATCATTTTTCTCGTTCCCCTTTTCATCCTTTACCGCCATGAGTGTGTTTTATTCATTTTAAACCATCCAAACCTTAAAACCATCATTTCATTTCATCATAGAGAGAACTTACATAATCCTAAATTAAAATAAAATTAAAACTTATCTAAATAGGTCAGCAGGTACACGAGGTTATCATAAGGAGTTCTACTATTTTAAGAAAATTTCGAGAATGATTTCCCGATATAGTAGAACTTTTAGCCGAACGAATTCTTCCCTAAACTTTGTTCAAAGCCATTCTTCGATCTCTCTAGGGAGGAAGAATGCGGCTTCGTTTTCCTCTGCTGCTGGTGGTTGAGGGGGAACATTTACCGGGACTCCTTGCACCACTCTTCGCGGGAGTTCTTGGTGCATGGCGTACCATTCGGCTGGAATGACAACTTCGGGCACCATGTTCCACGCCCTTTGGGTTATTATGGGTACCAAAGGCGGGGAGGCGAGAAGGTTCAACCTCTGGTGCAAGAGGTTTACTTCATGGAGACAGCCCTCCAGCCCCACAGTAAGATGGTTGATACGGTCGACCAATGCTTCTTCCACTCTCGTCATTTCATCAATAGCCTCCCTTAGAGCGTAAACATAGTTTACAAGAGAGTCTTCTGCCGTTGAAGATCTCCTCCCTTGTCGGTTATTTCTCGAAGATGATCCGCTTGTTCTGCTTGCCATTTTCTGCGAAGAAAACCGAAGAAGGCTAAATTTTTACAAAACAGAGCCCCTGGACACGGCCCCGTGCTTGTTGAGCACGGCCCCGTGTCCATTTGTCTGCAGGATTTTTGGCTAAAGAATCTTGGAGTTTTAAATTATTTTTATGATTTCTATCTGGGTTTTAAGCTCAGATAATTTAAAATAAAGTTATGCAACTAACTTCAAGCCAGAATCTTTAGCAAATAATCTTACATACTTTACATAGAGGGTTGGAATCAAGGGATTTCCAAGCTTCCATGGGGGAACTTTTGAAAAATTTTTGAAAGAGGAGGAAATGAATAAAAGTGGAAGGGACAAGAGGGTCCCTTGGAACCTTCTTTTAACACTTACCTAGGATGGTATGAGTGAAAATCCCAGGGATCTCTGTCAATTGAAGTGGTCAAAATGAGCAGGAATCAGGCTGCATTTAAAGAAAACGACAGCGCCCTGGGCACGGCCCCGTGTTCAGAGGAAATCCTGACACATTTTGTTCGTATTCTGACCAAATCAGCAGAGAATCTTTTTAGTGAGCACGGGGGCGTGCTGACCTGGACACGGCCCCGTGTCTGGAGGCTGCTTTATGGAGTTTTGCTACTTCAAGGATTTCCTTGATATCGGGTGGTTCCTGACTGGTTGGAACAACCCCAAAGTGCCTAATATACCTTAATTGTCCTAGACTAAGGCGAGAACGCAAGAGGTTGTCGGTGAGGGCAATTCCTATTTTCATTCTAGGTGGACAAGTCCAACCCTTTTCCGGGCTCTTGTTAAAGAAGGTATATGCCGAATCGCTCAGGTCTATGTATGCACCGAACGAAGTCGATGGAGAGTCCTTCACGGCACAATCGACACAGGGACGACTATCGTCCAAGTCTTTGCTAGGTACGAAGGTATTTTCGGGAGTAACGAGGTTGTTGGAATGCGGTTCCAACATTTCTTCATGGGTATCGTCTTGGGGTGGATCAATAAAATCCTTCCCAAGCTCTTCCATCCATTTCAGAATTAGCTCTTCTAGTTGAAATAACTCGCTAAGGAGCATTTCCCCTAGAATATCTGGCTGGGCGCATTCGAGGGAGAAATAGTGCTTACTTTTACTTTCTCCCCTCTTAAGGTTGTGAGAAGATGGTGGGTCCATGTAGTGGGGCCTATAATTTAGGAAGTAGCATTTTACTTCTTCATGTTCGCCACCACATAATTGACACCACTTACCATAAGAGTGCCGAAAGTAAAAATAATTACTATCACTCATGTTTATGTCAGAAATTACCAACCGTCGGGATCTAACGGTTCTGTTTTCAGTAACTGAAACTTGGGCACGGGGGCGTGTTGAGTGGACACGGCCCCGTGTTCAGCTTACTGTCTGATGTAAAACAGGATTGCCAGTTCCAATGATTGAGCACGGGGGCGTGTTCAGCGGGCACGACCCGTGCTGAGCTCTGCAGAAGCTGAAAAACTAAGAAAATCCTAAAAAAAAATAAAAAAGAAAAATAAAAGATGATTAGGCCGTTGATTCCTAACTTTCTTAAAATCCTTGTGTCCCCGGCAACGGCGCCAAAAACTTGATGTGCGGTAAGTGTCGTATATATTAGGTGTATATTTTAAGCCCTTTTTAACACTTATTTTAGCCAAGTTTTAAATTTATAAAACACGATATTTCACTAACACTAAACACACATATGGGCAAGTGCACCCATCGTTGAGTGTAGTATAGCGTTGGTAAGATACCGAGGTCGTCCAAGGACACAAGAGCTTTTAGTACCGGTTTATCCTCAACGTCTAACCAAAACAAAAATTTAGAAAAATGTTTTAAACTAAGAAAAATAAAACTAACTAAAATGCTGAAAATAAAAATAAAAATAAAAACAAAAACAGATAGACAAGATGAATCACTTGGTTCCGACTCGTATCTAGTATAACCTTTGATTATTTCCGCACTTTTGCACATAATTAAGAGATTATCTTAGTTATTGTAGTAGGCCCCTCTTTTGAAGGTGACGTTACCCTCACCCCAGTAGTTTGAGTCAGCAGGGATACAATCCTAAAGGGGTGGATTATTGGAAGATAATGAATTAAGTTATTAATGCAGTATTGTGGTAGGCCCCGCTTTTGGCGGTGACGTTACCCTCGGCTAAGTAGTCTGAGTCAGCAGGGATACAGTCCTAAATAGCCGGGTTATAGTATTAATAGTAGTTAGCTTATGAGGGGATCAAAGAGTTTGGACCCCCGCCATCCAATACCGTGAAGTATTGAAGGAGGTCCTACTAAATTTGACCCAGGTCCATTGCAAGACCTCTAAACGCTGAACAATGGCAAGACCTTTACCAAACCATTCCCTTAACCCCCTACCAGGTAGCCAACATACCTCCATATAGACCGTGGAGATATGAATGGTGAAAATCCTTTATTTTATATAGACAGTAAAATAATGCCAAGACACCACGGACAAACGATAAGGAAAGATCACCTTCAACATAAGTAACTAGTTATTAAAGTCATTAATACAAAACCAAATAAAAAGTGCAAAAGATTAGAAATAAAAAGTATTATACTAGACACTTTGTCTTCACCAAGTGATGTAAGAGACTTAGGCAAACATGGCCTTGATTGTCAAGAACTCTTACGATCAATCTTGGATCCCGAGACGACTCACACACTCTATGATAGACAATGGATGATGGTGGTGGATGATGGTGTTGTGATTGTGGTGGGTGGTGGATGAAGTGTGAGAGAGGTGGTGTGCCAAGGGATGAGATGAAATGAATCCAAGCACTCCTATTTATAGGCTGAACAGAGAGCTGGACACGGCCCCGTGTCCGCTGGACACGGCCCCGTGTCCGTCTGACACACTCTCTCCTCATTAATTGTAATTCGCAATTACAATAAATGCGCCTGCTGTACTTTCGACACGCCCCCGTGTCCGCTGAGCACGGCCCCGTGATGGGCAATAGAAGCTTCTATAGATTTGTCTTTTCTGCTGCTTCTTGGGCACGGCCCCGTGCTGGCTGAGCACGGGGCGTGTTCAGCCTTCTGTTTTCTCTATTTTGCTTTGAAAGGTGCCGTTGAGGGTTCGGGCAGTCCACTAATGTTCCTTTTCTTGTATTTATGTTGGATTTAGCTATCTTTTTGCTTCTTTTGCGTTTTTGAGCTCATTTAATCCTGAAAATACAAAAGGAAGACAAAAACACTCTTTTTCCAATATTAGTACTAAAAAAGGGTTAGTTTTATGCCTCATTTGATGTAATTTATATGTTGCATTTTACACACATCACTTACCATCCATAGACAGATGGGCAAAGTGAACGTACAATCTAAACTTTGGAAGACATGCTTCGTGCATGTGTGATTGATCTAGGTGGTAGTTGGGATAACCACCTGCCACTAATCGAGTTCTCCTATAACAATAGCTATCATACGAGCATTAAGGTTGCGCCTTTTGAGGCGTTATATGGTAGGAAATGCAGAACGCCCATTTGTTGGGCGGAAGTAGGAGAAGTTCAATTGTCAGGACCTGATTTAGTCTTTGAAACAACGGACAAGATTGTCCAGATTCATGACCGTCTGAAAGCTGCCAGGGATAGGCAGAAAAGCTACGTAAATTTAAAGCGTAAACCTCTGAAGTTCGAGGTTGGTGATAAAGTTTTGCTTAAGGTATCACCCTGGATGGGAGTGATGCGATTTGGTAAGAAAGGTAAGTTAAGCCCAAGGTATATAGGACCATTCGAGGTTATCGAATGTGTTGGGTCAGTGGCTTATAAGTTGAACTTGCCTGAAGAGCTCAGTGGTATTCACAATGTTTTTCACATCTGCAATCTGAAGAAATGTCTAGCTGACGAATCGTGTAAAGAATTAAGTTAAAGGGACTAAATGTATGGACACGTGTCACGGACTTTAAACGTGTAAAGAATTAAGTTAAAGGGACTAAAGTTGACAAACAAGGAAACTATGTGAATATAAGGGTCCAAAGTGTCAACAAAGGATAAATATATTCTAAAATAGCCCTACATGATGTTTATAACCTTTAACGAATAAATCATGGATCATACGAACCTAATCGTGAAAGAAAGTGAGGAATTACAAACTACAGGAGTTAAATGTGTCAACATGTTTAAAGTATACCTCTGAGTGACCTTTTAGCAAACCCGAAGCTTTGTAATGATAAATTATACTCACTAGAATATGTGGTAAAAAATTTTTTTCACCAAGTTTCGATATCGTATGAGAAAGTTATGACAATATTTGTATACGAGGGGTTAAAAGCGTCAACGTTGAAATTTGTGACTTTTTGGGTAAGCACAAAGTTAACCAAGGACTTAACCAAGTTTGTAAAAGTCTTAAGGTCCTTAAAAATCAAGTTAGAGGGCCAAAAGTGCAAGAAAAACACTTAAAACCACGTTACAAAGGACCAGGGACTGAAATGTAATAAGTGAAACTTGTTTGGCCTGTTGCGCCGGTTTTAGGCGCCCCGCGAGGGACCCTTCGCGGCCCGCGTACAACCTGCCAGCGCAGAATCTGCGCACAACTGCCTGTTGTAGCTCTGAAACCGACTTTAAACATTTGTTTTCTTATACCAGGGGCTCTCCAATGGTTTAACATGCAATAGAGGCACTTGTCTTGATCTGGAGACCTTGGTAGACCTCTTTGGCATGATCCTAGATGATCAAATTCAATATATAAGGAGCATCAAGTTGCAACATTTCACACTTCAAGTTGCAAACTCTCTCAAGACTCACTTCTGGAGCTCCTCTGATCAACAACAAAGTTTCTTAGGCTCCTTAATCGTGCATAGGACTATTGTAAGTGTCCTTAACCCTTCATAATTCAGTTTAGCCTAGTTAATTAACTAAAAGTCAAACCGTCGTAATTAACGTTTGACTTCGAGATTAAATAATATTGGCTCAGTCAAATCTCAAATTGAAAGTACCTATAAGTAGGTAATTATATGGGTAATAAACCCTTAAAAGGGTACTCTCTGATTCCCACTCTAACTAGGTCAATTGTCGGGTCAAACTTGTTATTAAAAAGTCAATAGAATGCTTATTTTCAAATTAATGCATAATTGGCAAGGTAGGAGACATGCAACCTGTTTTATCATTAATATAACTTAGTAATTAATGTAAGAACATGTCTAAACATTTTCAACCCGACAATTTTCAGTTTAGAATCGGATCGGAACCGAAAGTCGCATAATTTGACTTTCGCTTTGACTTTCAGTTCTGACCCATTTAAGCATGTTTTTGAATTGCCTTAGAGCTTTATTTGGACCAGGTTTCATATAAGTATAACTCTCTGAGATTATACAACTTGGTTCATTAGTTATCCGATTCATATGCATGTTTCCGTTAAGTGCTTAAATGTTGACTATTATGCCCTTTTGACTATAAAACGTGATTTTTGAAAAAGTAAAAGAGTAGAAACCTTAGTTACTGATTTATAAACTTGCACCTAAAATTTGACGTCAGTTTGAGGTCTAGATTAAGAGTTATGCTCATTAGCGTAATTAGAAAGCTTTGTATTAAATAAATGGCGTAATTAGCATATAGCCTATCTAAACCCACTTTTTGATATCAAACTTTTTACCCACTGATGTAATATAATATTTTGGGATTTTTGAAGATTTTTATTTAATTTTTGGCTGAGCATAACATAGGTCTCTAAGTTTGATACGGTTAATGCCGGTTTTGCCCTTTTAAGCCATAAAATGAGTTTTACAAATCCTTTTGACCCCAAACCTTTTTCTACTGATTTTTTTATAAATAAAATATTTTGAGCCTTCTGGAATTATAAAAATATCAGCTTTCCTTTGAAAACCCGGAAATGACTCCAAATCACCCTTTTAAGCGTTTTTAACGCATAGTATGTACTAAAACTATATTAAACATATAAGGTTGATACCTACTGATATTTTTAGTATATTTTTATATATTAATAGTAAGTAAAAGTTTTTAAACTCAGGTTTCCAGTTTTGACCTTTTAAGCCTAAGTGAAATTACCAAAATACCCCTAAGGTGCATAGTTTGGTTTTAAATGATAAATTTCACCTATAGGTCATACCCTACTGTTATAACTTATTAAATTAAGTATATTTACTGAATAAATCAGACCTGTAACTCAGATTACTAATTAAACTCCTTTATAACCTTTTAAATAACCAAAATGCCCTCACGAGGCATAATTTGAGTTTAAATCTATTTCGGGCATATTAGGGGATATCTTACTGATGTCTCAACATATTTAAGGCATATTAACTTTGGAAACTTGTATATGACTCTTATGGTTACCCGTTACGCCCTTTTCGCGTTCGGTTCGGTTTATGTAACTAGTTTGCATAAATTGACCGAAACGGGTCAAACCTTATCATTTTGTCTCAAAATCCAGAATGTGTTTACTTTACCCGTATTATACAAGTCTTCAAACTTGTTGGGTCTAAATCACATTCCATTCCGGTCTTCGCTTAATCGTGCGTTTGAACCATATCTTCCTTTAAAACTAACCAGTCTAAGCTTAAGCTTAATTAAAGACCCGTTAGAAATCTAATAGGTTATTATAAGCCTTTGTTCCAGAATAGGGGACCCAGTAAAAGCTACACGCACTTGCTAATTGTGATTTATACTTGCAAAGGTAAATACTTTTAACTTATTTTCCCTTATACGGGCTTGGGGTACGGTATATCAAATACCGCTTGGTCGGGCATTGAATCTTTAATCGAATAGAGGTTAAACCATTGATATGCTCCGTTTTGAAATGTTTTGTTTGCTTAAAGCCTTTGGGGGGTTAAGTACCATGAGAAACAACGACGGGTTCGTGCTCTCAGATTAAATCTACAATTAGATTTAATGGAACAACTGAAGCATTTTCAAGAAACAGCAATAGAGGATGCTGCTGAAGGAATGAAAGGACGAATAAAAGAATTAGAACAGGGAGATGATGGAATTTGGAGATTCCACCAAAGAAGAATTTGGGTACCGAAGCAGGGAGAATTAAGAAATAAGATTTTAGAGGAAGCTCATAAATCTAGGTATACCATACACCCTGGAAACAATAAAATGTACCAAGATTTAAGAAATAATTTCTGGTGGATAGGCATCAAGAAGGATATAGCTAGATATGTTTCTAAGTGTCTTACTTGTTCACAAGTTATGGCAGAACATTAGAAACCTCCAGGTCTACTACAACAATTAGAAATGCCTGTATGGAAATGGGAACTCATAACAATGGATTTTGTTACTAAGTTGCCCAAAACCAGAAAAGGTAATGACGCGATTTGGGTAATTATAGATCGATTAACCAAATCAGCTCATTTTCTACCCATGAAGGAAACCTTTAGTATGGAAAGGTTAGCCAAATTATACGTAGACGAAGTAGTATCCTTACATGGAGTTCCACTCTCCATTGTATCAGATAGGGATAGTCGGTTCACTTCTCATTTTTGGACAAGTTTCCAGAAAGCAATGGGAACTCGACTAAACTTAAGCACTGCATATCATCCTCAAATAGACGGGAAAAGTGAAAGGACAATCCAAACTCTGGAAGACATGCTCCGAGCATGTGTAATAGATTTTGGTGGAAACTGGGATGATCACTTACCATTAATTGAATTCTCCTATAACAATAGCTATCATTCAAGCATTGAAACTGCCCCATTTGAAGCACTGTATGGAAGAAAATGCAGAACTCCAGTTTGTTGGGCAGAAATAGGAGAAAGTCAATTATCAGGTCCAGAGATTGTGCAAGAGACTACTGATAAGATCACACAAATCAAGGAAAGACTGAAGACTGCTCGAGATCGTCAAAAGAGTTATGCAGACGATAGAAGGAAGCCATTGGAGTTCCAAGCTGGAGATAAGGTATTATTGAAAGTTTCTTCTTGGAAAGGAGTAGTCCGATTCGGTAAGAAAGGAAAGCTAAGTCCAAGATACGTAGGACCATTTCCTGTAATCCAACGTATAGGACCAGTTGCTTATCGTTTACAACTACCGGAAGAATTGGCCGGAGTACATGACGTATTTCATGTATCCAATCTCAAGAAATGCCTATCAGACGAATCTTTGGTAGTACCTCTTCAAGATATAAAAGTGAATGAGAAATTGAAATTTGTTGAAAAACCTCTTCAAATCGAAGATCGAAAGATAAAGTTTCTTAAACACAAACGACTAGTGCTAGTTAAAGTCAAGTGGGATTCAAAGAGAGGAGCTGAATACACTTGGGAGCTGGAATCTGAAATGAAGCGAAAGTATCCACACTTATTCCAGTGAATCTCGAGGACGAGATTTTTATTAAGGTGGGGAGGATGTAACAACTCTCACCAAAACTATTATTTATTATTATATTTAGTTCAATAGGAAACCCTAATTGAAACATCCAAGTGATTCTACACAAACCCTGAAATTTTCAGAACAATCAGAATCAGGATCAGGGCCCCTAAAACTCAGGGGGGGTAAACCCTAGTTACGATTATCCACATAACTATCTGTCAAAAACAAATTTTACGATTTCATCAACTCAGCAAGCCTAGTTAGGGACGTGGCTACCCTATGGAAATAGGTGACCCCTCGCGCCACGCGAAGCCCCAAGGGGTACCCCTCGCGTCACGCGAGGGGTGTCAAAATCTGGCTATAAATAGTGGACTTTGGGACATGAATTCTGGAGTTAAAACGACGTAAAATTTCACTACGTACACTGAGTTACGTTCTGTTTACTATTAAAACACACACGATCACAAATCGCTGCCGCAAAACAGGGTAATAACTCAATCGCTGCTACGATTCATTGTCCGATCGATTAAAATATCCAATGGATGTTTAAGTGCTGCCCACATTAGGGTTATGCTTTGTCATTCGTCGTTAAATCGATGGATGTTTAACTATCGCACTTTGTCATTCGTTGTGAGGGTTTAATCTCGTGAGCTATCGTAAATGGTGTATTGATTACTAACCTAGTTTTGTGTGCATTGTTATTTAAAATAGGTTAACAAGGCTAATCAGTAGACTAGACTCTGGCCGTGTTAAATCTGCAATGTGAGTCATTCTCTTTTTATCAAATTTGTTTACAAAAGCATGTTTATTTTCAAAGTTATAATTACAGGGATTAAGTTTATGTAGTCACCAAATTACAGCCGGTATGTGGGGTTTTGTATACATTACTTGATAATCTTTGCCATTTGACAAACGTGTAGCCAATGGTGATATGACCATAAATACACATCCGGTCGAGTGACAAATACTGTGGGTAGTTGGTTGACATCAGAAACATTGTAATATCCCTTAATACTGTAAATTATAACAAACAGGTCGTTTTAGTAAATAGAATGATTCACCAGTATTTCCCGCTGACAAAACCTTTTTCAAACATGTTTTAGGTGATCTGTTGTGATTCGGGAAAAGTGCCGTGAAGCACTTCAAGCTTAAGAAAGTGGCTCATAATAAAATAAAGAAATCATGTTTTGTAACTTAAAGATTTCTCCGTGAAATCATATGATTGTAAATTACCGGGGTTTTATCCCGAGTTGTGAAATAAAATAATCGGGAAAATTTTAGCTTTAAAAAGATCCTGATAATATACTTCCGCTGTTAAACTCAATTAAATAAAATACCAAGGGATTTCTGTCCCGCGGCTCCTGAAACGGGTCAAACCGGGTCGGGGGCCGTGACAGAAAAAGGTGGTATCAGAGCCACTGAGTTAAGCTAATTAAGTATTTAAAAATACTTAATTTTTTCCTGATTACTATTATGTGATTATGTGTTCTATTAACTGACTATTTGTTAGTTACAGTATGGGTAAGCAAAAGCTTTCAAACATCTATCTTAAATTAGATAGGTCATCAAATGAAAAGGGAAGTTCATCCCAAACTCCTGAAGAAGGAATATTTGTTCGAAAAGCCCAATACGAGGAACCACTTTCTCCTGCTAAAAGAAGTTTGATTATTAGAAAAAGTCAGGAGAAATTAAAGAAATCCCGAGAAAAGAAAGTTAAAAAGGAAACCCAGGAATTAATCAGTAAATCACCATGGGAAGACAATTTAGATGAAAAATGGGCGGATCTTTATATGCTAGCCACCGTAGCAGTAAATGCTAATCTTCAGAATACCATGACTCCGCATTAGCAACTTACAAGCTAGAAATATCATCTAGTAAATAAATAAAATTACAATAAAACTTAGTATGTTTAAATTGTCAATTTTTCCTTTGTATTAAATTAGTCACAGAATATGCAATAATATTTGAGGTTTATCTGTAAAATTTGTTATAAAATTTTAATTTATTTTTACATATATGTTAAACAGCATGAATGAGTTATCTGGAGCCCTAGAGAATCTCAACCTTTACCCTGTAAACATAGAAGTTTCTAAAGAATTTACTGGGTACTTTCCTGATGTGGAACAACCTATAGAATTCAACGCTCCACCTCTGGAAAAGCCAAAACCTAAGAAAAGAAAGAGATTCGTATGGGGGAGGCGTGTACATAGGAAAAAGCCAGCTAAGAGACTTCCTAAAATAAACAATCCCTTAGAAAAAGGAAAAGAAATTGAAACCGGGGAAAGTTCAAGACAGCAGGAATTGGAGATTGAAGTAGGGGAAAATGCTAGACAAATGGGAATACAGTTTGAGGAATATTCTAAGCAAATAGAAATGGAGGTTGGAAAAGGTTCTAGACAAACTAAAATGGAAATTGGAGAAAGTTCTAAACAAACCCAGGAAATGACATTTCAGGAGGAACTAGATTTTATATTGACAAGCTGTGATACTATTAAGCCTGTCAATAATAATAATTTTTACTCTAATCCTATCGAAAATCAACTCCCTATAAATCTGGAACCAGCAATCCCAGAACCAATAATCCATACTCAACCTTTGGGAATGGACGAATGGTGGACGAATGATTGGCAATTCCAAAACCTTATCAACAGTCCCTATACGTTTTCCCTCAATTTGATCCAGAACCTTTACCAAATCCACCGATGAGTAACGAGAATATGGCTGAACTCCGCCATTTTGGTGAAGAGTTGATGGATGCTTGGAATAGGATCCGAGAGATAGGAGGACAAATTTCATGGAAATATGATGAGAGGGAACATTGTTATTAAAAATGCAAGTTGATGAGGGAGAAATGGGTTATGAGTCTGTGGTTGTATAATAACAGTAGTAAAATCAGTATGTGTAAAATAAACAATAAAACGGTTGTATATAGAAGCATAATATATAAATGAAAATTTAGAAAAATTTATAAATTTTGGTTGTATATTTGTTTACATGATTATGTGTGATTAATTGTTATATTGAATTGTTTCTTATTCTATACTAATTATTTATCTATAAATTAATTATCAGATGGCAAACATTGGTAATGAACCAGTAAATGAAGTAAATCAATCTGAGCAAAATCAGGAAGAGAAATTGTTAAATAGGCAAGATATAGAGGATATCGTTGCACAAGGAATAGCCAATGCTATTCCAGCAATCGTTGTTGCTGTCCAGAAACCTGTTAAACCTCAATCAATCATTCCTAGTAAACGTACACAAGGCGACAACTTTAGTAATAGTATAAACGGAGGTGGTAATCATGTTAATAACAATAATGATCTGCAAGCCCCAATTTTCAAGAAACTGAAAGCTGCAACACCTGGTTGCACTTACAAAGAATTCCTTGCCTGTAAACCAACTGAGTTTGCAGGTAATGAAGGGGCTATTGCAGCACTGCGTTGGTTAGAGAAAACTGAGGCAGTAATTACTATAAGTAAATGTGCTGAGGAAGATCAAGTTATGTATGCGTCGAATCTTTTTAAAGAATGGGCGCTAGAATGGTGGAACACATTATTACAAGCGAAAAGAAGGATCGAGGCATATGCCATGAAATGGGAAGAATTTAAGAATCTTGTAGAAAGAAAATTCTTTCCCGAGTATGAAAAAGATCAAATGGAAAATAATTTTTTAAATCATCGAATGCTGGGTGTAGATTGTCGCAGTTATACCTCGACATTCTTCGAATATGCTAGAGTGGTACCAACACTGGCTTCGCCAGAACCGGTACTCATTTCTCGCTATATTTGGGGACTGATTAGCGAAATCCGTAACATCGTTAAAGCTACGAGACCTCGTACTATTGACGATGCAGTGGAATTAGCTAACACCCTAACTGATGAACTGGTACGCACAAGAGATGAAAACAGGAAGAAGGAACTGGCTCAGAAAATTACCCAAGGATTTCGTACGGGTAATAATAGCAACTTCAAGAGAAGAGGAACATGGCAATCCTTAAATCCACCTTTCTGCAGAAATTGCAAAAAGAAACATTATGGAAGATGTAATGTGACCTGCAACTTTTGCAAAGCCATAGGACATTATGAAGAAGACTGCAGAAGGAAAACAAAGATCTGTTATAACTGTGGAGAAAATGGGCATTTCAAAACAGAATGTCCTAAATTGATCAAACCAGTAGACAACAAACCCAAGGTGACCGATGGAGCTACTAAGACGAATGTCAGAGCATTCCAGCTGACCACTCAAGAAGCAGAACTCATTCCAGATGTGATTGCTGGTACGTTCTTAGTTCACAACGTTTACGCAAAAGTATTATTTGACTCTGGTGCAAACCAAAGTTTTATAAATACTTTATTCTGCCAAGCTCTTAAGTTACCCTTAACCAACATTAGGCAGATTTTTACAGTCGAAACCGCAGATGGGAATTCAGTTAAAATAAATTAGGTTTTGCAAAAAGTAGAAATAGAACTTTCAGGTCATAACTTTTCTGCAAACCTATGAAATTA
The DNA here is from genome assembly GCA_030545235.1 of Helianthus tuberosus. NCBI lineage: Eukaryota > Viridiplantae > Streptophyta > Magnoliopsida > Asterales > Asteraceae > Helianthus > Helianthus tuberosus. Next base: position 197,044,206 of record CM060400.1, read on the forward strand.
GCTGAATCCGATGTTGTGTTAGGAATGGATTGGTTAGTAGCCAACCATGCTCGAATCCTTTGTGACCAGAACTCTATAGAAATTCAGGCACCTACTGGAGAAGTAATCATGATTACAGGAGATAAACCGTGTAAACCCATGAAGTTCATATCAGTAATGAAAGTTGCTAGTTATGAACGAAAACAAGGAATAGTATATATGATTTCAGTAATCATTAATACTAAGGGTAAAGAACTTAAGGAGATTCCTGTAGTCTCAGAATACCCAGAGGTATTCCCAGAAGAGTTACCAGGATTACCACCAGATAGGGAAGTAGAATTTAGAATTCATCTAATTCCTGGAACTACACCGATAGCTAAAGCACCTTATCGGTTAGCTCCTACCGAAATGTTAGAACTAAAAAAAGAAATTAGATGAATTACTAAGTAAAGGATTCATACAACCTAGTTCATCCCCGTGGGGAGCTCCAGTGTTGTTTGTAAAGAAAAAGGATGGTTCGATGAGAATGTGTATTGATTATAGAGAATTAAATAAGGTTACAATTAAGAATCGATACCCATTACCTAGGATTGATGATCTTTTCGGTCAACTTCAAGGAGCTAGATATTTTTCTAAGATCGATTTACGCTCTGGATATCATCAATTGAAAGTACAAGAAGAAGACATACCTAAAACTGCTTTCAGGACTAGGTATGGTCATTACGAGCTTACAGTCATGCCCTTTGGGTTAACAAATGCACCTGCTGCATTCATGGATATGATGAATAGAATCTGTAAACCATATTTGGATAAATTTGTAAATGTTTTTATAGACGATATACTTATTTATTCCAAAAGTCAGACAGAACATTGTGAGCACTTACATGCACTCTTAACTTTGTTAAGAAAAGAAAAGCTTTATGCCAAATTCTCAAAGTGTGAATTTTGGCTACAAGAGGTGCAATTCCTAGGACACATGGTAAATCATGAATGTATTCATGTAGATCCTGCTAAGATAGAGGTAATTACCAATTGGAGGGTTCCGCAAACCGCAATGGAAATTAGAAGTTTTATAGGTTTAGCTGGATATTATAGACGGTTTATTAAGGATTTTTCCAAGATAGTTGTACCATTAACTAAGCTAACCTGTAAAGCCATTAAGTTTGAATGGGGATCTAAACAAGAAGAAGCTTTTAGAATTCTAAAGCAGAAATTAACAAATGCTCCAATCCTATCATTACCAGAAGGGACTGAAGATTTTGAAGTATATTGTGATGCTTCAAAACTAGGATTTGGATGTGTGTTAATGCAACGCAAGAAGGTAATTGCATATGCTTCAAGACAGTTGAAAAAGCACGAGGAAAATTATACAACTCATGACTTAGAGTTAGGCTCCATAATTTTTGCCCTTAAAATTTAGAGACATTATCTTTACGGAAGTAAATTTACTGTCTACACAGACCACAAAAGTTTAAGATATATTTTTGGGCAAAAAGAGTTAAACATGAGGCAAAGGAGATGGATGGAAATTCTAAGTGATTACGACTGTGATATTCAATATCACGAAGGAAAAGCAAATGTAGTTGCAGATGCTTTAAGTCGTAAGTACCATGAGAAACAACGACGGGTTCGTGCTCTCAGATTAAATCTACAATTAGATTTAATGGAAGAACTGAAGCATTTTCAAGAAACAGCAATAGAGGATGCTGCTGAAGGAATGAAAGGAAAAATAAAAGAATTAGAACAGGGAGATGATGGAATTTGGAGATTCCACCAAAGAAGAATTTGGGTACCGAAGCAGGGAGAATTAAGAAATAAGATTTTAGAGGAAGCTCATAAATCTAGGTATACCATACACCCTGGAAACAATAAAATGTACCAAGATTTAAAAAATAATTTCTGGTGGATAGGCATGAAGAAGGATATAGCTAGATATGTTTCTAAGTGTCTTACTTGTTCACAAGTTAAGGCAGAACATCAAAAACCTTCAGGTCTACTACAACAATTAGAAATGCCTGTATGGAAATGGGAACTCATAACAATGGATTTTGTTACTAAGTTGCCCAAAACCAGAAAAGGTAATGACGCGATTTGGGTAATTATAGATCGATTAACCAAATCAGCTCATTTGCTACCCATGAAGGAAACCTTTAGTATGGAAAGGTTAGCCAAATTATACGTAGACGAAGTAGTATCCTTACATGGAGTTCCACTCTCCATTGTATCAGATAGGGATAGTCGGTTCACTTCTCATTTTTGGACAAGTTTCCAGAAAGCAATGGGAACTCGACTAAACTTAAGCACTGCATATCATCCTCAAACAGACGGGCAAAGTGAAAGGACAATCCAAACTCTGGAAGACATGCTCTGAGCATGTGTAATAGATTTTGGTGGAAACTAGCATGATCACTTACCATTAATTGAATTCTCCTATAACAATAGCTATCATTCAAGCATTGAAACTGCCCCATTTGAAGCACTGTATGGAAGAAAATGCAGAACTCCAGTTTGTTGGGCAGAAATAGGAGAAAGTCAATTATCAGGTCCAGAGATTGTGCAAGAGACTACTGATAAGATCACACAAATCAAGGAAAGACTGAAGACTGCTTGAGATCGTCAAAAGAGTTATGCAGACGATAGAAGGAAGCCATTGGAGTTCCAAGCTGGAGATAAGGTATTATTGAAAGTTTCTCCTTGGAAAGGAGTAGTCCGATTCGGTAAGAAAGGAAAGCTAAGTCCAAGATACGTAGGACCATTTCCAGTAATCCAACGTATAGGACCAGTTGCTTATCGTTTACAACTACCGGAAGAATTGGTCGGAGTACATGACGTATTTCATGTATCCAATCTCAAGAAATGCCTATCAGACGAATCTTTGGTAGTACCTCTTCAAGATATAAAAGTGAATGAGAAATTGAAATTTGTTGAAAAACCTCTTCAAATCGAAGATCGAAAGATAAAGTTTCTTAAACACAAACGACTAGTGCTAGTTAAAGTCAAGTGGGATTCAAAGAGAGGAGCTGAATACACTTGGGAGCTGGAATCTGAAATGAAGCGAAAGTATCCACACTTATTCCAGTGAATCTCGAGGACGAGATTTTTATTAAGGTGGGGAGGATGTAACAACTCTCACCAAAACTATTATTTATTATTATAGTTAGTTCAATAGGAAACCCTAATTGAAACACCCAAGTGATTCTACACAAACCCTGAAATTTTCAGAACAATCAGAATCAGGATCAGGGCCCCTAAAACTCAGGGGGGGGGGGGGTAAACCCTAGTTACGATTATCCACATAACTATCTGTCAAAAACGAATTTTACGACTTCATCAACTCAGCAAGCCTAGTTAGGGACGTGGCTACCCTATGGAAATAGGTGACCCCTCGCGCCACGCGAAGCCCCAAGGGGTACCCCTCGCGTCACGCGAGGGGGGTCAAAATCTGGCTATAAATAGTGGACTTTGGGACATGAATTCTGGAGTTAAAACGACGTAAAATTTCACTACGTACACTGAGTTACGTTATGTTTACTATTAAAACACACACGATCACAAATCGCTGCCGCAAAACAGGGTAATAACTCAATCGCTGCTACGATTCATTGTCCGATCGATTAAAATATCCAATGGATGTTTAAGTGCTGCCCACATTAGAGTTATGCTTTGTCATTCGTCGTTAAATCGATGGATGTTTAACTATCGCACTTTGTCATTCGTTGTGAGGGTTTAATCTCGTGAGCTATCGTAAATGCTGTATTGATTACTAACCTAGTTTTGTGTGCATTGTTATTTAAAATAGGTTAACAAGGGTAATCAGTAGACTAGACTCTGTCCGTGTTAAATCTGCAATGTGAGTCATTCTCCTTTTATCAAATTTGTTTACAAAAGCATGTTTATTTTCAAAGTTATAATTACAGGGATTAAGTTTATGTAGTCACCAAATTACAGCCGGTATGTGGGGTTTTGTATACATTACTTGATAATCTTTGCCATTTGACAAACGTGTAGCCAATGGTGATATGACCATAGTCACAGATCCGGTCGAGTGAGAAATACTGTGGGTAGTTGGTTGACATCAGAAACATTGTAATCTCCCTTAATACTGTAAATTATAACAAACAGGTCATTTTAGTAAATAGAATGATTCACCAGTATTTCCCACTGACAAAACCTTTTTCAAACATGTTTCAGGTGATCTGTTGTGATTCAGGAAAAGTGCCGTGAAGCACTTCAAGCTTAAGAAAGTGGCTCATAATAAAATAAAGAAATCATGTTTTGTAACTTAAAGATTTCTCCGTGAAATCATATGATTGTAAATTACCGGGGTTTTATCCCGAGTTGTGAAATAAAATAATCGGGAAAATTTTAGCTTTAAAAAGATCCTGATGATAAACTTCCGTTGTTAAACTCAATTAAATAAAATACCACGGGATTTCTGTCCCACGGCTCCTGAAACGGGTCAAACCGGGTCAGGGGCCGTGACAGTGTAGGCGTACTCCCGTAAATGCCTAACCAAATAATGTGGTGTGTCTATTGATCTTTAACCCGGTCTACGGATCGGGCTACTGAACGCATAAGAAACATGTAATTCACTTACAAGATTATATTCAAATAATTATCCCAAGTTATAAAATGTTTTGTGCCACGTGCATTCAAATCAATTTTCAAACCTTTTCAAAATGAGTCAGTTAAATTGTATTTACCAGTGTAAACTGACATATTTTCCAAAAGGTTAAGTGCAGGTACTACTCGTACTAGGCTGGCTGTCTTCTAGCGTCCACAATAAGTCTCGCAAGCTTGGATGTCAATAAAACTGTTGAACAATATCTCCTTTTTATTTTGATCCGCCTGTGGATCCGTTTCAACTATTTCGTGATATTTAATATTACAATTTATTAAAGTTGAAATGAATCTATCTTTGCTTCCGCTGTGCATTTAAATTTGTGTTGTTTGACTATGATGATATCAACTACGTCACGATACTCCCCACCGGTAATACGTGGAAATATCGGGGTGTGACATCGTCCATTTATCCTTCTGAGTGTTGTAATTGATCTTGAATGCTTCATAGGACGAGGGAAGCGAAGTGATGATGAAGTGAACAAGAAAACCATCACTGATTTCCATCTCTAGCCCTTTCAGCTTATTGGCCATGTCATGCATCATCATGATGTGTTCGCGAATGCCGCTCCTCCCATCATACTTAGTCATCATCAGCTTGAGGATAAGAGTGCTAGCGTGTGCTTTTGATGTTCCTTTGAATTGAGCCTCCACAGAAGCCAGGTAGGTTTTAGCATCTTCAGAATCAGGAATAGCTCATCTAATTGCATTATGAATGGACTGCTTCATGAACATGAGAGACATGCGGTTACACCTAGTCCATTTTTCATGAACTATCTGCTCAGCAGCAGTACTTTGAGTAGTAAGTTCCGCTGGCTTATTCTCTCTTAAAGCATAATCGAAGTCTAGCAATCCTAGTGTAAGCATGAGGGCATCCTTCCATGCAGCAAAGTTATCACCGATCAAATGTGGAATCCCGCAATTGGGTGCTGATAGTGGAAATAAGATGAGCAAGTTATGATACTAAGGAAGAAGTCCTAATGTGATCTAAGGGAACGTTAAACTAAGGCAGGCATAAATAATGACCATTTTAATTATGAAGATGTGATATGGTCTATTACTAACATCAAAATAATAGACTTAGTAAAATTCTACTTAAACGAAGACAAATCAGCTTTGGCCAGAAGTGTAATCATTTAAGTATGTGTGCAAAGTAATCGTGACAAATCAGCTTTGGCCAGAAATGAGACAATCACTTTGGTTATGCACTTGCCAAGCATGCTAAACATAAATGAATTAAATCAGCTTTGGCCAGAATTAAGACATTTCATATTTGTAATGCATACTCAACATAGCTTTTTATAATACTTGAACAATAAATAGATGTATTAAATCAGCTTTGGCCAGAAATGATACATCAGAAGCTCATTCAAGTTAAGCTATTTTGGCTTTGTAAAAGTTATCTGATTCTGATTAGTTAATTAATTGTTTACAAAACCAAGTATTTAATAGCAAACCACCTGTTAGCGCGGATCGAGTCAGGTCTCGAGTCAGGTCTCGACTGAGTTATGAGATCTCGAGTCATTATGAGGTCTCGAGTCGCAACCTTGTTGTTTCGAGTCGGAACCATGGTCTCGACTACTGCATTTTATGAGATCTCGACTCATAATGAGGTCTCGAGTCGCAACCACGGTCTCGAGTTATGAAGATTGAAACCCTTAGTCGAAATCTCAGTGGTCTCGAGTTGAAATTTTATGGTCCCGAGTCGAGACCTTTGTCTCGAGTTGTAAAGATTTTAGGACCTTATGATTTCGAGTCGAGACCTTGTAGTCTTGAGTCGAGATCTGATGGTCTCGAGTCGTAATCTGATGGTCTCGAGTCGAGATCTGATGGTCTCGAGTCGAGATCTGATGGTCTCGAGTCCACTGTTAACAGCTGTTTTTGTGATGATAACTGAAAACTCGAAATTTTAGGGATTGTGGGATAGTGCTTCCTGTTTTATTGCTGATCTAAATTTATCAAATATTTCGAAAATAATAACTGGTTATCTTTTAACAGTTTTCGAAAATTTTAATAGATAAAATTTAGATCAAACAGTAAAAAAACATCCACTAATCCAAAACGTATTCCAAAACTTAAGGAATTTTCGAGTTTTCTTAGAACAATATGATGAACCCTAAAAAAATTAAAGCATAATTCTGGGATCCGAAACCTGAATTTTAATGTTTCAAACGGGTCTCGGACATAAAATTAACCCATTATGATTTCGAGTCAATATTTTAAACAACATATTCCGAAAACAGTGATTTCGGCTCATTGGTACTCGAAACCAGCCGTGATATATATGGCTTTAAAAATTTTCTGTTTTCCAGATTTTAATCCCAGAATAATGGATACGAAAACAGAACTGATTTATCAACATATGCTCTGATACCACATGTTGATCAGTTCTGTTTAAACATAATGGAAAACATGAATAACATACCTGTTACAGCAGACATGCCAGCAGAGAATCCATTCAGAGATGCAGCCATTGAGTTCGACATACTTGTTAGGATGATTTGGTTCCTCCTTAGGGTGTAACGTTATGATAGTGATGAAACCGAAACAAGGGAGAGAATCGGTTAGGAGAGAGAGCCGTGAATGATGTTATGAGGGTTGTGTAAAAGTCTAATTGTCTAACCCTTAAACTCTCTAATAATCTCCTTATATATACACCCAAGAGGAAACCTAATTAGTTAATAAGGGTAATATGGTCCATCAACAATTACCAACTAATTATTAATATGTTATTAATATATTTTGATCTATATAATATAAATGATTATAATGGCTACAAGATTAAATAATATAATGTTAATATATTTAATCTCACACACCTCACTGCCATCACTCTGTCACCGGCCACTATTGTACCGCTACTGTTGTCGTTGCCACCCCCATTGTCACTGTCAACACCGTCGTTAGCGCCGCCACCACTACCGTTTTCGTCGCTAGCCCCACCATTAGCACCAATGCCACACTCGCCACTCCACCTCCTGCCTCCACCACTTCATGGGCATTGTGGGTTGTCATTTATGTTTCCTTAAGGCTAATTATAAATGAGGTTTAGGATCAAATACAAAGACTTCTAAAAATAAGAAGTGAACAAAGGCTCTTAAAAATAAACCCACAACACCCAAAAAATAAAAAAATAAAACACCTAAACACCCACCACCACCCAAAAACCTAACCCCCCCGGGGTGGGTGTTTAGGTTTTCGATGGTGGTGTAGTGGGTTTAGGTTTTAGTTTCTTTGACATTTGTCACTCTATAATGTCCTATTACACTTCTTATTTTTAGGAGACTTTGTAGAATAACTTAACCCTTACGCCATGTGTAGTCATAAAGTCTCTTTGAGGGTGTTATGCGACACGTGTCGCGCCACGTCATACAGGGGCTTTGTGGGGCGTTATATTACTAGAGCACGTAGTCATAAAGCCCCTACCCATCATTACCTTTTCTATTAATTATTTTCATTTCACACTCCTCTCCTCCATAAATGGCAGCAACATTCCACACCCCTCTTCTCCTTCACGTCACTATGTACATACCACCCTCATCCAAAATCACCCCATAACGCCAGCAGTGTTGGTGTTGCCGGGCGATATGAGACGTCATGCCTCAAAAATCACCATCTTTGCGCCTCACTATACATGAAGTTATAAATGATTAATAATATTAAGAGGGAAACATTCTTTTAGCCTAAAACCTCGAGGGAAAAAACCTCAAAGGGCCCATAAACATTTGCCCTGTTTTATATGCTAGTGGCAAACCATCGCCCTATGGGTTAGGTTATCTCAAGGGGTCCAAATGCTACAACAAAGAAAGACGAGTTTTCTATTGTTTGCTTTTAAAAGCTGGTGGGTCTTTTGACAACTTGATGTACAACTAGTTATTGCGCAACGTACAACCCTTAGAAGCTGATTTTTTTGATTGGATAAAAGCTACAACTCAATAATGGGCCCCTTCATTTTGGTAGTACAAAAGGTAAAGTTGGTCTTAACATTAATGATAAAAGGAGCTCAAATAATAGTGAAAGACATCAGGGTGAGCATTTGGTTCCTATGTTTCTAGGTACTATTCATATATTTATATCTTATATGCACAACCATGTTGTACAATTATGAGAAGCATGATTGGTACTAGGAATGACTCAACAAGGTTACACAACAATGGTCAATGGACAATGAATAATATTTAAAATTACCTTTCTTTGTTGTCATGGTATAAAATAATAACTTATTCGTGTTACATTCAAGATTTTCACATGATGTTAAGTAAACAATAACCAAGAAACTAGTCACATTTGTTTAATCTATCAGTGAATTTTGTATCAATAAATATATGTTTTGTAGTAGTGTTAGTTTGTAACCAATCAAAGGTCCTTTCATAATTCCAACACACTATAGGAATTATGATCAAATATAAAGGCTCCTAATTGTAAGAAGAGGGTTTAGGTTTTTGGGTGGGGGTGGGTGTTTAGGTTTTGGGTGGTGATGTAGTGGGTTTAAATTTTAGGTTATTGGACACTTGTCACTCTATAAATCATTCTTACACTTCTTACAATTAGGCCACCCGGGGTGGTTATTATTTTGTGCGTGATGAAATTCTTCCACACGTGGAAGTTGGCCAAATATCACCGCCACACCCTGAACATCATGCATAAACATTAAATCCCGTTATATTTTTGACGTGTTGAATTTTATCTGTTTGTATATGGTGGGTTGTACTCTAGTGTTGAGGAGTTGTACGTTTTTAATGGTTGATGGAATAAAAAAAAGTTGCGAGTGATGACAATTTCCACTAAAAAAGGTTGTAAGTGATGAAATAATGGTTGATGACATGGCGAAACTTAATTGGATGTTATGAGTTATAAAATTTGTACAAGTGATAACCATCCCTACCCCTTTTAGAAGCTTTTGTAGAATAACTTAACCCCAAAGTATAGATGTGACACTATTTCATTTCCAAAATACTTTATCTATAATCTTTATACAAATATTCATAAGTTTAAGAGGCACTATTCTTTTACTAGTGGCTTCTTAATTTTAGAAGGAAAAAATTATATAAAATTATTATATGCAAATTAGAAGGAAAAAATATTATAAAACTATTATGTGTGTGTTGTGTTGTTTCTTCTCTTGTACTCAAGTAAAGTAAAAGAAATGATTTAAAAGAGCTCATAAACTCTTTTGTCTTTTGAATGACTGCAGCTTCAAACTTCTTCTTCTGTCTTGTAAGCATCTACAGTTTCTGTGTTTTCTTCCATGTGACAAAACTTAAGAATAAAACCAAAAACTGTCTCTTGTTCTTATTTTCTTGACAAAATCTCACTTCTGTTGGAAGAAGACAACTCCAACTGCCTAAAAACACACCTACATTAAAGCCAAACTCACCTTAGAATACAACCAAATACCAAAAGACCAAATTAACATGGCTTCTTCCTCTTCCATTTTCTTCATATTTGTTTGTATACTACTCGTGTCCGTACCGGTTGAACCGAAGAACGAAACCGTATTCAAACCAGTGGAAGAGTTAAAGAAGCTAAAGAGAATCAGAGATCATCTCAAGAAGATTAACAAGCCTTCAGTCAAGACCATTCAGGCATTTTTCTTCTTCATCTTTCGCAGTTTTTTTTTTTTTTTTTTTTTTTCATTTTTATAGTTTTTTGTATGTCAAGTAAAAGTTGCATTTGATGTTTTATTTTAAAGTAGAGTCCTGATGGAGACTTGATAGATTGTGTTCTCTCTCATCTGCAACCTGCATTTGATCATCCTAAGCTCAAAGGACAAAAACTATTGGTATTTTCGCTTCTTATATTCCGTTTTCAGTTGTTTCTATTTACAAAAATTGTTATGAATTATGATCTTCAATGGGTTTAGTTTTTTTTAATGAACTTTTAGGAACCACCGTTGGAGAGGCCAAAGGGACATAACTCCAGTGATGAAACCATTAACACTTTTCAGCTTTGGGCCGAATCGAATGAATTCTGCCCAGAAGGCACGGTTCCAATCAGAAGAACTACAGAAACCGACGTTTTACGAGCAAGTTCTCTAAAACGATTTGGAAGAAAGATCATCAGGCGTGTGAGGCGCGACACAACGAGCGATGCTCATGAAGTAAACACCAATTAAGTTAACATTTTGATCACAATGCACATAACTGTTACATCTAGCTAGTTCAACAAAAAGTTATATATTATACAGATCATGATATGGTCATTTATGTTGTAGCATGCAGTTGCTTTTGTGAATGGAGATCAATACTATGGAGCTAAAGCCGGTATAAATGTATGGACACCCGCCGTTACAAATCCATACGAATTCAGTCTATCGCAGTTGTGGGTTATCTCCGGTTCATTTGGAAAGGATTTGAATACCGTAGAAGCCGGTTGGCAGGTAATCTGAAGCTAGTTACAAAGAATTAATTCAAGTATGTAATTATGTTACATACACACTTACTAAATTATTGATGATTATTCAGGTAAGCCCAGAGTTATATGGAGATGGTTACCCAAGATTTTTCACTTACTGGACTGTAAGTACTTTAAAAATCTTTTCTACTTTGGCATAATATATAATTAATTATATATTGTTAAAAGTACTAATGTTAATTTTTTTTTTTTTGTTTTAACAGACTGATGCATACCAAACCACTGGATGCTACAACCTATTATGCTCCGGCTTTGTTCAAACAAACAACCGGATCGCGATAGGTGCGGCAATCTCTCCAAGATCATCTTACAAGGGTAAACAGTTTGATATCAGCATTATGATATGGAAGGTAATTAAATTGTTAATGCTAACGGGCCCGATTAGATTATATCATTATATTTAATTATGTTTGGCTTAATGTGTGTAGGACCCTAAACATGGACACTGGTGGCTTGAGTTCGGGTCGGGCCTACTTATAGGCTACTGGCCATCTTTCCTGTTCAGTCATCTACAACGGCATGCAAGTATGATCCAGTTCGGAGGAGAGATAGTGAACTCTAGATCAAGGGGACATCACACTAGAACACAAATGGGTAGCGGTCATTTTGCGGATGAAGGGTTTGGGAAAGCTTCTTATTTTCGAAATTTGAAAGTTGTTGATTGGGACAACAGTTTACTTCCTCTCAGAAATCTTCGTTTAATGGCTGATCATCCAAATTGTTACAATATAAAATCCGGAAAAAACAATGTTTGGGGAGATTATATCTATTATGGAGGTCCTGGAAGGAATATTAGAAGGCATTGTCAATAAACAAAATATTTTGGTCTATAATATGGTTAATTCTTTCCCTATTTATTAATTTGAGTTTCGAGTCATTCTACGAGAGCAAGAGAGGTCTGAGGTTCCAATCCAGCTTCCGGTGGTTTTCTGCCTTGAAGACCACGTGATAGCACAAGCTGCGTTTGACTAGATCTTATTGATTGCAGGGTCTGATAAGTTTTCTGATAATGGGTTTTCACAGTTACTCAAAAGAAAATTAACTCTTTTCATAGTGTGGTCATAAATTTTGTGTTCAAAGATCTTGTATATGTATTAGGTTTTGTAAAATGATTTATATTATATGGTTAGTTGCTATTGAGTGTTGGCCTTGTTTTTTATATGTATTATTCATATAGTGCATATCTTAATATTGAAGTCAATGGTTTGGATGCTTATATAGTGCATATCTTATTATTGAAGTCAATGGTTTGGATATCTACTTCTACTCTTTTCTATTTGTTGGTATTGAAAGGAACTTATATCAATGTAACCTAATGTTGGTGTACCAAACACCCTTCTATCACCATCATAACCTATAACCCTTAACTAACAGCGGCCCCACGTATCGGGACATGCTACTAAGTCATAGGTCTTAACTGATTCAGTTGTATGAATATTACATAACATATAGTTTCAACTAATCAACGCCCCGCTTGCGGTATGCTCATATAATGTATATATGCGTGGGCGCTCGGGGGGCAAAAGTGAAAGTGCACTAATTTTAACGTTATTTTACTAATTTCGTGAAAATAACGTTAAAAGAGGGGGACGGTTAATCATGCATCATGTGGTGGCGTTGATAGCCAAAAGACAAAGGGGTGCATGCACTAATCGGCGTTTGTCTCAATTGCTGAGTGTTATGTGCCTTATGTCCAAGGCTTGATGCAAAACCACATCGAGCCGGGGGTCTCATTGGAAGCAGCCTCTCTATTCCTACGGGGTAGAGGTAAGGCTGTCTACATCTCACCCTCCTCAGACCCTACCTTAGCTTTGCTATTGGTGGGATATACTGAGTATGATGATGATGATGATATAGTTTCAACTAATCAATGAATTATCCTTGGTTAAAGAAGAGCTCAATGGTAAGATTTCATCAAGATGGTAATCATGCACATGTGAGAACTGGTTTGTATGATTTAACTGAAAAACTTGCTTAACAAGCAATCAATATTACACAAATGAATGATTAGGTTAAGTATGGCTAAGAATATTCGCCTTCTCGAGGAAGGTATAGTCACCAGAAAAAAAAAAGACGCAAAAGATGCAAATCACTATATTTTATTAGGCGACATTACAAGATTCTGCAAGGCGTCATCTATAAGAGTCGCTAGATTTTCAGGATTACAAACAACAGCGCCCAACAATTTACCAAGACCCATGTCTAGTAACTCGTCCATTAAATATTTCTTCTTATCACCAGTCGGTTCATGTTTATCATGTATGAAAGCATATGTTCTTTCCAGTTGGAAACATAGCTCCAAGAAAGCAGGTTCTTCCAAAACACTTCCGAAATCCAGTGAAATGTTATGATTTTCCGACAAACATGTGAGTTTCATCTTTATCGCAATATCCTTTGCAGATTCAAGGTTGAAGATTAAATTCTGAGCTGTACAAGAAGAGCGCCATTCGGCAGTCATACTGCTTTTAGCAAGATGGCAAAGTTGGACGATGTTTGCATAGGAAAAACGCACCATGAAGTTGAAAAAGTCATAAAAATTCATGCCTGCATTAGTAGACATACACACATCTAAAGCCATAAACTCACGATAATAAGTTTAAACGCACATCCAACCTGTTGTTATAAGGGCTGTTCACGAGCCGAACCGAGCCGAGCTAGGGCAAAACTCGGGCTCGGCTCGATTATAAACCGAGCTGGCTCGACTCGGCTTGGTTTGGCTCGATTTTGAAAAGAAAAATTAACATATGGCTCTCAAAATTCAGTAACTAAAATATTATCCAATAATTTAAAATAACATATCCAAAATAAGCTAAGCCTAATACATTACAAGCCAAAATCAAGTTTAACAACACAAAATACGTTCTTAATTTCAACGAAATACAATATAAGTTCATTAGTATGGTAATCAACCTTTAAATGTGGTATAGATATCAAATTATACTCATAATCACATGTAAATAATAATTAGTTTTTTTGATATATTATAATGTGTATAAAAATAAAATATATTAAAAGTAAAATAATCCGAGCTAAGCCGAGCCGAGCTGGTATGCGAGCCAAACCGAGCCAATCCGGCTCGTTACGAGCTGAGCCGAGCTAGACTCACTTTCTAACCGAGCCAAGCCGGCTTGGCTCACTTTCAAACCGAGCCAGGCTCGAGCGAGCTTTTTTCGAGCTAAATCCGAGCGAGCTTCGATCGAGCTCCGAGCCGCGAGCTTTTTGGACAGCCCTAAATTTACACCATACCTGTATTAGCTGCAAGATTCCGCTGACATAGTCCCTCAAAATCATCACAAATATCTTTGATGTCTTCAATATACTCTCTAGCTTCCTTGTAATCTCTCAACATAAGATCCCACTACAGGAGATAAAAAAAAGTTCAACGATAACTTCAGTTTTAGAATACAACTATTAACGTGATTACTATGCTTTATTTGACTCTACTTACCACCCACGAGAGATTATAGGCATTGAACCAGTTGTGGTTTATAGATATTGTGTCTTCCTGTAATAAACATATTTAACGCATATATACAAGAAAAATCGTTCACATAGCCAAACCAACATAAAATCTGTATACGCTATACAGAGCAATGTATACCAGATTGTGAACTTGATGATACCATCCGCTAGGAACAAAAATTATTTCATTTTGATCTTGTGTGCATTCCAACCATATAGTCTGCACACAACCAAATCGAAGAATATAAAAGGTAAAGTTAATAGTCAAATGTTAGCTAGTAGTCCACAAAGAAAAAGTACCTTCGTAAAGTTTGGAAATTTTGTGTCATCAACCTCTTCAAAGATGTCATATACAGAATTTTTCATGTTCCTGGATGTACAAACAAATAAATCTTTTATCGTACTTAATGTATACCAATAAGTGCTGACTACAAGCACTTACAGTTAAACCTTTTGAACAATATATACACAAAATATTTAAAAAATTATCTACTTTTAAGAAAAACCAGATATACCTGTCAAAGACAAGGTGACGTTGTTCTGGAGATAGAAAGTACCATTGCTTCTTGCCACATACATTTGCTGACCAACTATAAGACCTAAACACATCAGCATGGAAAGGCGTCCACGTTCCTGAATACAAAAAAATGAAAAATGAAAATTTATCGACACACACACAAAACGAGTGTTGCAAGAAAAAAAGGGTCCCGACCATTTGCACCCATGTACACAAAACGGTAGTCAGAACAGCTTATGTTGTCTCTCTTTTGATATGTATCATGGTCTTCGTGCATGTGATAATGATCAAGATACAAATTTAGCCAATCATCACGAAAAAACGGTGGAGTTGTATAAGCTGTATACTCTGGGTGCTCCTGCAATCTTTAAATAAGATAAATCTATATAACGAATAAAATGGCAGTTCATGGTTTAAATACTAATAATTTAACCAACTTAAAATGCACCTTTACAAAGTGCCAGTCCTTCAGATACAGATTGCCATGTTCCACCGAGGGAAGCTTAAGCCAGTGATCAATAAACTCTGCCACTGTCATGTCAAACCTCTTTTGATCAGTAAATTCTCTACTACCACAGTCAGCAACCTAAGAATCCAAATGTAAATATAGAAAGTGAAAGTCAATACAACGAAACATTGTGAAATTTTTGGGTTACAATGTAAATCAAGCAAGGATTCAGGGTTTTTCTATAGCTAACTAATTTGCAGTCCATCCCCGTTAACCATTCGTTTAATGACAGCTAGTTCAGGTTAAGTCAACTAAACTACTGTGATTCAAAATAGGATGTCAATTGTCATGGTTTGAACCCTGATATTTGTTGAGCAACCCGAGTCCACCACTAGTAGGTTTTCGTTCATTTTAAGATGGTTAATTTGTTGTGAACTTCAAAGTTTGTGAATTTCAAATTGTAACTTCATGTCCATCTGTTTGCACATACATACACTTTCGACCTAGGTTATTCAACTCCAGTTCTACTGTTCGGAATTTAACTAAGAAGAAAACATCTTTAAGCTTTGAGCTAAATGAGCACCAAAAGGTCCAAAACCAAACACCCGACTTCCAGTCTCCCAAAAACCTATGTAGTTAAAAGCACCAAAGGCCACCTGCCCTACCTAGTGGAGACGCAGGTTCGATTCCCTCTTGGCCATTTTCGAGGGACATCTAGGTGAAGGGACGAATCGGGGCTTTAATCCCAGGTTCGAACCTGATGGGGGGCGAGGGTTTATGGATTCCATCCTATTCCCGACCAAGCGCAGCAACAGCGTCAAAAAAAACTGCTTGAACCCGCAAAAAGGACCTGTCTGAACCAGACAAAAACCAGCTTAAACATGGCCCGGCCTTGAGCCGAAAATTACCTAACCGAAAACCACCTAAGTTTGGCATTACATATCCATAACAAAAATCTTAATCCCCTAAATTCCATATTTAACTTAAAGACCTAAACTAACAATGGTATGGAGACATAAAGGCACAAACATAAACATAAAAACAAACAGATACAATACAAGTAGTTAAACCTAGCGTATTAAACTAAACGTATGTATAGGGGGGAATTAAGGCACCTGAACTTTAGAATTACCGAAACTGGAAGAGATGAAGTGAAGATTAGGTCTTCCATCATCAGAAACCCAATCTTTACGAGCTCTCCAATCGGCCATGAGTCCCGTTATAACAACGGGTTTATTGTTCGATAGGTATTTCTCTGCAAAACTAGTGTAACTTATTTCATTACCATTCACCTTCTCAATGAACCCTATGATATTCAATCCCATACTTTTTTTCGCCACCGGAGAAGATGCTGCAACCGTATTCGATCTCCGGTGGTTTCAAACCTTCAATTCGCGATTACACTAACACTGTGTTCCCGAGGGGAAGGAAAATTAATTAAGAGAGAAAAGGAATGAATAAATATAATTTTTTTTCTTACTAGGGAAAAAGCCCGTGCGATGCACGGCATGCATAATAGCTATTGTTTGTTCGTGGTAAGACGTCTGACACGGCCGGTGCATAACATGTAAGACAATACGCCTACAAAGGGGCGTGCTTAAACTTTATTAAACCATGGACCATAAGTTGTTTCCTTGGCAAAACTTGCCGGTCAAAAAGAAGTGAAAAAAGATGTCTTCCAAGAAAAAAAAAACATGAAACAGAAAAAGGAAAAACGCATAAACTCTCGCACGCCTTCCTATCTTATTGGATAACACATAGACCAAACTTTAGCTAACGCATGCAACCGTCATCCCCAATCCCATTACCAGCCAACTGACTGCAGTGAAATAACAAAAAGAAAACTATTAAAAATGGTATACTAAAACAAACATTGCTCTCTGGAACACAACGGGGTTTTCGCACCCATCACACCACATATCGTTGTCTTCACGCCCCACACCTTTCATGCAATTCCCACCGCCACATGTCAGCCTGAACCACTCTTGGCTATTGTGTATGCGTTTGACTTCAACACGACATGTGAATTCAGCACTCTGCATATATTACCAGCATAACTATAAACTTTAACCATTTGATTCAAAAATGATAACCAATATTGTGCTTATCCAAAATGACATATCCTAAGTGTATATTACATTCTAATGCAAAGCTGATTTGACCTTAACCAAAATGACCAACGTTTACATATGCTTGGTTCGCCACGAACTACGTACACTCTTTATCTACCCAATATTTAAATTACATTTTATGTTTTCAATAGATATTTATAAACGTGAATTCGGTATTAAAAAAAAACATTACTTTTTTTTCGGTATTAAAAATGTGAATTCGGTATTAAAAAATATTTATAAATATTTATAACTGTTAAAAAATATTTATAAATATCTATAAATGTGAATTCCGTATTAAAAAATAGATTTCGGTATTAAAAAAAAATAATTTTTTTTCAACCGCAATATAGTCCTCCTATGTGATGTGGATACAACCAACAATCGTGTGGGGTCAGCTTGGTCGTCACAAACTATACGAATTTGGATTTGGTTATTGCCTGTCAAACTCGTAAACTGACTCTTAGATTTTAACATACGTATGTAAGTCCAAATAGATGTCTGATTTAATGTATTAAAAAATAAGCTTGTGGCTTCATATAACAATCAACTCATACATGCATATGAAAATTGTATGATCATATGTAATAACAATCAACCTGTCACGAAGTCATTTCTTGATTTATAATAATACCATAAAAGGATTAATGTATATATATATTGAACATATGGTTCTTTTTTAGTCTTAACTAATCAAAAACATCCATATTTATTTAGTGGCAATCTTGCTGTCTAACCCAAAATGTATGATAGAAAATCTAGCACCAAGATCCCACTAAATGCGTTTTTGGTTATTGGGTTACCTTTGTAAATAATCCTTCAAGTATCCTTTTAACACAATTAAATTAATTAACTTAAGATCAAAATAAAAAATATATAAACTCATTTGGGTAATCATATTATAATTATCCATAATTAAATATTTAGCATATATAGTTAAGTTAATATTAAATTTAAAAGTATATATTTCTTTAACATTATAATTTTATAAAAGAGACGGTCGAGATAACAAATTACGGAGGCTGGAATTGTGTCATGCGTCCTCCATAATATTATGTGTAGAGATAGAGATATATTGTCCTTTACTCTTCGATTTCGATAAAGATACATAATCTAAAATGAATATTCTATATATACAATGTAGTTTGTAGGGGGCATACCATGTGATGCTTGTTTCTTCTACCGTGGGTCAAGATGGCTTCTGGTGTGGTCCATTTTTCTGAATACCCAGCAACAGAATCGTTCCTTGCCATGGCCACACGTGTAGACAGAGCGGTTATAGGTTGTTGGAGAGAAGGCGGGTATGGGCTGCAATATGGACAAAGATTTATAAAGCCATTTAGATGGTCTTTTGGAATGGACAACATTAATTAACACAAAATTAAATGATGATTATTATGGGAAAATGATAAGTCACTTACTTTTATTAGAGTGAAACCGAGAAGTTAGGGGTTTGCATACAAAGGGACATAACAATTATAGACACATTAATATAATAAAGTAGAATTAAAAACATCATTAAAGCTGTATTTATGAAGGTAAATATGTAGTTAGGGTCTGCAATCAATGTCCTTTAATTGATGTATGGTTAGAATATAATTTAATGTCATGTTAAATTAGAAACCATACATACTGTAAGGAACATGTATAACAATATATCACTAAGTAACATTAACTATTGAGTATTTTTAAAATATGGTTAAGAACACATAGTAAATGAGGTGACATATACAATTATTATGATTGTCTCTTATGTTATAATTATTAACAGTATTATTATTGTTACTACAGTTACATGACATCATGTGCATACACACAGCTTATCTATACTAACATCACAGGAACTTAATTTATGGTTCAGTTTCTAAATGAAACTCTACTCATGTGATTAAGATTCTATATAAAATAATACTTTAAGTTTAATAGTAAAGTATGAACCACATGCATATGATATAAAAATATAGTAACCCACACACACGCATGGAACTTTCAAGGAAGTTGGTATACACATGTGGCTTGGCTTTATGTAATTATTTATTTTCAATTTATACTTCATCTTCCTCATGCTATAAACCAGTTAGTGGGATTTTGTGTAAGAATGTACATTAAAACCTGGTAAACACAAAGTGAATTTTATGAAACTGGATTCATGTGTCAAGTTTTAACAGAGAAAAAATGCTTAAAATAAAAGGCATGGCGTGTGGGTTGAACTTGTGGCCATTCAAGGTTAACAGGAACACCAACATATGCATCAACCAGTAAGCTTGGCTCGCTGTTTAGTGGTTATTTAGTTTTGTTCGATATAAAAAAAACATGTTCAATAGGACCCCAAATTCTCAATTTACTCTATGAATCCTAATTCCTAATGTCCAGAAATAAATCATGAATTCTTTATTACTGATAACATGATGAATTGTGGGGATTTCGTACAGAAAATAAAAGCGACCAGAATAATTGTAAATATGGTACCGATGTTGACGGGAGGGCGATGATGCGACCGTAGTCTAGTGTCGTCGGAGTTCCGTATCAGGTTGCAATGGTAGTCCATCGGTTCCGTCGGTTCCGTCAATGAGGAGGGTGACGGTTTAAACAATCGGCGGCGTAGACAATGGTTTCATTTGAGTAGCGTCGGCAGCGAGTGACGTTGAAGCGATTACGAATGTCGGTGGCGGAACATAAACGTGGTATGTGGGGTGGTGATTCAAGTTTGTGCGGAATTTTGTGTGTGTGTGAAAACTTGTTTCTCTGTGAACCAGTTATAGTATAGATAATAGAGATAATAGAAAGGCCTTTGGTTTCCTCAACCGTTACAAATGAAATTAATGTTTGACAAATGAGAGGCTCATAATGAAGGTTGTAAAATATTAATCAATATTTTAATCAATATTAATAAAAAAAAACTAAATTTTTAAGTATTTATTTTAATCAATATTATTTTAAGTATTGCATTTAAAACTTCATAAATGTTGATTTTAAAATAGAACATGCAATTTGTTACAATTATAATATTAATTTTATTAATTTGAAGAAAGAATGTATTTAAGAGTCTCATTAATGAAGGTTGTAAAATAGTTCATATAACTAAATTTTTAATTATATATAGATTCTCAAACTTAAGGGTGTAGTGGTTATTTGGGTGGCAAACTAAAAAATCAATCAACCAGAGTGCGTCACGTCAATCAGTGAAAAATGTTTAAACTTTACTGAAAAGTGTTGACAATGGTTTAGACAAGTGGTAAACTTAAAAAAAAGGAAAAATGTGTGATTGGTTGAGATTGGAATGGACCCTACCCTCTCTCTCACACCCTCCCTTCACCGCACGGCAAGCCCTCACCGATTGTGCAACGAAACCGCAGCGGCAAAGGGTCGGCGGCGGTGTTGCCGCGCGGCAAAAGCCTTTGCCGACACCCTTTGCCGCACCCACACCGGACACCCTAACGAAAAGTAAAGGAAAAAAGAAGAAATAAAGTATTTTATGTGTTTTCGAGTTAGGGGGGAAATAAAAGAAATGAACAATTTTACCATTATACTCTTTAAACATATAACATTTTAATTAGATATGATGGTAATTTAGTAACTAATAAGATTTTCTCTCCTAATATCTCCGATTTGGGAGGATAAATATATTAACAAATTTTCTTCCCTTCCCTCATTTCCCCTCCCCTTCTATCCTTAAAAATCTCGGGAACATGTTTTTTTTTTATATTTTCATCTCTTTTCATCTCTTTTCTTTCCCCTCCCCTCTGTTAAATCAGACTCGGGAAGAGAGTGTAAATCTTAATCTTACGAAGAGTTAAAGCTTGCTACCCTAAACTTTCAAAATTAATCGTATGAGGCCTTAGGTTAACTAGGAAAATCACGAAAATAAACATTGATCGGAAAATCACAAAACAGTTAGGTTGTATCAATGTTTTCAGAACCAGACTTGTGACAACTGACACTTTTCCATGCATTCCGTACAATAATTAAACAGTAATCTGTGCATTAATAACTGTGCATGATCTAGTTTACAAGACGAATGAAATTCTGATTTCTGTTATATACATACAATGGCATTTTTAGTTGCAAGACTTTTATCATTACTACATGCAACACAATATAGTTCTATTAATGCACATAACAGAATTGGCACAGTTATCAGACAAACTAGAAGTACTGACGGGAGTTCAGTACTTAGACAGACATGATGTTAAGACACAAAATAAGCCCCAGGACCAAGTGTTACACTAGTATAGTGTGTAGGAAAGTAGGGATTACAAAACTGTCTTCCTAGTGATGACATAGGTACCGGAAAGTACCAGAAACATACTAAAACTGCAAAATTCTGCAGAAAATAAACAAATTCAGCAAAAATTCAGCTTTTGACATCTAAATATAATGCAAAATTGTGATATAATGGTCCAGAATACTTTCATAAGTATCGGAAATCAAAACTGTCACAAAACACAACATAAAGCACACTAGACTGCGCAATTTAGCACTTTAACGAACAGTAACGAACCGAACAACCGAACACTACCCGCAACAACAAATTTTCACTAGAAGCATTGTTTTAGTGTTACAAAGCTAGTTATGGTCACCAAACATCATAACACATCCTATAAACATATAACACATATAACCCTAACTAGTATACTTGAAATCCAACTATAACACTTAACTAACCATTAAATTTTACACTTTACCCCCCCCCCCCCCCCCTTTGATGCCCGGTTAGGGGACATGGGTCCAACATTTGATTTCTTTGGTATATTTTAATGGATATGCTAGGAATATGCTAAACATGTTATGCCATATGCTATACTAATGTTGGAAGGATTCTTTTATAAACCACTAAAACATAACATAATCTCCATTCACCATCTTCAACAACATTTTTCTTCTTCTTCTTCTTCCTACAAGCTACGGCCAACACCCCCTTCTCATACTCCCCCATTTTCAATCCATTCTCAAGTAATCTAAGCATACATTAAGGTGTCTCGGGCCTATCTAAGAAGGTTGCAAGCAATGGAACTTGAAGGACCTCTCTCTAGTGCTTTTATCCACCTCATTTGTCATCTTCATCTTCTTAAACATCTTCCCTAGCCTTGTGCTAGTAGTAAGACTCTTATGATCTCATTTTACTTCATATTATGTTGGTTAAAAGATGATATAAGTTGTCAAACTTAAAGATCATGAAGAAACATAAGCATAAACATGAACATAAAGCTCTAAATCATGAAAATCAAAGATGTTTGAGTGTATGTAAATACTTGATGTTAGAAAATGGACCATATTTTGTAGAGAATATTATGGATCAGTGTCACATCATTTCCATTCTCAACAAAATATCCTCTCCATCCATTCCCAAGAGATAACCGTTGCATACCAATCAAGGAGATTTGACAGCCCTATTCTTCTTTGTTTCCTTTTTTTTATCATTCTTTGTATCTCCTATTTATTTTTGCATTGTTCATTGTAAGAAAACACACAAAAGCATAATATAAACAATACCCTCCGTGATTCCATTCGACAATATGGTATCAGAGCGGTGCACACGATCTTAGGATCATCCGCTCAAAAAACACCATCTCATATTTCCATCATCTACCAAACGTTTCAACCCAAAATCTGTCAAGGCCACTATGGGCGATACCGACACCAGCAACAACAATGATCTTGCTATGCAGATCACTAATCTTCTCAAAAACAGTCTTACCAACCAAAACCAAACCCCGAAGCAGAATCTATCTGATAGTTTGAGAATCAACCTCAAACTAAACAGTCAAAACTATGCTTTATGGGCTCGAATGATTCGAGTAGCCATAGGAGGGAAATCCAAATCCCTCTTGAGTCATTTAACAGGAAAGCCGGCTCCACCAAAACCAAACGACGAAAATTTTGATCAATGGAAACAAGACGATTTGGTGGTGTTCTCCTGGCTAATACAAAATATCGAACCCGCTTTGGCAAGTAATCTAACTGAGTTTCCCACTGCAAAAACATTGTGGGATGCCTTAGTTGTTACTTATGGTAGCGGAAAGGATAAGCTACAAACCTTTGATCTACACGTCAAGGCGAATGGTATAAAACAGAATGGCTCGCCATTAGAAGACGTCTGGATTGTTATGCAAGGGGTTTGGGGCGAAATAGAAAGAAGGGATCCCAATCCCATGACATGTACAGAGGATATAACCACCTACAACAAGATTCGATCAGAACAAAAACTCTTCCAGTTCCTAAACGCGCTCGACAGACAGTATGACACTGTGAAACGAGAGATCCTCCGTTGGGACCCGTTACCCTCAGCCGAAGGTGCCTACGCTGCTGTTCGAAAAGAGATGGCACATCAAGGCATTTTGGGAACAACAATTGACACTCCATCATCTCAGAATGGTGTGGCGGCAGGTTTGAATGCCAACGGGTCACGCGAATCAGAGAGTCTAGGGTTTCTGTCAAGAGAGCGCGCCGGTCAGAAGAGCTCTAACACGGGATCATCATTTCGAATCGATAAAAGCAAGCTAAAATGCGACCACTGTGGTATGTCAAAACATACGAAAGATCAATGTTTCCAGCTAGTTGGGTACCCGGAATGGTGGAACGATAATCACAAAACCCCAAAAGGGGGAAAACCAGGTGCCACCGAAAAAGCAGCGGCCGCCGTCGGCAACCAGAAGGCTACCAGGAGCGGCGGCAACGAAGAGGGAGACACTGGATTTGGTGGAATGGCGGCCGGAGGATACCTAGGGCACGAAGAAGATAACGATGGAGGTAATGGGTTTGAGGGACTATCCTCAGACCCTTATGCTTTTAATCCTAAATTTTTTAGATGTTTGTCCTCAGACCCCTGTGTTTTCAATCCTAATTTTTTTAGCCCTAAGATTTTAGAAATGTTAGAAAAGGAACCATTAGAAACATTGGCTCATGATACGGGTCAAATAAATGGTGGGAGTAAATGTGTTGATACAATAGACAAAGAAAATAATATTTTTTCTAAAAAAACTTTTTCCTACAGAAACAAATCAAAAATGAAGGGAGGTCTTGGACAAGCTAATATGGCTAAAAATCATGAACATTTAGAGAACTCGTGGATTTTTTATTGCGGTGCTACCGACACTATGACATATGATTTATCGGATATAAAGACAAAATCAAAACCAAAAATTGATTTTATTAAAACTGCTGATGGGGGAGTAGCCCATGTAAAAGGAGGAGGGACTATCGAAATTTCTCCAAATTTGAAACTTACAAACTGTCTTTATATTCCATCTTTGTCACATAAGTTGTTATCAATTAGTCATGTTACAAAGGAATTAAACTGCATCGTTTTAATGCACCCCACCTTTTGTATCCTACAGGATATCAAGACGGGGGTGATCATTGGGCGTGGCACTGAGCGACAAGGGCTATATTATGTAGATGAAGGGACTCATCATGGCAATGCTATGTTGGCTCATGGAACTACAAAAAGAGAAGCGTGGCTATGGCATAGGAGATTGGGACACCCTTCTCTTAGTTATTTACATACTTTACTAGGTTATTCCCCGGGTAAAAAACCGGGTAGGAAAATTTAAATTACATTAATCATAAGTGTATCAATAAAAGTAATGCAAATAAAGTGACATTACATAAAATAGTAACAAAGTTCTTTATAAGCCGTGTACAAAAACATCAAGGAAAACACAAATATCGGTTATGTATACAACTTAGGAATTATACATGTTTGTTACCACTTGGACTAAAGGCTTGTGAATCGCTCTTGACCATCCTTTGACACAAGTAAGGTAGTTTGAATATTACACCCCCTGCAATAACATTAGAATATGTAAATATTGAAATGATAATGTAGAAAAAAACTAAAGAGACTAACCATTTTTGTGTTATATCTCTAATGGTCGTGCGAGAATCGTTTCACGCATACGCATATAGTCATGAGATACACGAATCTTTAGTCGTGTATTCACTATGTATTAATTAGGAAAAATTACACTTTTCGTCCTTTATGTTTGTAGCGGGTTTCAATGGATGACCTTTAACTTTAATAATTACAGTCGCAGTCCTTTATTTGCAAAACATGTTACACCTTAGGTCCTTTGACCCTAACCTGGTTAAAACTTTCAGTTAAGTGAAGTCATGTGCAACTAATGTAAGGGCAAAACAGTCATTTAATAAAAAAATGTTAAATTTAAAAATTATAAATCTAAACTATTATCATCATCATCTCTCCTTCTCTTCTGTACTCTCTCCCCTGTATTCTCTATCTGCATACCATCATCATCTTAAGAAGTAAATAAAACAAAAAGTTATTCACTAACGTACGCCGTGAGCGTGTACACACCTTCTTTTATAGCAATGACAACCACTTCCAGATCTGTTACGTCAGCAATACATCTTTTCCGGTGAGTCGCCGGCAACGGCGGCTTCCGCGATGAAAACACCAGCACCGGAGCTACAATACCTAAGGAAGAAACATGTTTCCACGATGAAAACACCGGCTCCGGAGCTACAATCTCTAATCTAGATAACGTCATATACGAAGAAGAACTCGTTGAACATGAAGACGACGACGTCGTTTCGGTAACAGATATGTTTGAATATGTATCGCCAACTCATATTCAACAAAACTTGAAGAAGAAGAAGAAGACTTGAAGAAGAAGAAGAAGAAGAAGAAGATGATGATTAATGATCAAAGGAACAGTACGATGATTTCCCCCAATTTTGAACAAAATGAAAACCCTAAATTAAGAACAGTACGGTCAAAACTGAAAATTACCTGAGTCAGACAACAGAAATTGAAGAAGAAGATGATGATGATGATGAGTGATTAATGAACTAATAACAGCTACAGAGACGATTTGATCTCAGGATCTGTGAACAATTTATGTTACAGAGATGGTGGTGTTTCATTTAGGGCTAAACACACTAAACCCATCAATAAAAATCCAATTTTTAGGTTCTTGAACAAGAAATCAATTGTGAAATCATTCAATATGTAATGGTGAAAATAGAGAGTGAAGATTACAAACCCATCAACTAAAGATTCAGATACTAAAAACTCATATTGATTTCTCTATTTGATTGATTGAATTCGTAAGTTCTAGAATCAGTTTCTTTTCTTTTGGGGTAACTCTGTTTCTTGGGTGTGTGGTTTGTGATTGGCAATAATTCCCAATTGTCAACAGGGTTGAGTCCAAACTCCAAAACACGGCCTTTGACTCTCAGATCTGTGAACAATTTATGATTTGATCATGAATTTGTGTTTTGATTTAAAGAAAGTTTGAAGGGTTTCTAGTTTGAGAGAGAGAGAAAACAGGGGAGAGAGAGTACAGAGAGAAGGGGAGAGTATAGGGAAATGGGAGATGGTGATAATGGTTTAGAATTATAATTTTTAGATTTATAATTTTTTGTATTAAATGACTGTTTTGCCCTCACATGGGTTGCACATGACCTCAGTTTACTAAAAGTTTTAACCAGGTTAAGGTCAAAGGACCTAAGATGTAACAGCTTTTGCAATTAAAGGACTGTGAGTGTAATTATTAAAGTTAAAGGTCATCCATTGAAACCTGCTACAAACATAAAGGACGAAAAGTGTAATTTACCCTATTAATTATGTAAACAACTAATAGTATGTACACACATCTATAATATGTTATACATAAGTAATATTTGGCATAAATCAAAGATCTTTATACAAAATTAAAACATGGAAAAAGAAAATAAAAGAGTACCTGAATCTCAATAAGAACAGTAGAATAAGCATAAGCAAAAGCAATGTCACCGATGGCTTGAAAGGTCCTCCAAACTTTCTCTTGTCCGTACATAACTTAATCCAGCTATTAACATCATGTCCATTCATTAAATTTCCAGCTATTCAATACAACGGGATACTTGAAATTAAAAAAAAAAGATCCCACAAACAAAAAATAAAAATAAAAACTACAAAAAATATTAAAAAAAATACTTGAGATAGTCATGGCCAGATGATGAAGAATGACAATCCACATTATTGGACAAACTGGGGTTATGCATACTTTGAGACAAAGAAGACTACATTTCAAACTGGGGTTATGCATACTTTGGAATAAGAACTCTACAACAATAATGAGAAGCATAGCCTCAATATATGGCAAATAATCATAATACATCCATTATGTTACATTTGGTATGCACGGTACTAAACTATAAGTTCCAGTAAATATGTTTATAGAAGATATCGTCTAAATTCATCTTAGGAAATTATAAACTTACTGCATCGTAATTACGAGACAAGGTAGCCTTAAGTCCTTTCTTTTTCACTGGATCACTTTTCTCGGGTGGAATCAAGCAACCATTAAATGCTCCAGGTAACGACTCAAAACGGGACCGTAACATCCCTAGGGTTCGAATCTGCATAAAACATAATGTTTAGATCATAATGTATATCAGTGAGACGTATTCTTTTCCATATAAAAGCACAAACCTCTCCAAGACAACGGAACGCCCCGTAAACCTGCATTTTATATTTACAAACTATATAAGATGCCAGATATTACTTAAGCACAAGGTATGTTATAAGATGAAAACTGAATCAGATTGTCAACCCAATTTGCACGCACTATACAAAAATTTGCCCTTTGTGATTTCATTTTTGAAAAAAAAAACCCCTTGGTTCATATAACTTTTCAAACTTGATACATCCATTATAATTTATATATTTTTTTCTAATTAGAAACCCTATGGTATTTTATTCAGTTAACGGTCTTGTTTGAGACCAAACCACTTATAATCAGATTTGATTCTAATACTCACCTGATAAGAAGATGCCATCAACCCGCTGCTG
The DNA here is from genome assembly GCA_030545235.1 of Helianthus tuberosus. Classification (NCBI taxonomy): domain Eukaryota; kingdom Viridiplantae; phylum Streptophyta; class Magnoliopsida; order Asterales; family Asteraceae; genus Helianthus; species Helianthus tuberosus. The sequence continues at coordinate 197,072,555 of CM060400.1, forward strand.
CAGCGCAAGATTGGTCAATAAAGACGTGGTCAATGCAAGATTACCGACCACCTGCAATTAACAAACAACACGACCACACAAGCAAACTAATGGAATGGGAAAAGTTTTATTAATCGAGGAGAACGCTAATAAAATAGGAGCTAGGGATGATGACATTTCAAAAGCACAAATATAAAAAAATAATGTTCTCAATGTGTACTTTCAGGAGAATGGTGATGTATCCGATTATTTACTGACCCAAACTCAACAGACTCTGTTGGCATCCCTGACACGTCAGCAGTTGACAAATCAGATAACACCAGTGGATCATCACCGCCATTCTTCTCATCATTGATAGACCCCCTTGCATCTTCAACCCCACAAGATGCATCACTCTCTTTCACTGCAACCTCGGCTAACTCACGTTCTTCTTCCTCTTGCTTTACAACAGAATCATCCACCTCAATATTCATTGCTTCCTCGGGTTGATTCGGTGCTTCATAGTTTTCCTTAAATACCTCGATAACCGTTCCTTGTGAGCTACAAAATAATGGAATAGCAAAAGAAGCTGTTGTGAAATATTAAAAGATTTCAAAGAAAACAAACCTTGACTAAACAAATTATGTTTTTGTTAGATTGTTTCTACACAGTCTATATAACAAAGAAAAAACACAATATTCACAAGAAATCAAGGAAATTCATTTACCTGCAAGTCTCATTCTGTGTACTGACATCATTCATCAACAACAAAGGTAAATTACATCAGTATTTTGAATGCAGAGACTACAAACAACTGTAAACATAAATTTTGAACTGAACATATATCTACAAAATGATAGGCAAAGTAACAACCTAAAAAATTAACCTTAATATAATTAGCGAGTAAGTTTAGAGAAGTCAATTCATTAGCAATCTCAATGGCAGACCTGCATGAAAAACATGAGAATAGGGTTAGGTGAAATCGAAATCAAATTAGCAAGACATAGATGAAAATTGTGTGACTTACAGTTTAGAGCCTAGGGTTATGAAGATCCGTGAATCAAAATTAACAATATCAAAATATTAAGAAGATCCGTGAATCAAAATTAAAAAAAAAACAGTAGCTATGCCGAAGGAAAATGGACGATTTTGAGAGACAAACAAACGATTAACATAAACATAAACATCAGATACACATACCTTTGGATATGAATGAGAATCTTGAAGAACAATAATGAATCACTGACAGAAAAAAAAGGGTTACAGAATGACAATATGAGTAGAATAAAATGGGTTGAAATATCTTTTGTAATCATTGACAAAAAGCAACGAAGATTCTTCAGTCAGATTGAAGAGATAACATTATTTTATCGAAGGGGTGACGGCAGATGAGAGAGTAAGCTGATTGAAGAAATTAGGGTTTCTATATGGTGGGAATTAGAAAAGAAGCTTTTATATAACCGGGTCAATAATAAAACGGGTATTTGGGGCTTCACTTATGAAAAAAGCGGACCCGGTGGTTTGGAGCCAAAAGTTAGAATAAGAAGCTCTAATATTGCGACACGTCAGCAAAATTTAACACATTTATTATATATAATAGATTTCCAAAATTATTTCCGCTAAATAAACCAATTAAATGTGAGACTTGCATTTTGGCTAAAAGCCACAGACATAGCTACAAATTGAACAATACTAAGGTTGCTTTACCTTTTCCCCTCATTCACTCAGATGTTTGGGGACCGGCAGAGATTATGGGTGGTCAAAAGTTTCGTTTTTTTGTTCTCTTTATTGATGATTGCACACGTATGACATGGATTTATTTTTTAAAACACAAGTCTGAAGTGTATGACAAGTTTACTATGTTTTATAAAATGATACAAACTCAGTTTAAAATCAACATACAAATCTTGCGATCTGATAATGGAGGGGAATTTATAAATAAACCTATGGAACTTTTTTGTCAAGAAAAAGGAATAATTCATCAAACGTCCTGTACACACACACCTGAACAGAATGGCGTCGTTGAACGAAAAAACCGTATTCTTTTAGAAATAACCCGTGCCATGCTAATTGAAGCAAAGGTTCCTAAATATTTTTGGCCCGAAGCTGTTGCTACCACTACATATCTCATTAATCGGTTGCCAACTAAGGCTCTTAACCTAAAAACCCCCCTCCAAAGTTTATCGGAATTTACAACAATCCCCTCTCCTCTTACGCTACAACCACGAATATTTGGTTGCTCAGTCTTCGTTCATATACCTAAGACCGACCGACACAAATTAGGTCCATGTGCGGAAAAATGCGTATTTATGGGCTATGGAGTCAACAAGAAAGGTTACCGATGTTATAACCCACAAAAACGACATATGTACACCACCATGGATTGTGATTTTTTAGAAACCGATTTTTTCTACCCCACCCAACATCGTGGGCAGGGGGGAAGGAATATAATGATGCACTAAGTTGGTTGAGGTACCCTATCTCTGAAGAAGCTAGCCACGGCACTGAGCCCACGGTCAGTGCCACAAATCAAGACACCCCGAGTCCTGATCTGATGCCTGAGATAAGTGAATCCCAGACCCACAATAATATACAAAATAGTGATATTTCTAACAATCACGAGACAGGTTATATTTCTAACAATCATGAGACAGGAGCCACTGAAGAACCAGAACATGAGGTAGAGGATGAAGAACATGAGGATGATATAGAAGATACTCAGGATGAAACAATGGAGGGATATGTTCTACCTCCAAGATCGAACCGCGGGGTGCCTCCCAAGCGGTACTCGCCAGAAAGATACTCTAGATCTTCTAGGTATCCAATGACAAATGTTGCTGAAGGGAACCTATCCCAAGAAGCTAAGGTTTTTTCCTCATCAATTTATAATGATCAAATTCCAAACTCAGTAAACCAAGCCTTAGAATCAGTAGATTGGAAGAAAGCCATGGAGATAGAGATGGAGGCCTTATTGAAAAATGACACTTGGGAAAAATGTGTTGTTCCTCTAGGAAAGAAAACAGTGGGGTGTCGATGGGTCTTCACAATCAAACGCAAACCAGACGGAACAATTGAGAGATACAAGGCGCGCCTAGTAGCCAAAGGATACACCTAAACATATGGTATTGATTATTCAGAGACATTCTCACCAGTTGCTAAAATTGACACAATTCGGGTTCTCTTCTCGATCGCCGCCAACGAAGGATGGCCTTTACATCAACTCGATGTTAAGAATGCCTTTCTTCATGGAGAATTGAAAGAAGAAGTTTATATGGAAGCCCCAACTGGTTTTCTAAAAGACTTTAAACCAAAAGAAGCATGTCGTCTGAAGAAGTCTATTTACGGGCTTAAACAATCTCCTCGTGCATGGTTTGGGAGATTCACCATAGCAATGAAAAAATACGGTTTTAGACAAAGCAACTCGGATCATACGTTGTTTCTTAAGCAAACATGTAACACCCCAAAACCCGAATGTTAAATTTTGAGCATGTTTTGTTTTATACGATGTGACATGGTAACTAAGTTAGTTAACTTAGTTATAGTTACAAGTTAAATATTAGGAATGAAATATTTGTGGCTAACAATTAACCAATTTCAAGGGTTAAAAGAGGGTAAATGGAAAGTGTTTTATTTAAAGGAATGAAGTTGTGGCAAGTATGGGAATATGGTGAATCTTGAGGGACTTAGGGTGCCAAAATGGAAACTAAAATTTATTAAACAAAATATCACACACACACAAGGTGTGTGTGTGTGCGTGAATTCGGTCAGGGAAAGGGCAGAAGGATGAACCCTAGCTCTCAAGAACATCAACACAAATTCAGCCCAATCAAAGCTAAAATCGAATGGAAAATCATGCATGAATGAAGAATTAGCATCACTCAACATTAACAAACATGTGGTAAGTTGTAGATTGTTATTTGGTGAACTTTTAAGAAATGGGTTATGAGCAAATCCGTGAAATTGTATGAAATTAAGCATGAATGGGTGTTAGAATCATTAAATAGAACATGTATTATGCAAGATTTCGAGTAATTGGATGTTTTGGGGTGAAACCCACTTGTAGTAGTAGAGATGATGATATGAATGATTATACATGTTCAATACTTGTGTGATGTTGATACTTGATGTTGTATGTAATGAGTAATTGTTAGATAATGGTATAAAAGTTATATGATTCTAGTTGAATTTGATGTTCTTGATGATATTGATATGGATTGGTCATGTTATGCAAATGATACTTGTACACTATGCTCAATTAATGGTACGCTCACAAAGTGTTTGATAAAATGCCTACATGAAACTTGAATTGATTCAAGTTGTGTTAAAAAGTTAGTAAATTCGTCATTTTGACAGCCCTAGATAGTCATCTTGTAAAGGCCGTATCTCATTCGTTATTAGGAGTTAGACAACGAGCCTTATATCGTTGGAAAGCTTGTTTCGCATGTTACAATTCTTATTTGGTCACAAGATGCTGGTTATGAGATTTAGTGGGTCAAAACAGCATGAAAAGTTAGTAAATTCGTCATTTTGACAACCCTAGATAGTCATCTTGTAAAGGCCGTATCTCATTCGTTATTAGGAGTTAGACAACGAGCCTTATATCGTTGGAAAGCTTGTTTCGCATGTTACAATTTTTATTTGGTCACAAGATGCTGGTTATGAGATTTAGTGGGTCAAAACAGCATGAAAAGTTAGTAAATTCGTCATTTTGACAGCCCTAGATAGTCATCTTGTAAAGGCCGTATCTCATTCGTTATTAGGAGTTAGACAACGAGCCTTATATCGTTGGAAAGCTTGTTTCGCATGTTACAATTTTTATTTGGTCACAAGATGCTGGTTATGAGATTTAGTGGGTCAAAACAGCATGAAAAGTTAGTAAATTCGTCATTTTAACAGCCCTAGATAGTCATCTTGTAAAGGCCGTATCTCATTCGTTATTAGGAGTTAGACAACGAGCCTTATATCGTTGGAAAGCTTGTTTCGCATGTTACAATTCTTATTTGGTCACAAGATGCTGGTTATGAGATTTAGTGGGTCAAAACAGCATGAAAAGTTAGTAAATTCGTCATTTTGACAGCCCTAGATAGTCATCTTGTAAAGGCCGTATCTCATTCGTTATTAGGAGTTAGACAACGAGCCTTATATCGTTGGAAAGCTTGTTTCGCATGTTACAATTCTTATTTGGTCACAAGATGCTGGTTATGAGATTTAGTGGGTCAAAACAGCATGAAAAGTTAGTAAATTCGTCACTTTGACAGCCCTAGATAGTCATCTTGTAAAGGTCGTATCTCATTCGTTATTAGGAGTTAGACAACGAGCCTTATATCGTTGGAAAGCTTGTTTCACATATTACAATTCTTATTTGAAGGTCGAAGTCGGAATATGTGATTAAAAAGGGGGAAAGTGACCCCGAACAGCTGCTGCGTGGAAAATGCAGCAATGAAAATAATGTGTTTTATGAACTTAAAACATATGATTTTCTAGTCACCAATTTACTAAACACTAAATATTGCTTCGGGTGAATGTTACAGTTGTTAAGGTGTGTTTAAAGCGTTACTATGTGTAAAATTGGCGTTAATATATAGCATGGTTAGCCTTTCGGATATGATTGTAATAGTAGAGAAGTCAGGCGTATTGTAGTAGATGATCTATGTGTCGTGTATGATGATAATTGAGTTGCTTGAATAAGGAACAAGGTAACTTTTAGTCTATATGCCTTATGTATGTGGTATTTGGTTAATAAAAAGTCAAGTAATGTATGAATGGAAAGAAACGAATGTAGTATGAATGAGCATGTGTGCTAACCATAATGTAATTGTGATGACATGAAAGGATAGGAATCACATTAGCAAGGACTCGAAAACGGAAGGTTAACGGGTCAAGCGGAGGCGAGGAAACAAGCATGAACACTAACACTCGAGGTAAGTGACTTTCGATTCACTTCTTAGTATACATATAGAGTTTTCTTGTTTGTGGATGAATGGAGATGATTGATGTATATATGTAGGTATCGGTATATGTATGTACACAAGTAGTTATGTATAAGCATGAGCATTATGTATTTGAGTGTGAAGGTACATACGTGTGTAGGTATGAACGTATATATATATGTGGATGTAAGTATGTATGTATGTATGTTTGTGAGTAGGTGGGTATGTATGTACTTATGAATGTGTGCATGTATGTATGTATGTAAGTAGGTATGTGTGTACGTAGTTATGTATGTATGTATGTAAGTACGTATGCGAAGATGTAATCTTGTATGTATGTAAGTAGATGTGTGGGTATGCAAGTAAAGATATGTATGTATGTACGTGGATATATATATATGATTTGTATACATGGTTTTAATGCATTTAAGTATTGACGTCTTTAACAGTGTGCTTCGAGAATGAAATGTAATGCAGGAAGACATAATAATGGATGTATGTACATAGATGTGTATTTATGTGTATGCGAAGATACGTATGTGTATATGAACGTATGTAGAGATGTAGTAATGTATGAGCGTAGGTAGATATGTATTTGGTATATATGAAGGTACGTATGAGAATATGCAGGTATGTAGAGATATAAGAAGGTATGTAAGTGTGTAGATATATATGTATACATGTAAGAATGTACATGTGCATGATTTAGATATGTCGATGAATACGTTATTAATAGTGTGCCTTGAGAATGAAAGGTAATGCAGGTACATTATTGGAACTTCGCCAGAATATGGATATGCGGATGAAATGACAAAAGTTAGAAAGATAACGCAATGGAAGGAGTACGAGATTTGAATCTTGTTTATGTCTTGTGTACTAATGTGATGAATGTATGTGGTGAGTGCAGGTTGTACGAGTCACGGGCGGTTATCACGAGGAATAGAGATCGAAGACCGAGTCACAAGATAGATTGTACGAGAATAATTGAGTATGTACTATTAGTAAACAGGACTTATGCTTTATTTTTGTAAAAGATACATATTAAAATGAACTTTCAAGTAAGTCAATACGTTTGTGACGAAAGAAATTTTATGGCACGAATTTCCGCTGCGACTTTTTGTCAAATACGAACTAGGGTCTTACAAAACAGGTAATCTTATAACTTGTTTAATTATATATGTAGATGACATGATTATTACAGGAAACGATGAAGAAGAAATGAAGAAGTTAAAAACGAATTTATTCAAGGAATTCGAAATGAAGGACTTAGGAAGACTCAAGTATTTTCTCGGAATTGAAGTATTAAGGTCTAAACAAGGTATTTTTATATGTAAAAAAATATATTCTTGACCTTCTTGCTGAGACAGGAATGATCGACTGCAAGCCTGCTAGCACACCAATGGTAGCTAACCAAAAGCTCTTTATGGAAGAAGATGGAGAACTAGCAGACAAAGAACGGTACCAACGCATAGTGGGAAAACTAATATACCTTTCACACACTCGTCCAGATATTGCCTATGCCGTTGGGGTTGTCAGCCAGTTCATGCATCAGCCTCAAGTATCTCACATGGAAGCAATACGGAGGATTATTAGATACCTCAAGGGTACAACGGGTCATGGGGTTCTCTTTAAAGCAAACAAACATCTAAAGATTCAGGCCTACACAGATGCTGACTGGGCAGGGGATAAAGGAGATAGAAGGTCAACATCTGGGTACTTCACTCTAGTTGGGGGAAACCTGGTTACATGGAGAAGTAAGAAACAAAAAGTTGTAGCTTTATCTAGTGCAGAAGCTGAGTTTCGAGGGATTGCTCGAGGCCTTGCAGAAGTTTTATGGATACGCAAGCTACTAAGTGAGATCGGGTTCTATCAACATGAAGCTAGTAGGATCATGTGTGATAATAAAGCCGCTATACAAATTTCAGAAAACCCAGTTCAACATGACCGTACCAAGCATGTGGAAGTTGATCGGCACTTCATCAAAGAAAAATTGAAACAGGAATTATAGAGCTACCATTCGTCCGATCAGAAAATCAATTAGCAGATATATTAACAAAAGCTGTCAACGAAAAGATCTTCAATCATTGTCTAAGCAAGTTGAGCATCCTAAACCCCATTACTCAACTTGAGGGGGAGTGTTAGAAAATGGACCATATTTTGTAGAGAATATTATGGATCAGTGTCACATCATTTCCATTCTCAACAAAATATCCTCTCCATCCATTCCCAAGAGATAACCGTTGCATACCAATCAAGGAGATTTGACAGCCCTATTCTTCTTTGTTTCCTTTTTTATCATTCTTTGTATCTCCTATTTATTTTTGCATTGTTCATTGTAAGAAAACACACAAAAGCATAATATAAACAATACCCTCTGTGATTCCATTCGACAATACTTGATTGTTGATTTCTTGTGTTTATGATGTTGATCATCATAAGAAGCTTGCTAGATTGTGATTAAACACATGATCTAGCAAGTATGAGGATGATTCTTGAGAAAATCATAATGATCATCCTTTATGTTAAACATGAACTTGAAAATAAACTTGATTTAGTGTATGATGATTTGTGATCCATGTTATAAGTCTTGAAAATAAAGGATTTCAAAGATAATATTTTCAAGAGAACAAAGTCATTTACAAGATTTACAAGATCATGATTTTTAAAGAAACTAAACATATTTTTAGTGATAAATCAAGTATAGAAACATGTTATTAACAAGAGAAATACAAAAGAATTGTTTTTGGAAAAATCATCTTGTAAGTTGTAAAGAACTGGATCTTGCAAGAATGTGAATATTAAACAAATAACCATGTTTTAGAGGGTAACTTAACCTACTAAATAACATACTAAGTTACTACAACTTTTTACAAAATTTCAAGTTCATGTCAAAATGTAAATTGCATATTTAAAGCATATGGTAAGTCTTGAATGATTTGTTGATGATTGATGATGATTTTAAAAGAAAATGATATGCTTTGAAAGCATGTGAACCTCCATTTTAAGGGGTAACTATGGCAAAAATTTTCTAGAAATTAAACACTTAGAAAAATTATTTTTTTTAAAAACAAATATTTACAAGTATATTTCAAACCATGAATTTTATATAAAATTTGCCATAATCTTTGTTACAAGATTATAAATATTGGAGGTTGGTTTTTGTAAATAAAAGTGACTAAATATATATTTAGATGTCACCATGTGTGTGATTATTTGTATATTATGTGTATTAGTTATATTATTTTAGGACTTGAAATAATATAACTCACCAAAATACCACGAAGTTACAACCCAAAATGCTACCAAAATTCCAAGAGAATGAATATACAAAATATATCCAAATATTGGAAGAAACCGAACAAGGAATATAACTCACAAAAATATTCCGGAATCTAATTCATAAGTATATTTTGGTAATTGGTATTTTGGACACCAAGAGAATGAAAATATGATTTTTACAAGTATTACAAAATATATCATATTTTTTTACAAGAAGAAAATATATTATTTTAGTAAGTAAAGATATATATTTTCTTGGAATTATTAAAAGATATATTATTTTTGTGAGAAAATATATATTTTCTTGAACAAACATGATATACATTATTTTTGGAGTGAAAAATATATTTTCTTGAATAGACATGAAATACATTATTTTTGGTTGAAAAATAAGTTTATATATATTTTCCAAGATAGACTTGAAAATATATTATTTTTGAGACTCATGTGAAATTTATAAATATTTTGCCAAGGGAAAAATTATAAGTAATTTTTCTATGTAAAATTTCTTAAAATATATATTTTGGAAATATATATTGATGTAATTTTTATTAGAAGTATTATTCCGGAAAAGTTAATACAAAATTAAGTATGAGATACTTAATAAACACAATAAAAAAATACGTATTCTAGTACGTATAATTACACACCGGAATACGCCATCGATACTTGGCAAAAATATAGAAGGATAAGAATACGAATACAATTACACCCATCCTTGGGGAGTTATACAAGTACAAATACATAAACTTGACAAGTTAAAATGTATTATTTTAACTAGTATTCCAAAATTCATAAATATAATTTAAGTTAAAATATTTATTGTTTTAACAAATGATTATATAATTTGGAATAATATTAAGGACACAAAGAAACATAACTCAAAGACACTAATGAATACTAAGTCAAGGCACGACCCGCTCGTCTAATGGACCGTAGTACGTTGTAGGTAGTCGTGCACACTAGTAGCAGCTTGAGTTACGTTAGATTGAAGAACGCAAAACCGTGAGTTCATGTCCCCATTTTCTCTTAACTGTTTTCGGATTTATAACTCTCGGGGGTGGAATACATGTTGCATACGTTTAAATGGTATGAATTGGCTATGAAATGAATTATAGATCATGTGAGCATAGATTGAAATTGAAATGCCATTAACTCTTAATTATGGACGAAGGTTAGATCTCAGGGGTACGACTGAGCCCCACTCATGGTCCTTATGTGACCACTTGAGTGCTTCGGTGTCCCAGTCGAGGTAAATCGACAACGGTCAAGGGTAAAATTGACACAGTCAAGGTAAATTGACGCAGTCAAGGTAAATTGACACAGTCGAAGGGAAATTCGACACAGTCGAGAGGGAATCGACGAGGGTATAAGCCTACTCATACTCCCTATGTCTTCACATTCATCAATGTCCTTGCAAAACATTAATTTGATCAGTTCATAGATGCTTTTCATACCTGTTTTCAAAGGAGTCTCTCAAATGTTTACAAGCTTATCAGTACTCATACAAAACGCATGAACTCGCTCAACTTTTGTTGATGTTTTCCAAAATTACGTGTATTTCAGGTAACAAGTTGGATCTTGGGCGCGGGTGTTGTTTCTAGAAGTAAATTTCAAGTTTAGATGTCATCCACTTTTGTTGGTTTGTAACTTAGACAAGGTGGTGTTGTTTGAAAGTTAAATGACTAGTGTTTGTAATATTTTAAACTTAATGAATGGATGAACATCGTTTTGATCATATAGTTGTTTATTATGATTGAATGCAATGATATTGAACAAGTCACACATCATATGCTTCCGCAAAAGTCAGGGTGTGACAAGACTGGACGTCGAGCCAGTCTTCTTACCAGTTCAATGGTCCGACCGGTCAGACTGGACGTAAGAACCGGAAGGTATCGTAAATATTATAAAAATTAATAGGGTTAAATCTGAAAAAAAAATATAAAAAACCGGTCCAACCCTTCCAAGAACGGGTCCAACCGATAACATGACCCGGTTCAACTCCGTTTCAATGCATTTCCGGCCCGATACCATGACCCAGACCGACTCAACCTCCGGTTCCCAGTCCGACTGGTCGTCCGGTCCGGGTCTGAAAACACTTGGTTGTATCATTGTATGAGTTTCATGAAAAACAAGAGGATGCAGAAGGGTGACACTTGACTAAAACAGTTGGGTTATAGGGTTTCCCATGATAGAGGGTGGACCAAGGATATGATAACACGTGGATTTGGCAACAGTATGGGCGATGTTCCATGAAATGATTTTTACCTGATTACGTTAAAAAGAGATCTCCTTGAACACATTTGTCGTAGTTTTCTATTTGAGACGAAGACTTGGATGGGTGAGTTTTACACTCTAGGACTAGGGACAGGGCTAGGCTCATTCCTTGCTCCCTAAGCCGTCTATTGCTTCCAACAATAGTTATTTAATGAATGGTATTTCTATAAAAAAATCAAATTTAAAACTAGGTAGACAACCAACTACGTGTTTGTAGTTAAGTAGAGATTGAAAACGAGTCGAGAACTAAACTCGAGCTTGATTTGTTTAGCTTAAGAAAATTGAAGCTCAATCCGTTTCTAGCCTTGTCTAAAGATCAAGAATAGACCGAGCTCTGCTAAGGCTTGACTGCTATGTTACTCTTAATCTCGAGGCCAACTGGTTTATAATTTATTATTTTATTACTTTCACTTGAACATTTTCCAACACAAATCTCGAATGGAAGTATTGAATTGATACACCAGTCAGTCCCAATGTCCCATACTCCAACCAATTAGTGCTCCTCCTGTGCTATGTTTTGTTTCAGCCAAATCTTATGATAAAAAAGCCCGCATAACTAAATACCCAGCTTTATTATATAACTAACTGAGCATTCCAATTAAAATGCCCAGTTTCATTTCATATAAAACTAATTCATGAAAAGCCCAGTTTCAATCTCTTAATTTCTTGTTCTCTCATCACCAAAGCCCACTTTCAATCTATTAATTTCTTGTTCTCTCATGTTATCAAATCATAACCTCATAATTGATTTATAATTTTACATGGACATGGTTTATAAATATCTACTTTTATAGGATCTATATTCTTTCAAGAATATATGGAATTTTTAGGTCTGTTGGATTTTATACGTTTTCGAGTCTATATTAAATAATATACATTAACGGTTATTGGAAGTAGAGGTGCACAAACCAGATATTTTTAATTACCGGTTCCGGTTATGAAACTGGTTTCATTTTCTCTTTTTAAGAGTTGGAACCAGTTATTCCTATAACAGGTTCGGTTCCGGTTCCGTTTTTTTTTTACCAAAAAACCATACCCTATGTACCTGGTTCCGGGTAGGATTCAGTTCCGGTTCTTAAGAAACCGGGTATTAAAATATCCTATTTTCTAGTTTTTAATACCCTATTTTCAGGTTTTTTAATACTAGATTGCAAGTTTATTACCCAATTTTCTCGTCTTTTTGTTTATTATTATTAAATATGCATTGTATAATTTAAAAAAAAATAAAATAAATGCACTAACATATATTTAAAAGATAGATGTTAGAATCATGTATTGGGTATAATCGATTCCGATTCTTGTCCGTTTTCGGGTATTAATCAGGTATGATCGGTTCCGGTTCCAGGTGCCATATCTATGCCAGGGTAGGGTTGGTTTCGGTTTTGGATATAAATACTCGGTTATTAAAAAACCGGTTCCGGGTTTTTTTTACTGGGTCCGGTTCCTGATACGTTTTTTTTTTTTTTTTTTTTTGTGCACCTCTAGTTGGAAGTAGGTGGCTAGCTTGCTTGATGGGCTGGATATAGTGCTGGGCTTTTTAAATCATAGTTCACACTCATCCAATGCTGAGTTAGGAAGCCCGAGTGTTTTATGTTTGAAGAGACACAACAAAGTAAATATAAAAAACTGACATGATACATGATAAATACAAGTATTTCTTGAAAACATACAGTTCATGAATATAAAGACTCACAATACTCACTTTTGAGTATGTGAATACGTGGGCAAAAAAAAGAAAGAGTTTGAAATTTTAAGACGTAGCACAGAAATTTAACTGAAACTATTTGAATCTAGTTGATTTGAGTAACTAACTATTTATACATTCCTACTTGAATATATCATTTGACACATTAAATTAGCCTGTAGACAAAACAGAAAAGAGAAAGCAAACATTTGGTGGCAGACCTAAGAAATCATGATTGATTCTACGTATCAGTTTATACAGTACATGTTGATATTATATCTAACAATAAAATCACTAAAAGAGATAATTAAGTTTTGTTTTTATAGTTTTATTTTATGAATTGTGCGTATCATCCATACCCATATCAAATTCACATGGCATGGGTCCTATGATGAATTAGATGCATGAAGGTGGAGGAAGGTTTCTTGCCACTTTTGGACAAAATATGGATGTCAATTAACATCACAAAGAGGGCCACATGCCCAAAAGCATTTTGTGAAAATAGCCAAGCAAACAAACAAGCCTTACAACTCATTACAAACTCCTTCTTTGAGTATGACATGATCCTACATCCAACCCAAATGGGGTCTTACTTCTTTTCAATCACTAACTCATTGGATAGCCTTGATCATCATCATTGCTTTATGTGTCTCTCCCTTTCGTTTCCTAACATTCCATCTTCCTTAATATTCCATCCTCGTTTTATGTTTAATAGTTGGTGGGATTATTATTATTATTTTTTTAGTTCAAAGGTATTCGTAAAACCTTTTTTTTTCACATTCGTTTTAACAACTCTGTTATTGATAATTTACGAGGTCAAACTAGAAGAAAGCTTCAATGAGATACCTTTATTAGGCCACCCGGGGTGGCAACAAGTTTCTCCGTGATAAAAGAATATCACGTGTGGGCTTATACAAAACACCACCGCCAGTAAAAAGGATCACGCGTCAATAATAAAACGCGTTATATTTTTGACGCGTTGAGTTTTGATTGTTGTGAGGGAAATTGTTGGGTGTGGTGGCGAGTGATGACGATTTCCACTAGAAAAGGTTGTGAGTGATGGAATAATGGTTGATGACATGGCGGAACTTGATTGGATGTTGAGAGTGATGGAATTTGTACAAATGATGACCACCCCTACCCCCTTAGTATATTTTTTTTACTGGACATAGGGAGGCCCGGATCCTCTCTAGTTTCGCGAATATGCGTGCAATTGATTTTTGACATTTTGGGTATTTTTTATATTTTTATAAAAATAAAATTGATGCAAAAACAATGCAAGAATAAAAGATATTGTAATTCCAAGAGAAATTGAAAAATTTATATACATCAAGTCGAGCTAGATTTAGAAAACTGTAACCGTATAACTATCAAACCGGCTTCCTAAATTAACGCATGAATTAATCAAATAAAAAAATCACACATTTAATAAAAAAGAAAAGGAATTAAAATTCATAATTTAGTTAAACTCTATGAAATCGGGTGGTTAAGATAAACTGCATATGAGCCCTGTAACATACTCTAAGTTATGACACTTTTAAATTGGACATTTTCTATATCAATCTGATCCACGTAAGAGTCCATTATTTTCTGTATCAATTCCGATCACAAATGTATTAATTAAAATTTTCTATCTAATGTCGGCATACTTATCTCATATGACAGGAAAATAAAAAAAAGAAATTTCATTATAGATTATAAACCAATAAAGGAATTGTTTTAAAAGTTTGATAGAGATGTATGACTCAATTATAAGGGACATTTCTCCCTCTCAAGTTACCATCAACCCACAATAATATCCACTATATAATGATTAAAATCTTGTTTTCTATATTTAATATCTAAAAAGTTACAAAAAAGAAAAATAAATAATAAAAAGTAGGCCCCTTTTTACAATGCTAATATATGAACTAAATCTATGAATCTGTTGCTCCAGGAATTGGGATTATGATGAGTAAGCAAGGGAGCTATTTGATGAACCTTGTACTAGCAACTGAGCCGGGGTCACTGATGACGACGAATACAGACCCGAAGTGTTTGAATCTTTTTGTTGATTGTTGGTCTCTTTGTGAGATTCATTAGTTGTTGTAGACTCGTGTCTAATTTCTCTTAATAATGCCACCACGTCTTTCATCGTGGGCCGGTCTTCGGGCCGATTACTAGTGCACAAGAGGGCTATTCCTAGAGCTTGTAACATTTCTTGTATTTGTGAGTCTGGATTGCCATGTAGTTTTCTGTCTATAATGTGTACCGGGTCTTTCTTGCTTTTGAGATGATCGCGAACCCATTGGATGACATGTTGGCCCTCAGAAAAAGACTCGTCCACCGGCTTTTTCCCCGTGATAATCTCTAATAACACCACTCCATAGCTAAAAACGTCGCTCTTTTCAGTAATTTTCAACATGCTAGCGTATTCTGCGAACACAAATAATTATTTAAACAACTAAGTGACGTAAATTACATGACTACTTGTGCAAGTGGTAATTTAATAGTTTACCTGGCGCCATGTAACCGTATGAGCCGGCAAACTGAGGCTTCACCGAAAACGAGGCGTTATCGTCTTCCACCAACCTTGCAAGCCCAAAATCCGCAAGACAAGCATCATTGCGATCACCCAACAAAATATTCTCCACCTTCACGTCGCGGTGGAGGATTGGCGGCACGCAATCGTGGTGTAAATACGCTAAACCTTCCGCCACCCCCAAAGCGATCTTAAATCGTGTTTCCCACTCGACCACCTCCACGTTACCCTCATGTAACAAGGTGCCTAGTGTACCATTAGGCAAAAAGTCATAAAGCAACAGTTTGTTCTTCCCATTGGCAGCCCAACCCAACAAGCGGACAATATTCCTGTGGCGAATGCGTGCAAGAGTCGCTATTTCCGAGGAAAACGCGGCGGCAGAGTAATTCTCCGACTGCTGGAACCTTTTCACCGCGATGGGAAACCCCGAAGGAACATTTGCCCGGTACACAACGCCAGATCGACCTCGGCCCACCACATTATCAGGTGTTAGGTATTTTGCCATGTCAGCAATTGACAAGTCAAGTTTCTGGTACAAAGTGATCTCCCACGGTGGCCCCATTTCCACGTCAGCATCATCGATACCCCGATCACGAGCCCGCATCTTTCCGGCGAATATGATGTAAAACGCCGACAACAACAAAACACAAGCGACCCCTATCAGCACCGCCATTGCCACCCGAGCACCCTTACTCCGCCTCGAAGCACCACCGGAGGTACACTTGTTTCCCGGCAAACACAACGAAGGATTGCCCGATAAGACACTGAGTGGCAGTTTAGAGAAGAATGGCGTGTTTGGCACGTAACCTTTGAAATCGTTATGCGAGATGTTAAGTGTCACGAGATTTTCAAGGTCCACGAGATTTTGTAAATCTCCGGAGAGTAGATTGTAAGAAATATCCAAAACTCCGAGTTTATCCAAAGCAGCAAACTCCGGTGGTATCTTACCGGAAAGTTTGTTACAGCTGAGATTCAGAGCAATCTCTAACGCTGGGAGCTTACCTAAACTCGCCGGAATCTCACCAGAGAAACCGTTGCTGCTGAGATCGAGTAATTGTAAATTCATACACGATCCGATTTCCAACGGAATCGAACCGGAAAACCGGTTCTTACGAAGCACAAGTTTGTTTAACGAAACAAGTGATCCGAGTGTAGGACTCAATGTACCTTCGATTTCATTCTCAGAGATGTCAAGAAGCTGGAGAGATACAATCTTATCCAAACTCGCCGGTAAGGTTCCGGTTATGGAATTAGAATGTAAGTCTAGAAACGTTAAGTTCTGGCAACCGGATATCTCCGGTGGTATGATCCCGGTCAACCGGTTTGATCCAAGATCAAGGAAGTTTAAATTCGTCAACTTACCAATCTCACGCGGAATGGATCCAATCAGGTGGTTATCATTCGCTCGAAATCGGATCAATGACGAACAGTTTCCAATCTCTGGAGGTATCTGGTTTGACAATTCGTTTCCTAACAATAATAACTTGTTTAAACCCTTCAAATTAAACAAACCTTTCGGGATCGGCCCTGTTAGCGAATTCTGTGACAAATCAATTGCTTCTAGATTTTGACAGTTCGATATGGAGCTAGGTATTGAGCCTTCTAGATGATTCTGCCACAAGAACAACAGAGTAAGGTTTTCGAAGTTACCGATTTCGGATGGAATAGTACCAGTGATTTCATTGTTGTCGAGTTCGATGTGAGTTAGACTCTTGCAGTTCCCGATTTGAGTCGGGATAGAACCTGAGATCTGGTTCATACTCAGCTGAAGTTCCTGTAACGATCCCAGTTTGCCGAATGTCACTGGAATGACTCCGGTTAACAAATTCATCGAAATGTCGATTAAAACTAGCTGCAGACAGTTTCCAAGTTCGGGTGGAATCACTCCAACCAAACTGTTCTGCCATAGTAACAGATTCTTCAAGTTTTTCAACTTCCCTAACGAGCTAGGGACCGAACCAGAGAGCGAATTCTCGTATAAGTAAATGTTCTCTAACTCGGTGCAGTCACCAATCTCGATAGGGATAGGACCGGATAATAAGGAGGTGTAGATTGCTAGAGTTTGAAGGTTTTTAAGATTGCCAATTGTTGAAGGTATAGAACCTGATATGCTTGTTTCAGCAATCCCCAACATTAGTAAACTAGTGCAGTTACCAATTTGTTTTGGCAATGGGCCTTCAATGTTTTTGTTTCCACCTGCTCGGATCACTTGAAGGTTTTTCAACTCCCCGATGGAGCTCGGGATGGTTCCGCTGAGCTGATTATCGTAACATGTCAACACGACAAGATTCATAAGGTTCCCAATTTCGACAGGGATAGAACCTTCGAGCTTGTTCGTGTTGATGTAAAGCTCCACTAGCTTCTCTAGCGTACACAGTTCTTTCGGGATTTCACCGGTTAACCCATTGTCACTCAAATCCAAGTAATTCAGATCCTGTAACGACCCGATTGATTTCGGGATGGACCCGGTGAGATTGGTGCCGGATAACACAAGCTTTTTGAGTGTTAACAGGTTGGTGAAGTCATTAGGAATGGATCCAAGTAAGTCAAGAGAAGTTAAACTCAACTCAACAACATTGTTGTTAGCATCACAAGTGATACCAAACCAACTACATGGGCTCTCATTGGTTGAGTCCCATGTGTTAAGGACCTCTAAATTTGGTCCTTTTAATGTTTTCCTCCATGAAAGAAGAGCTTGACCTTGTGGGTTGAGGGAGAAACAAGAAGAGATGAAAAGAAAGAGTAGAAAAAGGGTGAACTGAGATTGAAATTGAAATTGAGCCATTACAAAAATGTTAATACGTTGCAAATTCCAATGAAAGGCAGGGGAAGGAAGGGGATGAGCCTAGGGAGGAACAATGTGAGAAAAACCAAATCATTTGTGTTGTGTAGTTTGTGTTAGTGGGTTTGGTTTTTTAATGTTATAAATGACGAAAAGGAGGTTGTGGTGTGAGAGAGACCCAGAATCTACGGATCAAAGGACAACTAGCCCATCATGTTTGAGGGGTAAATATTACTTAAGTGTGTTTTCTGTTAACATGGATTTGTTTATTTAGTTATGTTTTTATTATGTAAATATAAAGTTACATCTTTATACCAAGCATGGCCGGCCCTGGGGTGGGCGGGGAGGACCACCGGCCAGGGCCCGATATTTCAAAGGACACTTTATTTTATGAAAAAACCCGATATGTATATGTAAAATATTATTATTTAATAGGGTATAACAATACAAACACCAACATAGGCCCACTTACAAAACTATTCTTTTGGTTTAGATTAGTTATCAACCCATTGACATTAGGTTTAGACATTTAGTGAGCCCAATACCCAATTTCGTTAAGGCGTAATGACACGTTTTTTCGAGCTCGAACAGGGTACACGAATTCTTATGGCCGGCCCATTTACCAAGATTGTAATAGGCGGTAATCGGACGGTTAGGTACCGACTAGCGATTAATCAGGATTAATAAAGATTATGATTGTTATTTGTAATTTTCAGTTTTATGTATACATCTACACATTTCATAGGTAAATATTTTAAGTAGACAGGTTTTAAACTAACTCAATTCATTTTTTTAAGTATACAAGATTAACTGCTAGAACTCACATGATTTGGTTGGAAGCTCGCCGAAATTTATAGGTTTTGACCGGAATTTACAGTTTTTTTGTTGGAATCGTCAATTTTGGCCGGCCGACTAGGGCCGATTAGGTCTGACTATAGCCGACTACCGATTAATGGAACGATTAACGAAAAAATTACTCAATTATTGACCGACTAGCGATTGATCACCGCCTAGTCCTATTTTTACAACATTCCTTTATAGCATCATAAATAAATTAACCTGTGTGAAAAAATATATAAGTTTTTTTTACCATTTTTTGTCATGTATTTAAAAGTATGGATAATAATTATATTATAAAAGAATACAAATAGGGTAGGTATTCCACGCATTGACTAATTGTAAAGTACAAGTTCCACATGCATGTAAAAGCAAGGACCTACACTAGTTTATAAAAATAGAGGTGCAGAAATGATAGATCTGAGTCGAGTAAACAATGAAACAGTGAATGGGTTTTTATAGGACATGACTTTTAAGAGCATCACATGTGAGGCCTTTTTATGTTTTGCATACCCTTTAAACACGTACAATCTTCTTTTAACTTTATTGGAAAATAGATACATCTTGAAATTTGGCTTCTTGGGGCCAAAATCTTTCTCTACTTTTGGTGAATCAAGGATGAAATTGATAATGCTACCTTAAACTCTTTCATAATATTACACCACGTGTTAAATCAAACGTAACGCTAGCGCACAAACATTTAGTGATCGAGAAATAAAGAATGTTTCTTTTGGAAAGGTAATCAACAGGTGGTTTCGTGTCTCTAAGACTAATCTTCGAGGTGGCTCAAATGCAATACATGCAAAGAGAAACAAAGTTTACATTATTGCGAGATTTGGAGAAAAAAGGACCTTGACACGTGAGTGGATCTCGGTCAAACAAACAATTCTTAACTACGTGTTAAGGGCGGAATGGATGCGGCAAATTCATCAATGTTTTTTCCTTTTTCGTGTGTGTATATATATATATATATATATATATATATATATATATATATATATATATATGTATTAAAAGACTTTTAGGGGCTGTTTGGCTAAGCTTATTTTAGTGACTTATTTACTTATTGACTTTTTGAAAAGTTAAAAGGTGTTTGGGTTAGCTTATTATGTGAGAGGAATAAGTAAATAAGTCATTCCATTATGACTTATTTGCTTTTCAAATAAGCAAATAAGTTATAAGTAGCCCAAAATAAGCTTAGCCAAACAGCCCCTTAGTTCAGACAAGGCTTAAGTTACTTAACTATCATTATAAGCAAGTAAATTTAGTGGTGTACAAAATTTTTTAAGAGTATACAATTTAGACTAAAAAATGATTTACAAAGCTTTATAATGAAACAGTTTACCAGGTGATTAACATCTGAAAACATTTTAAATAAAATTTTAATCATTAGCTTTTTTAAAATAAATTCTTTTGTTTACCAATTTATCAACAATATGACTTAATTTTATATATAGATAGCTAGACACAGCCAAGGCCCATCCACTACAAAGAATAGACCTTATATATAATAAATCCAATGTATACGACATATCCAAACCATTTACTCATCCACGTTTAAAATTTCATTATGTTTTTTTTGTTTTTTCTGTTCAACCTATATTCCATATAATTGTATTAGAAGTTAAGTAAAAGTGTAAAATATAATATTTTTAACGTTCGATGCGTACGATAGAAATTATAATGTGCGTAATTATTTTTACAACATGCGTGATTAAGGTTTACCCTATGCGTGATTTCTGATTTTGTTCATGCGTAATTATGTGTTTTTGTTCATGCGTGATTATGGTTTGATTTTCATAACATGCGTGATTTAATATCATACGCATTGCACGTTAAAGATTATTATTCATTAACATTCCCCTATATATGTAGATTTTTGTATTGTCTTGCATTGATTATGACCTTATGTTGTTCAAATATATGTCACATTCTTAACTAGTTTATGAAACTAAAAAGTTAACTCAAATTTAACACGTCTAAATGTTTTATAAAGGACAATTCACTGTCCGATGGGCCTTGTGTAACACCCCGTGTTTTCGGGAAGTCAAAGTCAAAGTCAAGGTCAAGGTCAACGACCGATTGTACGAATTTGACTTATAGTAATTTCCTTATTTTAATTGTATTATGTGGAGTAAGTGTTATTAATTGCTAAAATCGATGTGTGTTAATCGCTATCTAATCAACTCGCGACTGTGAATTATAGGAAGTAACAATGCGATAAAGCTAACTAATCGATAATCAAACTATGATACTCGACATCGAATCGTGATACGAACCGCAACTCGACTTAATTTAGTTATTATACGTGTGTGTGCCTTATGTGTTACTTGTGCGTGTATATATACATATGTTGTGGAAATCAATCGAACTCAATCGAAACTCGAAACGCAACCGAACTCGAATCCGAATCGAAGTCGAACTATGATAATTAGTAGTTGAGACTGAAAGTAATTTGACTAGGAAACCCTATCGTGACGAGCCGCTCGTAATCGAAATCGAAACACCAAGAATCGTCGCGTTAAACAATCGAACCAAGTGCCATCCGGCCGGATAGCCACTACGCCATAGGTCAGGTGTCATCCGACCGGATCGTCGTCCGGACGGTGAACCATCCGATCGGATAGCCCCTTCCTTTTTTGAAATCCTATAAATACCCATGTCATTGTCATTCTTTCCACTTTTGGAAACCCTTTGTCCGAACCACTCGTGCTCCTCCCCTTCTCTTCGATTTCTCTCAATCCAGGTAAGATCTCGTCCTAAATCTTGTACTTTCTTGATCTACACGCATTCCTACACCTTTCTATCTTTTAAATCTAAACTTTTAACCGTGAAATCACTAGATTTCGGGTGTTCAAGGGTGACGTCATCATGAGTCCTTCAAGAACTTCATGTTTTGACTTTAATCCACCAAGAACAACCTAGATCTAACCGATTTCCACGCAAACACACAAAGATCTTGTAAAGATCTCGGCACAAGAGTGGTGAAAAAGGATTGAAAGATGGTTTCTAACTTTTTTTCAACTCTTTTACTCTCACTATACTCAAAACCGATAGAATCGGACCCGGTTCTAGTCTCCTACTCATCCATAGTATTGTACTAGTCCAAGGTCTGGATTCTACTCACGAGACCACCGATTTCGGGTTAAACAAGAACAACCGTCCTGAGCCGGTAACTGGCCGAACTAGGGTGATTCCTGGTCGGTCTGGTCACTTGGGTCGAAACGAGGTTCCGTTGCTTAACGCGATGTCAACACGTCTCGATAAAACGACAAACAACCAAAATGACCAAGTGAAAGACGAACGGGGCAGCCGGAGCGTAATGCTGTCGGATCGGACTGCTGTCCGAGCGGATAGGTTATCCGAACGGATCACACTTGGGACCCACACTTAAACAATCTTATCTGAAGTTTGGGTATTGAACGAATTGCAATCCGATCGGACGACCATCTGACTGGATTACTCTTCGGATCATGAGATACTAAGACTTTAAAGACTTAAACAATTTTCAACATGTTGCCATCCGATCGGATGGGCATCCGATCGAATGACACTTCTATTGTGAACTTGCTTTCAATAAGTAACCTCATCACTAAGTCGCCGTCCGACCGTACCACTGTCCGACCGGATGACCATCCGAACGGATTGCCATCCGCACGACTAGTCATCCGATCGATCGACCGACTTGATGGATAGAGATACTTCAACGCATTCAAAATGCTACAACGAAAACTTAAAAAGTCAAACCATCATACACAAACACATCCTTCTTATAGGAAGAAACAATCCACTCGAATAGTCATCCAACCGGACAAGCTGTCCGACCGGATGACCATCCGAACGGATTGTTATCCGCACGGATTGCTGTCCGATCGGATTACCATCCGATCGAGCTACCATCCGACCCACTCACAATTCGTATCGTTTTACGCGTCACTTATCGTTATACAATCTAATCTACTCAGGCTAATATTACTCGCTAAGCGCTCCCTTCAATCCATCAACCGCTGTGAGTATACTCGATCCCTTTTTGCTTTATGCACTTTTGGGTGTTACATACGTTACAACTATTGAAATCACATCAATCACACTACTCAATACTATTTGAACGCTAACCGATAATGCATGTTATACGTGGCTTATGAATGCTTGTTTGTTATGTTTACACATAGAATGCTGTCTACGTGCCTTAGCAACGATAGTACTATAGTTTGGACTCAGCACCCGTTCACACGGGGGTTGTTAAGGACAATTACTTGCATGGATTACGGTGGTAATCATGTATTGCGAACTGCCTCGGGCAGTCAACCCGCAGTCATTGGTATCGATGGATCTATGTCGATAACTAACGTGCTTCATTTCTCTATGTGTACGTGCTGGTTATGCGTAAACGAATTCGAACTCTATATGCTATTATCAAACTTGTATGCTCACCTTTACATTATATGTATTGACTTTTATTTTAACGTATGTGACAGGTGCTTAGGATGCACACATGTTAGGATGTTGAAGCTAGAATAAAGCTTTAGAGCCCAACAAATAGTTGTCTGTAGTAAATGGATCAAGGGTCTCTAGAAGCAGATAAACAATTGCTCTATTTTAAATCTGAGTTGTCGGAACAGAATTTATTTGCCTAGATTTTTATCTGTAATAATTTGTTTACTGTTTGAGGCATGGTATGGGACATGTTATTTAAATTGAATAGTAATGATAATTGTTGTGGAAA
Organism: Helianthus tuberosus; assembly: GCA_030545235.1. Classification (NCBI taxonomy): domain Eukaryota; kingdom Viridiplantae; phylum Streptophyta; class Magnoliopsida; order Asterales; family Asteraceae; genus Helianthus; species Helianthus tuberosus. The sequence goes on from CM060400.1 coordinate 197,096,549, forward strand.
CTTCTGGACAATCTGTTTCGCTCAGTGCCATGCCCCGATGATTCCGCCATCTGTTGGGGTGTGACAGATTGGTATCAGAGCCATAACTATAGGGAATTAGGCAAGACACGACCTAGTCCGAGTCGATGTCTTAGAAACCTAGTCTATAGTTAGGAACCAGCAGACCGACTTGTACATATCCGGTAGGGATGATGTACGAGCTTAATCCTCGCTATTCTCGCTTATGCTACACTATCACTACACTCGAATTAACAGCTATAAATAGGCGATGAAGTCATGATTAGGTGTGAAAACCACAAACTCTCGACTAAATTGCTTGATCAATGCTGCTTTCTCAACTTATCAATAATTTCTTCTTTCTTTTTCAAAAACGAACGCTTGTTCAACGGGGGAAATTATACCAAATCAGGAGTGAAGTCCATATTTTGATGAATAATCTCCTCTATTTTATCAAAACAGGGACGAAGTTGTTGAGCCAGGGGTGAAACCCTAACCTTGACGACTTGTTCCGCATATTTTACAAAACTCCCACCAAATTCTCGACGGACTCCAACGACCTGAAGTCACGACATGACTAACGGGATGTGTGCCAGACGCCCAAGAATCGAGGCAAGGACACAGCCCTGAAGGTCGAACGTAGACGACAAGTCCTTGTGAATAGTTGAATCGCTTTGGTTAGCCGAAGTCTACTAGCCGCAGACAGTCTATCTCTCGATTTTCACGTGTTTCGATTCTGAGCATACAACTGCTGACTCTGATAATTCATCGATTTTATGAGTTTATATGTGTGTTTACCTGTTTATGTGTTTAAATTTTGGAATTTACTCGATTTCGCTTTCACTTCGATCGACACATACGACTCGCACTGCTTTTCTACCTCAAAACGTTAACAAATCGCGGAATTTTGGACGACTTTCTGCTACGATATACGCTTATACTACGCTATTCTCGAGCAATCGCAGGCTTTGAATGATAGGTTTCTGTATTCTGACTGCCTCTTGTGACTACATGATTAGGTGCTTCTGTGATTATGTGCTCTACGTGCTTATGTGTTTAGGTGATTTTGTGTTCTACGTGGTTATGTGTCTATGTGTTATAAGAATATGCGTGTTCCTGAGCTTTAGTAGTAATAAACGTGTGAGGTGAGATTCAAATATTTTGTGTTGAGTCCTGTGACGCTATCTGTTGCAGACAATGTCGTCTGGATCCCGTCATCCCTTACTTTCTCGGCAAGAAAAGAGAGACAAACGTCTTGCTGCCATCATCGCTAAAAGTGTAGCAAAGGCCGTGAGTGATGTTTATGAGAATGCCAGCAAATCGTCAGAGGAATCGAGAACCGAAGCTCCTAAAGCTACCGCTAAAACCTTCAATTTCAAGCAATTCAAGTCGCGTGGGCCGAAAGAATTCACTGGCGAGGGCGGTCCTACTGCATTATTTCACTAGTTTGACTCCATTCAGGTTACGCTGCGATAGAGCGGTTGCCCCGATGACCTCCGTACTCTGAATGCTACCGGCGTTTTCCAGTCCCGTGCACTAGACTGGTGGACGGCCGAGAGGAACAAGCGAGGGAACGATGCAGCCTACGGTCTGTCGTGGGACGAGCTCAAGGAAGTTATGCTAGAGGAATTTTGCCCTCCTCATGAACGTCAAAAGCTAGAAGATGAATTTTGGCACATACAGCAAAATGAAGGTGGCAATGCTAGTCTCACTGCTCGTTTCAAACAGCTCAGCATCATCTATCCCGACCAAGTCAAGACTCCAGACATGGCGATCAAGAAGTACATCCGGGCCCTGCCCGACTGCGTTGCCGATTTCGTGCAAGCGGCTAAGACTACGACGATCGAAGAGACCAATCTACTGGCCGCTGAAATCAACGACAAGCGGGTTAAGGCTGGTGTCTGGAATAAGACTTCGAAGCATCTGCACCAAGCTACCACCACCGCACCAACTGCCGAACCCACCTCATCAAGCAACAAAAGGAAGAACAAGAGGAAGAACAGCTCCAGCAACAAGAACTGTGCGATCACTGCTACACCAGTTCAAACTGTACCAGCTCAACAGCGCCAAGTGGCGGCGCCTGTGGCCAATGCACCTCTTTGTAACACCCTAAATTTAAACTCATGCTATTTATAATAGTTTGTACCATTTCTAATAAAATTGATTACAAAACCTGTGTTTTACATGTCAAAGTTCATATTTTCCATCTAACTTAATTTCTAATAACCTAGTTGAAAACATTTTAAAGATGTTCAACGATGTGATTACAACCCATATACAAGGATTACAAAAGTTTTATAACATAGCGGAAGCTTCATTTATCGTGTTCGGTTCTTGACACTGCTTGACCACCATCCGTAAGATCCGTCTAGCCACCTAGGGTCAAAACCATTAGAACATTAGTTTTGACTTTGGGAAATAAGATTAAACATATGTTACACATTAGTTTAGTTTTTAAAAAAAAAAATATAAAATTTCCTGTCTCCACCGTAAATTACGGTATTACCGTAATTTACGGTGACATCTGGGAATTTCTGGTTCCATCGTAAACCAGTAGGATCCCACCGTAACAGATTTGCAGGTCACCGTAAATTACGGTATCATCGTAATTTACGATGAGTCCTGCACAAAACTTCCTCGTTTCAAATGCAGTTTTGCTGATTCTTTTATGCATCAAAACAACTTGATTTCACATAATTTGTTAAGCGACTGGTATAATTTCTCCATACCTGTATTTTACTTATGATAATACTCAACTGTTCTTATGCGGACATGTCTACGGAATTAACTTACAAACTAAATTACGAAGCTTTTTAGTTAGTCGTTTGTACTATTGTTATGCATCAAATCTAAACCTTAACTCTTATATTAAAAGCAAAGTTTCATAATTTGCTTATGATGTTCGCTACACGACTTACACATCATGTAATTCACGCCTTATATAATAGTGTCTTGCTTCGTGCTTATTACCACAACTTGTTTGACCCGTTTGGGTGCTGAATTTACACACTAATAAGGATATGCAAGATTTCATGCTTTTCACTTGTTTTGACCCGTTTACTTGTTTAAGAAACACAATCACTTTCGTGACACATTGTTCTATCCTATTTATCATGCTTTTCACTATAACATAAGAACGATAGTTAACCTAAATGTAACGAAGCAATAGTTTCGTACCTTTAGAGCACGCCTTTCCCCCGTGAATTCCCTTCGGCTTGTCCGCTTGATGATCCGGACTCTTTGCCTAGAAAATTCAGTTTTACAACTTGTTTAGAACTCTTTCCATGACCATTTTCATATCATTGTGAAACATGATCAAATCTGCGTTCTCATCAAATTTAACATCAAAAACCCTCACTTAGGCATTTCTACAAACACCTAACGGGTCAGATTTTCCTGCCATCATTTCCAAGTTCATGACTTGAACTTTAAACCTAAATTTTCACTTTAATTAGTAACCTTGCACATATTTTAACATCAATATCACAGGAATTACCTCCTATGATGAAATTTATGCTAGAATTATCATTCAAATCCTAGTGTTCATCATCATCTTATAAAACCCATAACCTAGCTTCCATGGATTCATAGAATTCTCTGAATTTGAGCATGATTTCTCAAATAGTTAACTAGGTTGCACTTCTAAACACCTATTCAACTTCAATCTAACCAAGTAACAAACATGCAAGCATCTAATTTCAGATTTCCAAAATCATGAGAATTTCAAACAAGGATTTAACACAAATTTTTACATACCTTATGATCCTCTTGTGATGGGGATCGATAATCTAGACTCGGATTTCGTTTTGGATCAGAATTTCATCTTCAATTTAGGAGATTTGTGTGATTAGGGTTCTTGGGTTGGGGGTGTCGCCCCCTGCTCCTATCTGATCGACCAACACCCTGGTTTGGGGTGTTTGGTTTATTTTATTTGATAAACTTTAATTAAGTTTTAGAGTTTACAACTTTGGTCCCTCTATTTTGTCCAACATATGGTTTGCTAGCTTTTTAATCACTCTATAGGCTATTTCTAGACTAGTTAACTAACTAGGTTAAAATTTCTAGTTAGTAAACTCCCATTTATTTAGGCTTTATAATTCTGATATAGTGTTTTATATTTTCGGGATGTTACAAGTCCATCCCCCTTAAAAGGGTTTCGTCCCCGAAACCAAAGTACGTACCAAATAACGTAGGGTGAAAACGTCGCATCTCCTCTTCAGACTCCCATGTAGTGTCCGAACCTTTCCTATGCTCCCATTTGACTTTGACTTGGTCAATTTGTTTATTTCGTAAACGTTTGACCTTTCTGTCTAAAATTTCAACCGGTCTCACCACATAATTTAGACTATTATCCACTTCGATATCGTCGTAATGGATATATGTCGTTTCGTCCGCTAGGCACTTTCTTAATTGCGATACATGAAACGTGCCATGGATCCCACTCAGCTCCTCCGGTAGTTCAAGACGATAAGCTACCTTGCCAACTCTTCCGATGATTTTAAATGGCCCGATAAACCTTGGGCTTAACTTCCCCTTCTTTCTAAATCTAATAACACCTTTCCATGGGGACACTTTTAGCATGACCATGTCACCGACTTGGAATTCAATTGGCCTTTTCCTTTTGTCAACATACGCCTTTTGCCTGTCTTGAGCCGCTTTCAAGTGTGCCCGAACTTTATCGATCTTTTCGTTTGTGGCTCGTACTATGTCTTGGTGGGCAAGTTCACGTGGACCCACTTCACCCCAACAAACCGGGGTTCGACACTTCCTACCGTAAAGCAGTTCGTATGGTGCCATTTTAATACTAGATTGGTAACTGTTGTTGTACGAAAACTCGACTAACGGTAGGTGAACATCCCAACTGCCTCCAAAGTCGATTATACACGCCCGTAGCATATCTCCCAATATTTGTATCGTTCTTTCACTTTGTCCATCCGTTTGGGGATGGTACGCAGTGCTAATGTACAACTTGGTCCCCATTTGTTCTTGGAAATCACGCCAGAAATTCGAAGTAAACCGGGTATCCCTATCAGACACAATGGACACCGGCACTCCATGACGTGCTATGATTTCATTGGTATAGACTTCTGACATCTTTTCTGACGTATAAGTCTCACGAATCGGAATGAAGTGAGCACTTTTCGTCAATCTATCCACCACTACCCATATTGCATCAAAACCACGATTCGTCTTAGGCAGCTTGGTTAACAGGTCCATTGTAATATGTTCCCATTTCCAAACTGGAATGTCTAACGGTTGTAGTTTGCCATAGGGTTTCTGATGCTCCGCCTTGACTTGTAAACATGTCAAGCATTTTTCCACATACTTCGCCACATCCCTCTTCATTCCGGGCCACCAATAATTTTGTTTCAAATCATTGTACATCTTGGTCGCACCCGGATGAATTGAATAACGGGATTTATGAGCTTCATCAAGTAGAAGCGCCTTTACTCCACACGTATGTGGGACCCATATCCTTCCGGATCGAGTCTTCAACCCATGATTCCCTTCCGACAAGTCTTTCAACTGACCAATTATTCTTTCCTTCTTCCAATTCTCTTCTTTTACTGCTTCTATCTGCGCCTCTCGAATACGTTCAAGTATACCCGAGGTCACCACAAGTTGCATTGATCTCACTCGTATTGGGACATAGTCCGCTTTTCGGCTTAGAGCGTCCGCTACCACGTTTGCTTTTCCGGGGTGATAATGTATCTCACAGTCGTAGTCCTTCACCGTTTCTAGCCATCGCCTTTGCCGCATATTCAACTCCTTCTGATCGAAGAAGTATTTCAAACTTTTGTGATCGGTGAATATGGTGCACTTTACCCCATACAAGTAATGTCTCCATATTTTTAATGCAAACACTACCGCTGCCAATTCGAGATCGTGCGTGGGGTATTTCTTCTCGTGCATCTTTAATTGTCTCGAGGCATAGGCTATTACCTTGCCCCGTTGCATCAACACGCAACCGAGCCCTGATAACGAAGCATCCGAATAGACCACCATGTCTTCGACTCCGTCCGGCAACGTCAGCACCGGAGCTTGAGTTAGTCTTTCTTTTAGCGTCCGAAACGCTTTTTCTTGATCGACTCCCCAAATAAACTTTGCTTTCTTTTGGGTTAGCTTTGTTAGTGGCGATGCAATTTTGGAGAAATCTTGAATAAATCTCCTATAATATCCAGCAAGCCCCAAAAAGCTTCTAATTTCAGAAGGGTTCTTCGGGGGATTCCATTTTGACACCGCCTCTATCTTTGACGGATCCACCAAAACTCCATCGGCACTTATGACATGACCGAGAAATTGTACCTCTCGTAACCAAAAGGCACATTTGGAAAATTTTGCATAAAGCTTCTCTCGTCTAAGTGTCTCTAACACTTCTTGCAAGTGGCGTGCGTGTTCAGCTTCACTTTTCGAATACACCAAGATATCATCGATAAACACGATGACCGACTTATCCAACATTGGCTTGCAAACCCGGTTCATGAGGTCCATGAAAGCCGCGGGCGCATTTGTTAGCCCAAATGACATCACGAGAAATTCGTAATGTCCGTATCTTGTGCGAAAAGCCGTCTTCGGCACATCTTCTTCTTTGACCTTTAGTTGGTGATACCCCGACCTAAGGTCAATTTTTGAAAACCAATTCGCGCCTTGTAGTTGGTCAAATAAGTCGTCTATCCTCGGGAGCGGGTATCGGTTCTTTACCGTGAGTTTGTTTAACTCCCGATAATCGATACACATGCGCATACTCCCGTCCTTCTTTCTCACAAACAACACCGGTGCGCCCCAAGGAGACACACTCGGCCTTATGAATCCTTTATCAAGCAAATCTTGAATTTGGGACATCAGCTCTTGTAATTCCGACGGTGCAAGTCGGTACGGGGCTTTTGCCACAGGTTTCGCGCCCGGAATCAATTCGATCCCGAACTCTACTTCCCGTTCAGGCGGTATCCCCGGTAAATCTTCCGGAAAAACATCTTCATAATCCCGTACTATCGGTACATCTCCAATCTTCCGTGATTCTTTCTCGGTCTCATTTGCATAAATTATGAATGCCTTGCATCCTCGCTTCATGAGCTTGTGAGCTTTCAACATCGAACATACTATGGGGTTGCCTCGTTTTTCGCCATAAATGGTGACGTGTTTTCCGCTCGGAGATGTTAGTTTTATCTCTTTGCGAAAACACACGACCTTTGCATGGTATTGAGATAGCCAATCCATTCCCACGACTACTTGAAATTCTCCCATCGACATCGGGATTAGATTTATCAAGTATTCTTCATCATCGATGCTCAGTTTACAATTTTCACATACATCACAAACAATAAAGCTTTTGTTATTACCTATCTCTACTTCTAAAGGCACAGGTAATTTTGTTAGAATAAATGAAGGATGTCGAATAAACCCATATGAAACAAAGGATTTATTCGCACCCGTATCAAATAACACATGCGCGGGAATTGAATTTACAGCAAATATACCTGAGACCACGTCAGGTTCCATTTTCGCTTCTGCAGCAGTTAGTTGGAAAGATCTTGCCTTTGCTTTCGGGGCTTCACCTTTCGGTTCTTGCCCATCCTTCTTTCCAACCAGTTCTGGGCATTCCGACTTCTTGTGACCCGTTCGATAACAGTTGTAACAAACCGTCACTTTCTCCGGGCATGACATAGCCATATGTCCCTTTTTCTTGCATATGGGACATGGCTTATCTTTGTAACGACATTCGCCCTTATGATTCTTCCCACAAATTTTGCAACCTGATGTACTACCTCTAGCGTCGGATTTCTTTGCGGATTCACTCGTTCTTGCTTTCTTGGCAGGGCTTGGATTCACATCTTGTGCCCTTCGTTCGCCCCGTTCTATACTCTTCTTCAATTCAATCTCCCTTTCCCGAGCAGCGTTAACAATCTCGGTAAGGGTCTCGTACTTTGAAGGGGTTATGAACTCTCTATATTCCGCACTTAGCATATTATGGTAATAATAGACCTTTTGCTCTTCGTTTGTTATCAAATCATCACAGAACTTCATTTTGTCCATAAACATTCCCGTGATCTTGTCTATGGATTCACCTTTGTGTCTGAGTTGCATGAACTCTTCCTTGATCTTGTTTATGACCGCTTTGGGGCTATGGTGTTTAAGAAACGGCGTCTTAAACTCCTCCCAAGACATGGCCTTAGCCGCTTCACTTCCAATCTCCTTCTTTTTGTTATCCCACCAATCTTTCGCTTGATTCCTTAGTTGACCCGTACCAAAGGCTACGTAGTCTTCTTCGTCACAATGGGTTCTCTCAAATACCCCTTCGATGTCACTTAGCCATCGTTGGCACACTATTGGGTCAACCTCCCCATTGTATAATGGTGGTTTACAAGCCATGAATTCCTTGTATGAACAAGGTTTTCGTCCTCCACGCTTTTCCTTTACTACGTTTGAATCATCTTCCAGTTTCTTGATTCTATCTTCTACTATTGATAAAACCGTGTCTTGGATTTTATCAATAAAGTCCGACAAACTGTTTTCGATCGCCTTTCCAACCTCTTCGGCAATCACTTCCCTCACTTGTTCGGTGACTCTTGGCACCGCATTATCATTGTCTCCATCAGCCATCTCGATTTCTGAAATGTTTACATAGATTGTTAAACATTCTATTTATAACACATGCTTTACTTGTTTTGATTTAATCAAGTTCGTAACTTGATTTAATCATTCTTGTTTTAACTCAATCAAGTTCGTAACTTGATTTAATAATTCTTGTTTCAACTCAATCAAGTTCGTAACTTGATTTAATAATTCTTGTTTCTATCCAATCAAGTCCATAACTTGATTTGATCATTCATGTTTCTATTTAATCAAGTCCATAACTTGATTTGATCATTCATGTTTCTATTTAATCAAGTCCATAACTTGATTTGATCATTCATGTTTCATGCATTTCTTGCTTTTTGAGTGAGCTTACACACTCTTTTCATGCATATTGTCCATTTCTCATTTTATACGTAGTACCTAATTTATTAACAACACAAATTAATTCTTACCGGACGAACGATCAAGCTTGAACCGAACACTTATTGACAACCTTGAGCTCTGATTACCAACTTGTAACACCCTAAATTTAAACTCATGCTATTTATAATAGTTTGTACCATTTCTAATAAAATTGATTACAAAACCTGTGTTTTACATGTCAAAGTTCATATTTTCCATCTAACTTAATTTCTAATAACCTAGTTGAAAACATTTTAAAGATGTTCAACGATGTGATTACAACCCATATACAAGGATTACAAAAGTTTTATAACATAGCGGAAGCTTCATTTATCGTGTTCGGTTCTTGACACTGCTTGACCACCATCCGTAAGATCCGTCTAGCCACCTAGGGTCAAAACCATTAGAACATTAGTTTTGACTTTGGGAAATAAGATTAAACATATGTTACACATTAGTTTAGTTTTTAAAAAAAAAATATAAAATTTCCTGTCTCCACCGTAAATTACGGTATTACCGTAATTTACGGTGACATCTGGGAATTTCTGGTTCCATCGTAAACCAGTAGGATCCCACCGTAACAGATTTGCAGGTCACCGTAAATTACGGTATCATCGTAATTTACGATGAGTCCTGCACAAAACTTCCTCGTTTCAAATGCAGTTTTGCTGATTCTTTTATGCATCAAAACAACTTGATTTCACATAATTTGTTAAGCGACTGGTATAATTTCTCCATACCTGTATTTTACTTATGATAATACTCAACTGTTCTTATGCGGACATGTCTACGGAATTAACTTACAAACTAAATTACGAAGCTTTTTAGTTAGTCGTTTGTACTATTGTTATGCATCAAATCTAAACCTTAACTCTTATATTAAAAGCAAAGTTTCATAATTTGCTTATGATGTTCGCTACACGACTTACACATCATGTAATTCACGCCTTATATAATAGTGTCTTGCTTCGTGCTTATTACCACAACTTGTTTGACCCGTTTGGGTGCTGAATTTACACACTAATAAGGATATGCAAGATTTCATGCTTTTCACTTGTTTTGACCCGTTTACTTGTTTAAGAAACACAATCACTTTCGTGACACATTGTTCTATCCTATTTATCATGCTTTTCACTATAACATAAGAACGATAGTTAACCTAAATGTAACGAAGCAATAGTTTCGTACCTTTAGAGCACGCCTTTCCCCCGTGAATTCCCTTCGGCTTGTCCGCTTGATGATCCGGACTCTTTGCCTAGAAAATTCAGTTTTACAACTTGTTTAGAACTCTTTCCATGACCATTTTCATATCATTGTGAAACATGATCAAATCTGCGTTCTCATCAAATTTAACATCAAAAACCCTCACTTAGGCATTTCTACAAACACCTAACGGGTCAGATTTTCCTGCCATCATTTCCAAGTTCATGACTTGAACTTTAAACCTAAATTTTCACTTTAATTAGTAACCTTGCACATATTTTAACATCAATATCACAGGAATTACCTCCTATGATGAAATTTATGCTAGAATTATCATTCAAATCCTAGTGTTCATCATCATCTTATAAAACCCATAACCTAGCTTCCATGGATTCATAGAATTCTCTGAATTTGAGCATGATTTCTCAAATAGTTAACTAGGTTGCACTTCTAAACACCTATTCAACTTCAATCTAACCAAGTAACAAACATGCAAGCATCTAATTTCAGATTTCCAAAATCATGAGAATTTCAAACAAGGATTTAACACAAATTTTTACATACCTTATGATCCTCTTGTGATGAGGATCGATAATCTAGACTCGGATTTCGTTTTGGATCAGAATTTCATCTTCAATTTAGGAGATTTGTGTGATTAGGGTTCTTGGGTTGGGGGTGTCGCCCCCTGCTCCTATCTGATCGACCAACACCCTGGTTTGGGGTGTTTGGTTTATTTTATTTGATAAACTTTAATTAAGTTTTAGAGTTTACAACTTTGGTCCCTCTATTTTGTCCAACATATGGTTTGCTAGCTTTTTAATCACTCTATAGGCTATTTCTAGACTAGTTAACTAACTAGGTTAAAATTTCTAGTTAGTAAACTCCCATTTATTTAGGCTTTATAATTCTGATATAGTGTTTTATATTTTCGGGATGTTACACTCTTGCTAAGCGTGCATACACTGGGCCACATCCGCTCTGCTCTGCCCTACCTGTACCTACCATCACCCGACTGGCATCGCTTGCCGTTTCTGTGCCCATTGCAATATGTATGGCCACTTCACAACCAACTGCCGTGCTCGACAAGCTCCTGCTCATCAAGCTCTACTCACTGCCCCTCAGGGTCAACAAGCTCCTCTGGCACCCGCGGTCAACGCCAGAGCCTGTTTCGCGTGTGGCGACCCGAACCACTTCGCCAACATGTGCCCAAACAGGGTTGTGAAGCAAGAGCCCCAGCAGCAGCAACAACCTCAGCAACAGCAACACCAGCAGCAACAACAAGCAGCACGTGCCCGAACTTTCAACATCAACGTGCGCCAAGCCCAAGCTGACAACAACGTGGTTAATGGTACGTTCCTTGTGAATGGTATTTATGCATCATGTTTGTTTGATACTGGAGCCGATAATTGCTTTATGTCGTTCGAATTCGAGAAGCTCCTTAGTCGTAGGCGCTCCAAACTCTCTTCGACGTTCTATGTAGAAGTCGTCACTGGAAGAACTGTCACCGTCAATTCTGTTATTCGTGATTGTACTCTCGAGCTCAACAATCACATTTTCCCAATCGACCTCATTCAGATGCAACTCGGAAGTTTTGACGTCATAGTAGGCATGGACTTTCTTCGTGAAAACCATGCTGAGGTGGTGTGCTTTGACAAGATGATTCGATTTTCGCTCGCGAATGGTGATTTATTATGTGTATACGGTGAAACTGCCTCGAAAGAGCTCAAGCTCATGTCATGTGTCCAAGCTAGCAAGTATCTCCGCAAGGAATACAGAGCTTTCTTGGCTAACATTGTAGTAGCGGAGAAGGAAAAGAAAGAAAAGAAGGAAGTGAAAGACGTTCCTGTGGTTCGTGAATTTCCTCATGTGTTTCCTGATGATCTTCCAGGTTTGCCACCAAATCATGATATCGACTTTCGTATCGACCTCATTCCTGGAGCCAATCCTGTTGCCAAAGCTCCTTATCGACTCGCGCCGTCCGAAATGCGCGAACTCTCAAACCAACTTCAGGAATTACTTGAGAAAGGCTTCATTCGCCCGAGCACCTCTCCATGGGGCGCTCCAGTCCTCTTCGTCAAAAAGAAGGATGGGTCGTTTAGAATGTGCATCGACTATCGGGAATTGAATAAGTTAACTATCAAGAACCGCTATCCCCTACCCCGCATTGATGACTTGTTTGATCAGCTACAAGGTGCTACGTGTTTCTCGAAGATTGACTTATGATCAGGCTACCACCAACTACGCATACAAGAGGAGGATATACCCAAAACCGCATTTCGCACCCGATACGACCATTACGAATTCGTTGTTATGCCCTTTGGTCTGACCAACGCACCCGCGGTCTTCATGGATCTTATGAATCGCGTGTGTAAACCATATCTCGACCGTTTCATCATCGTGTTCATCGACGATGTCTTGATCTATTCCAAGTCGAAGGCCGAACATGCGCAACATCTACGTTTGGTTCTCGAGCTGCTCCAGGGGAATCGACTCTATGCCAAATTCTCCAAGTTCGAATTTTGGCTGGGGGAAGTTCAGTTTCTGGGCCACATTATCAATAGTCAGGGTATTCACGTCGATCCCGCGAAGATTGAAGCCGTCAAGAGTTGGATTACACCCAAGAACCCTTCGGAAGTCCGTTCTTTTCTCGGACTAGCGGGCTATTATCGACGATTTATCGAAGGATTCTCGAAGATTGTTGTGCCGCTTACCGCTCTCACGCATAAAGATCAGCCTTTTGTTTGGGGAACCGAACAAGAGACTGCCTTTCAAACTCTCAAGTGTAATCTTTGCAATGCTCCTGTTCTCACTCTACCCGACGGAAACGATGATTTCATTGTCTACTGTGATGCTTCCAACCTTGGTCTCGGTTGTGTCCTCATGCAACGGAGCAAGGTTATAGCTTACGCGTCTCGTCAGCTCAAAATCCACGAGAAGAACTATACAACCCATGATCTCGAGCTAGGCGCGGTTGTTTTTGCATTAAAGATTTGGCGACACTACCTATATGGAACCAAGTGTACGATCTTCACCGATCATAGGAGCCTATAACATATTTTTAATTAGAAGGAACTTAATATGCGTCAACGCCGATGGGTAGAACTTCTCAATGATTACGACTGTGAGATCCGTTATCACCCAGGCAAGGCGAATGTTGTTGCCGACGCACTCAGCAGACGAAGTTATCTGCTTAGCACTCGTAATGTTCAAACCCAACACGATCTCAAAACCCTTATTCGTGAAGCTCAGCATGCGTGCTTTAATGAACGCACGCTGAAGAGGGAACGAATCTATCACGATGGAGCCCAACTTGTGAGCAAGTCCAATGGGATATTCCACTTCCTGGACCGAATTTGGATCCCTAGGCGGACCGATTTGCGACAGATCTTGATGGAAGAAGCCCATAAATCCCGGTACTCTATTCATCCCGGTGCCGATAAAATGTACCAGGACCTTCGCTACAAGTACTGGTGGCCGGGTATGAAAAGGGATATTGCTCTCTACGTTGGAAAATGCCTAACCTGTGCAAGAGTCAATGCTGAACATCAAAGACCCTCTGGCTTACTCGAACAACCACCAATTCCTATGTGGAAGTGGGAAAGTATAGCTATGGATTTCATAACGAAGCTTCCGCACACGTCATCAGGCCACGACAGCATATGGGTTGTTGTTGACCGTTTGACTAAATCAGCTCACTTTCTGCCGATACGAGAAGACTACAAGGTAGAACGATTAGCCCGAATCTACACCGACAAGATCATTTGTAATCATGGGACGCCTCGTGACATCATCTCTGATCGTGATGCTCGGTTTACCTCGCGACTGTGGGAAACGTTTCAGAAGGCTCTTGGTACATCGCTTAATCTAAGTACCGCCTTCCACCCTCAAACCGACGGTCAGACTGAAAGAACGATTCGTACTCTTAAATACATGCTTCGTTCGTGTGTCATAGACTTCGGAGGTAATTGGGACAAATACCTGCCGTTAGTCGAATTCTCGTACAACAACAGTTATCATTCCAGCATACAGATGGCACCGTTCGAGGCTTTTTACAGAAGGAAATGTCGATCGCCTATTGTGTGGCACGAGATCGGTCACTCGCAACTAACCGGTCCCGAGCTACTGCAAGAAACGACAGACAAAATTTTCCAAATCCGGGACAACCTAGTGAAAGCTCGGAATCGACAATAAAGTTACGCCAATAAACGACGCAAGCCCCTTGAATTTGACGTTGGCGACTACGTACTCCTAAAGGTTTCACCTTGGAAGGGTGTGGTCAGATTCGGCAAGAAAGGGAAACTAGCGCCTCGATACGTTAGACCTTTTAAGATTCTGGAAAGAATCGGAAAAGTCGCCTACAGACTCGAACTACCGGAGGAACTCAGTAACGTCCACCCGACTTTCCATGTGTCAAACCTCCGAAAGTGCCTAGCCGACCACGACTTACATGTCTCTCTCGATGACCTGCAAGTAAACGAAACATTACACTTCGTGGAGAAGCCTGTCGAAATCATGGATCGCCAAACCAAGTAGCTCAGACGCTCTCGCATTCCTATTGTGAAAGTCCGATGGGAAGGCAAACGAGGCGCAGAGTTTACTTGGGAACTCGAAAGCGACATGAAGGCGAAGTACCCGCAGTTGTTTAAAGAGAAAGTCTAGAGAGGGAAAGTTCTCAAACGTGATTCACGGAGTTGTATAGCTTTCAGCTTAATTTCGGGACGAAATTCCCTAAACAAGTGGAGGCTGTAACACCCCGTGTTTTCGGGAAGTCAAAGTCAAAGTCAAGGTCAAGGTCAACGACCGATTGTACGAATTTGACTTATAGTAATTTCCCTATTTTAATTGTATTATGTGGAGTAAGTGTTGTTAATTGCTAAAATCGATGTGTGTTAATCGCTATCTAATCCACTCGCGACTGTGAATTATAGGAAGTAACAATGCGATAAAGCTAACTAATCGATAATCAAACTATGCTACTCGACATCGAATCGTGATACGAACCGCAACTCGACTTAATTTAGTTATTATACGTGTGTGTGTGCCTTATGTGTTACTTGTGCGTGTATATATATATATGTTGTGGAAATCAATCAAAACTCGAAACGCAACCGAACTCGAATCCGAATCGAAGTCGAACTATGATAATTAGTAGTTGGGACTGAAAGTAATTTGACAAGGAAACCCTATCGTGACGAGCCGCTCGCAATCGAAATCGAAACACCAAGAATCGTCGCGTTAAACAATCGAACCAAGCGCCATCTGGCCGGATAGCCACTACGCCACAGGTCAGGTGTCATCCGACCAGGATGTCATCCGACCGGATCGTCGTCCGGACGGTGAACCATCCGATCGGATAGCCCTTTCCTCTTTTGGAATCCTATAAATACCCCTGTCATTGTCATTCTTTCCACTTTTGGAAACCCTTTGTCCGAACCACTCGTGCTCCTCACCTTCTCTTCGATTTCTCTCAATCCAGGTAAGATCTCGTCCTAAATCTTGTACTTTCTTGATCTACACGCACTCCTACACCTTTCTATCTTTTAAATCTAAACTTTTAACCGTGAAATCACTAGATTTCGGGTGTTCAAGGGTGACGTCATCATGAGTCCTTCAAGAACTTCATGTTTTGACTTTAATCCACCAAGAACAACCTAGATCTAACCGATTTCCACGCAAACACACAAAGATCTTGTAAAGATCTCGGCACAAGAGTGGTGAAAAAGGATTGAAAGATGGTTTCTAACTTTCTTTCAACTCTTTTACTCTCACTACACTCAAAACCGATAGAATCGGACCCAGTTCTAGTCTCCTACTCATCCATAGTATTGTACTAGTCCAAGGTCTGGATTCTACTCACGAGACCACCGATTTCGGGTTAAACAAGAACAACCGTCCTGAGCCGGTAACTGGCCGAACTAGGGTGATTCCTGGTCGGTCTGGTCACTTGGGTCGAAACGAGGTTCCGTTGCTTAACGCGATGTCAACACGTCTCGATAAAACGACAAACAACCAAAATGACCAAGTGAAAGACGAACGGGGCAGCCAGAGCGGAATGCTGTCCGATCGGACTGCTGTCCGAGCGGATAGGTTATCCGAACGGATCACACTTGGGACCCACACTTAAACAATCTTATCTGAAGTTTGGGTATTGAACGAATTGCAATCCGATCGGACAACCATCTGACTGGATTACTCTTCGGATCATGAGATACTAAGACTTTAAAGACCTAAACAATTTTCAACATGTTGCCATCCGATCGGATGGGCATCCGATCGAATGACACTTCTATTGTGAACTTGCTTTCAATAAGTGACCTCGTCACTAAGCCGCCGTCCGACCGGACCACTGTTCGACCGGATGACCATCCGAACGGATTGCCATCCGCACGACTAGTCATCCGATCGACCGACTTGATGGATAGAGATACTTCAACGCATTCAAAATGCTACAACGTAAACTTAAAAAGTCAAACCATCATACACAAACACATCCTTCTTATAGGAAGAAACAATCCACTCGAATAGTCATCCAACCGGACAAGCTGTCCGACCGGATGACCATCCGAACAGATTGTTATCCGCACGGATTGCTGTCCGATCGGATTACCATCCGATCGAGCTACCATCCGACCCACTCACAATTCGTATCGTTTTACGCGTCACTTATCGTTATACAATCTAATCTACTCAGGCTAATATTACTCGCTAAGCGCTCCCTTCAATCCATCAACCGCTGTGAGTATACTCGATCCCTTTTTGCTTTATCCACTTTTGGGTGTTACATACGTTACAACTATTGAAATCACATCAATCACACTACTCAATACTATTTGAACACTAACCGATAATGCATGTTATACGTGGCTTATGAATGCTTGTTTGTTATGTTTACACATGGAATGCTGTCTACCTGCCTTAGCAACGATAGTACTATAGTTTGGACTCAGCACCCGTTCACACGGGGGTTGTTAAGGACAATTACTTGCATGGATTACGGTGGTAATCATGTATTGCGAACTGCCTCGGGCAGTCAACCCGCAGTCATTGGTATCGATGGATCTATGTCGATAACTAACGTGCTTCATTTCTCTATGTGTACGTGCTGGTTATGCGTAAACGAATTCGAACTCTATATGCTATTACCAAACTTGTATGCTCACCTTTACATTATATGTATTGACTTTTATTTTAACGTATATGACAGGTGCTTAGGATGCACACATGTTAGGATGTTGAAGCTAGAATAAAGCTTTAGAGCCCAACAAATAGTTGTCTGTAGTAAATGGATCAAGGGTCTCTAGAAGCAGATAAACAATTGCTCTATTTTAAATCTGAGTTGTCGGAACAGAATTTATTTGCCTAGATTTTTATCTGCAATAATTTGTTTACTATTTGAGGCATGGTATGGGTCATGTTATTTAAATTGAATAGTAATGATAATTGTTGTGGAAACTTCTGGACAATCTGTTTCGCACAGTGCCAAGCCCCGATGATTCCGCCATCGGTTGGGGTGTGACACCTTGTCTAAAGGTTTTATAAGGGATGATTCATCGTGCAACGAGTTTTGTCGAAATGCATTCAAGGGACGATTCACCGTGCAATAGGTTTTGTCTAAATGGTTTTTGGGAAGGAAATTTTAGTTGAGAAAATTTGCTTCAAGTAATATTTGAAAGTAATATGGATAAAATTTTACTTTTAATATATATTTGTGAACTCACCAACCAATGTGTTAACACTTATTAACATGTTTTTCAGGTGCTTAATATCGGCTTCGGGTTTTTTGCCAAGCATGTGTTTGGTGAACGTGTTATTATTCTACTTTCGTTTTGGATAACGTTTTAATTTGGGACTATGTATTAAGATCCTTAATGGTTCAAATGTTATGTTTATATATTCTAAATTATGGTGATTAATGACATCATAAAAATAAACGCCCAAAACAATTAATAAATCATTCACCAAACACCAATGAGTACCAACCTCCATCACTACCACATTTTCATTTCTGCTGCAAGATTTTGGACTAAATCAATCTTTACGAGAGGTTGGTCGGGTTATATATATTAAAAAACTTGGTAATTTGTCAACAGTAGAAGTCTTGCATGTGGTTAGAGATTTTTGCCTATATGGTTTGTTTATCATCATTGTTCACATTCTTGCTTTTTTATTTCCACTCGTCTTCGTCTTAGTTATTATAAATTAATTTTGGTTATTAATTAGTTAATAATTAGAATCAACAAAAATCCAATTAATTTTAGATAGTAATTCAGTTTAGATTGAGTTTTAGAGTTTGCCCTTATGAGCCCCTAGGTTCGATACTTCGTCTTGCTTATTATGCTATTTCATGTGTAACACCTCGTAAAATCACGACCAATATAATAATGACACGTGTCATGGACTTAAACGAGTAATGAATTGATTCCGAGGGACTAAAGTTGTCAAACAATGTAAATGTGCAAGTAAAAGGATCAAACGTGTCATCATGCCAAACGAGTGCCTCTGAATGACCTCATAGGATGTTCGTATTCTTTGATGAATAAAATTATCGGACATTGAAAGCCGTTTGCGCTTAAATTTAAAACTTTACGAAGCATAGGGGTTAAAAGTATCAACATGTTAAAAGTTACCTCTGAGTGGCCTTTTAACGATCCCAAAAACATTGTAATAATTTAATATTTCGCTCTCAAGAATATTGGATATTAATTTTGTGGAGTTTTGATGAAAACAAGACTTTTCGGTGATCTTGCAACTAACCGGGAGCTTAACGGAGTTATAATATGACCTAAGGCCCTTAAAAGTTAACTATGGAGGTCATAAGTGCAATAAATGGAAGTTAAATAAACTTAAAATGGGCCAGGGACCAAAATTGCAAAGTTTGAAAGTTGTTTTCCGGTTTAGGGGGAGCCTCGCGGCCCGCGTAGACTCTCTCTGAGTCTTACGCGACCCGCGTGAGAAGTGCCAGCAAACAAAAAACTGCACAACTGCAGGTTCAGCCAGTTCCACCGCCTTTGCATGCAATTTTTCGATACCAGAGTCTGAGCAAATGGTTTTTCATGCACTAGGGACACCTGGTAACATCTGAGATCAATGTAGGGACATGTGGATTGATCATATGAATTGGAAATTGCTATATAAAGGCCCTTTGTTGCACTTGTTCATTTGCACATTTCAATTTCACTTCATAACACTTTCTCTGGAGCTTCCTGGAGTTCAAGAGAGCTTTCTTCTGTTCTAATCTCGTGCTAAGAGTTCTTGTAAGCATTCTTAGCCTCTCTAGTTTAAGTTTTATTAGCTTAATGATCAAAAGTCAAAGCTATCGTAATTAAGCTTTGACTTAGTGATTAATCACTAATGGTCCAGCCATTATTCGAATTGAAAGTGGCTATGAGTTGGTAATTATGTAGGTAATAAACCCTTAAAAGGGCACCTACTGATTATCACTCTAAGTTGGTCAATTGTCGGGTCAAACTTATTAATAAAAAGTCAACAGAAGCAATTTTTACAAATAAATTCATAACTGATAATGCAGAGGTTATGGAACATGTTTTAACATTAAAATAAGTTGGTAAATAATATAAGAACATGTCTAGGCATGTTCAACCCGACAATTCGGAGTTTAGGCTCGGTTCGCAACCGAAAGTCGCAAAAGTAGACTTTTGCTTTGACTTTCAGTTCTGACCTGATTTAGCTTGTTTTAGATATGCCTTAGGGTTCCTTTAGGACCATATTACATGTTAGTATAACCCTCTGAAGTTATACAACTTGGTTCCATAGAAATCCTAGTTCATTTGCATGTTTCCGTTAAATGCTTAAATGTTGACCATTATGCCCTTTTGATATTAAAACGAGATTTTTGAAAATGTGAGTGGACAAAAACCTTTATTACTGATATTTAAGTATGTCCTAAAAAAATTGACATCAGTTTATGGTCTAAAATGAGAGTTATGCACAATATCGTAAATAAAAGCCCTTTTGTTAATTAAATGGAATTTTTGATATAAATCCTATTTAAACTCAAATTGTTACACCAAAACTTTCACCCACTGATGTAATATAATATTTAGGGATTTTTGGAAATTTTTATTAAATTTTAAACTAATCATAACATAGAGTTTATGCACAGGCTCGGTAATTGACGATAATGCCCTTTTTGCTAATAAAATGAGTTTTATACATCCTTTACATGTCAAACCTTTTCCTACTGATTTCATATGTTAAATAACTTATTTTAAACCGTAAAGACTGATCAAAATCTCAGATTTCCTTAATCAACCCGAATATCGTCAAATACCGACTTTTATGCGATTTAGGCGCATAGTATGGTTTAAGACCATACTTGGCACCTAAGACGTATTACCTACTGATGTTATGATTAAATTTTTATACTTTAACAGTAAGTAAAAGTTTTGAACTCAGATTTCCATAATTTAACCCTTATAACATATGTGAAATGACCAAAATACCCCTACGGTGCATAGTTTGGCCATAAATGATAAATTTCACATATATATATGATATCTTAATGATATAACTTATTAAAATAAATATTCTTACTGATTATATTAGTCCAGAAACTCAGATTACTATTTAACCTCTTTTATGAACTCTAAAATAACCAAAATACCCATACGGGGCATAATTGGTTTTAAATTCGTTTTGGGCATAATGGAAGGTATCCTACTGATATCATAACATATTTTAAGCATATTAACTTGTGGAACCTGTTCATGACTCATTTGGTTACCCGTTATGCATTTTTCGCGTTCGGTACGGTTTATGTAACTAGTTTGCATAAATTAACCGAGACGGGTCAAACCTTATCATTTTTACTTCAAAATCCAGAATGTGTTTAGTTTACCCATATTATACAAGTCTTCACACTTGTCGGGTCTAAATCACATTCTAATCCGGTCTTCGCTTAATCTTGCGTTTTGAACCATAAACCTTTCTTTAAAACTAACCGGTCTAAGTTAAGACTTAAATAAGACCCGTTAGGAATCTAATAGGTTATTAAAACCTTTGTTCCAGATTAGGAGCCCAGTAAAAGCTATTTGTATTTGCTGAATGATATACGGCTGGGATTAAAATTATATTTTAGGCTCAGGTAAATACTTTTAACTTATTTTCCGTTATACGGGCTTGGGATACTGTATTATAATAATACCGCTTGGTCGGGTATGAAGTCGTACAATCGGAATGTGATTAAAAAGATGCATAACCCGTTTTAATCTGTCTTGTTTGATGCAATGCCTTTGGGGGGTTAATGACCATGTCCTGGATATCCTTGGCTCATTCATTAGAAATGGCCACAACTTAAGCTCGGGGTGTAGGCATACACCTGACAGTTGCGTATCTAAAAAGGTACCCCACTCGTAAGGAAACTTCTTGTGGGTATTATACCAAGTGGTGTGTTTATTAATCTTAACCGGCTCTTCTAACAGGGTCCTAAATGGACGACAAACATGTAAAACTGTATACAAGATTATTTTTAAATAATTGTCCCAAGTTATAAAGAATATTTATGCCTTGTGCATTTAAATCAATTTTTATAAACACTTTTCAAAAGAGTCAGTTAATTGTATTTACCAGTGAAAACTGACGTATTTTTGAAAAGGTTAAGTGCAGGTACTACTCGTAATGGGTTTGCTACTCCTAGTGTCAAATAAAGAGTCTTGCAAGCTTTTGATGCTTAAATCTGTTGAACAATATTTCTTTTTATTTTAGATCCGCCTGTGGATCCATCTTACAACCCGTTGTATAATATTTTATTGTACTTTCAACTCTGTTTGTAATAATTTACTTTTAGACTTCCGCTGTGCATTGAACTGTGATTATTTGACTATGATGATATCAACTACGTCACGATACTCCCCACCGGGCCCACCGGTAATACGTGGAAATATCGGGGTGTGACATCATGTCCGGTAAATTTGTCGTTTGTGTGTAGTTTTAGGTAATTCCATCTTTTAAAACCTGGTCTGAAATTTAGTACACATTCACACACATCAGTAATCAAAAACCAAACTTCACTAAAACCACACGATCATACGTAAAAACCATTGTTCAAGTCAAACGAGAACAAGAACCATCTTAGCTTAAATGGTTACAAAAAATGTAGCGTAACATGTTAATAAACGAACCAAACACATATATGGATGAAGACATAGATAATATAGAAAATGAAAACGAAAGCAACTGAGTCGATCTACACGATTAAATGAAACTGAATGACCGAATGCTTAATCATCAAGCCTCTAACCTCCGGATTTGCTCTTCTGACTTCAAATGATTGTTCTCAGCCTCCAAATCGCGATCCCACAAGTTTGGTAGTCAAGCGTGCTTAAATAAGAAATTTTTAGGGTTTTCCGATCGGCGTACGGCTTGTACGAGCCTGGTACGGGTCATACTCCCTTCAAACAGGTGTTAGTGCATTAGTAGGTCGATTATTTAACTTGATGAGCAAGATATCAAATTTTGAAACGCATGGCCTGTGGTCCTTTCCAGCTTCTTCATTTCTGCATCAAACCTAC
Organism: Helianthus tuberosus; assembly: GCA_030545235.1. Lineage (NCBI taxonomy): Eukaryota > Viridiplantae > Streptophyta > Magnoliopsida > Asterales > Asteraceae > Helianthus > Helianthus tuberosus. Next base: position 197,119,258 of record CM060400.1, read on the forward strand.
AAATCCAAGGTAACTACGATTATATATTAATTCTTAGTGTAAATTACAAGTTTTGTCCATTATGTTTACATCAAATTGCAGGCACTGTCCTTTTGGCCAAAAGTTTACAGGCGGTGTCCTTAACCTTCTAAAATCTTGCACGTTTTGTTCTTTAGGCCAAAACTGGTTAGAAATCTCAGTTAATTCTAGTCACATGCGATGCACATGAGGGTACAATGGTCTTTTTCTCTCAACCCTTTGTATTTCCTCCCTTTATAACCCTTATAGCATTGCCACCGTTTGGCGCCGTTTCTCCAGCCGGAGCTTTAATTGACTACTCAGACATCAACCATGACGACGATTTCAACGACGATGACAAAATCTCCGTACTGAGTTGCTATTTTCAACACTTCCCTCTGTTCATCAGTCAGAAACCCCTCACGCAGTGACGCCATTTTCCACTCATAAATCCTGCATTGCTTTAACGATAACAAACTTAATCCATCTTCTTCCTCTTAACGAGTAACATGCAATATCCTTTTATTGAGTTATTCCTGTGTGTTTGTGACATTAATCACTAGCACCAAAACAATGAAAGCAGTAACTGCATCGATCGTCGGAGGAGGTAACGTCCTCTGTTCTCATCAGTTAAATCTCTCCTGCAACCACCAATTAATCTCTTTCAATCCGCTTTCATCAGTCAATCTCCAACGTAGCTCAAAATACCTCTCTATTCAACTTCAATTTAATATTCAAATCGGTTGATTAGCAATTCCTACAATAATTTCTAAAAAAAAACAAACCTATTTCAACTTCAGATTCACACTCAAATCAGTCGATTAGCAAATCCTGATTTGAAAAGCAACAACAGGTGTTGCAGGTGAGTGTGGTTGAGGCTATAATCAACAACAAATTGAGAACTATCAATCAAATACTTCCATTGTTTGGAAACCGTCCGAAGCCGCAACAGTGATCTCGTTGGAAGCCTTTTCATAAGGGTTTGATCTCTTCCAACTTCCGATTAAGGATTTGATGTCTGAGCGATGAACTCCAATTTGGGGTTTTAAAGATTGAACGATGTAGCAAGTACTAGGAATACGTGAATCGAAAGTTATATCAATGGGAATTAAGGGTCTGAATATTGAACATCGAAGTGATATGGAGATGAATTGAGGGTTTGTGAGGGTTATAAAGGGGAAAATAGAAGGGTTGAGGGAAAAAGACCATTGTACCCTCATGTGCATCGCATGTGACAAGAATTAACTGAGATTTCTAACCAGATTTGGCCTAAAGGACAAAACATGCAAGATTTTGGAAGGTTAATGACAGCGCCTGTAAACTTTTGGCCAAAAGGACAACGCCTGCAATTTAATGTAAACATAAAGGACAAAACTTGTAATTTACTCTAATTCTTATCAGATTTGCAATAAAAGTAGTCTAAAGTACAGAGGAATGTGTATAGAATATATGCGTTATATGGAACACGTCCCCACTCACCCAAAAACACTACATCATTAGGAAAGAAAATGTGTGAAATTGATAGGACCATCGTTTGGAGTGGCTATCCCTTGAAATATTACTATCTCTTTATGATTGTGTGTAGCGCTTCCATAACAATGAACAAAAAAAGTAATAACGAATCACCTTGTCTAACACCATGTTATACATTGAATTCCCTGGTGGAAGAGTTTTTTACAAGAACTGGCGTTGCCTATTCAAAAAGAAGCCTATGATATATACATGTGACATATATTTCGTTTACTTAGTACACGTGATTCATATTTTTGATAATTTGAACAAATATTAAGTCTCCCAAGTCCCAACCATCTTGTGTGACATTTAAAAATCGACATAAAATCTGTAAAATAAAAAAAAAAAAATTGAAATATTAAAGCATAAGTAATTTAAACCTCACCTACTAAAACTAATGTAGCTAAGCTAGCAGCCGTTGCAAACCCTGCCACATTGGATCTCGATCTACATCTACATAGTTAAAAACCAAACACTTTTATATATATTTTTTATGCGACCAGATCTGCTAAATCCACTTGAAAGTTCATGTAATCAGACAAAAGCTACATACAATGTCAGCCACCTTCAACAAAATCATAATTATATGTTTTTTTTTCTGTAAAAATACAATATTTATTTCTTTTCATATTATAACTTTTTATATGAATGTCTATGAAATAAAAGAACTAAAATTAAATGTGACGTGAGACGACTAGTACCAGTCAATAGTGTAATTTTTTTTTTTTTTTTTTGTTAGAAAAAGTTTGTGTTAAGTCTTGATATAATAAGTACATGTATAGATGGTCAAACACAAAAAGGAATCATAATGAATCGCCAAAGTTGTTTCTGGTAGTACAAGTCACAATTTAATTCTTATTTTCTAAATTTCATGAAACAAAAATCTACGGTTGTGAAAAGTAAGAAATAAATATAAAGCAGGACAGTTTTTGTAAGTTCGAACCTTACGGTTCATGAAATAAAAATTGATTAAAAAGTATTCATGATTTTGATTTTACTAAAAGAGGTGAAAACTTTTACAGTTGTACATATGTATAATTTCCCCTTTAAATTCTATAGGATTTACTTTTACATTAATTTAAAGATATTAGGAAGAGTAAATTGCCATTTTAGTCCCTGAGTTTTGTCCAAATTTGCCATTTTGATCCAAATAGTTTTTTTTTTGCATCTGGGTCCCTGACTTTTCACTTTATTGCCATTTTAGTCCCTGAGTTTTGTCCAAATTGCCATTTTAGTCCCTGAGTTTTGTCCAAATTTGCCATTTTGATCCAAAAATTTTTAGTGTGTTGGATCAAAATGGCAATAAAAGTGAAAACTCAGGGACCCAGATGCAAAAAAAAAACTATTTGGATCAAAATGGCAAATTTGGACAAAACTCAGGGACTAAAATGGCAATTTACTCTATTAGGAATTTACTTAGCTTTTAGACTTCTATGGGTATGTTTGGCATGAAGCTTTTAGGAGCTTCTAGATTGAAGCTTTTAAGAAAAAAACTCATACACAATAAAAAGTGGTGTCTAAAGTTCTAGCCAATCGGCTCAAGGTGGTCATCGGGTCGGTTGTGTCTGAAAATCAGTCGGCGTTTCTTAAAGATAGACTTATTACGGATGGTCCCCTCATCCTCAATGAAGTGTTGGCATGGGCTAAGAAAAATGGTAGAGAGTTCTTCATTTTCAAAATCGATTTTGCCAAGGCTTACGATAATGTAAATTGGCTTTTTCTTGACTTGATCATGCTTCAACTCGGGTTCCCTTCGAAATGGAGGACCTGGATTTATGGTGTTCTCTCGTCAGCGCGTTCCTCAGTCCTCGTTAATGGCTCCCCTACTTTCGAGTTTTCGTGTTCCAAAGGTATGCGTCAAGGAGATCCGATTTCGCCGTTTCTTTTCTTATTAGTGATGGAAGCTTTCTCGAGTATGATCAAAAAAGCTAGTGGAGTGGGGGCTTTTAGGGGAGTTTTGCTCCCAAAGGACGACCCGGAGTTGACTCACCTCCTGTATGCCGACGATTGTGTGTTGATTGGAGAATGGGCTAGAAACAATATTAAAAAGGTGGCTTTGCTATTGAGGTGTTTTTATCTTTGTTCGGGGTTGAAGATCAATATGAAAAAATCGTGTCTTTTTGGTGTGGGTGTTGAAGAGGCCGATATTGAGGATATGGCGGCTTCTATTAAGTGTTCGGTTGGCAAAATGCCTTTTGTCCACCTTGGTATTTTGGTTGGGGCTAAGATGAGTAGGGTTGCCAATTGGAGTTTCATTTTTGACATTTTCGAAACTCGTCTTGCACATTGGAAGGCCTCTATGTTGTCTATTGGCGGGCGGGTTACTCTTATTAAATCGGTTCTCGAATGCTTACCAAATTATTATTTTTCTCTTTTCAAAGCGCCGGTCTCGGTTGTGAATAAGTTACAGGCTATGATAAAGAGATTCTTGTGGGGAGGAGGGAGTACGGAAAGAAAGCTTCACTGGGTTGCTTGGGATCGAACTTCGGCTCCGACTGACAAGGGTGGTATCGGGCTTTCGAATCTGAAAGACATCAACATTGCTTTGCTAAGTAAGTGGATTTGGCGTTACCGTAATGAGAGTGAAGCTCTTTGGAAAAAAAGGTGGTGGATTCTATTCATTTTTCAAACAGAAGCTGGTCCTCGGTTCCTTTAAATAAAAATATTGGGGGTGTTTGGAAAGGTATAGTTTCGTCTGTTACTAGAACTAAAGTGGGGGGGGGGGGGGGTTCTATTGCTGGATAACTTTATGGGAGTGGCTGGTAATGGGTGTTCGATCAGATTCTGGCTAGACCCGTGGCTGGGCAATGTTCCGCTGAAGGAGCAGTTCCCCTCCTTGTTCCGGCTGGAGTCTGTTAAGAGCTGTTGGGTGGTGTCTCGCTATAATGGTTCTCAGCAGGCTTTCGTTGATAAATGTGGCTGGTCTCGCAACTTTGTTTCGGATGTGGAATGGAGCGAATGGGCTGAATTTTCTGATCTGATTGGCTCTGTGAAGCTTTCGGATAGCAGAGATAGATGGGAATGGAGAGGGGGTAGTGATAAAGGTTTCTCGGTGGGAGCGGTAAAAAATTTCCTGCGGAGCAACACTGATTTCAGCAACAATTTTATTTTTAAATGGTCGAAATGGGTCCCGAAGAAAGTTAATATTTTCGTCTGGCGTGCTCAAATGGGTCGGATTGCGACTTTGGATGCTTTGGCCAGACGGAACTGTTTTAACGGAGAGAATAGGTGTGTCATGTGCGGTGAAGGCAGCGAATCTACGGACCATCTTTTCTGTTCCTGTGTGGTGGCTTCGGAAGTTTGGTTTCGTATTAGTAGATGGGCTCATATTAGTCCGATTTATGCTTTCTCGCTTAACGACCTGCTCGAAGTGCATGCGTTCTCAGGTTTAGGCTCTAAAGCGAAAGAGATTCTCAAAGGTATTATTATGATCGGCTGGTGGTGTATCTGGAGAGCCAGGAACGAAAGAAGATTCTCGGATATTCACAAATCGGCGGAGAGTATAGTGCAGGATATTAAGTCAATAGGCTATTTGTGGTATAGTAATAGATCCAATAGTAGAGATGTTTCGTGGGAGAATTGGGTTTCTTTTTCATTGATGTAATCGGTTTTTTCCGGCTTTTTGGCTGCCCTTGGTTCGAGGGTTTGCCGGTGTGAATAATAGTTACCTTTCAAAAAAAAAAAAGTCTTGTTTGGTTGAAGGAGCTTGAAGCTTTTAGGTTAGGAGTTTGAAATTTTTGATTGAACGCTCCTACTAGTAGCGTTTAGAAGGAGCTGGAAGCTTTTAGGGAAAAAGAATGACTGTTTTAACCTCTAAAGACAATCAACTTTTTATTGCACAAACTTTTTAAATTTTTTAGTTATGTCCATTTTAGTCATTTTATTAAAAGCCCCAGCTACTCTGCCAAACATCAAATATATTTAAAAAATTACAGCTAATAGCTACCAGCCACCAGCTACTTTTACCAAACATACCTTATAAATGCTCATGTCATGTTTGTATATCTATAAAGTGCTATAAATAAATTTTTTGAAGTTTACATAGCCTTAACCCCTAAGACGTTTATTTACTTTTTATAAAAAAATACAATGAAACATGTAAATAGGGGGCAACAGCCCCACTCTCTTCCGGAAAAAAAAAATTTTAGTGTAGTTTTTATGTAACAATCCCGATCGGTCCCTTAAAAATTTGGTTAATACATTTTATTTCCGATTTTCCACCGGGATCACGCATCAAGGTTTATTCATTGGATTATATACTCAATTATGAGATATATAGTATATGAAAAAATAGTGTTAGGATTAGGGTTGTTCACGAGTCGAGTCGAACCGAGCAGAACTTTGCTTGTGCTTAGCTCGTTTACAAACCGAACCGAGCGGAGCGGCTCATTTAAAACCGAGCCTCAAATCAAGTGAGCATTTTCCGAGAGTAAATATTCCGAGCAAGCGTCGAGCGAAATTCGAGCGATTTGGACAACCGTGTCGCCCGATTTAAATTTGCTGAAAGAGATAGTGACAATGTTGGGTCACAAGTTTTTATGTCTTTAAAAACAACCACATTTTATGACAAAATATTTTTTCTTATGAATAACAATGTTGTGGCCGACGAGGCGATGATCGTATTGCACGAACAATGACGTCGAGGGCAGGAGACGATCGACTTAAGGTGACGAGATGAAACATTGAGGCGATGGGCGGAGTGTCGTTCATCGGTTTAGGGTTTAACTTTTAGATTTGATATTATTTTTTTATTGGCGTGATTGAGCTAGTACGTATAGATATAGTTGTAAATTTGTATATAGTGGGCCAAAATCTAATAGAGTGGTATATATAAAACTATAAATTTAATTTATATTTAAGTATATATGTATGTATGTATATATATAGGTGTGTGTGTATATGTGTAATTTATATTTGTGTATATATGTGTGTATAGATTTTGGTTCAATTAAGAACCACCACGAGTTGTGAGAACCATGAGAACTCCTATTTCTCGCACGAGTTAGGCTATAATTTTATGCACAAACGTAGATGAAAATATTATAAACACATATGTAAAAAAACAAAAAAAAATTGTCGAAGTTGGAAGTTACGCTGATGTAAATTTTGTTACGGAGATAGAAAAAAAATTTACACCTGATGTAAATTTTTGCATGCGACATTTTTTTTTTTGCTGAAATAAGTGTTTTTTTAATATTTTTGAGATTTTTTTTGGAAAACCTTTCGGAAGGCCTAGTTCTCATGGTTCTCATAACTCAAGGTGGTTCTCATTTTACCCTTTCTCTATGTGTATATACATGTTTATATATGTATATGTATATATTAATATATATACCAATAAAAATAAAAAATCGAGCCGAGTGGACCTTTGCTCATGCTTGGCTCGTTTGCAAAACCGAGCAGAGCAACTCGTTTACAACCGAGCGTCAAATCGAACTAGAATTTTCCGTACGAGCGGCGAGCGGTTTGAACAGTCGTAGGTAAGATCATTTACAAACTCTATTTTTGTGTAGAAACAGTAGAAACCATTCACAATCCGCCACATGTCATCCCTCTAATTCACGTATCAAGAGCATTTTTGTATTTTAGTTTAGAGTTGGTTTCTAAGAATTCCTAAAATTACGGAAGTAGTTTTAAATTAATTTGCTGATTATACGGATTCATGTGCTGATTATAGTTATATACGTATGTACTGATTATACAAACTCATGTGTTGTTTATATAAATTATGTGTTAGTTAAAATTGTGTACGTATTTGCTGGTTATAATTATATATGTATGTGTTGCTTGTATGCTATCAACACAGTTATAAAATAGTATTTTGTAACTTTAAAAAAATCATTTAAAAATGTATATGTAGCAATAAAATACTTATTTTAAAAATAAAAAATTCTTTGGTATAATCTTTTTTAAAAAAATATCAAAGTATATAGAAGTTACTTTAGTTTTAAAAAAATGGGATGGAAAATTTCTAAAATCATGAAAGTAGTTAATAAAATATGAGTAAATGACTAAAACACCCTTAAATCTCATCAAATAATATAGTTATTATTAATAATGATTTGTAATCGATCTTAACCCCTTAATTCAATTAATCAAACGTTCAAGATTTGTTCTCATCGTTTTTAGATTAAATAAGGTTTGTATGAGATCTTAACTCTGAAAAAATAAGGTTTAAGAAAAAAATTGTGAAAATAAGGTTTAAGAAAAAAGTTTAGAAAATAGTCATGAACAACTTTTACCCTTTCCACCTTAAAACATTTTTTCAAAGAATTTATTCCGGTGACTTCGACTTGGTTGAAAGCATTGTAAATTTTCACATCAACCATCACTTCTAGATCAAGATCTACACTTTTATATGATTATTTAAATTAGCAGAAGATTCGTTTTTTTTTTTTTATGTTTTCATATTGTTAAAATAATTGATTATAAAATAGAGGAGAAAGGTAAGGGAGGGAGATCACGTGATATCGCGTGACAAGAGGGTATGTGGAGAATATGATTTGGATTTTGGTATACTTCATCATCCATGTTATGGAGTATGTATGGGTGTTATTTTACTTAAATTAGGTTACAAGTGTGTCCATTTTGGGGAATCTAAGCACGAGATAGGATTAGAGGGTGTCACATGATATATAGTATATTAATATTATGTGTAGTGACCCGGTCCATTGGAGAAAATCTTTTAAGCATTATGTTTAATGCCAACAAGTTTTAAATTTGATTCCACTTTCTCAAAAGATATCGAATATCATAGTCCGGATTATATTTTATTTTTCCAAAATAATTCTTTCTAACAAAGATTTAAGTATTTAACTATTAACAAAATAAGTTATACGATGTTTTTCCTCTTATTCTACTCAAATTGTCGATTCAAGATGGATATGATGTTCCTTGCAATTTCCTCTTATTCTGCTTAAATTGTCGATTTAAAATGGATGTGATGTCCCTTGCAATGTTACATGACATGAAAGCAGGGTTGTTAAATGGGTTGGATACTTGGATTGATGAGCTCAGGGGCGGATCTACATTGACATCTACGGGTTCACACGAACCCACTCGGTTTCAAATTTTTAATAGAAATGCTATTAAAAATATGCCATGAACCCATAAATAATATTTTGGATGAACCCATGAACAAAGCTCAGGAGTGGTAAAATGGTTAAGGCGTTTGCTACTAAACATGTCATCCCCGGTTCAAATCTCGTTTTAAGTTTATATTTTGAAGTTTTTATCTTTTTTTTCCTAACTTTAAAACACAAATTAGGGTTTAGACTTTATAAAACCATCGCCCCTGCCCAATTTAAACGTACAGAACACCACGCATTAATCAAACAAGTTGAATTTTTTTTTTTGGCAAATATGATTTGGTTATTTCCTTTGATTGATACATTCTTCGAAAAAAGATAAAGAAAGTTTGCATTTTCTTTCAGTTTCATGTTATCAATATCGAAAAATATTCATGCCTAATAGGTGTTTGAATAAATGCCAAAATGATGAATTCATATGGTTCTCCTTCGAATGCTTAAAGGGGATGATCTGTTTTTGGTTTTCTTTTGAGGGTTTAGGTTCCAGTCAATTTATTCATTTAGTCTTCTCCTTGCCTTCGCATATTCACATAATCATGTTAATGAAAGTGATTTGATGTAATTTGTTTTGAACTCTTACTAGATATGCAAAATTAATAGCTTAGATCATATGTGATTGGCTAATTCACAGAAAAATGCAAGATCATGTGATGCAAACTTCCAATTTCTTCCACTAATTTTAAAAAAAAATTTGTTTGTCTAACATTTGGTAAAGAAAACAGTAGGTGAAAACTGAATATGATATAGAACATAGAAGTGTGAAATAGACAAGTAAACAATGTTTGTTAAGAATCATCATATTTTGTGTGATGAACCTTACTCGACCCGAAATTTTTGATGTCCGGTCCTTAAAATTGGAGCACTGTAAACTACTGAACCCACCGGAAAAAAATCCTGGATCCGCCACTGGATGAGCTGAACCCGACAGGACCCTGAAAATTTTATAGGAATTCAAAAACCGTAAATTAACGCCATGGGTTAATACGAACACAACTCGTTTAACTAGAAAAATAATTTATTATTTTTTTATTTTGTATATAATACTTTAAATTTCTAAATTAACATATTATTCCTTGTTTTTAAACAATTATGTGTAAACTGTGTCAAGTTATATTTAAACTTTTAAATAGTGGCATAAGAAATAACCATATAGTTTGTTATTATCTAAACACATTTTAAGCTAAAATTCAAATAAAAGGTAAATGAATGGGTTAGTTCAATTTAAGAACCCATTGTATGTGAGGAACCTAACCCGTTTGACTAAGTTTGTTTGTGGTTTTGACCCAATATTGACCCGAACACGTTCAAACTAAACCTTACCCGACAAATGTTGTGTTAGGTTCGTCTTGTGTTTTCGTATCATATCAGAAATTAACACCCAAAATGAAAGAAGTTATTAGAAGTACACCATTGTACTTGAACTACCTCAACGACCGAGTTAGGCCTTATTTGTTTAATTGAGGATAGAACTACCATCAACTATCAAGTTGGTCTATTTATTGTATTGAGGATGGAGCTTCGTGTAAGGTCGGGATTAATCAACTTAAGGCGGTGTGAAGAATTACCAACTATGGGCACCAAAAAGCAAAAGGGGAGCCAATCTCTTCCTTGTTATCCCCTTAACTAACAAGCTTTAAGATCCTTCTCGACCTCTTTTCACCAATCACATGCAAAAACACACATTCTTTTCTATTTTTTTTACTCTTTTTTATTTTATTTAATTTATAACTTAGTGAAAGGATGAGATAGTTAATGCCTCACTGTCTACGTAACACTGACATGACACTTGGTTTTTCACTTTTTAGTTAACCTACTACGCATAGTCTAAGTATACATGTCATTTTATGAAATTAATTACAATTATTTTTTTCTCTTTATGTTATGTTTGATGCGACATTAAAATGTTATGAATTAGATTAAGGGATAATGAGATTATACCTACGAGTGACTAACATATAGATTGCCCTATGGGAACTAATATTATATATCTAGCGTAGATCGGGGCAAGAACCAACCATTGACAAGATGGGTTTTAAAATATTTGATACTTGATTTGTTATGCTTAGCTTGCGAAAAAAGGTTTCTAAGTAGTTTTTAGCTAATGTAATTAACATTAACAATTACTTATACCAAAGATAATTAAACAACTCTAACTCACCCTCTGTGGTTTGGGGGCGCTAACACTCTTACCCCCTATTTTCAAAAATTTGTTGCCTTACCCCCCCAACTACTCCCAAGTGGATCAATCTTGTACCCTTCCACTTAACACCGTTGAATGTCAATGTTTCTATGTAACGGTCAAAGGGTATAGTTGTCATTTCCACATTTTTTTACTTAGCCTATTCACATCCAAACCCCCTTTTTATGTAAACAAGTTTGATCTTACCCCCCCCCCCCCCCCAACCATTCACACTCATCAATTCAAGAACGAGACCAAGCTTTTTCCATCTCCAGTGAAGTATTCCGGCAATCAGGCATTAACCAGTCGACGTGATCAGCCAGCCACCAATCAGAAGAATGCCGATAAGGAGGATGATACGCAACCTAACCAGGGAGATTTCAGGTGTGTTCCTACTTCTACTAGGTCGATTCCAGCCACCGATCATCGATACTTGTGATTAGGGCTGTAAACGAACTGAACGAACACGAACAAGGCCATGTTCGTGTTCGTTCGTTAAGGAAATTAACATGTTCGCGAACTGTTCACGAACGTATACCGAACATAAGTTTATGTTCATGTTCATTCGTTAAGGAAATTCAGTTGTTCATGAACAGTTCGTGAACACTGGTCTCGAACACAAACGAACACAAACGAATGCAAGCAAATAAAAAAGAACGCAAACGAACATTTAACTAAAATAAAAAAATAAAAATATTGTTATCCTTAAACATTGGATATAAGTAGTTAAATACGACCATCAAATGATAAATCAAAACACAAGAAGTCTAATAAACCACCAAACGATGAATCAACTTTAACTAACTTAGACATAATTATCCCCAAAAATGTCTTAGCATGTCCAAATTTTAGCTAACTTAGAAAAAAAAATAGGGTTTCAAGTTTTTAATATGTTTAGATAAAAGGTTTATTATTTATTATTTTTTAATATAATGAAACGAACACGGACGAACGTAACCGAACATGTTACCGAACGTTCACGAACGCAGTTGAACTAACGAGACCTATGTTCGTGTTCGTTCGCTAAGTTAACCGAACAAAATTTTTTGTTCGTGTTCATTCGCTAAGCTAATCGAACGAACATAAACGAACTTCCCGCCGAACAGTTCACGAACTGTTCGTTTGGTTCGTTTACAGCCCTACTTGTGATGTTATAGGGTATAAGATTACAGGGGCTACGATTAGGTTAGGTCTGTATGCTTAATTTCCATGATTGTGGTTTGAACCGTCTTAGGGTTAACTGTTCATGATTTTGCAGACACCTAGATTGAAATAAAGTCTACAACTTAGTCGATTAGCAACTGGTCATTGTTTTATTTGTTCGTATATTGATAGGGGGATGAAAAGAAAGCCGAATGTTCATTGATGGATATACCCCTGGATTGAAACAGGGATGAAACTCAAATGTTGATTAAGTGTTTAATCAAATTGTTGACATTCTTTAAATGATTCATTGTTTGATTTGATGAGAGTCTTTAATAAAATTGTTTAATGATTAAGTCGAATGTTACCTAACAATCTACTGTTTTTTTTTTTTTTTTTTTTTTTTTTTGCAATTAAGGTGAGGATGAACTTATCTGATGCAATTTCGCATGCGATCAAATGACTCAAGAAACAATTGATAATCAAAGACGATAAATCGAACCAAAGTTTCCAAGAACAAAGTTCTTTATATTAATAATCAACCAAAAACTGTCTAATATAATAACCCGAAACATCCTATTTATAAGATATGAATCATAATTCAAAAGGAAACAAAATAAGATAAAATATAAAATTCAAATAAAGAGATAACTAAAGAGATCGGGCCTATCCGCATCATTATCCACCACAGCTCTGGTGCCACGTGGTTGTCACCATGTATGGCCGCCATTTCCTCAACTTCCAATATCCACCTGATAATCAGAGGACTAAATAGTTTTTGATGATCTTATGTAGGATAGGTGTAGGAGTTTTTGATGATCTTATGTTTGACCTATAAACCCTCATCCAGCAGTCTACCTTGCTGCACCTTCAAACCCTCCTCTAGCAATCTTTCGTCCTCAAACTCCAGGTGATGCTCAAACCCCAAAAGTCCACCGTCCTCAACACCCAAGCGATTTAACTGTGGAAGAGTTAAACCGAGTGTATGATTATACTTTTAGTCAACTACGATTTAACGGAATTCGAATTGGGGAGGGGCATCGTCCTCCAGTAGCTAAAGCCCGTTCTATGGTTGCAAACTGTCCTCCTATAGCAAACCCTCATTAAGTTATAAATTATCATAATGTACAACAATTTTAACTATTTTATATAAATGAACAAAAAAATAATCATATACTAAATTAAAATTAGTCTAATCTGCTACATAAAGGTAAGAAAAGAGGGTCATTATGTAGGCAAACACAATGATGGTTTGAAGAGGTGTGCATGGAATTCTAGAGATGTTCCATCCATTTCTTTTCGTGCCAACTTTTCAAAGTTTTTATCATCAATTTACAATTACGATCGATATAGAGAATCTATATAATTATCAATGATAGATGCATGATTTTCCACTATAAAATCATTATAAAAGTATTTTTCCATAAGACTGGACGGTATGGGGGCTGGCTTAGGCCCGGCGCCGGTCCCCCACACCGCCCCCCTCCCTTCCGTTCCGTCGTCCCCGGCTCCCCAAAGACGATGTCGACGGGCCAATTCAAACATATAGCCGTTACATAACGGCTAGAATTATTAAAAAAAAAAAAAAAACCTTTTTCACTTTAAATATATACCCATTCTTCTTCCATTTTTTATACCATTTCCTCAATATTTCACCCATTCTTCTCCCATTCTCATCCATTTTTATAAAAAAACACTCTCATTTTTATATCAATCTTTTATAAAAAAATATATTTTCATCCACAATGGCATCTAATTCTTGGTGGTCCTCGTCTTCTTCGGACGAAGAGGAGATGTTTTTTCGCAAACGCTGTGGTAAAGGCGGCGCAGATTCTTTTGGAGGAGGAAGAGGAAGAAGAAGATGGCTCGTCTGAAAACGTTATTACCAGACGAATACGAATTAACAGAGACCGCGAAGGTTTGTCATTAATAAATTTTATATATTTATATATTTCCTCGTATTTAAATATTTTTAACGACAGGAGCGCACGAGAAATTGGTGAACGATTATTTTTCGGATGCACCCCTTTACAATGCCGACATTTTCAAACGAAGGTTCCGAATGAGTCGCCGGTTATTCACACGGATTGCTGATGATTTGGCGGGGCTAGACCCGTTTTTCACGCAACGACCCGATGCTCGGAATTATGAAGGGTTCACCACGTTACAAAAGTGTACTGCGGCCATTCGCCAACTGGCGTACGGGACAGTGGCCGACGCTTTGGACGAGTACTTACAGATGTCGGCAAGAACTTCGCGGGAATGTTTGTATCGGTTTTGCCATAATGTGGTGAAACTGTATAGCAAACAATATTTGCGGAAACCAAACGCGTATGATGTTCAACAGTTGTACCAAGCTCATGAAGCAAGGCACGGGTTTCCGGGATTGCTTGGTAGTATTGATTGTATGCATTGGGTGTGGCATAACTGCCCGGCTGCGTGGCGAGGACAATACACGCGAGGTGATCACGGCCATCCAACCTTAATACTTGAGGCTGTGGCGTCACAAGATTTGTGGATCTGGCATTCTTTCTTTGGGCTCCCTGGTTCACTCAACGACCTCAACGTGCTATAACAATCGACGATCTTTAGCGATGTCATTAATGGAATCGGTCCGGACACCCGTTTTACAGTTTCAGGGGTTGAGTATAGACGCGGGTATTATCTTGCTGACGGAATATATCCGTCTTGGTCTACAATTGTCAAGACTTTCATTTCCCGAGGACGAAAAAAGGAAAAAATTCGCCAAGCGTCAAGAAGCTGCAAGAAAAGACATCGAACGTGCTTTTAGTGTTTAAAAAAAATTGAACAACCGGCACGTGCGTTCACACCGAAGAGGTTGCGCCTTTGTATGTACGCTTGCATTTTGCTCCATAACATGATTATTGAAGACGAAGGTCGGGCGATTTGTGAGTATGATGAGAATGCATCTTACGGGAATACTGTTCCGGTAGATCCGACGCAACAGGATTTAAACTCGTTCGCGCTAACCAACGACTTCACGCATGCAAACCTTCAACAGGATTTGGTAGAACATATATGGAACAACGTAAACGTCGGGGACGGTGACGGAGACGAAGACGAGTAGTGTAATTTTTTATTTTTAGGAAATGTAATTTTTTTTTTCGGAAATGTTTTTTTTTAGGAAATGTAATTTTTTTTATGTTATGAAATGAATTTATTTATGTTGTTTTATGTTGTATTTTTTAATTTTTATAAAGTTTTTATTAAGTTAATAAAAAAAACTTAGGAAATTATAAAATATTAAGGTGGGGTAGCCCCATCCTCCACCCCTCAAAAGTGAAGGAGGTCCATCCCCCATGAGCCGGTGATGTGGCGCCTACGTGACGGCCCATCCTCATGGAGATGGGCCTCCTCACCATATCCTCTAGTCTAAGTGGTTGAGAGTGATATATCTTCACGATAGACAATGTTATAGATTTAGCAGTAGGTTAGTGGGTGTCTCATATCTGAGTTAGCCATAGAAAATTACATTTTTTTTTTTCTAAATTTATGTTCCTTGTTATCTTATTTACTATGGTTATGTTGTTATAAAACTTCTTAAGATTTAAACAGATGCATACACCACTTGTACATTACTGTACATTACTCTAAAACAGATGCATTCCCTTTTACATAAGATTTAAATTCATTAAGACCTAAAGTTATATGTACTATGGTTCCAACAAATAATCATTAGAGGTTTGATTACTACAATCATTATTCTCTTTTCTCATCTTTCCTTTCTATGTCTTGTAGTTAACAATAATCATTTATTACAACGATAATATCTCAAATTAATGACTTCTTATCGACCACTAAGTTTGAGTTGAGCTAATGTCAATTTACACTAAGGTCGATAACAATACAAGTTGATATGATTCGTATGCTATATGTCCAATGTGGCGTCGGAAGAACAACTTGCATTTAACTTTATTCATTTGCAGCTTGACAAGCCAACTTATTTTTTAAAAATTTTGATAAATATATAAATTTCTGTTTATACAAGTCTCAAATAATAAGCTATAAGTTTTAAACTATAGAAGTCTTCATGTATAACATAGTACCCAACCACCAATGTTACCAGGAAAGATACGAATTCTAATGATGAGTTACGGCTCAGGGATCATTTGTCAAACCTCAATATGGTTGTATAGCAAAGAATATTTAATATGCTTGTTCTTAAATACGCTTTTTTATATAATGTGTTCATTTATTAAAGGGAAATTGTTAAAGAATAGTAACTAAGTTTTAAAAATGTTCTAATTACGTGTTTGTTTGGAATAATTGGGTTCCAAAAAAGGTTAGTATGGTGGTGTGGAGAGCAGAGAAAGAGAGGTTGGCCGCTAGAGTAGCTTTATCAAAGAGAAATATTCCCGTGGCCGATACGGTTTGTGTCTTATGTGCCGAATACGAGGAATCGTGTGATTATCTATTTACCTCTTGTCATTTCGCTCAACTGGTATGGCAGAGTATAGCAAATTGGTGCAAACTCCCACCCATTTTAGCATTCGATATCAGGGACCTCCTGGAACTACATACATTCAGCCCGGGTTCGAGGAAAAAGAAGAAAGCCTTGCACGCTATAGTTCTAATAGTATTATGGTGCATCTGGCGTATGAGAAATGAGGTGGTTTTTAACAATTCTCTTCCTGATGTTACTAAGGTTCTAGAAGTAACAAAATCGGCGGGTTATTTATGGATCAAAAATCGGTCGAAAGAAATCGACATAACATGGGAGAATTGGAAGAAGTTCGACATTTTCAACCAATCTTAGATTTGTAATCTGGTTAGACTAGTTTGGTGTGCCAATTGATATATATCTGGCTTTACGTTATCTTGTAAATTTGGTGTCTAGCGTCTTGCTAGTTCTGAATAAAATAATTTCTGTTGGCCGTTCAAAAAAAATGTTTTAATTAGGTCACTCGTATCCTTTTTGTCCCGATTAGATAACTTAACATTCAAATTGAGTCATGTCCGTTTTTCTATGTGTCAAGAAAAAAATGAAGCATAAGACGTTGGGGTCGGATTATTTTAATATATGAAATTATAGTTGTTGGTGCATACATCTGTCGTCTTCGTCTTATATCGAGTCTCGGGTTCGTTGCAGATTTGAACAAGAGTGATGTCATCATTCTTGATGATGACATCATAAGAGTGACATCATCATTGCATCATGGAACTAGAAGACAAAACATAATTACTTGAAATAGGATTCTAGAAACGATTGTTTGAACATGGATGACCGTTTGAATATGTCGTGACCGTTTGAGATGGTAACCGTTTGAAGAGGTGACCGTTTGAAGAGTGCCATGATACCTTCAAACGGACAGGGTCTTGTTCTATAAATAGCCTTCAAACGTTCATCATTTGTATCTTTCCGGCCAGAGCAACGAAGTGCTGCCGAAGTGTTGTCAGGTTGTAAAACGTTATAGAATCAATCATACAACAGTTTAATGAGTAAATCTAGCTGAATTGCACTCTACACGTCTGTTTCCGCCTTTCGTGTTGAGATAAACTCTTCTGAACGACTCGTTCGGGTCAGAAAACGATCCTACAATAGTTATTAAAATTAAAAACACTTTAATTACATTAAAAAAAAAACAAGTTACAATCCACGTCATCACTCGAAGTTAGCATCAAATAAAAGGGAAAAAAGAAACAAAAATCCACATCATCATGGTTACTTATGAAATTGATGAAAAAACCTTTAATTTTAATGAAAAATGAATGTTGAGTGACATGATTAGAACACTTTTAAAACTTAAGTGACCTAATTGGAACACTTTTAAAACTTGGTTACTATTCTACAAAGTTAGCCCTTTATTATATTTAGTTAATTCTAATAAGTTTTCAATTATATTTTTATAGTAAATAATGTATATAACTATAAATAGAAAAGAATAACTAAGTCTAAAAGTACCATCTATTATTATGTATGTTTGGGAGAATTAAGTATTATATATTTTATGATATATTTCAAAATATTAAGTATCAGGATTTATATTATCATCTAGAGCTTGACCGTTGCGACGAACCTATCAAATGAGATAAAAATACACGTGCTAGGGTTAAAAGTAAAAAATTAAAAAAGAAAGGCAAAAAACTTATTAACAAATCATCGTACAACCAATAAAGCATACAAAAGTTGGTAATTAATATATAGTAGTATCTAGGACCCGTGCTTTGCAATGAGACCGATAAGTCGAACAAAAAGTAAACGTAAAAATGATTAATCACACACACACACGTTACGACGTGTTAATTCGCAAAAAATAGACCGAAAAGGTAAAACATAGAAAAGAATAACTAAGTCGGCTTATGACCGGCGAGTTTCGACGGAGCTGTTAAACCGTAAAAAATTATACGTAAAAACGTTGAACCACATGCGCGCATTGC
Source organism: Helianthus tuberosus (assembly GCA_030545235.1). Lineage (NCBI taxonomy): Eukaryota > Viridiplantae > Streptophyta > Magnoliopsida > Asterales > Asteraceae > Helianthus > Helianthus tuberosus. Next base: position 197,137,576 of record CM060400.1, read on the forward strand.
CGCGTGTTAACTCGAAAAATTTAGAACGAATCGTAAAACGATAAATTTGTAAAAGATGTAAAGTATAGGGACCAAAGTTAAAAGTGAGAAAATGTTGGGATTAAAAAGAAAATGTTTGTGACAAAAGTGTAAAAGATGAAAATTATAAGGGTTATGTAAAAGATGAAAACTATTGTGGTTAAAAGTAAATAATATTAAAAAGTAAAAGAAAAAAAGTCAAACAAATTGAATAGTGTTTGTGTGAAAGGAGTTTATTTTTATTTTTATTTTTACTTTGCAAATTAATATTAACTAGAGGTATGCGCCGCCCGCGTTGTGGGGCGCTAAACCGAATATTTCTTAGTTTAATAACATGTAAGCCTTTATTTCGGTTAGTTATACATACTACTTATAACACGATCTCAAAAAAGATCATCGAGTTAACCAATTAAAGAAAAACACTGCCACAGTTATGATAAAAAATAACTAAAACGATGGTAAGCGTGTAATTTAGAGTTTGGGGTAAAACAATAATTTGTCAGGACGAATTAGCGAGTGCTAGACAGTTGTTTGGCACGAACAAAAACAAAATTAGTCAACCAAATAAAATAAAACACTACCTTAGTTTTGCCAAAAAAAAAAACGATGACAAGATTGCAATTTTTAGATGGGGTAAAATCGTATTTTTGAAATGGAGGTAAAATAATATTTGAACTGAGGGCAAAAGCAATTTTTTTATTTTGAAATGTGGGCAAAATCGTATTTTTTTAACTGCGGGCGAAGGCGTGATTTCTAGCTGAGGGCAAAACCAAATATTTATTTTGAACTGTGGGCGAAATCGTAATTTTAAACTGAGGACCAAATCGTAATTTGGCAGGACTCTAGCTGTGTGCAAAAGCATAATTTTAGTTTGAAACGAGGGCAAAATCGTATTTTTTAAATGGGGGCAAAATCGTAAATTTAGGCAGGGAGCAAAACCAAAATTTTATTTTGTAACGGAGGGCAAATTCGTAATTTTAAACTTGAGATAAAATTATAACTTGTCAGGACCTATAAATAACTATTATATGAGTGGGCAAATTCATAATTTTAAAATTGAGATAAAATTGTAAGTTGGCAAGACCTATAAATAACTATTATAAGAAAAAAAAAATGGCCGCCAAAAATGGCCAACCACAATTAACCACTGTTTCCGCCGACACTGATTTATGTAGTTGTTGAAAATAAACAGGTAATATATAATAAAAATAATAATCTTAATTAAAAAAATACTATTTAGTGAGTGTATATCATATGTGTGTGTCAATATTATAGTTTTGATCTTATTAAGTTATCATTAATAGTGAAAATGGGTTCCCTTGATTGTACACCATACAACATTTTCTAATTTTTATAACCCTTACGTAGAGGTAATCCGATAATCCATATCCAAAATATCCTAATTTTCGGATTCAGATATTGCTTTCAAAAGTTTTTGGATAATCGGATTGCTGATATCCGAACACTAAAAAAATAGTAAATAGAGTAAATGTCACTTTACGTCCCCGAGGTTTATATCAAAACGCAGGATCAACCCTCATTTGAAAAAAAACACTATAATCCAATCCCTGGGGTTGTTGATTGCGTTCAGTCATGTCCTCCTTATATTTTACCGGTTTAAATATTGTAAAAAGACTAAATTACCCTCAAAACTTTCATGACCATTTCGGCCCCTTTTGTAATTGATCAGCAATTCCCTCCATATTCAAAAGGTTTCGAAAGTAGGTGTTTAAAGAGGTTATGGGGTGGGGATAATTAGGGCTAACAACAACAATAAAGAGGAAGAACAGCAAGGTTAATGTTGTAATTTCGCTTCTTCTGGTGCTGATTTGCTCATTGATGTTTGATTTATTCTCCGGTGGTGATGTTCGTCTGACAAGTTACTGTTTCGTTGACGGAAAGAGCGATGGAGGTGTAGGTGTAGTTGTAGGTGTGGTTTTCTGGATGACCGTCGGAGAAGTTACGGTTTCGTCGTGGATTCATTTGCGATCGGTTTTATTAGTTGTTGCTTCGTCGTCATCATCATCTTCGCCAATTTCTACAAATAGGTAAGTTCTTCATTCATTTTTCTTTCGGTTTCCAGATCTCGATCTTCAATCTCTTGTTTTCTCTGCTTGTGTAGCAGATATGTTGTAGGTTTCTTACTTCTTTAGTGAAAATGCTCAAATCTGTGGATTTTGATTATTATTATTAGTTCATGGCGAGGATGATGTCTTACTCGAGCACTCTAAGCACACATTAATATCAAATTAGTTAATTAATTGTCTGATTTTATCAATCGTTTGGACGGAATTTTTTCTCCGGTGAGGTAACATGTGTGGAAGAAGGGTGGGGGGGATTGAAAATGAGCTTCTCAAACAAGCTTGGAGAATAATATGAAAGGGCGGTGTAACTTTTGGGTGAGCTTACCATTTTGCCCTTTAAGTTATTAACTAAATAAATGGATGGTAATTGGAAAATACAAGGATGGACGTTATTAAACGCAATCGACAACCCTAGGGACTGGATTGTAGCGTTTTTTTTTTCAAATGAGGGGCTGATTCTGCGTTTTGGTGTAAACCTCAGGGACGTAAATTGACATTTACTCTAGTAAATCTATACTATATAATAAAAGAAACCCGTTTGTGGACACATGTCACCTCCTCAGCCACTCTCTAATTTTCCCTTTGGTTATGAGATTTGGCAGTATAATTCGAAATATATAAATTTTCCATAAGTTGTAGATAAGGTTTATTTTATATAACTTGATAGACTGTATTTTGCTTTTTAATTTTATCGGTCTTTAGTAATATATAACCAAAACAAACTCATTTAACTACCCGAGTTTCAAGCATTATATCTAATCCATTAACAATAATTATAAAATTTTACGAAGATTCCTTATTAGTTTTGTAATTGTGATTGTTTTGTTTTTAAAGGAGGATAAAAAATTAAAGAGTCCCTGCTGAAATCGATGAAAACCCTTACGACCACCGATATATTGCCGACTTACAAACTCTTGGGCTAATGCATGCTAACGAGTTTAAAAACTAAACTTAGAAAGTTTATAATTCACATCAACGTTCATTTTATTAAATACATATCTTGACAGAGGAAGGTTTAAATGAGAGCGCTAAATATTTTAAGAACCGTGAGAACGAATGAAAAACCGCGAGAACTTGGTAAAAAACAATTCAAATTAAAATAAATTACACTTATTATTTTAGAAATTTAATTTACATGTTCAAATTTATGTGAATTCGTAAATAAAAAAATTAGAAATTTAATTTACATGTTCAAATTTATGTGAATTCGTAAATAAAAAAATTACGTATGTGTAAGTTTGTCATTTATACGTGTGTAAATTTGTTATATTTAAACATGTATCATCATCATCATACTCAGTAAATCCCACTAATAGCAAAGCTAAGGTAGGGTATGAGGAGGGTAAGATGTAGATAGTCTTACCTCTACCCCGTAGTAATAGAGAGACTGCTTCCGTGCACGTGTGTAAATTTGTTATATTTACACATGTATAAAAAAATCTAATAAGGGTGATTTTGAGAAGAGAAATTAATTATTTGATGTTGTAAATTCTTTTATTTGATGTTGTATCTTAATTTAAAATGAGGTTTGTATTAAAAAAATTTGTTTTGAGTGGTTTATTTCTTTCGTTCTTACGGTTCTCGAAGTATTTAGCGTTCTCAAGATAACCGTCCCCTATATGTTAACAAATTACATCATATTTTATTCAATTATTATTTACCCGTGCAATGCATATTTTTATTTAACACACTGTTTTTTAGTATTAACTAGGATTGAGACCCGCCGCAATGCGGCGGGGATTCTTTAGTTGTAACTAAGTCGATCTAGGACCCGCACGTTATGTTAAACCTGTCAAACGGGGAAGAAATAGACGACGTAAAAACGTTCACCCACAGACGCGCGTTGCGTCGTGTTAACTCGCAAAATGTAGAACGAAACGTAAAAACGTTAAACCAAAGACGCAGTCGATCTAGGACCCGCACGTTATGTTAAACCTGTCAAACGGGGAAAAAATAGACGATGTAAAAACGTTCACCCACACACGCACGTTGCGTCGTGTTAAGTCGCAAAATTTAGAACGAAACGTAAAAACGTTAAACCAAAGACGCACGTTGCGATGTGTTAAGTCACAAAATTTAGAACCAAGCATAAAGCGAAAAATTTGCGAAAAATAAAAACTATAAAGGACCAAAGTTGAAAGTAAAAAAAGTTGTGAGGATTTATTGCAAAAGATAAAAAGTTTTGGGATAAAAGTAAAAAACAAATAGTTTTGTGTTAAAAGTAATTTATGAAATACTTTTGAGTGAAAAGAAAAAAAAATCATTTTTTGGAAAACCCCCAAAGCCAAGGTTACGACAACTATATGCATAACCATTTTTTCTTTGGAAAACCCCCAAAGCACACCCCGTGTTGCGGCGGGGCGTAAAACAATGTCAAATAATACTAATGTCACACAACCGTTATCGATTACCAACACTGACTCGACCTAGGATCTGCGTGTTGCGACGAATCTGTCAAACATGAAAAAATATAGGTAAAAAGGTTGAACCACACATGTACGTTGCGCCGTGTTAACTTGCAAAATTTGAAACAAAACATAAAAAAGTTGAACCACACTCGTTCGTTGCATCGTATTAACTCGAAAAATTTAGAACTATACGTAAACCGAAAATTTGCCAAAGATGAAAAGTATAAGTGATAAAAGTTGTGAAGTTAAATTGCAAATAATGAAGAGTTTTGGGTTAAAGTTAAAAAAAACAAATTATGTAGGATTAAAATTGCAAAAAGTAAAAACCTTTGGGTTAAAATTAAAAAAACAAATTATGTAGGATTAAAATTGTAAAAGATAAAAACCTTTGGGTTAAAAGTAAAAAATCAAGTTTTTTTTTTGAAAAAACCCCAAAGCACAATGTACAAGTTTCAATGCATATTGTTGTTGCTTATTTATAGTAATAAAATTATATAACATTACATTTATAAACCCGTGTGATACACGGGGTTGTAACCTAGTATATATTATATGAGCATTATGTTTGGTTTGAAATATAGTAAAATATAATAAAAATTAGTAAATAATCAGATTCGGATGTGGATTTATGATTGTTTAGTTTTAATGCACGAAACGGATTTTTTGATTTTTTTATAAATTCGGATACTTGTTAAAATATCCAAAATTTCGGATATGGGTTCAGATATTAATATTCACTATCCGAAAAACGAATAATCCGATCTTGAACACCCCTAGTCTTAAAGTTTATTTAACTATTATTGCTATTGTTATTTGAGTCAAGGTGTTTTACGTGGCTTTTTTATTTCGACGTAGTTATTATTTTTTACAAGAATGATTTACATTCGGGTTGGTAGGTTGTAACTATGTTGGAATCAAGTTGTAAATAGGTTGATCTTATAAAATATATTTTCAAATTCTAATTTTAAACAAATATATTTTCAATTTCTAATTTTAAACGGGTTGACAAGTCACTTGTTTAACTAAATGGGATACAGAGTCATATCTTAACACGACTTGTTTATTAAACATGTTTGATATAATATCCTAAACATGACTAAATTTGTGTTTGTGTCTATTACAGTTCTTGTTAGGTACTACCACCATTAAGTAGGGTTAACAAATGTGTTAGTGCTTTCTTATATTTTAATTTCTAAGTTGTTACCACTAAATAGATAAAGCTAGTAAATGCAAAGCCTTGTGTTGCGGAGACGCAACGTTAAACCATGAAAATAGTCACGTCAAGACGTTACCACAGACCCGCACGTTTAGGTGGGGGTTTTCAAATCTTTATAAAAAAACAAAATCTTGACGTAAACCAACGTGATGTGGAAGGGGTGTTGATATAATCAAAAGTTTATATTAAAATAGGCGAAAGCATTAAAAAATTGACGATGTCGCAACATAATAATGTCGAAACGTTAACACAAACCTGCACGTTGATCGAAAGCCTTCGAACCTTTACAAAAAACAAAAACGAAATCTTGACATAGACCAATGACATGTGGCGGGGGCACAATATCGTCATCATCACCTTCATCAGTCGGAAGCCGTCGATCTTCATCTATACGAGGGGAATGATGAGTTAGGCTCCTCATTCCAAAAGCATCGAAGCTCATCTCGTCTTCATCAGATTAATCCGTGTGGTAGAGTGTGAGGTTGAGTGGTGGTTCTGAAAAAAAAAAGGCAAAAATTGTGAAAATCCGTATAGTGTTGGATATTGGTAAAATTGGGGTTGTGGTTGTTGGGTAAAAAGATGTTGCGACCAATACGAAATATCATTTGAACCGTCTCCTCTAGCGCTTGAATCGCCTCCTCTAGCACTAGACCTGCTTCCTCTCAAGCTAGAACCGGACTCTCGATTTCTTTGTGGTACCAACCTTCGCTTTTCTTGGACCCATATAATTTTATAGATTGTGATGAAATTTAAATTGGAGTGTAAAATATATGTTAGATTGGTGTTTGGAGTGGTTATTAAATGATGGTGTGTGTATATATGGTTGTGGTAATTAATTAAATAAAAACAAATTTTTTTTTATAAAATTTGACCGTTGTATACTAATTATCGTCGTCCAATGACTGCTTTTCCTTTTCTTCAATCGGTTACCATAACCCGTGCCACCTACCCAAAGTCCCTTACCCGACGGACAGGTGCCAGTGTTGTTGGTTGGGTAGGGGCAACCCTAACAGAAAACGGCTTGTGGCCCGACCACCCTTATATAAAACATAGTTTCAATCATCTAATATTTAGAAAAGCATAAATATCACGAGCTAGCTCACATATAAGGGGTTTTTTTAACAACAATATATTATTACGTAGTCCCACTCTACTTTACACCATTTATTTAGAAAAGCATATCAGGCGATCACATATAAGTTTTTTTAACAATATATTATTACGTAGTCCCCCTCAACTTTACACCATTTATTTCAAAGCATGATTTTATATCAAAAAGTTAATTAAGAAAAAAGTACTAAGTTTATATAATAGCAATTAACACCTGTACTTAGAAAAGCAAAATTTTACTTAAATAGATGTTATCCCTCGTAAGGTTCATCATCAATGGAAGATCTACTCTATATTAACAAAACATAAAACTATGAACAATAATATGAAACAAATAATTAAAAAGCAGGAACAGAAAGATAAATAAAACCTGTGTAGAAGTAAAACAAGAAAAAGTTAGGAAGCATCATTCTTCATCTAGCAATCTTGATATACCCTTTTGTTCATTCGGCTAAAAGAAACAATTCAGATTAATAAATTATATTCACAACACAAACCTAAGTACTTTCGTCATTGTTAATTTCATGCAGTCGTGCCGTGATTGTTTGAAAGTTATATATTGCATGTACGTAAGCATCATCATTTATATTTTAGGTCAAAAGATGAGTTTATAATACAAGTTTAGAATAAACAATTTGAATATAATTCGGCTTTATTCGTTATTTTGATCAATAAAATAGTTATAACGTACACTAATAATTGCATGCATGCATGTAATTGCAAAAACAAGTTGCTTTCTTTTCGGTGATTATTGGTTCATATTATAAACACAAATTAGTTAAAGTGAAAGATTGATATATTAATTGAAAACTAAGGCCTTTAATCTCCAATTATGAGATATCTAGTCAAGTCAAAACTATAAATAGATTCACCAAACTTTTATAAAGTATTGCTTCTATTTCTTTATATAATATTCCAATTGAATTGTTTGCTAGAAATTATTTTTTTACGGCAAATTATACTCTTATTCAAAACCCCAAAAAATTGTTTTGCAAATTACATATGGTTAGTAAGCTACTAAGCCAAGCACCCAATACATGTTTTTGCCTCACCGAACTACAAAACAGAAAATTGAGCAAATACAAAAGTAAGAAAGAAAGAAAACAATGAAACTGCGATTTTTCTCATCAACTCAAATCGCAACCATTTGCTCCATTCCAAATTGCTTCTCTTTGCTCGGCCCTTGATCCATAGAAACGTAGTTGCTTGTACCTCCCCAAAAATCGCGTCAATGTTTACTCTTTCCCCCCCAAATATGCTCTCATTTCTCGCCTTCCATACTCCCCAGCACGTTGCCAAAACGATGAGTTGAATATATTTCCTTTTCCAGTCTTCGATCGATGCTTTTTTGTGATATTCCAACAAATCTTTCATTGAGAATGCGAATATTTGTTGTATTCTGCACCACATACTTACCTTGTTCCATAATATTGCCACTACTAAACAGCTCGTGAATAGATGATCTGCATCCTCATCCGATTTCCCACACAATTTGCTAGAAGTTATTAACTCTTTACATATTTTTATTACAGATTGTTGATTATTCCATTAGGAATGCACAAAAAAACATACATGGTTTTCAACAATAACCTTTTTATAACTAATTTGGAAATATAAACAAAACATAATTAATGTGTTGTAATTTTTATTTTTTTGGAACGCTAATATCATTTAATGTGTTGTATTTTTTTTTCAAGTGCCAATATCATTAGAAAGCACCCAACTAGCAAGAAGCTAGATAGGGGCCAATAAACCGATACCGATTTGGTAATATCTCCAATAGTCTTGTCGATCTTCATCGGTTCATTTTCATAGCAAGCTTTGTTCCGAGCGAACCATATGGTCAACACGCGGTTAGAATGATGGATTGAAAAGTCTCTTTATTTTATCATTGTCGTTGACATATTTGTGCACCACAAAAAGATCCTGTACCGAGAAGGTGTATATTTGCGAGATTTTGCACCAGCCACTAATACTTTGCCTGATAGTTGCTGCAAAACATGGGGTGAAAAGATGATTTGCCGTCTCATTCTCCGAGTTGCATAGATAACATGTGTTATAATTTGTATTGTTTGGTATTAGGCAAACTAAGAAGCTATATCCATCATCTCTACTATATAATTACGGGTTGTATCCTCTTTGCATCGTATACTTGTACAATATAATATAACACAATAAACACACCGTATATCTTGTAGTATTGATTTTATATATAGGTAAGGCATGAAAAATAATTTGCATTGTGTACCGTATAATGTAATACAACAAACACACCGTATATCTTGTAGCTAGTATTGATTTTAAATAAAGGTAAGGCGTGAAAAATAGAATTACATATATAGGTTGAAGTTATTGGAAGGTTCCTTCCTTGTTTTAAGGTTAACTTTTGTTCTTTCGGCTCCAAAGATATGTTTTATTAATAACGTTGTTTAAATCAAAGGGGAACGTTGCTTTCAACAACGTACTTGAAGTAATGCATTTCAATTTAATGGTGCTTATTTGTATACAACATCTATTTATAATAAATGAGTTTATCTAATGTCACATGTTATTTCTTCATCAATTTGGTAATAATATTAATAAATATCTAATAATCTAATATTTCTAAACATATAATAACATATAAATATAAATATCGAATTTTAATAAAGGACTTCAAATAATACCACGTGACTAGGGGTGTTCACGATCCGATCCGATCCGATCCGATCGAGGGTCTGCTCATGCTCGGATTGAATTACAACCGATCCGATCCGAGCGGATCAAATTTGTAAAACCGATCGCAAAAGTGATGCTCATGCTCAGATTGAATTTGAATCGAACCGATCCGATCGGCTCGGTTTCGCTCGGTTTTTATCAAATCCTAAAAAAAAGCGAGCGAATCGTTTTCGCTCGATTGAATAATAAGGCTTCGTTCAACAAAAACAAATTCTAACTTAAAGTGCGAATACAAAAGCAACATAAAATAAAGCGCGAATACATAAGAAACACAAAATAAAGTGCGAATACAAAAGCAACACAAAATAAAGTGCGAATACAACCAACCAGGCCAAACTAGCAAGAAGCTAGAAAGGACCTGGGACAAACAACAGCTAATCACCAACTATGTTTACATCAAAATTTTGCCAACTGTCGAATGTCATCGATCTCCATCTTTCTTTATGCTACTATAACAAACATACCAAACAGAAACATAACATACCAAACAGCAGATTAAAAAAAACAACAGATTAAAAAAAACAACAGATTGAAGAACTGTTGAAGACCGTCCGAAGATTGAAGACTAGAGACAGCGGCGATATGTGTGTCGGAGATTAGAGGGTCGGAGACGGAGACTGTGAGACCGGAGAGTGAGACCGAGATTAGAGCGGCAATTTGAATACGACTGATTAGGGAAGAATAGATTTAGGGTTAGATACTTAGATTTATATATTAAATATTAAGTTGGGTTGAATGTTATTTGGGCTTTTAGTTTTTTTTTGGGCTATTATATTTTTTTGGGTTTTATCTATAAAATCTATAATATAAATATATGTATTAATTATTAATAAAAATAATTCGAGCGAAACCGAGCGATCGATGAGCGAGCGGAGCTATGCTCATGCTCGGATTGAATTTGAATCGAACCGATCCGATCGGCTCATTTACAAACTGAGCGGGAATCGAACGAGCATTTTTCGAGCATTTTTCGAGCGATCGTCGAACGATCTTCGATCGTCGAGCAGTTTGGACAGCCCTACACGTGACATTCTCTCATTCAATTCATTAATGATATTATTAATTCATTAATATCTAATCGCAATTTATGTTTAAATAATATATAAATTATCTATGATTTTATTATTTCTTAAAATTGATAAGCATATGGTTTGATTTACTTTATCTGTTTTGCGTAAATCAAGTATAAATATAATTAAATTATATGTTTACCTTTGAAAAAAAAATAATTGTTATTATCTAAGAAACATGGTGTGACATTATTAAAAATGTTATTTTTTTAATTATGTGCATTAATATTTCATATCAACACCACAAAAAATATGTAAAATAGTAACACTCGGATTTGAGTTTATATATTAAAAATAGTGAAGTGAAGTATTATCTATTAAATCTATTAACTCAAACAAATTTTAATTAATAGATAATAATATTATTAATGAATTGAAAGAGAAAATATGACATTAACTGAAATCTTTTATTATAATTAGATATACCCACCACAATCCATCTCCATCGCCACCAACTCCATCTAAATTAAGATTTAAGAGTCTTCTCGTCGTCGTCTCAAAATTTTAAAGAAACCTTTATGTGTTCATCAGTTTTTTTCTATTTTGTCTCATTCCCCAAGATAAGGATGAGTTTAAGAATTAGTTCACATTCTATATGTATCGTATCGTATCATAATATAATATATAAATTTAATTATTAAATATATATATATATTACGAATATCTAATTATTATTACTAAAGTAACAAATAAATATAAAGTATTTGCTTCAATGTGTCATTTTTAGCGAGTAATCTTATATTCTCTTTAACTTGGTATAGATAGTTCATATTAGGGTAATATGTGTTCATATCAGAATTTATATTTAACATGTGCAATATCAAGAATAATTCAAATTTTGTAATTATTTTGTTCTTCGAATACAATCAATCTTATCATTCAACCCGTGTAACACACGGGACTATAGACTAGTGAATCAATAAAACGTTACTAATGCGTTTACAATCTTATCTCAAAATTTTAAAAATTATACAACATCATGTGTTATTTTATAAGCTTTTTTTTTATTTTTAATTATTTCATCTTGTTATAAATATAGGATAAAATTATTCTGCAAAGTCTCCCAAAAATTAAAAAAGAGTACAAAGACACAATAAATCGCAAAATATAACACAATATCGAGCAAAATATAACACAATGCTGAAAAATATCACATTGTCGAGGAAAAAACACAAATATAGAAAAGATATAATGATAAATAAAAAGAAACAATCATCTAAACAAAAATTTTAAAATCTACAAACTAAACATTTAAAAGCGAAAACCTAAAATCTTATATCATATAGTTCGATGAGACAATTTTAATGCCGTTTGAATGAGGTCAATCGGAATCTGTTTGATACATTTTTATGACTTCTTATGTTTAGGGCTTTGTATTTGATGTTAACCCTTTAAATATATATTATTTATGTCGTTATAAATATATACTACTAGGTTGTTTTCCCGTGCGTTGCGGAATTACGTTATCGCGGGCATTCGATCGGTATTGGTTAGGTTCGTTATAGTACTGGTACAATACATGCATTCGGTATAGAAATCAACACATATTTAACATCAATTGAAAACGGAAAAAAGCAAACCCCGGTACCGACAACGATGTTGTCCAAATGGTACCGATCAGTTCAGATCGTTACGGTACTGGTAATGATATTCGTTTATCATCACAGACGGAGTTGTATAAATGAAAATATCGAAACTGGAAATCATAGATGAATATAGGTACATGTAACAATGTTGTTCGGTGGGATACGTCAGTTTATCAAATATAAAAACACTAAAAATAAGTACCGGTACAAATACCGATGTTGTTCGTTCGGTTTCGGTTCGGTTGACTACGGTTGTGGCACAAAATTCATTACCAAACATATACAATACAAATGAGTACAAGTACATGTACCTATGTTGTTCGGTATGGTATAGTAGCGATACGATGTCAGTTTATCGAAAGCAAAAACAGTATAAATAAATACCGGTACTGATACATATATTATTCAGTCAGTTTCGGTTCTTTTTTATATGATAGCGGTACAATTAAATGTAAATAATAATATGTGTAATAGTAGTATTAAAAGAAAATATAAAGAAAAAACTATATATTATTATAAAAAAAATTACTGTTCATACTCACTTTCCAATTATATATTAAATAAATAAATAAATTGTTTGGGCTATCAAGTATTAGAATTTACAACCAAACGTAAAAAAAGTAAATATATTATTTTTGCAAGTCTAACAAAAGATGTCTTAGAGAATGCATACGCTTTTCCATAAAAGAATACTATAAGAAACAAAGCATGATACACAACATTATATACGATAAAAAAATATTTTATAATCCCATTAATTTTACGAAAGGTGCCTTTTTACACATGTGTCGTCCTAATCAAATGCAACGTCTTTTGTCGTATCAATGTGTCGTTGGTGGTGATGGGGTTGTCTTGAAAATACTGAATTTTAGAGATAAACTAAAAAAAATTTCAATTAAACTTTATAAACAATATTTTTTTAATAGCTAAACGAATCATTTAAATGAGCTATTAGCAAAAGTCATTACATCGGGATACACTCGCCTTTAAACGAGGAAAACCCTCACGTAGAGCTGAAGTCAGTGAACACTCGCCCAAAGGCACGACAGTACGGTGAGGTAAAACTCGTTCAATTCAAGGATCGAAGTAGTGATCGCCGCCTACTCCCCACCAACTCATTGGCATATTATATTTTGGAATATAGAATTTAAATACCCTCAAATTTTCATCAATTGACCGATAACACTCTCAATTTTCGATTTGTACAACAACACTCCTAACTTTCAACTTATTTTCCTCTGTCACTCTCAAACTAACTGTACCCTAACCCAGTTAGTTGATATCAAATGACACATCACTAAACAAGTGTCACATCAGATGTCACGTCAGCAAAAGGTGCCACATCATACAGGGGCGGACCCAAAGGCTTGTCGGGCGGAGCCCGGGCTACGGCTCAACTTTTTACTAGAAGTGTAAAAATTTTTTTTTTTCGATTTTTATATATAGGACACCCCTGAACAAATACGAGGGCACCCCTCAGATTTTTTTTTTACAAAATAATAAGCCTAGTAGTTCTAGTGTTATTCAGCAACCTAATTAGCCCAATTACGTAATAATAGCCCACTTGGCTCATGAGCCCAAATGCCCAATTAAGTAATAATAGGCCAAGTCCAACTGATTATTTTGGGCGGCATATCAAACGTCAGTCGACTTACGATCAGAGAGGAACACGCAACAGAACAGAATCAAATCATACGATTTACGATTATACGAAGTTACGAACACAGAACAATCGACAGTCGACTGCAGGCTTGTTTCGATTTCGATTTCGATTTTTGAATAACAACAGGTTTGTTTCGATTTCTATTTTCGAACATATTGTTTGATTTGACTGATAATTGTTACTTGTTAGTTTGATGAATGATGATTGATAATGTTTCGATAATCGGCACTTTGGCAGCCCATTCGGCATTCGCACAGCAGCGAATCGAAGCTCGAAACAGCGACAGAAACAGTTATTCACTTATTTGATTGATAATTCAGGTTTGTTTCATTGTTATTCATTTATTTGATTTATAATTTTTTGAACTTTGATTGTTATTTGATTGATAACTAGAATGACGACCCGCCGCAATACGGCGGGGATTCTTTAGTTGTAACTAAGTCGATTTAGGATACGCACGTTATGTTGAACCTGTCAAACGGTAAAAAATAGACGATGTAAAAACGTTCACCCACACACGCACGTTGCATCGTGTTAACTCGCAAAGTTTAGAACGAAACGTGAAAAATGCTAAACCATAGACGCACGTTGCGATGTTTTAAGTCACAAAATTCAGAACGAAGCATAAAGCGAAAAATTTGCGGAAAATGAAAACTATAAAGGACCAAAGCTGAAAGTAAAAAAGTCGTGATGATAGATTGCAAAAGATAAAAAGTTTTGTGTTAAAAGTAAAAAAAAACAAATAGTTTTAGGTTAAAAGTAATTTATGAAATACTTTTGGGTGAAAAGTAAAAAAATCAATATTTGTTGAAAAAGCCCCAAAGCCAAGGTTACAACAACCATATGCATAACCATTTTTTCTTTGAAAAACCCTCTAAGGCAAAATTACAAGACATAAGTAAAAAAAATCAAAGTGGTTAAATCGCAAAAGATGGAAAGGGATTAAATTACCAAAGATTAAAACTTTAAACTTAAATTGTCAAAGATTAAAACTTTAGGGTTAAAAAGGAAAGAAAAATTAAAAATTTTAAACTTAAATTGTCAAAGATTAAAATTTTAGGGTAAATTGTCAAAGATAAAAACTTTAGGGTTAAAAAGAAAACAAAGATTAGAAGTTTAAACTTAAATTGTCAAATATTAAAACTTTAGGGTTAAAAAAGAAAATTTCTATTTTTTTTTGAAAGACTCCCAAAGCCCAACTTACAACACATATATGCACTAACATTTTGCTTATTTATAGTGTTTAATTGTTTGAACTTTGAAGTGATGACGAAACCAAAATCCAAAAAACAAGCTTTAATTGGGAACTTTTTCAACGGGAACGCATATTTCTTGTCCTTTAGTTTATCGGGTAGTTAAGTTAGCTTTGCTTGTACCGGTTGCAACGGCAACCGTTGAAAGATGTTTTTCGAAATTGAAGCTTTTCAAGACGGATTTACGCAATCGAATGGGCCAAGAATATTTGAACAATGCTATGGTTTGTGCGGTCGAAAAGGATTTTTTTTGTGAAGTAAAGGACGACGATGTGATGGAACGATTTCAAGCTATGAAAAAAAGAAGAGGACAAATCTATTAGGTAATTTTTTTACTTTATTTATTTATTGTCGTTTTTTTAATATTGTATGATTGCACTGTAAATTTTTTTTTTTTTGGGATACCCCTGAATTTATGTTCTAGTTCCGCCACTGACATCATATATCACATCAGCCAAAAAAAAAAGCCATCTCAGATGCCACGTCAGCAAAATTGCCACGTCAGATACCACATCAGCAAAAAATTATCTGGGTTAGGATTCAGTTAGTTTGGAAGTGGCAGAGGAAAGAAAATAAGTTGAAAGTTGGGAGTGTTGTACAACTCGAAAGTTTAGATTGTTATCGATCAATTGATAAAAGTTTGGGTTATTTAGGTCCAGTGTCTTATATTTTATTTTATTGATTAATAAAAAAATGAAAACTGATTTATTTAAAGTAAAAAAGAAAACATGAAAAATCACAATATCATGTCTTTCCAAATAACCATAACTTTTCCAATATTAAAGTGTGAATATTTGTTGCCGTTACTTGTGCAAAAGAAATGAAAACGGATAACTTATCCAGCTATTTTAATGGGCTTTAAGGCCCAATAATCTGTGATATGACAAAGCGTAGGCCGTAGTGAACTTTAAGTTGGGCTTTAATTTTCTGGACTTGAACTTATCCATCTTTTGAGTTTTGATTACTTTCGATGACAAAGTTCTAGGCCCATTCCAAATCTACTTGGATTAACTTTGCTCCAAAAAGATGATGATGATATAAATGAATCAGATATTCAATTATTTAAATGAGCCCATATACTAGAAGTAGGGGTGTTATCGGATATTTTAAACAGTTATCGGGTAGGTCAGATCGATTGGTTCGGTTTTCTTTGTGAATGGGATTTCATCCAAGAATAGATTCTTATTAAGAATAGGTTATCCGGTTTTCGTTTGTTCGGTTTTCAGGTATTTCGGATTGGGATTTGGGTTGTTTGGTCAACTCAATTCCATTTGCTCTAAATTTATAGTAAAGTGAGGTCCGTTTGGTTGTTGATTTACCTTAAGGCTTAAGCCCAATTATATTTAACTAGCCCATTTCATTAGCTCGTGTATCTTTTATGTGGAACCATATTTATATAAATAATGATCAAACATATTTGTAAATTGGTTTGAAAATGTTGTTTTATATTTCTTGGAAAAATAAAGAGGTCTTCATCGTTCAACCTCAAATCTGCAACTATTTGATCAATTAATATTTCAAGCGCGATAACATTTAAGCATTGGTTCAATACCGCGACACAAGTAATAACGTCAAGCGTCTTTTCAAAATACTTCTTTCATTGGAACCATCATTTGCTCATAAACTACGCCTTCGTATTCAAAATCATTTAATTTGACACACTTTAAATATAATTGCAAAGTATAAAAGAATTCATGGGATAATAAACTTCCAATAAACATGTAGTAGGGGTTTTAGTAAATTTAATCAATTCAGTTAATTTGTTAATAGCTTCCCAACCCACGGTAAGATTTTCATTTAACATTTCTAAAGCTCACAAGCTGAGCCAAATTTAACATTTCTAAAGTTCCTCTTTTGTTCGTATCGTGCTTTTAAACATGTTTTTACGTCGAATTCCACTTATTAAGTATGTCCCAGTTCAGACTTAAAAAGGTTGAACTCATTTTGCGACACGATTTTATGTATTGTGTATGTACTTTTTACTAGTACTATAAATTTCATGTAACATATTTTAGTTGCTTCTTTTGAGTTATATATTTCTTGCACCGCTACTCTCTCTCGCACAATCAAGTTAGGATGTAGGCAACATATTAATTATGGGAAAAAAAAAACATGATTACAAATGGGTTGATATCTCAAATTTATTTTTTTAACGCATTTGTAAGATTTGGACGTTATCAGAAGATTTTTAAAAATCTTATAATTTAAAAGTTTTTATTACACTATCAGAAATATAAAATAAATTTTCTCCGTTATGTGAATATCCAAATAATTCAATTGGAATCATACACATCACTTGCCACGTATCTTATTAGCCCAATGTGAGGTAACGCAAAGGTATGATTCTGGTAAACCATGTGGAACCGACCAAACATCGGTAGTTTTCAAACAAATCACTCTAAGGGTAGTATGACTTACGTGAAGATAATGAGGATGGAGCGTATCTTGTATCTACTTTGTCAAACCAGTGTTATCAAACAACAAGCTTTCTTGAATAACAAATTGTGCCATCCTCTCACAAATCATCTCGACAAGGAGATACCTCCCTCGGTTGACATTTGTTGTTGACCACGAGTCGGATTGGTTTCAAACACCTTGCAATGTTTTTCTAAATGACTTTTCATAATGGAGTTTGACCAAGTATAATGTTTACAAATTACAATGGTATCAACATAATCAAATAAAAGTTAAAAACAATAACTTGCGAGTCACAAAGTAATGTTTACAACACCGAAACACACTTGCAGGTTGTCTTGCGTAATCCAGAAAATAAGGTTTTGGATAAAACTTTTAGCGAATGCAAATAAAAATAAGCACGTCGTAATGGCATATATAGAATTTTTTAAAGCATCATATTATATTGTTATAACACCAAAAAGATGAAACAGCGTAAAAAAAACTAAACGATGAGGTAGCTTTGATAACGTTTACATTTTTGCTCTGATTATTTATATGTTACTATTCAAAACTCGGTTTTGCATAAAATTTATATCGAGATGTACATAGAAATAAGCATGTCACAATGATATATTCGAAAATTAATAAAAAAAGTTATTATTCGTGAAATATGTTTAAAATTAATTATAATTATGATAATAAAAAACCAAATTAACATTTCATAAGGGATTAGAGCCGCTTTGGTAAACGTTTGTATACATACCCTAGAAATATTCCCTCACCATGTTGTGATATCCTATTTCAGGTTCATCCGAATAATGTTTTTTGCACCCTCGTACTAAGATCGGGTTACCAGCTAACCACTTAAGTTTCATCTGATACGCGATTTGAGTTTTTAAAAAAAAAATTTCATAATACATGCTAGTTTCTGGTTGACCCACTGTTTTACCAAAATTTTACTTAACCTTACTATTCAAGAATTTGAATCATAACCATAATACTCATTCAATTTATTAATTCACTAGAATTAAAATACATCTATCTACTTTTGTAATTATTATTGATCAAAAATTTGCTGAGGTACTTTAGCTTTGGCGTCCGATATCGTGTAGCCTAATTATGAGTCATATATTCGTAATATATAATTACATACAAATATGCATGTTTCTTAAATTTATGGAAACCAATGGTTTATTAATTATAATAAATGATCACATTTAGCTGCCATGGTAGCAACCAATCAACTAATTACTTGTGGTACTTTATCTTTCATCTTGGTGAATGTCGTGATATACATTTATATCTACACATATACATCAAGCTAGATCATAGCCATGTGTATATATATATAACTGAACACAAAAAAATAAAAATTCAAGGTCATAGTTGTAGTCGTAGACATCGTTTATGGATGAGCGCTCGAGTTTGTTTCCACAACTTGTGCGCTTCCGAATCATCATTCGCAAGCAATGAACACCGGATCTCATTACAATCCGCAAAATATCTACCGGTCACCCCCTTCGTTTTCGGGCTCAAAGCAACATAACATGTAGTTGATGCACCTTGTGACGTAGTTTTCAGAAACTTTGAAGCAATGAAGAAAATTGAATCTGAAAAAAAAAAAGAAAAAAAAGGACGCATGTCATTATTACTGTACAACTTTTAATGCATGAAGTACAAGTGATTATAGAGACATGCATGCCTGTAATAACGCCTTTATGATCCCTGATGATTCCGGTTTTCACAATCCCTGGATGTACTGCGTTGATTGTTACGTTTGCATTCATTGCCTTTTAATTAAACAAAACATGAACACACAAATTAGATTTGGTATCATTAAAATGATTTTGGTGGGTCATGGTTGTAAATCACGCATTACAGTTTGTACCTTTAGTTGTTTTGCGAGTTGATTAGCATGCATTATGTTGGCCAACTTTGATTGTGCATATGCTCGTGTGGCATTATAACTATATCAAGACGAACATGTGCATGCATCAATCAGTATTAGGAATGAGCATTTGGTACTGGGTACCGAATATATATATGAGGGACATGTACGTACTATTTTGGTTGCAGCATTCCGTTAAAACTGAAATGGTCTTTTTTCACCCAACCGTGAATTACAGAAGAAACGTTTACTATTCTTCCTTCAACTCCCGTTTGTCTTGCGGTTTCTATCATCTTTTCTAACACCAGTTCCGTTAACAAGAAATGACCTGTTAAAAATTTATAGAAAAAAGAATAAGTATATATTATAATTTGTATTCACGTGATATTTTCTGTGTCACCATAGATTGTTTTACGTAATAAAACAAGACTTAGTTGCTCGTGGCATTACTTGGTTGTTTTATTCATTGCTCGTGATATTACTTAGTTGTTTTATTCATTTTTATTTGAAATGGTGGTACGAGCACCACTTGAAGTGCTACAATACAGCCCATCAACTATTCATAATGCTAATTGATGCGACATAAGTTGACCTTCGCTTCTTAACAATGTATATTTTTTTGTCCGAATTTGTACTTTTTTTCTTTGCTTTAGAAAGAAAAATAGAAAAGTAATTCATCACTAAAAAAATTACTTTTTTTCTTTTTTTGAAGGGGACATTTCCATAAGATTTTGTTAAAGAAAAAATAATGAAAAAGATTCAAAAGTCTGTTTGTGGGTATATGTGGAATTTTCATAAGATTTTCTTAAAAATATAATGAAAAAGATTCAAAAGTCTATTTATGGGGGTATATGTATATGTGGAATAAAGAGATTACCCAAGTAATTTGTAGCAAAAGTCATCTCAAATTTGTCTTCTGAGAACTCCAGCTTATGGGAAAATTTCCCTGCGTTATTTCTAATAAAAAAATTGTATTCATCGTTAGTAACTTACTTAGATATTTAAATTTCACATATCATAAAAGCGACGGAACTTTGTGTTTTTTTTCTTTCTAGAGATGATTTGACGGTAAAACTATAAGAAGACGATAAAAATATTGAATACCCTTTTTTTAAAAAAAATAGTGTGGTGGAGGGTCAAGAGACCCTCCGAAACCCTATAGTTCCGTCAATGCTATTGCTCATCCAAACACATATAAATTAAAGATAATGAAACCAAGGTTAAACCTTACATGAGAATATTAAGTGGTATGTCCAATGACAAAAACTCAGAACAAAATTTCCTGATTGAAGCAAATGAACTGAGATCGATCTCCAAAATTATAATCTCAGCATTCGGGGTCTCCCTTTGTATATTTTCTTTCACTTGACCCGCCTTTCGTAGATCCCTTGCAGGAATCACAATCCTCACCCCTCTCTTTGCTAACACACGTGCGGTCTCTGCCCCGATCCCGGATGTAGCCCCTTAAAAATGATAAAGTTAATGAAATGATTAGTATGATTGGTACTTAATTCATTTGAATTAGTAATGCACATATATATGCCATCCATTCTAAAAGTATAACATATAACTATACAAGCATCTTTTGAAATAAGGCTATGGGGTGTGGGATGGTGGTTTGGGTCATGAATTGTTATATGGGGACATGATTCGCGTGGTACCCCTCCCCCCCTCCCAACAATTCATGCATGGTGAGCACGGATATTTCCATGCCAACCATGAGACTCCTTGAATTAATTGAGGAAATTTGATTAGTAGTGTATGATGGTGGAGGTTATGGACCACACCATATAATATGATGGATGAGGATGATGGATAAGGGTGGAGTGGTGTGATGCCTATATAGAGGGTGGTGGTGATTAGGAACATCACCACACCATATAGCCTAAGAATTGTATGTCATGTAAAGATTTATTTACAAGATAATAGATGGTAGAGCATGATCTAACATTTTGAAATAAGAATTGTATGTCACGTAAAGATTCATTTACAAGATAAAAGATAGTAGATATGATAGATATGGCATGATCTAACGAAAGAAAACAAATTCGTAGAGTTGACTCAATGGCTAGACTGTTTCGTAGGTTAACGGGTCAACTTTAGTGTATGTTGAAACGCATGGCCGGCCCGGGGGTGGGCGGGGAGGACCAACGGCCAGGGCCCGATATTTCGAGGGCACGTTTTTTTATGAAAAAAACCCGATATGTATATGTAAAATATGTTTTTAATCGGGTACATCCATACAAACACCAACATAGGCCCCCTTACAAAACTATTATTATGGTTTAGATTAGTTATTAACCCCTTTGGCATTAGGTTTAGATCTTTAGTGAGCCAAATACCCAATTTCGTTAAGGCCTAAGGGCACATATTTTCAAGCTCGAACAGTGTATACGAATTCTCGAGGCCGACCCTGTTGAAACGATCCGGGTGGACCGTTAAGATTTCAAATCTTTTTTTTTTTTGGTTTTATATATGATATACTTTATACGAATGTAACATCTTTATAAGTGTAATATTTTTCAAGGTATTTCAAAATAGAATTTAGAAAGTTCGGTCTAGAGCTATAGATTTTAGATCGAGTATCACATCCAGAATCTAATAGCCAATGACCCTTTGGTGGAGTGGTGGAAAGGACTTGGGCCATGTGTGTGGTCTCAGGTTCGATCCCCACCTCCATCAAAGGTGAGACATTGGGGTTATTCCCAACCCAAGGATGGCAAGGACTTCGGTTCAAGCCTGAGAGAACCCGAGTTTTCTATTACGGAGCATTTACTCCAGCGGGTCGCTCTGTCACAACAGGCGGTCGATTCATGTGGAGGGTGCAACTCCTGTCAAGTGGCAGTGGGTCGGAAATTTTCTCGGGGAAAGCTATGTCCCATTTCTACCGAGGCGTGGGCCCCGTTAAGACAACATAGTCCTTGGGACAGAAATGGAGCGGGCCTACGTCTTGCGAGTGTGTATTAACCGTCTATTGTGAATTACACCTTTCAAAAAAAACATCCAGAATCTAATAGATTTTACAAAATCAACCAAAGTTGATAGGTGTTTAGACATGTGATGTTCATGATGTCATCTCTCCTATTTAATATTCTAATTTATTAACTAATCAAATTCTAATTAAATAACTAATCATCTATTTCCACTCTTATTTTCCCTTAAATCTATATTTTTTTAACGATAAATTTGGATCACTGATGGATCAGCAAAGTATCATCGTGCCACCAGCGGAACCACCCGATCATATCCATCTCCATTAGGCATAATGTTAATCAATTCATGAGGAAACCTAATAAATATAGGAAAACCCCCACTTATAGGAATCGAACCTAGGACCCATTGGTCCCAAAGTCTTATCCCACCACCAAGATGCTACTAGGCTATAAATCTATATTTATCATCAAACAGAGAGAAAAATTAAAGATAAAAAATATTTATTACCCTTACAACCTGACAGAGGAAAAGGAAATATGCAAGTAAATTAAGCCTACTATAAAAAGGGTAAACATGATTGTGATTTTGTCATGGGAATTGTCTGGATAGCAGTGATTTTGTGTAAACCAATGGGAAAAGGTATTCATGAAAGACAAAACCAGTTTTTGCTCAACATGGTAAAAGGTCCTTCTTAAAAAAAAAATTATCTTGCAATATAAAATATTTTAACTATGGTATAAATTTACCTATATATTACCTATATATTAAATTTCGAAGGCAATGAACAGTATTATATATATATATTAAATTTTGAAGAAGTAACATTATCAAGGGGATTAGCAAATGGTATCGGGTACTGGTACCAGTATCAAATTTACCAAACAGGTATATTTTCGGTACCGAATTGGTACCGACTTTTGACATTTTCGGTATCGTTTTGGCACCGGTTTTTACCCTCAAATACCGGTACCGTACCAGTACCGACCGGTACCGAACCGTACCGTGCCAGATATATTAGGTACCGGTACCCACTTTTAGGGATTTTTGATAACAATATTTACTATACCGGTTGGTACCGAGCTCATCAAATCCTGTAACAACGTAGGAACGCAAGTAATTGCACCGTTTAGATTACTTTTCATACACAACCCAATGAATAGTAACATCATCAAGGAGATGAGCAAATGGTATCGGGTACCGGTACTGGTATCAAATTTACCAAACCGGTTATATTTTCAGTACCGAATGGTACCGACTTTTGACATTTTTGGTATCGGTTCGGCACTGGTATTCACCGGTTTTTACACTCAATTACCATACCGTATGGTACCGAGCATTTTCGGTGTCGGTACCTAATTTCAATGATTTTCCGGATTGGTAACTTTTGGTGCCGTTACCTGTACCGAGCTCATCCATATTTTAACGTGTTAGTACCGTAATAACTAAACTGAAAACAACCGAATTTCCAACGTGTAGGACTTGTGGATCCTATTATTATATATTAGATAATTTAAAATTGTTTTTTAGGACGAAGTGACTATCGTTACCACGTCATTTTTATTTATGTTTTGATATTCGGTATCTGCTTGCCGTTGCCGACACACGTTTTGCAAACATTAGGTCCCCGCCGCAACGCGCGGGCGGCAAATCAACTAGTTTTATGAAATTATGGTATAATATCATAAACATTCAAAAATAGCAAACATATCTGTTTTGAAACCGAAGTTTGAAATGAAACCTTACACCGGAAATCCAGAATCAATCTATCACAACTTACATATAAATCATCATCCGGAGTCGAATTACATGTGAGCGTTGGTACTAACTTAACATAATCTAACCATGTCACGTTTTTATTAATGTTGATAGCATAAGAAGATTTACATTATTTCATTTTCACATACAGACGTGTGCGTATGTGTGCGCGCACGTATATATGATTATAGATCAAGTTCATCATTCTAGCCTTGAACTCAGATATCGCATATGAATAACACCGATAATCATCGCCAATCAAATAAGGTTTTTAACAAAAGAAAATGAGAGGAACATACCAGTGACAATAGCAGTGAGATGAGGTGGAAGTGAAGAACAATCTTGAGTAACTTGTTCAGCAGTTGACTTTGATCCATAACCACTTTGACCTGCAATCCCAGCCAAGTACCTAACGGTGCCCTTCATGTTTCGTTTACACCTTATCACAACCCTCCACACCAATGCAATGACACCAAATATATATACAAAAATATATATGCTTGTTTTCAACATTCTCCTACTCCATGGTCCACCATAAGTGGGTGGTCTTCACTCTTCACCACTAAGATTTGTTATTAGAGGAAAATGAGGAGTGAGGAAGTCAAATATTTGACTTGGGTATTTATTGTTTGCTAGGGTGAGTTATTTGAAAGTGAAGCAAGTGATTAATAGTGGGAATTAAAGCATTATTATTAATAATGTTGGTTTTCTTTCTACTTGGTAATTATTATTGTTCTTTACACTCATTCTCAATATTGTCTTCTATCTTCATAATTATGAGTTGTGCATACATACATGATATATCTAAATGTAACGAAATACATCATATTTTTTTTTTAATTTAAAGCATGTTTATAAACATACTATCAGGGCCATTCCGACGTTTTTGGAGGCCCTAAGCGATCTACAAAGTCAGGGCCTTATTATTGGTATAAATGAATTGAGATTTGAGACATTGAATAACAAGAGCGATGATTTTTCCTAATATTGGCCCTAATTGCTTACTCAAAAGACGCCAACGAGGGTTGATGTGTTGCGTGCGTGGACAACGCAAACTCCTAGTGTAAAATCCTAAATATTGGGCGGCCTTGAATTTTGCTTAAATGACAAAAAAAAAAAACAAGTCTAATATATGAAAAGATAATAAAATTGGAGGCCCTTGTTTTTGGGTGGCCCTAGACCTTAGCCTAGGATGATAAGCCTTACGGGCCGAACATACATACTATACTTGGGTATATATTTATATCATGTTTGGGTATATATTTAAATGTGGCACGTTTATGATTGATTGAGTTTAAAATATGTGTAACTAGTTTACTAGCTACCAACAAGATTTCATATCAAACATACCAATATATATGTCACATGTGAGATCTTTCACATTTAAATAGGCAATTATGGTGTGTATAGGGGTATTTAATTATGTTTATATATAATATATTCACCAAACCTAACGTAATCCTTACAAACCTCCAAAATTGTTATGTGCAGATAAATTGTGTTAGGCCATGCACCAACCACTGGAATGATGATGGAAAGAAAATAGAGAAAAAGGTTGTACCCCATAATAAACAACCGCGTAACATCCATACTCATGTGTTTCTTCTCTCTCACACGTGCACATCTAGATGAAACCCCTATTCACAATAAGTTTGTCTTTCTTTTCTTTTCTTTTCTTTATTTATATGTTTTTTATTATACCTGCACAAAATACGGGAGTATAATTTCAATTCATCATCTTTAATGATTGAAAATGTTAGAGTACGTAAACAATTTTAACATTATTTCTTTCTTTAACGAAATAAAGCCCGGCTACCTAGGATAAACCAATGACAAAAGATAACCCGATACGCCCGTAACCGTAGACAGCGTTGTGTAACCTAAGTCCACCATCATCAGTTCCGAGGAAAACCCATCGCTTGAAGACGCACTGTGGTAAAACCTGATTGAAATCGGATTTGAGCTAGATCAGTGGCGGACCCAGGATTTTTTTCCTGGGGGTGCGGAAATTTTTTAAAGATTTTAGACTCCTAGCTATATAAAAAAAATTCGGTTCATAGCGGGTCGGATCGGGTCGGGTCATGTAAAACAAGTAAACACAAACAAACAAAGTTTCATAGCGGGTCGGATCAGATCGGGTCGGGTCAATTTCAATTTTCAAACAATCAAACCCTAGTTCCTATCTTCCTATCGCATTAACAAACAAAAAAGCATCAAAGTTTAAACCATCCCTACTTCTATTTCTCTTAATCATTAAATAAAAGAACAAAAAAAACTTATCTAAAACATACATTGGTCTATAATTAGAAGAATTCGGCAAAAAAAGTGGTACAACTACTTTCCTCTTGAGAAATTGCGCCATAACATCTCTACTCATGGTTCATATCACAAACAAAGTGATCCATGACCATTAGTTCATCATTTCATAACATAATGTTTCAATTTTAATTTTCAACTATTCAAGCAATCAAGCCCTAGAATTGTGTCATCACCCCTAAAAACATCTAAATAACATAATCATCCTAAAAATCATCTAAACAACCATACGCAACATCAAAACACACGATTTTTCATACCTATTTAAGTTTTTTATTACCCCTTTTTCTCATATAATATCAAGAAAAATCATATAAAAAACATAAAAACTTACCGTTTGTCGGTGTCCGGTTGGTTTGGAGCGGATTCCAGTCACGTTGATGTCGGATTCCGGCTGATATCGGCTGCTGCAGTGTTGTTGCTGTGTTGGTTGATGAAGATCGCTGGCAGGACAGGAGGCTGAGAGCACGCACAGTCGCACAGAGGGAGGGAGGGAGGGCGGGAGAGGAATTGAAGGGTTTTTGGGCTTATTTTAAATGTTTTAGTTTTAAGTTAGGTGGGTTAATGGGCTAGATTATTAGTGGGTTATTAATAAGTTTATATAATGGGTTTGGTTTGGGTTTAGGTAGTATAAGTTTATATAATATAGGTAGTTTTTTTTTTTTTTTTTTTTAAATCAGACTTTACTAATTTTTTTTAATATAATCCATAATATTTTTTACCTAAGGTGTGCTGCCGGACGAAATTCCAAGGGGTGCGGACGAATAAATCCAAGGGGTGCGGGCGGGATTTTGGTCGGATAATAACACTAAAATTTTTTTCCCAGGGGGTGCGCCCGCCCACCTTGGCACGGGGGTGGGTCCGCCCCTGCTAGATACTCTAATCTCAAAACCAAATTTTCACTCTCCCTCCAATACCAATTAGATTGAATTATACTAAATTTGACCGACTTTATTTGATTGTTTCTTTTAACATTTAAAAATAAAAAAATACATCTAATTTATTATTACTCATATATGAATAATAATATATAACTAGGGTTAAGACCCGCCCGCATTGCGGTGCGGGTACATCGTAAATATTGAATGGATTAGTCCAAACGTTATATGATGCATTAACCATATGAAAACACACATTTCGACGTATCCAGTTGAACTCAGTGTAACCTGTATAAACATTGTGATTGGATCAAACGTAAAGTAAATGGAATTTATATCGAACAATCATAACGTATTATATGTGACCCAACTCATACATAGAAAACGTAACATGTATGAAGGAAAATATGCACATGTAATCGAAAGGGATTAATTAGAGCTTTCGGAAAAAGGGAGAAAAAGAAACCATAATTTGACTCCACTCGGTTCGAAACAAACTTTACGAAACATACATAAAATAAACACAAAAACATATTATATTTGACCAAAATCATTTCCCAAAAAAGTTTACATCAAAACGTAGAACAACTTGAATTTATACCAAAACGTACGTAAAAATATGCACGTAAAAATGGTTTCTTTAAACGAAAACGTAATATATTTGACCTGACTCGTCTATAAAAAAAGTTTACGTCGGAATATAGAACAGATCATATTTATACACACCCGTACATAAAATATGCACATAAAAATAGTTTTTAAGTAAAGGAAGAATAGGGGTAAACCGAAAGAAAATATTAGTAAAAAATTTAATAGGTTAAAAACGTTCGTAAAACCGTGCCAAGTTGCACCAATGCCACAACGACATCGACTCTCAACATCGTAAAAATAAAATAGATAAAATGGTAAAAATTACACAGAACGAAAAGTAGACTAAAATCGTTGAACCACGCACACCCGTTACAGTATCTTAATGCGAAGAAATTAAGCAGAAACGTAGAACGTAGAAAATAATAACTTAGTTGATCTACGACCCGCCCGTTGCGGCGAACTTTTCAAAAGAGGAAAAATGGATGCGTTACGATGGGTCTGTCAAATATAGAAAAATAGAGCAAAAACGTTGAACCTCACATGCACGCTACAACATGTTAACTCGCAAAATTTAGAACGAAACGTAAAACGAAAAACTTGCGAAAGATAAAAAGTATAGGGAGACCAAAGTTGTAAATAACGAAGTGTTGTGTTAAATTATAAAAGATGGAAAGCTTTGAGTTAAAAGTAAAAAAAAAATTAAAAGAGGTTAAAACGTAAAAGATAAAACTTTTGGGTTGAAAGTGGAAAAGTAAGTTTTTTTTTTGGAAAACTCTCTAAGCACAAGTTACAAGTGCTAATGCACAAAAAACTTACTAACTTATATATTGAATAATAAGATCAATTTGCCACCTGTTTATACATTTTTCTGGACTTTTGAAATAATGTTAGAAGACAAAAGTGCTTTTGGTGCGTGCAACCAACCGTGTCACTCACGTATATATCTTTTCATTGTCTTTATGGTCCAGATTTCCACCCATGTAATCACTTTTTAACCATTTTGTCTCTTGAAAATATATATATATATATATATATATTATAAAGGGTTGTGTTAAATACGCCTTACAAGTCTTTTTTTTTTTACTTTTTTTTCACAAGTCATCTTCATGGAGATGGGCCGCCATATAGGACGCTATGTAAACGGGTGTGAGAATGAGACTAAAGGGGATGGACCTAGGGGGTGGGGGATGAACCCCTTTATATATATGTATGTATGTGTAGGTGTGTGTGAGGGAGTGAGGCCCGGCTTGGGCGGCTGTGGGCGGACGAAGAGAACGCCACCTGGGCGGCGACGGAGCAGGGAGTGGCAAGGTTGGGGCGGCGGTAAAGGGATGGATCTGGGGACGAGCCCTATACCGTCCGGTCTTATAAAATAAAATAACATAAAAAATATAATTATTACTTTTGACTTTAAAATAAAATAATGTATTAAAGTACTTAATCATTACCAAATTTGACTAATTTAGTATATTAATCCATATGTTAGGTGTATTTATTATATTGTTTTCCGAATAATATTTATTGTTATCCACGCTCATGAATTTTATCATATTGTTTTTCGAATAATATTTATTGTTATCAATTTATTGAATTTAAAATAGAAAAGAAAAGACAAACATTGAACATGCTTTGGTTTGCCATATATTCAATTTAAAATATTAATTCATCTCAATTTTTTTCTAAAGTGATATTAATAGGTTAAAAAAATATTCGCAATTTTGTTTAAATTTAACATTTGGAGGGACTTTTATATTCAAAAAGTTGTTTAAGGACTTTTATGAGGCAAAAAAGAAAGTGTGTTGGTTTTTAGTTTGTAAAAAATGAAAGGAGTTTTATGAGAAAAAAATAGAAAGTATATTAGTTTTTTTTTTTTTTTTTGGCCTTAATTTATCCATTGGCAAAACTAGATGGTTAAGGGGTAGATTAATTCTCTGTCCAACCAACCTTTCTATCAATAGTTATATTTGACATTATCGTTTTCTTGTAGTTTTACCTGTAAATTATCGTTGATAGATGGTTAGATTAAAATAAACTGAAAATCATATTTACGCTTCCGGTAAAAAAGTTATGATTACACCAGTAAAACAACACGACCAACTTATTTACATGTGGGATTTCGGTGAACATTGATTGGTTTTTTTCACCTTTTATCCATGATGTTCAAATACAGTATGATGTATTACATCCTTATGTAAAATTTATGTGACAACATAATATATCAGAAAAGAAACACAATACAAGTCTTTCCATATTGTGAGTTAGAGTGTAAGGGGGGTGTATAGAAGAGAGGAACATTGAAGTTGACTACTCAACAATGTAGTTTTGAAATGGAAAACAAAAATGGCCCCATTTGCTTCCTCTCTTGTTTACATCACCCATCAAGTTGCCTCTTGTTTCACAACCACTTCTCTTTAACTTTCCCATGCCTTTTACTGTTTTCTTGCCCCTCCAACTAAAGTAGATACAATTAAAGGTTAATTTTTCATTGGGGTGAATTTCATTTTTCAAACCAACTTGATTTGATGCAATCATGAGTTATACCTTATGCATTGAACTTTATACATTGTTCTGCATTTGTGGGGTTTTCAGATATGGGAAAAGTGGTTAGGATTGATTAAAAGAAAAAAGTAGAAATCAATTGCAACCCCAATATTTCTAAACCCAATTGATTAGGGCTATACAAATCTTGTTTGAAACAAAAGGCTACTTAATTAGCCAACCCCCTATGATTAATTAATAATTTAATTAGAATGGGGAATTGACTTAGTTACCTAAGACTATGGGGTATGGGGCTTGGGTTGGGGGAAAACGCCTAAGCCACCACCTCAGATGGGCTTGGGTTGGGGCGTGGCACTTGGGGCTTGGGTTTGAAGCCGGGCGTAGGGCGGGTCTAGCAAGGTGACATGGCGGGCTCTCAATGGCCAATTCAAACTAGCCGTTGGGGGCACTTTTTAAAAAAAATTCCTTTATAAATACCTTACCATATTTAACATTTTTCTCACACAATATCAAACACATAAAACACAATCTTGCCATGAGTTCTTCAAGTTCAAGTGTATCGTCATCATCATCTGACGATGGTGCGGAAATATTTCTACAAACGATCGCGGCGGTGGTGAAAGCTATCGTGGAAGACAAAGATAATGAGGAAGAGACTCCGCAACCTAAACGGAGGAGAAGGTACATCGCTCGTGAACGGCACACCGCTAACAATTTGTTGGTAAGCGATTACTTCTCAGCGGAACCTAAGTATGATGAAAAAATGTTTAGGCGTCGTTTTCGTATGAATAGAAACTTATTTTTAAGGATATCTAGAGATCTTGAGGAGAAGTATGTTTATTTCCAACAAAAACCGGATGTAATCGGGCAATTAGGATTTAGTACGTGGCAAAAGGTCACGGACGCACTTAGGCAGTTAGCGTACGGCAATAGTTCGGACATTATGGATGACTATTTAAAAATGTCTGCACGTGTAGCTAGAGAAAGTCTTCACAACTTTTGTTCGCGTATTCTAGAACTTTATAGGAAAAGATATTTGAGAAAGCCCTCGTTTAGTGACATGCAACAAATATTGGAACATCACGCAGATTATCATGAGCTACCCGGGATGCTAGGTAGTTTAGATTGTATGAAATGGCCTTGGGAACTTTGTCCTACAGCATGGCAAGGCGCTCACACGAGTGGATTTCACGGGATGCCAGCCATCATGCTTGAAGCGGTTGCGTCCCAAGATCTTTGGATATGGCATGCGTTCTTCGGTATGCCAGGTTCACATAATGATATTACCATTATAAACCACTCTCCCCTTTTCAATGATCGGGTAAATGGTATAGGACCCAAAGGAACTTTCTTTGTAAACGGGGTTGAGTACGTGTATGGGTACTACCTAGTTGATGGGATTTACCCAGAGTGGGGGGTTTTCGTAAAATCGTTCACAAAACACGGTACCATAGATCCAAAGAGATTAAAGTTTAACAGGGTCCAAATGGCTGCACGTAAAGACGTCGAGCGAGCATTCGGTGTTTTGAAGAAAAGGTGGCGAATATTGGCAATGCCTTGTCGACTATGGGACAAGGATCAGATTGGAAACGTGATGTACGCATGTATCATTCTTCACAACATGATTTTGGAGGATGAAGGTAGAGCGGTCGTTACCTACTATGATGACGATGACCCCCAACCAGGTAACGTAACAGACGAAGATAAAGCGGCAAATGAATTTTTTGATCAAGTCAAGGGATATACATCACAACCTTCGATCTGATTTGGTGGATCATGTTTCAACGATTCCTGGGTTCGAAACCGACGAAGATGACGAAGAATGATAGTTTTTATTTTGATAATTATTTTGTGTGTTTATGTAGTTTTTAATGGTTATAAATATATATATATATATTAAAAAAAAAAAACCTGATGTGGCTTGGCCATGCCAGCCAAGCCACGCCCACCATACCCCATACAAAATGGGTTTATGATTTGAGTTTTCAAAGTTTCACGTGTCAACCCATACCCCAACCCCCCACCCCACCATACCCACGGTCTAATGAATAACTACACATTTTTACTCCCAACAAAATGATGGGTTTTTGTTGTAAGATAGAAAGATATTTTGATTGTGTTCAACACGGTGGTGGATTAAATGGAAATATAATATAATAATAGGGTATTTGCAATTGAAATATTTACTCGTCTATATTATATTCATTTTGGTTTTTAATAATAATACAAAATTGTTATAGTAACCTATTTTGTAATATCTAACCTATGTAATTTTATACAATGAAAATAGTAAACCGAAAAATACTAAATTAACTTTCGGAAATCAAATATAAGAAAGATAATCAGTTAGGATCAGAATCTTCTTAATATTTTTGTAAAGTCTTTGATTACGGATTTATGAAAACCTCATCATAGTAAACATTATTAATGAGGTGTGTAGTGTTAAAAAGGCATTACCCTACTAGGATGACCCATGTCCCCGAAATACCCAAGTTATAGACACACTTTGGTTTTAAGTAACTAAGTAATTTACCATTCCCTTGTGATTTAGAGCATTTTATATTGTTCTAGAAACATAAATTAACGAACCGAACGAATTACTATTAATGCTACTCAATTTAAAGCAAACCCTAACTAACTTCTAAACCCTTTTAATCAGATTCTTCCCACCGGTGACCCATATAATTACCAACCCTTGAATAAGCTTATCCATTACCTACTAAATTTCAAGCCCTAGACTAACTATCGAAATATAGCTAAAAGATAGATAAAACAAATCTAACATGCATAACCTCATAGAAAAACCTAGATCACCTGCACAAACTCATTCAAAGATCAATACACAACATATAGATTAACACAATCACAAGTTCATCAGCAAACACTTACTAAAAACACAACTTTCCCAAATAAAATCATCTAACTGATACGGTGTTCCAATTACCTGAAAGTATATTATACCCTAAGTAATGTTTATCAATTCAGGATCACGAACCAAAAAGGATTTCTCGATTGCATTATCCGAACCAATTGCGACGGTGTCCTAAATACCCAAAGTACCTAATTGCACTACATGAAGATGCCCCCTAAACCCTAATAACTCGTAGGGTCTAGACTCTAGGGTATTATGAAGAGTCGTGGGAGTTCAACAAATTATCGAGTTGTTGTTTTGTGTGCTTAACAATTTATAGGCCAACATCACCGGCCTTAGTGTTACCGTCCACTTCAAAGGCTTCAATGAAACTCCATAATCCACCATCACCGCCATCACATCATCATCCCCACTAGATTCCCTAGTTGACTAGTTCTACAACCCACTGAACCAACAAATTAGGACGGAATGTGGTTGCCGGAAATGGTGTTGCGCCTTTGAATGCACATGTGGATATTCAATATTCGTTTAATATATTTTGTAAAAAGTAGTTACTATGAATGTCATTTATTTATTTATTTTGTGGTCATGCAATGATAAATCAAATCCAACAATCATTGTTAAGGTTATAAGGGTCTGCTTGGTATGAGGTAATGGAATGGACGAAGTAATGCAACCGTAAGACCCTATTCACGATTTGACCCAAAACGACGCAGCGGAAAATGAACCGTAAAATTTCTTTCTTTTAACTACTCTAACATACTTAAATACCGTTTAGGTCAGCCCTTCTAACATAAATACATCATTCATCATTTATTTAATGTAATTATATTAACAAATGATTACAGACAACGTGACCGCTTTCCCGTACAATCCATGAACTTCACCTTGATCCTCGTTCACTTGTCCATCATGAATATCTGATTAACCTGCGGTCACCATATATAACCAACACGTTAGTACATGGTAACATCATATATAATTTAATACATATACTTAAAAGGCTATATCACATTCTAACTACGTAAGGTATTCCATTGAAACATCCTCTCAATTTTATTTACTCGAGTCCGACATCAATTCCTCGAGAGTCCGGCGTTCCCATACCTGCACTCCATTTATTTCATTCTCAATAGTAACATGGTTAGGAGTACATAATCTCAAACATATTGAAAACCCACATTTTCACATATACGTATACCAGTGATCTACAATCATTAGATTACAACACGTGTATACACTTTCATATATCTAAGTACATTCATACGTATGTCATTCATATGTACGTACATACAAGTTCACACTACTTACACACGTTACAGTTCCATATCTACCTACATACATACAAGTCACATTCACTTATTTGTAAGTTGAGTCTTATCTACAAACATATCAACACAAATCAATGCAATTACAAACAAACATAACCGACTAACTTCCAACAAACATGATGAACATTCCATTAACATGATGAACATTCCATTAACACGATGAACATTCAGCAACATAATGAACATTCCATTAACACGATGAACATTCAGCAACATAATGAACATTCCATTAACACGATGGACATTCAGCAACATAATGAACATTCCATCAACACGATGAACATTCAGCAACATAATGAACATTCCTTTAACACGATGAACATTCAGCAACATAATGAACATCCCATTAACACAATGAACATTCAACAACATAATGAACATTCCATTAACACGATGGACATTCAGCAACATAATGAACATTCCATTAACACGATGCACATTCAGCAACATAATGAACATTCCATTAACACGATGAACATTCAGCAACATAATGAACATTCTATTAACACGATGAACATTCAACAACATAATGAACATTCCATTAACACGATGAACATTCAGCAACATAATGAACATTCCATCAACACGATGAGACTATCATCTTAATTTACATTAAGGATAGACGAAGTTCATATGAACTTACCTTGGTACTTACCCTTACCCGTAAATTCTTACATGGTTCCCTATATACAACATACCAAACTTCATTTATACATAAGAAGTGATTCCGGAAATCACTTACCTTAAGTGTTCGTATTCGCATCCGTTTCCTCGCTTCCTTTTGACCCGTTAGCCTTCCATGCTTCCATCAATCTTGACATGATCCCTATACTTTCATGTCATCGCATTCACATTCTTGTTAGCATACATGATTGTACATATTAACGATCATATCAAATTCATGTTTCACATTTGACTTTCATTAGTCAATTCTAACAAGCATAAGGCATATTTCCACAAGTCAATCTTTTCAAACTCATATAATTCATCACGTCATCAGATATAACACAAATGGATATAACACGCATCATATGACTTTCTATAACATTACAATTGTGACAAAAGTCTAACATTGCTACTTATGCACAGTTGACTTTCAGAAAGTCAACGATTTATCATATGAACTTTCGACTTAACCTCATACATCCATGTCATTATAGTAGACTATACTAATGACACTATATACATTTCATACTCACGATGCAATAAGCATACAACCACATGATCATCTAATTATATGCACACACCAAACATATTCAATTCCGTTCATTCTAGTAACATAATTCTACAACTAACACCATGACCTATGCTTAACAACCCAGCATCATTCTAACTTCATCCTGTTCTAATGATCTCATATGCTTCACATTTAGAGTATTTTTACTTATCAATTTTGATTAAGCAATTATTCAAACATGTAGTAAACATCATACCACTCCAACATAGAGTACAATATTCTAATGCATACTTTTACCAAGTAACATGGCCACCCAAATCCTACATGAATTCCATCTAAAAATAGATTTCTCATGTTTATTTATCATCAAATACAACATATCCCCATATTATACGATTCCATCCATTACTTCCATACCATTTCATCTATTAATCTCACCTAGGCATTTCATCAAACACTTGGTGTGCATACCACAATTTATGCATAATGTACAAGTGTTTCATGCTTTACTTCCTATTTCATGCTTTCATTCATCAATTAACACAAAAACATCAACAAATTCATATCACATTCAATCTACCTAACAAGAACGCATTACATGCAACATAGCACAACAAGATTTGAACAAGGATTGGACATGGGTGACACACCCATGTCGCCATCTTCACCACTAGAAGTGGGTTTCACCTCCAAACATGAAATTACTCCAAATCGTTTATAACCCAAGACCTATATGGTGTTTTTAACACATACTCATACTCAATTTCATACAATTTCGCAATTTCCAACATAACCCACTTCGTGCATAATCACCAATCTAGATTTTAAGACATACCTTATGATCCCCTTGTGAAGGTGATCATTAATCCATGCTCGGTTATGAATTTAAGCTTCATCTTGCCTTTCAATTTGATGAAATGGATAAAAGTTAGGGTTGTGAGCTCTCATGAAGCTCTTGCTCGTTTCTAGAACACACGAAAGTGTGTGTTTATGTGTTTTAACCTTTCATAAATAAAACTCATGTTTCCATCTTAACGGTTTTAGTCCCTAATGTTTCATTTTGATTACATACGGGACTAAACTCCTCATTTCTTACTTATATACATGATACCACTAGGTATCATTCCTAGTCATTTTGTTTATGGATTCACTTTTACTACTAACGGTACTTTACCCATTCCTTTATCTTAACCGGGTTCTAAATTACCAAACCCATTTTTGGGGTGTTACAAGTCTACCCCCCTTAAATAAGGTTTCGTCCCCGAAACCTTTCTCATTTCCATTTACACATAAACATCTATGTTTGACTTCCTAGTTGCATTATAATTATAAGTAACCATCCAATCTCAATTCATAATTATTCATACAATTGATTTCTTCCTAACGAGTCTTTACTTTCCCTGCCATACTTCCACATAACATTCCCATTTCCTTGACTCGTTAGTAACAGGTCAATATACATATTTATTCAAATTTATAGTAATGCTTACATTCATATGATCCATTTATAACGGATCTAGTACCTTCATCTCATCCTTTAAGATTACATTCTATACATATATTAGATAACATTTAATTATCATTTTGTTATCGCAACGAAGTTACTATTTCATGGTTACGCATACGTGCTTAACTCCAAAATTAATATCATTCTACATTTCCTGTAGTTATTTATACCATACATACCCTTACGTTACATTTAACTCACCTCATTCATTCTACATTACTATTCCTCTCATTTCATGCATTACTTAATTTGCATAAGCAGACGTGTCATGCAAGTTCATTAGGCGAGATTTTAACCAATACCCGAAATTTTCACTCAAAACCTTTAAGATTTAGTTCTTAATGACATAGTTTTCTTCTTACATCAACTCTTAAAAGTCAAACATTCCATACCATACCAAACCTATTCCATCATTCATCTCGCAAGTCGTTTTCAATTTACTAATTCATATCTATCCGGCATGAGTTAAAACATTTTAATTACCTCGATTTCATATCATACTTCAGCTATCCGTAAACCAGATCGATCCGCTCCTTCACGAGTACTAACCGTACCAGGCCAGCTTTCATTCATCCTTGTAATGGGCTTCCACTCGTGCACATTCTTTCACCAATTCGATTGGTTTCATCTCATTAAGAATTCTACCATTAACATCTACAAAATTGGCGGTTAGCATCTTTCATTCAAACATTCATTATACTAGGTGATTACTCACCTATAATCCTTTTACATATTTCTACATACATGTTATAACACATCCCACATTTCATCCCTTACATGCAATTCTTTTACTCTGGTTACTTATTTCGTCAACCCTTGCAGTTTGACTTTTCAAAGCAATCTGTCACTTCTTTCTTATTATAAATACACATAACAAAGCACATATTTGTACTTCTTGTCGATTCACGCATGCATACAATTTCATCGCTTCATGTCTTAGTGTTTCTCACGTATACTTGTCATTTCCATTAAAACTTAAGACTTCTGCCCGGGTCGTAACCCGTCATTCAGTTTGGCTCTCTAGAGTCGAGTATTAACATATTTCATGCTTGTAATTTATCTAAGGTTTATTTCTTACAACTGTCGCTTCTTGCCACATCAACCGTTTTCAATGTTTTATACTTACTTACTTAATGGACCAGACTGCTCTATCCGTTATTTTATTACTTGTTTTATTACTTATCATTTTATTTCGTTTCGGAAGTCTAATTTGTAAATTCATTCTTACATATGCGTATCAATTATCCTATTCTGACACATCCACCACTAGTCGATTGATAAACTCCTATTAAAAGTATAACCCTATTTTTACATACCTAATGTAAGCGAAATTCATTTATTTGTTATTCATACCTTATGACGGTCCTCTCTTTCCAATTAGTGACATTGCGTGCCCATTCATCAAGCTCACCTATGCGTATGAAACTTAACAGATCAAAACATTAGATACCGAGTCTAAATGGCGATCACCATATGACCCATTTATTCTTTCAACCATTCTTGCATACAATTCATGAGCATAATTATATTCATATATATATGTATTCAAAACATAACTTGGAAAATATTCGTTTTAAAGAATATTTACTCGTTTGATCTGTAATTACTTACAATTTTGAACCTTTCATTCTTGTCATTCATTCTTACTTATTTGATTCGTACCTATTTACGAATTTCAAACTTTTCATTCTATCATTCATTCCCTTCTATGTTTCGAATCCGTCTCGCGGATTCTTGCATATCATTCATATCTTTCATTCATTTCATGTTTCGAATTCCGTCTCGCGGGTTCTACATATCATTCATATCTTTCATTTCTTTCATGTTTCGAATCCGTTTCTCGGATTCTAACATACCATTCATATCTTTCATTCATACTTCTCATGTGTATTTGGTGCTTTCAAATCCCTGAAAGTCTTACATTTCCCTTCACCCTCACGTCCACCTACTACCTAATTCTAACGGACATACCTGTAACAATTATCACGGTCTCACGAACGTCATATGTTTCTTGTGTACTGGCCAGGTACACAATCCACATACTAGTTTCGTGTCTTCGTGTAATCGTCACCTTATGTCCAAAGAATAAGGTTTCGACACATGTAACATTTTCAAATCTTCATTACCATTCTATTATTATATTTCATTTAAAAGTTTCCTTCACTTGATAGATTTTATCATTACACTCACCCACATGTTAAATTTACATACCTGGGTCAATTTGTCTTAACATATGCCTTGGTGCCGCCTTGGTGCCGGTCCTAGATCACATTCATGGATCATCCTCTCCAAGCAATTACGCTTACCTTACATATAACATACTGTTAGTTTTCTTCAAATGCATACTTAAGTACATACTTACCCTTGCTTCTACCCTTAGCTCTTGATCGAGTCTCGGATTGTACGGGTTCTGTGTCACAAGAGCACACAGGTTTGAGTTCAAGTATTCACCTCCTCATACTTGATTTCCCTCAAACCAGGGCTCTGATACCAACTTGTAAGACCCTATTCATGATTTGACCCAAAACGACGCAGCAGAAAATGAACCGTAAAATTTCTTTCTTTTAACTACTCTAACATACTTAAATACCTTTTAGGTCAGCCCTTCTAACATAAATACATCATTCATCATTTATTTAATGTAACTATGTTAACAAATGATTACAGACAACGTGACCGCTTTCCCGTACAATCCATGATCTTCAACTTGATCCTCGTTCACTTGTCCATCATGAATATCTGATTAACCTACGGTCACCATATATAACCAACACGTTAGTACATGGTAACATCATATATAATTTAATACATATACTTAAAAGACTATATCACATTCTAACTACGTAAGGTATTCCATTGAAACATCCTCTCAATTTTATTTACTCGAGTCCGACATCAATTCCTCGAGAGTCCGGCGTTCCCATACCTGCACTCCATTTATTTCATTCTCAATAGTAACATGGTTAGGAGGACGTAATCTCAAACATATTGAAAACCCTCACATATACGTATACCAGTGATCTACAATCATTAGATTACAACACGTGTATACACTTTCATATATCTAAGTGCATTCATACGTATCCCATTCATATGTACGTACATACAAGTTCATGCTACTTACAAATGCTACAGTTCCATATCTATCTACATACATACAAGTCACATTCACTTATTTGTAAGTTGAGTCTTATCTACAAACATATCAACACAAATCAATGCAATTACAAACAAACATAACCGACTAACTTCCAA
Source organism: Helianthus tuberosus (assembly GCA_030545235.1). NCBI lineage: Eukaryota > Viridiplantae > Streptophyta > Magnoliopsida > Asterales > Asteraceae > Helianthus > Helianthus tuberosus. The sequence goes on from CM060400.1 coordinate 197,178,102, forward strand.
CAAACATGATGATTATTCCATTAACACGATGAACATTCAGCAACATAATTAACATTCCATTAACATGATGAACATTCAGCAACATAATGAACATTCCATTAACACGATGGGCATTCAGCAACATAATGAACATTCCATTAACATGATGGACATTCAGCAACATAATGAACATTCCATTAACACGATAAACATTCAGCAACATAATGAACATTCCATTAACACGATGAACATTCAGCAACATAATGAACATTCCATTAACACGATGAACATTCAGCAACATAATGAACATTCCATTAACACGATGGACATTCAGCAACCTAATGAACATTCCATTAACATGATGAACATTCAGCAACATAATGAACATTCTATTAACACGATGAACATTCAGCAACATAATGAATATTCCATTAACACGATGAACATTCAGCAACATAATGAACATTCCATCAACACGATGAGACTATCATCTTAATTTACATTAAGGATAGACGAAGTTCATATGAACTTACCTTGGTACTTACCCTTACCCGTAAATTCTTACATGGTTCCCTATATACAACATACCAAACTTCATTTATACATAAGAAGTGATTCCAGAAATCACTTACCTTAAGTGTTCGTATTCGCATCTGTTCCCTCACCTCCTTTTGACCCGTTAGCCTTCCATGCTTCCATCCATCTTGACATGATCCCTATACTTTCATGTCATCGCATTCACATTCTTGTTAGCATACATGATTGTACATATTAACGATCATATCAAATTCATGTTTCACATTTGACTTTCATTCGTGTTGGTGCATTCATCTGTCGTCTTCGTCTTATGTCGAGTCTTGAAATAGCTTGAACATGTGTGATAGCTTGAACATGTGTGATAGCTTGAGATGTCTGTTAGCTTGAGATGTTTGTTAGCTTGAGATGTCTGATAGCTTGAGATGTCTGATAGCTTGAACCGTGTATGTGTCATTTTAAGCTGTCTAGCATTTAGTATAAATAGGCATGTCATGTTTCATTTGAAGCTACCAGGTAGAAAGTATAGATTCCATACCGAGGTGCTGCCGGTGTGAAGACTGATTGTAATTGCTATTATATCAATCAAATCAGTGTTTAAAGTGATAACCAAGCTGTTTCAAAGTCAGTTTCTTATTTTCCGCATCTGAAACTGATAAAATCTCTTCTGAACGACTCGTTTGGGTCACAAACCGATCCTACAAGTGGTATCAGAGCTCAGGAGGAAGAGATCTTGCCAAAACAGCCTGTTTTCGTCACTTTTTCTTATTTCTACACCATTCTTTTTCAAATTTAAAAATTTTTTCACGGTTAAAAACGGCTCAAATTTTCACATATTGTGCGCATTCATGTATTAACAAATCCTGGAAAGTTTCAGCACTAAAATCAACTTAAAAACTGGTTATAATCATCTGCTCGCTAGAAATCTGTTCGATTTTGCTGACGTCATTGACTGTTCAAGCGAACTAAGTATCGTGTGTTCGCTTGAAATTGACTGGTCGCTTGAAAAATTCAACCTTGTTCGCTTGAAACTGGCAGCTCGCTTGAAAAACGTCTGACCGCTTGAAATGATGACCGCTTGAAAACGTTGACCGCTTGAATATGATGACCGCTTGAATTGTATTTCGGGTGATAAAGTGCATCGATTTGTGCTGAACATTTATTTAGTTGTCGGTTAAATCAGATTGCATGTGACTGTTGTTATTTCAAGACTTATCGGTCCAGTCACGTGATAATCTTTCCCTGAAGAAACACTGAACTAATTAGGGGATTAATCAGTTTGGTTTATGTTTCTATCATGATGGTTAATCTTCTTGTAAGTATCCTGAGCTCCGAATGATCGTGGTTTATCTGCAAAACAAAACACCGTTACTCGTTAAGAGGGGAATGTGGGGGTTTCCCTCTTAACCGGGCTCCGGCGTGAGAATAAGCGACTGCTTGGGGAAGAGATTAAAGTATTAAGTAAGAGTAGAGGGAATGGAGTGAATTAACCTGTGAAGTGAAGGTCTCTATTTATAGCCGGAGAGGTGTAAGAGGGTGTGGGCTGATGGGCCTTGGGCCGGAAGGCGACAACATGGAGGATATGCTCCTTGTCTCACTGGTGTCGACCGTTAGTGGCTTCTAGGAGCTTTGTGTAGTTGGCGCAACGTGATTGGAGCCACGTGTCACTGTTGTCGGCCTGGTCGCCCTTCTGCCATCATCAGGTAAGTGGAGATCGTGGGGCAGTTGTCTCTGCCCTGTGATTAGTGCCACATAAGCGTCCTTAAGTACTTTTTGTCTCCTGCATGTCAGACGATCGTGGAGCACGATTGCGCAGGAACAGAAGGACTCTGATTGGCTCTTTTAATCTGCCACTTGTACCTTGTGTACTATCTGGGAAGGCCTCGCGCCGTAGTCACGCACGATTCTTGCTGAGCACGTTATTATCATGCACGCGGCATGGGCCTTCAGATGTCCTTTTTAGGATGCTAAGTGTTGCTAACTTGAATTTACCCTTATGTGGACCTCGCGCAGCGTTACACAGGCATGTTGTATCCCGCGCGAGGTTGGTGATCAAGAAAATTGTTGATTAAGGAGTATGGTCCCGCGCGACCTTACCTGGGGTTGCGCGGCTTTTTGGGACCATACCCCTTCAAGTCCCCCCAGTCCAGTGCTGCACCATGCGCAAGGCAAGTGGTTGGAGCTCTGGACTTAAGAAAATAAAGTAGAATGATGCTTTTGGCTCTTGTCTTTGGTAGGCGGCGCGCGTGTAAGTTGTTAATTACTACGGCGCGGCTACCAGGCTTGTTGTTGGCTTTTATATGGAGTTTCTAATGACTTTGGGCGGGAGAAACCTCGAAGTTTGAATTTTCTGACAGGTTGGTGAAAAAGTCGCGGTTGGTGACGTTTGAGTTGACCTCTGACGGTTGTCATCAACTTGTTGCTGACGGTTCAGATTTTCGTCAGGAGAGTGAGGCCCACGCGCGCGTGGTAACCGTCTCTCCGGGAAACACGCCTTACGTGGCGCTTTCTGGTTGGCCTTGCTTGCGGCGACCTCGGCACGGTTACCCATCGCATTAAATGCGATGGGTATATATATCCGGAGAGATGTGAGGCTCGTCACTTTCTTTCCTACTATTCTTCTTCTTCCTCTCAAAGTTTCTTTGAATCTTCAAGTTTGAAGAACACGATTGCAGCATATCTTCAAGCTCTTGAAGAACGTCGTAGCAGATTATCGAGCAGAACACTCAAAACCTTTGTTTTATCTATCGATGGCTGAAGAACAACATGAGGATAACCCCGGAGAAGAAGGTCCTGTGCCTGTTCTCCGGTGGGACTTAGGGCTTTTCGAACAACTTTCCCGTAGTTTCCGGTTCCCACCGGAGTGGGATGCCCGGTACCCCGGCCAGAACCAAACGGCCACTGATGCACCGCCGGGGTACATCACCTTATTCGAAGACTTCTTCCATCAGGGCAACTTCCGGTTGCCGGCGACTAACTTCATGGCTCATATTCTTCAACATTATGGGTTTCATATTTCTCAAATGAGCCCACCCGGGATGGTTCGGGTTCGACATTTCGAGTTCCTGTGCTGGGCTCATGGCATTGAGCCAACTGTTGATAAATTCCGAGTCTTCTACACACTTCAGAGAAACATGGGTTTCTATTCCTTCGCCAGCCGGGGCGCGGCGAAGAAGATACTGTTGAACCCTCCCAAGAGTTTCCATGACTGGAAACCAAAGTTTTTCTATATTCGGGAGGAGGTAGTTCCGATACCCATGACGTTTCGCGCTTGGACTGAACCAATCGTGAAGGAAGACTTGGAGATCCCCAAGACTGCGGCTTGGTATCGCGAGCTTACCGCCACCCCAAACCGAGTGTTTGGGGAGAGTGTCTTGGTTGCGGCGCGGATGAGCGATCAGTGGCCGCCTGATAGCAAGGAGGTTCCTATCTTAATGATGGGCGACGAAGGTTAGTAATTTTCTTATTCCTACTGATCTTCCGGGGCTTGCATTTTTTTCCCTTTTTCTTTTTTTTTTCTGATATGATTTATCTTGTAGAGGTGCGCTTGTATCAAGCTGCCTTCGCCGCTTTTGGCGGTAGAATGGGCGTGCGCCCGCTTCAAGACGGGGAGCAATACTGGTATTACCAAATAAGGGATAACTTTATGTATCCTGTTGCTGACGCGTTCACCTTGCCGCCTACTGCAAACGAAGGTGCGCACATACCGAACCCTCGTCCTTTGCGCTCTGTGACTTCTGCTGGGAAAGAGGTTGTCTATCTTTCCAGCGAGGAGTCTGTAGGGTCTTCGAACGGAGAGTTAAGTTCGTGGTCTAACGTCTTTGCAGGTGTGTTGCGCGACTTGGGTATTGACCCAGACGAGAAGAAGAAGAAGAAACCGGTGAAGAAGAAGAAGGATGCTGAGGTGACCAGCAAGGGTGCTGGGGGTAGTCGCGCAACCACTGGTGCTGTGGGTAAAGGTATTTTTCGCCTCCATCAGAGTGACTTGAGAGATTTCGTGATTGTTAGTGACTCACTTGAAGGTTTGCCGCGCGCAGGCGGAAAGAAGACTGGAACCGGTGGCTCAGGGAGCGCGGGTTCTCTTAATCCGGACGCTGGCGCTACTCCTTCCTCTGGTGTGCATGAGGAGGAGGAAGAGGAAGAAGAAGAGGAGGCTGCTGCAAAGTTGATCAGCAGAAAGAGAGTTAGAAGCGAAACTACAGCTGGCGTCTCTGTTGCGCCCGGAGCTGGTGAGGTTCCCCTGATTGGGAAGCGGAGCAACTTGCGCTCGCTTTACAAAGTTTCTCCTGGTAAGTTCTTTAGTTACATTATTTTGTTACTTTCGCTCTTTCTGACATGTTGTATTTGCAGAGGTTAAGAAGACGACCCCAGAGAAGGGTGTGGTATTCGTAGATCCGGTAGAGCCGGTGCATAAGAGGCCAAATATTACTGTTAAATCTTCTAAGGCTGCTGGTGTTGAGACTGTCAAAGACAAACATGTTGCTGAAGGTGATAAGGCGAAGGCTATTGAAGAGAAGAAGAAAGCTGATGAAGAGCGTAGGAAAGCTGATGAGGAGAGGAGGAAGAAGGCGGAGGAGGAGAAGCAGAGGAAAGCCGAGGCAGCTCGGAAGGCTGAGGAGGATAGGAAGGCTGAAGAGGATAGGAAGAAAGCTTCTGGAGTGGAGAAGGAGAAGCAAAAGGCTGTTGAAAAGCCTAGTGGTGATTCTTTGAGGTATACCGGTGCTGCTGCCATCACTATCCAGGAGAAGGCGCAGGGTCCGGAGGTTTTGAGCGCTGCGGGATCTACAAAGTCCCATCAAGAGAGGAGGAAAGAACCTGAGGTTGAGAGACCTGTCCGCCCTGTGTACGTTTCTAGTGGCGCGAGCTCTGGTGGCGCTGGGGGTTATAATCCGCAAGCTATCGGGGCCAAGGATACTCTTGGAGATATCTACTATAAAAGCTATACCGAAGAGGAGCGCGGTAATGCCCCCCACCAGGCTCCCTGGAATTTGAGGCAGAAGGACACCTTCCAAGAGTTTGGCCCTTGCCGCGATTGGTTCTTAAACTCCTTCACTCCTGGTGAAGTTAATAGGCAGAAGGCGAAAACTCATGAAGGGCTGTACCGTACTTACATGCTTGGGGAGGCGAACGCTCGCGCTGCTAACCACCAAATTGTCCGTGAGTGGCGGACAATGGTTAGGGAACGGTCGGATTGGGAGAGGTACCGCGAGCGGATGTTGAAGCGGATAAGTGATTTTGAGAAGTCAAAAACCGCCCTTGATGAAGAGAAGGCGAAGTTTGAAGCTGATAAGAAGGCTGAAGATTGGGGGCGCGAGGGCCTGAAAAACAAGCTTCATTCTGCTGAACAACAGCTTGCAAAGGAGAAAGCTGAGTTCAAGCGCATATGCGCGAAGGATAATGAGCGCGCGCGGCTGCAGATCGTAACAAGATTGTCAACCTTGAGGCTAAGGTTGTGGAATTGACGGCGGAGGTTGAGGGTGTGCAAGCTGTTAAGGCTGCTAAGGCAGAGCTTGAGGTTTGTACAACTTAATACCCTTTCTTCCTGTGTTTTGTCTGTAGCATATCCTAAGTTCTGTCCTTTGTAGGTTGAGCTTGCTGATGCGAAGGTACAGCTGTCTGGGAAGGACAAGGATCTTGGGGCCAAGGATGTCGAGATCGCTGAGCTAAAACGCCGCCTGCGAGAGCAGGTTGACAAAAGTGAATCCTTGGAGATCGATCTGGAGGCTGAAAAGTCTAAGGCTGCCTCAGCTGAGGAGGCGAAGCTTAGGGCTGAGGAAGCTCGCGATGTTAGTACTGCAGCTCTTAATGTAGCGCAGACTAATTATGCTGAAGCTCAGGGTATCGTGGATACTCTTGTCTCTGATGCCGAGTGGCTGCGCGGCCGTGGAATGGTGCTGGTAGGATTCCTCTTTTTACTTTAATTTGATTTGTTTAGACTTGTTGGCTAAAGTATTGCGCTTGCTGTAGATGGCCAACTCCATCTTGAATGCTGGTGAATTGGATAAGGCTGTTGCGGCTGTTATAGATGCTTCCCTTGCAGTTGGTCACCGTAAAGGCTATGTTGAATGTGCGCAACATGCGTCGGTTATACTTGGACAGGAGTTCGATACTAGTCACTGCTCGGTGACTGAAGAAGCTGAGGCTGAGCTAGCCCGCGCGGAGCATGGTTATGATCATCTATCCATTCCGGTGATGGACTTGGTTACTGATGCACTGAAACATGATGACTGGTGTCAGCGGCTGAAGAATATCCTTGATCCACCAGAGACTGTTGAGCTTTCGGATGAGGAGGCACCTGCGGATGGAGATGGCGACGGGAAAGGTGGTGGTGATGGTGATGGCAGTAAGCCTGGCGGTGATGGCGATAAGCATGGTGACAGTGGAGATGATGAATTCGAATAGGTTTGTCAACAGGCTTTGTGCCTTGTAAAAAATTCTAGTAGGTTTCTGATGTAAATTGTTGCGCTGTTGCGCTTTCATCTAGTGAATGACATTGTGTTTTTATAACTGTTGCGCGGTTGCGCCTTTTAAATGGTATGTTTGCTTATTTTCCCGTTACAATTGTTGCACTGTTGTTAGAAACTTTGGTTAAGTTAGCGCGAATAAATGTAAGAGAGGCTCGTGTGCGAGCGCAACTGGAGTGTTTTCGTGCTAATAAGAAGTTTAACATGCATTTGTAACGAAATAAGTCGGGTAGTGATAAAAGAGCATGTCGTATGCTTTTCATTAATTACGTAGGCGCTTAGGCCGAGATACATTGCTTGTAACTTAAAAGGCGTGTAGCCAACATAAGAAAGTAAATGGCGCGTGGCCGACATTAGTGGATAAAGGCGCAGGGCCTACATAGTCATATATAGCATTTGCGCAGTTGTTGCGCATTCCACGTGCGCGGGATGATGTGTCCATCCAGGGTGCGTAATTTGTACGCCCCTTTTCCTAGCACCTCGTGCACCAAGTATGGGCCTTCCCACTTAGGTGCTAGCTTTCCTGGGCGTTCGGCGTTTGAGGCTTCGTTGTCTCGAAAGACATATTCCCCTGGAGTGAAGGTACAGATGCGGACTCGCGCGTTGTAGTACCTCTCCAGTTGTGTTTTGTACTTGGCTTCTTTGATACGCGCGATTTCGCGTCTTTCCTCTAGCAAATCCAAGTCAAGACGACGCTCTGCCTCGTTGTCGATTGCGTTGACTGCTGTCAAACGCGGAGAGGGCAGGCCAACTTCCGCCGGGATAACCGCTTCTGAGCCATAGACTAGGCTAAAAGGGGTTTCGCCGGTACTTGTTTTTGGCATGGTTCGGTGAGCCCACAAGATACTTGGGAGCTCATCCACCCAGCCTCTTCGTTTAGTGCCCAGTCGGGCCTTAATCCCATCGACGATACACTTGTTCACACTTTCAACCTGCCCGTTTCCTTGAGGGTGCGCAACGGAGGAGAAAGTATGTTCGATTTTCATCTCCTTCATCCAGTTCTTGAGGTCATCGGACGCAAAGTTAGTGCCGTTGTCTGTTACTATCTTGAGCGGGAGGCAAAATCTGCAGATGATGTGTTCCCAAATGAACTTGGTCACCATCATGGTTGTGGTTGAAGCAAGGGCTTTGGCCTCCACCCATTTTGTGAAGTAATCGACGGCCACTATTATGAACTTGACGGCGCCGGGAGCGTCTGGGAAGGGTCCTACCATATCGATTCCCCACTGCTGAAAAGGCCAAGCAGTTGATACGGGGATTAGATCGTTCTTGGGGCGCAGGGTTTTTGGAGAGTGCCGCTGACAGGAGTCGCATTTGCGCAGCTCCTTCAGGGCATCAACGTGCATCCCTGGCCAGTAATACCCGGCGTTCATGATCTTCGCAACAACCATACGTGGTCCCGCATGGATGCCGCAGATTCCTTCATGAATCTCCCTTATCAGATAGTTCGCGTCTTGAGGGTCCACACAGCGCAGGAGTGGTCCCAAGAAGGACTTTCGGTATAAGATACCGCCATTCATTTCGTACTGCAGAGCTTTGTTCTGAATTTTTCTTGCCTCTGCCTTATTCTCTGGGAGTATTCCCTCTTTTAAATACTGAATGATAGGGGTCATCCAGGATGGCTGCCCTATCTCGATCACATTGACTTGTCGCAACAAAACTGACGGGTTCTTGAGTACCTCAATCCTTACATCTTTGGCCAGATGTTGGAAGGACGTTGAAGCGAGCTTGCTCAAGGCGTCAGCTGGTTTGTTTTCGGAGCGGTTGATGTGGATGACCTTGTAAGACTTGAACTGTTGAAGCAACTCTTTTGCTTGTTCCAGATATAGGGCCATGACTTCACCCCTTGCAGCATATATACCGTTGACTTGGCTGGCTATCAAGAGTGAATCAACATGTGCTTGTAGATTTTTAGCTCCCATTTTGATGGCGAGGCGCAAGCCTGCCAGAAATGCCTCGTATTCCGCCTCGTTGTTGGTGTTTTTAAAGTCCAACTTGATGGCGTAAGTGAATTCATGGTTTTCAGGGCTTACTAGGCGCAATCCAGCTCCCGCGCCGTCCTCGTTCGAGGCCCCATCAGTGTAAAGCATCCAAGTCTCATTTGTCGTGTCTTTTTCGGGGGTCTCCACTAGCTCACAATCTTTGATTTTCTCAACTGGGACTTCTGTGATGAAGTCCGCTAGAACCTGGCCCTTGATGGCTGGGCGCGGCCGATATAGAATGTTGTGGCCCCCCAGCTCGATGGCCCATTTTGCTAACCGCCCGGACGTTTCTGGTTTTTGAAGTATCGTACCGATATGGAAATTGGTAAGCACGGTGATCACATGCCCTGTGAAATACCTGCGCAGCCTTCTAGAGGCGTGTAGCAGCGCTAGTACCAATTTTTCCATCGTGGAATATCTCGTTTCCGGGTCAGTGAGTACCCTGCTGACATAATAAATTGGAGTTTGAACTCCATTTCTTTCCACTAATAACACCGACCCTACTGCCTTATCGGAAGAGGATAAGTACAATACGAGTGGCTCTTTTTCAAACGGCGCGGTCAGGGTAGGAAGTTCGATCAGACATGCTTTTATTTGCTGGAAAGCCTTTTCTGCGTCGGGTGTCCATTTGAACTCTTGCTTCTTCACACAATTGCGCAGTGTGCTGATAAAAGGGTACGACTTCGCGGCGTGATTTGACAAAAAGCGGTTAAGCGCGGCGAGGCGGCCGGCCAACCGTTGCATTTCTTTGATTGTTCGCGGCGATGGCATCCGCTCTATTGCCTGGACTTTTTCTGGATTCACTTTGAAGCCGCCGTTGGTGACTATGAAGCCTAGAAACTTCCCTTCTTCCATGCCAAAAGAACATTTGGCTGGATTCAACTTCATGTTTACGCTGCGCAATGAATTGAACGTTTTCTCGATGCCCTTCAACATTTGGTCCTCTTCGGGACTCTTGACCACTAGATCATCGATGTAAACTTCAATATGCTTTCCGATGTCACCTGCGAAGGTCTTGTCCATCAATCGCTGGTATGTGCCGCCAGCATTTTTCAGGCCGAATGGCATCTTCGTATAGCAAAAAATCCCCAGATCCGTGCGAAAAGCTGTCTTGTCTTCATCCTCGAGCTTCATTTGAACTTGATGGTACCCCTTGTAGCAATCCAAGAAGCACTTCCATCTGTATGGCGCGAGAGAGTCTATCTTTTTGTCGATCTCAGGCAAAGAATAGCAATCCTTAGGGCATGCCTTGTTGAGATCGGTATAGTCGACGCACATTCGCCATCCGCCACTAGACTTCTCTACCATTACGGGGTTCGCAACCCAACTCTGATATCGTACTTCTCGCAGGATGCCGGCTTTAAGTAACTCGCAAACTTGCTCATTCATTGCTTTCGTCTTGTCTGCCCCTAGGCTGCGCCTTCTTTGGACTTTCGGCTCAACCGAGGGGTAGGTGTTTAAACAGTGCTCCGTGATGTCGCGCGGGACTCCGGTCATGTCGGCCGGGGTCCAGGCGAAAATATCCATGTTCTTGAATAGGAGCTGCTTGAGGCGAGTTCTGATATCTGGTGAGATAGCGTGACCTATCGTCACCGTCTGCTCCGGATATTTGCGATTTAAAACCCATTTTTCGGGCTCGGTTGCTGAAACCTTTGCCGCTTTTGTTGGGCGCATCTCTTCTGTTGACATAACTTCCTTCTTCGCATAAATGATTGCCACCCCCGTCTTGGTTGGGAAACCAATCGCTGAGTGGGGGGTGGAGGTTATCATATTCAGCTCACCTTGCGTTTCTCTCCCGATCAGTACGTCATGTCTTGACTTAACAGGCATCACCATGAAGTTAACGTTTGTTGTCCTCGAATGCTTCCCATCAGAGAGTGTGACGGGGAAGCTAATTTGGCCTAACGGGAAGACCATTTCATTGCAGAACCCAAACAGTGGGTAGTCAACTGGTTCGAGTCTCGCTTTGTCTTCATCGTCGAACTGGTTAAAGCATTGTTCATAGATGATGTCTGCTGTACTCCCCGGGTCAATGAAGACGTATTCAGTTTCATAATGGCCGATGATACCGGTGATGACGATGGGTCGTGTGGCTCGGGGACCCCCGCGCACCACCGGGAAAATAACTTGCTGTTCTTGCCATGAAGGCTCATAAGGTCTCTTGCCTTTTTCTTTTGCGCTGTATCTTGGTCCATTGACCATGTGTGTCTCCAAGCGTCGAACCTTCTTGTGATTTCCTTCATCGTGGCGATGGAGCTGTCGCGTTTCTTTGCGCACATTCTTCACTAAGTGGCTCAGCTTTCCACTCTTTAGTGCTTTCTCGATCTCTTGTCGCAAGCTGTAACAATCATCTGTTAAGTGGCCTGTATCCTTGTGGAAATCACAATACATATTGGGGTCTTGTCCCTTTTTGTTCGTCATAGGCCTGGGAGCCTTAAAATCATGGTTCTCCGTCATTAGCACCTCTTTTGGTGTTTTTGTGAGCGGAGTCCAATGCTTTTCACGATTATCGTCTCGGACTGCCTTTCTATAACCGATGCGGTCAATGGTGTCACGCGCGTCTTCCTTATAGCGGGATCGTTCTTCGTAACGGGGTCGATTGCTATAACCGCTGGAGTGGTTGGCCTTCCACCCAGGGTTTTTGCCTTTGTTGCGCCTGTTGTCATCGCGCGGGTGACCCCCTTTGGAAAATCTATCTTCAGAACGATAGTTGTTGTTTCGTGCGAGAGATTCTTCCGTTTGCGCGACTATCTTCGCGGCTTCCATGAGTTTGTCCCACTCCTTTGGCATTCCATCTTTCCCAGTGATGGTTCTAATCAGGCTATCACAACGGATTGCTTTCTTGAAATGGCAGCGCATGAGTTGTTCACTCACGCCACCAATCTCCAAACATTCTTTGTTAAAGCGCGTAATGAAATCTTCCAAACCCTCATTATCTCTTCGCCAGATATCTTCAACTTCAGCTGTGTCGCGCTGGTATCGCCTTTGCTGACTGAAGTGACTCAGAAACTGAGTCCTGAAATCTACCCATGATTTTATTTTTCCCGGAGGAAGGCTGTCGAACCAGGCGCGAGCAGCCCCCGTTAATGTTTGGATAAACAAATGACACCACATGGGCATGTTCCAACCTCCCATGCAGCCCACGCTAGTAAACACTCTGACGTGATCGTCTGGATCAGTCAATCCGTTGAACTTTCCGACGGTCGGAGGCAACTTTTCTCTCTTGAGCGGCGCTAGTGCTATCTTTGGAATGAACTTCGAGTGCTCTATAGCTTCTTCTGGTCGATAGGCGAGGCGAAAGTCGCGCTCCGCCTCCTCGGTATAACCAACGTGTTGCCTTGGTTTGTAATACGCGTGATTTCTTTGCAAACGATTGAAGACCGAAGATTCGTCATCGTTTTCCCAGGTTGGATCGTTCGGGTCAGTTTCTTCCCACTCATCGTTCATGTTGCGCGGCGTGAGCCGGCTATGAACTGGGCCTCTTCGGGAATTTGACGGTTCGTCATAGTAGCTTTCTGTCTCCCCCCGCGTATCGCGCGTGTCCTGCACGCTTAGTCTTCGGGTAGGGGGAGGTCTGTTGGCTCTTCCTTGGATATTTTGCGGTGGTGGCATCGGGCGCGGCCCGTGACTTGGGCCGGTTGGTGTAACCAAGGAAGGTTCTGCCGTTAGAACTGCTTGTTGCGCGCTCAAGGATTGATATGCCGCGTTGATGGTGGCGAGTTGCTTGGCGTACCATGAGGCTGGGGTTTCGCCCTCTGGTAGCCCCAATAGCGCTGAGATATTCTGAGGTGGAGCTGGGTTCGATGGTCCAGCACCGTTGTTTCCTGGGGTAGTTTGATTGATGCGGGTGAAGCTCCCGCGAGGACCCCCGGTGTTGGCCATCTCGATCTCGCCGATTTCTTCAACGTGTTGGGGTTGGATGTTTTGATTATCCACCCCCAACGCTGCGTTAGGGTCTGCTCCGAGACCAACAAATTCGGGAATGATTCCTTGACCAGCCATGATCGAAGGAAGAAAAGCAGTGAAAACTCAGGAAATAAGAAGATGAAAGTGGTTTGTAGAAAAAATCGGTGGGCGCCAATGAAGAAACACTGAACTAATTAGGGGATTAATCAGTTTGGTTTATGTTTCTATCATGATGGTTAATCTTCTTGTAAGTATCCTGAGCTCCGAATGATCGTGGTTTATCTGCAAAACAAAACACCGTTACTCGTTAAGAGGGGAATGTGGGGGTTTCCCTCTTAACCGGGCTCCGGCGTGAGAATAAGCGACTGCTTGGGGAAGAGATTAAAGTATTAAGTAAGAGTAGAGGGAATGGAGTGAATTAACCTGTGAAGTGAAGGTCTCTATTTATAGCCGGAGAGGTGTAAGAGGGTGTGGGCTGATGGGCCTTGGGCCGGAAGGCGACAACATGGAGGATATGCTCCTTGTCTCACTGGTGTCGACCGTTAGTGGCTTCTAGGAGCTTTGTGTAGTTGGCGCAACGTGATTGGAGCCACGTGTCACTATTGTCGGCCTGGTCGCCCTTCTGCCATCAGCAGGTAAGTGGAGATCGTGGGGCAGTTGTCTCTGCCCTATGATTAGTGCCACATAAGCGTCCTTAAGTACTTTTTGTCTCCTGCATGTCAGACGATCGTGGAGCACGATTGCGCAGGAACAGAAGGACTCTGATTGGCTCTTTTAATCTGCCACTTGTACCTTGTGTACTATCTGGGAAGGCCTCGCGCCGTAGTCACGCACGATTCTTGCTGAGCATGTTATTATCATGCACGCGGCATGGGCCTTCAGATGTCCTTTTTAGGATGCTAAGTGTTGCTAACTTGAATTTACCCTTATGTGGACCTCGCGCAGCGTTACACAGGCATGTTGTATCCCGCGCGAGGTTGGTGATCAAGAAAATTGTTGATTAAGGAGTATGGTCCCGCGCGACCTTACCTGGGGTTGCGCGGCTTTTTGGGACCATACCCCTTCATTCCCGAAGTGGTATTGTCATTTATCTTCGGTTTGTGTGAAACGTTATAGAAGATTGTCAGTTTGCATGTGAAGTATCAGACAAATTTATTGGACAAGTCAATACATGTCATCGGCTCTTGTGTAGTTTTTGCATTATCTTTGTTGTCGGCCACTTTCAATTACATATACCAAAAGGTGTTATAAGAGTTCACATGGGGCATATACAAAGGGAATCAAAGTCAGTAAAGGCATTTACTTTAACCCTTGGTCCAATCAAGTGAGTGATAAAGGAGGCCCAATCATAGTTTGATATAGTTTGAGCAGCCCAAGTTATCACGTGATTCATACACATTCTCGGCCCAATCAACATTTAAAGTGAACAATTTGACATCGAAACATGTATTTTGAAGAATTATTGGCATATATGAATTATGAATCTCAGCAGTACATTCCGATAAAGCAAGAAGGAGAAACAGTCTTAGCAAAAGAAGTTGTTGAAAAAGTTCCAGTTTTTTATCACTCGTCTAATGAAGAGAGTGACAATTATGAAGAGGAAATCCGGGAACTTGAATATCTTAAACAACAACTTCCATCTGATCAACGTAGTGGAAAGTTATTTTATGCCGATAAAATTGAAAAATTGAAAGAAAAACAAGATGCAAAAAGAAAGAATCAAAAGGCAGTTATTGTTAAAGAAGAGATCAGAGCTGAGAAAGAAGTAAAAGCAGCATCAACAGAAAAGCAAATCAAACCTAGTGTGAAAAGGCAGGTTGAACAAGTTCCAGCTGTCAAGATTGAGAAAGTAGAATCTGAAAAACCTGTATCTGTGAATCCTGAACCAGAGTTAAAGAAAGAGGTTGTAGAAGACGCACCTATCTTTGATCATTCATCAGAAGAAGAGAGTGAGGATGAAAGTGTTCATGAGGAGAAGAAACAGGTTGAAAATATTTCAGCTTTGAAGGTTGAGACGAAAGCTGATGAGAAACAGATTCCTGGAAAATGCTTAAACTGTGAAAAATCTGAGACAGACAATGCCAAACTCTTGAAGAATGTAGAGAGTTTGTCATTAGAAAACAAAAATCTTAAAAAATCAGAAAATGTTTTGAAAAATCAAATACAACATTTAGAAAATGAAAAAGTAAAAATTGAGAAAGATTTTCAAAGTCAAATAAAAATTTTAGAATGAGAGAGATTTGTTTGGTAAAAACAATCTTGAAAAACAAATTGCAATCAATTCTCATCTTGAAAAGATTATTCGACTTGAAAAGGAAGCAGAGTGTGCTCAAAAGAAAATCAAGGAATGGGAAGAAAAGTTGAAGGTGTTTGTGAATACTTCAACTATTCCCTGTCCAAAACCTATTAATTATGTTCCAATAAGTGACAATGTCACAAACTATGACAAAGTCGTAGTTAAAGATTGCAATGAAAAATCTGATGATGAAAACGAAAAAATTGAAAAAAAGAATTTGTTTTTGAAATTAAAAGAAAAATTTCAAGAAACTGTTTCGCAATCAACTGAAAAAGGAGAATGCTCTAAGCAAAAACCTTTGAAGAAGAAAGTGGAACAAAAACAAAAGGATAAAAAACAGAAAAATAATCAAAAAGAAAATAAAAGCTCATCAGTTCAATCATCCAATCGTGATAAAAAAAATTAGAAAATTTGAAAATGTCAAAAACATTAAAAAATGCAAAAAAATGAGTTTTGTTGTGAAAAAGAGGAAATGATAGTAGATCAGTTAGACTGTCACAGCATGCTAAAGAAATGGAGAGATAAAATGTGATAAGCGATCTCACTAAAGATGTGACGATAGGCTCAGCTAGACTAGTAGATTTGCGATAACGATACAAACTTAAATGAAAAAGCCTAGTTCTAGTGGGAAACATGGTCAAAAGCATAGTACTTAGTTTTGTCCTTCTTGACTGTGTGCCTACTCAGTAATCGCTGATTGTCGAAAGACATAAAACTGGTTAAGTTTGTGAACTTTCACAACTTTGCTGAAAAGTCGCTGTGATTGTGCATTTCATTTTGCAAAGACTTAAACTTGTTTTATTTCTTTATTTTGTTTAAGCATCGGACATCCTCTGCGTATACGTGAGTATCGACCTGGATGTTGTTGCCTAAACGTTCTGCTTTATTTTCTTTGGTGTTTCGTTTAAGCTTTGGATCACCTCTGCGTATACGGGAGTATCGACCTGGTGGTTAAAGCCTAAACATCTTCAACTTGGTTTTATTTTTATTATTTTGTTTAAACATTGGACTTTCTCTACGTATACGGAAGTATCGACCTGATTGTTAATGTTTAAACATTCTGCTTTGTTTTCGCACAATTCACAGTCGATAAAAGTTTAAAGGCATTATTTGAGTCAGTGTATTGCATGATGAGGGGATATGCTGAGATCGTGGGGTCAATAAGAACTTAGTGCTATATTAATATACCTTAACGTATCGGTAAGCATTTGGAAAGTTTTTAGATTGAGTTTATGTGGTCAACAATATCGTCAATCTATGTGAATCGTTTAGAACTGAAAATGTTTAAAGCTTAACGGTGCTAGTGATTGGTCAAAAACTGATATGATCCTCTTATGCTAACTCACAAAAATAGTGTTTGTAAATATTTCTGTAATGTATTCCTTTGTAATCAAAAACCCAAAAAGATTTTCAGTGTGTTTTAGCATAAATTTTGAAAAATACAAAAAGATTTTCGACAACTGATGTTGGAAAGCTGATATTCAAAATTTCAAGTGCTGAACATGATGAATAGGTTTGGGAGTGTGAGTTTAACAGAAGAAATTTGTTTTGAGAAAGAAAAGTTTGATTAGTTAATCGAGATCATTAATTTGAACTTGATGTAACTATTACTAGTAAGTTTTTCTTATTGATTTAAGTGAAAACTTATGTGGTGGTGAGAAAATTTGTGCAGGAAATAAGCTTAAACATGGATAAAGCCAGGGATTGATCTCAAGGTGATAGCTAATTCCAGACGGCGATCCCATCATGGTGAGAGGGGGAGTCTGACGAGGCTAGAGCCAAAGAGAAGATCCTGGTATATGCTAAGAAAGAAAGGAGACTGATAAAGACTGAAGATGCGAAGACTCGACACTTAAGACTCGTCAACATCTGAGGGGGAGTCTGTTGGTGCATTCATCTGTCGTCTTCGTCTTATGTCGAGTCTTGAAATAGCTTGAACATGTGTGATAGCTTGAACATTGTGATAGCTTGAACATGTGTGATAGCTTGAACATGTGTGATAGCTTGAGATGTCTGTTAGCTTGAGATGTTTGTTAGCTTGAGATGTCTGATAGCTTGAGATGTTTGTTAGCTTGAGATGTCTGATAGCTTGAGATGTCTGATTGCTTGAACCGTGTATGTGTCATTTCAAGCTGTCTAGCATTTAGTATAAATAGGCATGTCATGTTTCATTTGAAGCTACCAGGTAGAAAGTATAGATTCCATACCGAGGTGCTGCCGGTGTGAAGACTGATTGTAATTGCTATTATATCAATCAAATCAGTGTTTAAAGTGATAACCAAGCTGTTTCAAAGTCAGTTTCTTATTTTCCGCATCTGAAACTGATAAAATCTCTTCTGAACGACTCGTTTGGGTCACAAACCGATCCTACAATTAGTCAATTCTAACAAGCATATGGCGTATTTCCACAAGTCAATCTTTTCAAATTCATATAATTCATCACGTCATCAGATATAACATATATGGATATAACACGCATCATATGACTTTCTATAACATTACAATTGTGACAAAAGTCTAACATTGCTACTTATGCACAGTTGACTTTCAAAAAGTCAACGATTTATCATATGAACTTTCGACTTAACCTCATACATCCATGTCATTATAGTAGACTATACTAATGACACTATATACATTTCATACTCACGATGCAATAAGCATACAACCACATGATCATCTAATTATATGCACACACCAAACATATTCAATTTCGTTCATTCTAGTAACATAATTCTACAACTAACACCATGACCTATGCTTAACAACCCAACATCATTCTAACTTCATCCTGTTCTAATGATCTCATATGCTTCACATTTAGAGTATTTTTACTTATCAATTTTGATTAAGCAATTATTCAAACATGTAGTAAACATCATACCACTACAACATAGAGTACAATATTCTAATGCATACTTTTACCAAGTAACATGGCCAGCCAAATCCTACATGAATTCCATCTAAAAATAGATTTCTCATGTTTATTTATCATCAAATACATCATATCCCCATATTATACGATTCCATCCATTACTTGCATACCATTTCATCTATTAATCTCACCTAGGCATTTCATCAAACACTTGGTGTGCATACCACAATTTATGCATAATGTACAAGTGTTTCATGCTTTACTTCCTACTTCATGCTTTCATTCATCAATTAACACAAAAACATCAACAAATTCTTATCACATTCAATCTACCTAACAAGAACGCATTACATGGAACATAACACAACAAGATTTGAACAAGGATTGGACATGGGTGACACACCCATGTCGCCATCTTCACCACTAGAAGTGGGTTTCACCTCCAAACATCAAATTACTCTAAATCGTTCATAACCCAAGACCTATATGGTGTTTTTAACACATACTCATACTCAATTTCATACAATTTTGCGATTTCCAACATAACCCACTTCGTGCATAATCACCAATCTAGATTTTAAGACATACCTTATGATCCCCTTTTGAAGGTGATCATTAATCCATGCTCGGTTATGAATTTAAGCTTCATCTTGCCTTTCAATTTGATGAAACGGATAAAAGTTAGGGTTGTGAGCTCTCATGAAGCTCCTGCTCGTTTCTAGAACACATGAAAGTGTGTGTTTATGTGTTTTAACCTTTCATAAATAAAACCCATGTTTCCATCTTAACGGTTTTAGTCCCTCATGTTTCATTTTGATTACATACGGGACTAAACTCCTTATCTTCTTACTTATATACATGATACCACTAGGCAAATTCATTCCTAGTCATTTTGTTTATGGGTTCACTTTTACTACTAACGGTACTTTACCCATTCCTTTATCTTAAGCGGGTTCTAAATTACCAAACCCGTTTTTGGGGTGTTACAGTAATGGACAAAGTAATGCAATGGACAAAGTAATTAAATGGATCATTACCATTTCTTGGTCTTATTTGATTATCATGTAGGAATAGAATGAATCATTACTTTGATTTGTTTGGTAGGCAGGAAAAGACGAAGGAATAAAATTAGCAGTGGGTAGTGGTGGTCATAGTGGATGGCGGTGGTGGGGTGGTGGTGGTAGTAATAGGTAATGGTGGCGGTGGACTGCGATGGTGGATGATGGCAGTGGTAAGCGGTGACGATGGTGGGGGTGGGTGCGATAACAGGTGCCAGCAGTGGTTGGTGGCGTCGGCAATAGGGGGTGTGGTGACCGGCGGTAGCAACAACGGTCGGCAATGATGGCGGCGGCGGGTGGTTGCAGCAGCGACGGTGGTAGCGGGTGGTGGTTATGAAGGATGAGATAGGGAATGGAATGAGAAAAAAACAAGGGGGTTGATGGAATGAATTTGAGGCTTTTAATGGGTGATTCCATTATTTTGACCAACTAAACACTTTTTTTTATTTACTTGCAATAGTTCATTCCATTCGGGTTGTTCACAACCCAAACTGATCGGACCTTTGCTCGTACTCGGTTAGTTTACAAACGAATCGAATCGAACTGAGCGTTGTTGCAACCGATCCAAATTCAAACGAACGTCTTTCTATCTAAGCATTATTCGAGCGAACATCAAGTGAGTATCGAGCGCCACAAAACAAAAAAGGAAAGTGATGATGTGGACTTTATTTTTTCGAAAGTGACGATGTGGAATTTTTTTAGTAAAGTGCAGTGTGCATCCACATAACAAGAACAAATGTAACAAATAACAAGGAATAAAAAAACACAAAATTAATTTCTATCGAGATCAATTGTGCGGGAAGATGAACCGTCGATCGACTAAAGCCGACCCTTGTTCTATCGGAAGTTCATAATCGAATGAACCGATTGAAGCAAAACCTTGGCTAGTGGTGATGGAGAAATCGAATAATGATGGTTGACAGGGGTTATGATTAAGATTCGGTACTTCTAAATAAAATGGTTGGTTGAGACTTGAGTATCGATCGACACTTCACATTTTAGTATTTGACATTTTGAATAATTAGTCAAATCGACATTGGAGTATGACGGGTAGTCCGTAGGACAACCCTTGAGTGTTATAAATGATAATTTAACCCCGCATTTATCCATGTAATTGGCTAGAATTAGGTAACTACGGTTGTTTGTGTTTCAGGTACAAATAGAGCTTAAAAGGGAAGGAATTTGGAGCATCAATGAAAAAAATAAAATTTTGGAATTGAAGAACTAAGAATAGCACATGATAGAGGATGAAATTACGAGAACGTGGGCGAAAACGGCGAAGAAAACGGAGTTGAAACGAGAAAGTTATGAAGAAAACAAGAAAACGTATCCTGGCGCCACCGTAGCCTACGGCCCTGGTCGTAGGTTACGGCTCTCAGCTATCCAAAAGTTGCCATAAGCCAGTTTAAAAGCGCCGTAAGGAGTTTATATGGCACCGTAGCCTACGGCCAGGGCCGTAGGTTACGTCTCGGAGCTGGGGAAACTTGTAACTGCCATATTAACTCACGTTTTTATGATGTCTTTTCACTTCTAATCATTCCATTCGGTTACCAATCATCTAGGGACGAATTTTGGGTTGTTCTTGTTGCTTGAAGACATTGGTTAATCATTGTTTTTATGTTGAATTTGCTTTTGAACATTAAGACTTTGTTGATGATGTTTATTTGGGCCATGAGTGGCTAAACTCTTGATGACTATCTTTGGTTGAAGGTTTGTATTAGACTTTATGCTTTGATTTCATATTTCTAGAATGATAAACTTAATCTATGTTTTGTTTATTATGGTGTGTGTTTATTTGCTTGTAAATTGTTGATTGTTATGTTAATCTAATTTGAAACCATACGTTCTTGGTGCCGTTGGCAATCGAGATATCATGGGTAGAATTAGGATTGGGTAATGATTGATTGGTCATCGGGTAACAACCTCACATTCTAGGAATCTGAGTACTTAGTTCCCTTTTATCACAACAAGTAATCACACATGAACTATGTCTATGTAGTTCTTTCTAGTGAATGATAGCATAAATGTCAAAGCAAACCGGAAACTAAAGATGGTTATTTGTCTCTAAATTGTTTACAAACCAAACTTTCATTTTTGCGATTAGAATAGTAATCTTAGTTTTTAAAACTCAATCAACCAATCCAACTCTTTGAATCTACTTTCATTGCAATTAGTTTAATCTTAGTTAACTTAGATACACTTCTAAATAACACATATTCCACAAACTCCCTGTGTTCGATACCCACTTACCGCTAGCTATTAGTAGTAATTGGATTAAATTTGATTGTGACCACGACATCACGTCAAATTTTGGCGCTGTTGCCGGGGAGTAGTGCGCAACGTGTGTTATTTTTTATTTTTTTAGGTTTGTTATTTTTCTGGTTTACGCTGGGTGTGTTAGTGTGCAGGTATTTACAGGTGCATGTATACTAGAAGCTTTCACAAGCTATCACCATTAGCATTTGATCCAGAAATTGAACAAACTTTAAGAAGAAACATAATTTTGCTAAGAGAAAACAAAGTCAGCGGTTCACCAACAACACCTACTACACCAGTTACACCAATCAGATACATGAATCTGCCACCACCACCCACTACGGGTGAGTTTACACCACCCTTTATACCATCTTCAACACAACCGTCACCAAATACTTCCATTCCTACATCCACACCAAAAATCAAACCAACCAACACTACCTTACCTGAGAATACACAACCTGAATACTCTTTTAGTTACAACCCTACATCGTCCACTGTTCCAGCTTATTCATCCTTTTTCCCAACATCTGGCCAACCATCATCATCACAAATACCACCACCTAACTTATACCAAACCGGTCTGTCTATTATACATTCTACTCCATTCCAACCGGGAGTGCAATTTCAACATACCTCGGGAGTAAGACAAGAGGGGTTCGATGATGGGTATGATGATGATTTTGGGGGTTATGATGAAGAAGGATACATGTATGGGGGTGATGGAGATCAAGGGGAGTATACTTACGTTCAAGGTCAAAATCAAAGAATGTCAAGTGTTGGTAAGATTCCTCAACAACAAATCATACCTCAACAATTGCCACCACAAGGTCCACCTGTGCAAAGACAAGTTCAACAACCTCATGTGGAGCCGAGATTTCAACCACCTTTACAACAATTTGGGCCTCCACGAATGCAAGTGCAAAGACCAATGGGGCCTATACGTCCAAGAGTTCGTTTGGGTGTACCAAGACGATATCTTCGAGAACACGCGAGAGGCATAGAAGCACATTTCAGACCAGTGATCACTCATAATCCTTCACCAGTAGTTATTCCTCACAATGATCAAGGGAGGACATTCGAAGTTCGAACCAATTCATTACAAAGTTTGCCAAAGTATAAGGATCTAGCAACGGAGGAGCCGTATTTTCATTTGGAGGCTTATGATTCGATTTGCAACACTATTGGGGGTCAAGGATTTTCAGCCGATGATGTCAAATTGGTGTTATTCCAATTTTCCTTAGAAGATAAGGCGAAATAGTGGTTCTATACATTACCTTCGGCATCTATCTATACATGGGCAGAAATGCAACAAATCTTTTTGGATGAATTCTTCACCGCTCAAAAGTCAAATGACGCTAGAAAAAGTTTGAGAAGTTTTCAACAACAAACGGGTGAAATGTTTCATGAAGCATTCGAGAGGTTTAATATGATGATAAAGAATTGCCCTCATCATGGGATAGAGCTATGGGAATTGATGAATGCATTTCATGAGGGGTTGTGTTCCGAAGATGCGCGTGACTTAATGTTTATCACAAATGGCACTTTTGGCACAAATTACGAGCATGATGATTGGGAATTCTTGGAGCAAATGGCGGTCACATCAAAAAGAAAAGCTCAAGCATCAAGGAGAGCACGACCGGCCATTACCCGAACTCAAGTGCACGTGGTAGACGATGGTAATGTTCAAACTTCTAATCAAATTTATAATGTTTGTGCACTTTGTAATGAGATAGGGCATGCGGCTGAAAATTGCCAAGGAGTGGAAGGGCAATATGAGGAGGTGAATGCATTGCAAGGGCAAGGAGGAGGTGAATGCATTGCAAGGGCAAGGAGGGGGAGCACCTTTAATCCTAAAATCCAATACAACAACGATTAAATCTTCAGGTTTTAGATGGTTTACTCAAATCATACCTGAACTAAGAAGTCCATTTCACTTGATCAACCAAATCGAACCCAATATACTTCAGATCTTCCTCTTCGTAAACTGAGTTAAAAAATAAATAATATCCATCATCAACATAAAATAATTATTTCAGTTAACTTTCTTAAGCGAGCATATATGGGGTAATTAGTTTGAGCGTTTGTGTTTATACCTCTCCGAATCCTCCGGTTCTATTGTTGAACAAAGCTAACCCGTCTCGTCACCATTGTCTGAGTTAACCAAATGAAAGAGATCCGTATAAGCCTCATAGATTTCGGTCACCACCTGTTCATTATCCAAACCACGACCCTTGACAACCATCACGGTAACCACCATGTAACCTCCATTTGTCCACCGGCTTGTGGTCGTTCTGTCACCGGAAACATCACTTGTACTCGTCGTCAAACATCATCACTCCAGCCATCATGTAAATCTCTTTTGGTCTCCATAATCCAAGCCAGCCAACCCATCAACACCAACCACCACATTAACCATCACATTTCATTCCAACACCCATTACCATTGTGCACTACCGTAGGACCACCACCTTAAGCCTAACCGTAAAACGTTATGGCCGGCGGCCTGCCTTGCCACCGGCAGTTTCCTCTTAATCACCGAAATCACCTTACATGTAATCGGCTAAACAAAATTAAGCAATCGGGTCTCAACTTGGTGAAAACCATCACCTCAACGTCTCTGTCACGGTCGGAACCCTTGTCAGAAACCAAACAGCCATCGTTGCCATTAACGCCACCACCGTCATCATTATCGGACCACCGCTAAGCTACACAAACTTACCTATCGATTAAGACCAAATTTCTCAACAAAGAATTAACACCAAATTTACCAATCAATTAACGCCTAATCTGTTTTCCTTATCACAAATCAACCAATTCAACGAAAAGCATACCACAAACACATATGTATCAACACATTTGCAAACACAGGAGAAACATTAAAAATCAAAGACACAATAAAAACAAATCTAAAGCTCAGAGTTCCAAAAGAAGCTGGCTGCAAGGTGGGTTGCAGTTCTATACCTACCATCCACCACCCTTGCCGCGCCAACTTTATCAATGATCTATATGAATTTGATACTCATCACAGCCTAACAAACGTCAGCTTAAGCATAGCCAACCACACATTCCACCAGTAGAAATCTAGTAAGAGAAAGAAGGGTTTGGGGGTTAGAGTTTCAGATTTGCATGCAGCGGCGACACCGGCGGCGGGGATGACGGTGGTGGTAGTGGAAGTAACCGACAGTGGTAAGGCAGTGGTCACAGCCAAGCACATAAATGAAACACTATAAACCACCACCACCACTATCATCAGCATTATCATTATGAAAATATATGAATTAGAGTGAATTACAAGTTTTGTCCTTTATCTTTATACCAAATTTCAGACGGTGTTCTTTGTCTTTAAAATTGACGAGTTTTGTACTTAATATTCCAAAATCTTACATACTTTGTCCTTTAGACCTAACTTAGTTAATTTTAATTGTTAGTGAAGGGCAAATTGGTCTTTTTAGTTATTTATTTAAAAAACCATTTTAATAATTAAAACATAATGTATTGTATAATTAAAAAACCATTTTGCTTATTGTATATTATTTTATATCAATTAATGGCAAAGTATATAAAATAAAATACCTCAATCTAAACAAAAAAATTCAAACTCATAGATGACAAATGGGATGTGTGACGTATGAGGTGAGTGTGAATGTGTTGATATACCAATGGCGGTCCAGTCTGACTTCTTCGTTGTTACTCTACAGGCTAAGGCATGAGACCAATTTTTTGGAAACTTAAAAGTCTTATTAGGAAATTGAGATTTTGGGGTAACGGGGGTGACTTTTGACTTTCCATAATTATAAAAAAGTATGTATATTTATATATAAAAAATATAGAAAGAATATGAGGTAAACATGTATATTTATCGGGTAAATGGGTCAGGTAAACGGGTATACTTTATCGGGTTAACGGGTATATCATCAAATCCCAAACCCGTCCCAAACCCATGAAAAAAAATAAAACTAATCCCAAACCCGGTTACTAGACCCAAACCCGTCCTAAATGATTCGGGTTTACCCATCGGGTTCGGGTCTGATTGCCATCCCTAGATGAGAGAGATTGAGAGGGTGTTAGAAATGGCAGATGAGTGCGTGTGGGTAAGTTGATTTGTGTGTGTATGGTTTGGAGAAGATAAGCTTCTATGTGTTTGTGAAATGGATAAGCAGGGATTTTGGGAGGGAAAAAAAGACTTGGGAGCGGTTGATGTAAAACTAAGGGATTTAGGGTTTGAGCCCTTAAATTGGTAGGGTTTGTTTAGTGGGCTTGGGCCCAAGGCCCACAAGCCCACTTCCCGTGTCCTAAGTGGCCCATTAATGTTTCAGGAACCCGTCTTCGCACCCGAACTCCAGGTATCGTCGTAAAATAAAATTCTTGTATTAAATCGCGTAAAGTATGGTCGGTAGTCGTTGTTTGTCGCGTTGGATCGTCGGTTACGTTAAAATTGCGTAAAACGTGTCGCTAGTCGTTTTTAATCCGTTTTTCGATCTGATTTCGACTACAGATATTAAAATTTAATTACGAAGCTAAATATATCGTAAAAAATCTGTATTTGTCGGCGTTGTCAGTATTTTGTTCGGTTTTTAGTTCGTTACCGTTTAATATTCAGCAAATTTCACGCAGATCGTCATACACGTACTGTAAAGCCGGTTCGACGTTCCTAGGCATACTAAATGCCTAATTAAGTTAATTCACGTCTAATTGTACTACTTTTAATCGTCCTAATGTTTGTTTTTCGCGTAATTAAGAGCCGTAAATTACCGGTTGTCACATAGACAGCCCGAGCCTTTTATAACTTTATCTTCTGTAAAGCATGTATTTACTTTCATTAACGTTAGGTTTATTTATTTAAATTCTAACGCTTACCTGGTTGATCTTAACTACTGTCTGTGTTTTACCCGCACATCCCTAGTTAACTTAGTTTAATTACCAAGATTGTTTTTGGGATGTTACAGGTATGATATATGCACTTGGTATACAATTCAATACATTTTTTATATCAACCGAAATGACAAAAGCGAACACCGGTACCAGCACCGATATTGTTCAACGGTATCAATCAGTTTAGATCGTTACTACACTGGTATCGATATTCATTTATCGCCGCAGACGTAGTTGTATATGTGAAAAATTATCAAAACCGAAAACCATAGAAATGAATATAAATACCGGTACGGCGGTACCATTATTGTTCGGTATCGACACGGTGTCGGTTTATCAAAAATGAAAACAATAAAAATAAACATTTTCAATAAAATTTATATTGGAATGTTGAAAAAAAATTAACGTATGTAAGTTACTTAAAAAAAATCAAATTAAATGATGAACAAAATATTATTAGAAATTTTTATAAAATAAAATAAAAGAGTATTCGTCAAGCTTTCTAATAATGTGTGTATTGTCTAGTTAGATAAGAGATGCTAGCTAGTGAAAGTGTGAAACCGACCACCCTCATATAGTCTAGTTATTAGAGCTATTAACAACATGGCTGTCGGTTGACTCGCTAATTTTATAACTTTTTATATGCATGGTATCATGTGATCAATGATATGTCTATTGTTACGTATGATTTTCGCTATTCTACTTCTACTAGTCGTCGATAGAAAAATCTAAGATGTCAAAATAAGTATTATTTTCAAATGGATATTTCATCGTTTTTGATTTCATGAACTTCGAAAATAATAAAAAGGTGCTCTAGATATAACATAAAATGTAGGGGTGTAAACGAGCCGAGCCAAACCCGAGCTCGACCAGGCTCGAGCTCGGCTCGTTAGGTTTTTATGAAGCTCGAGCTCGAGCTCGGCTCGGTTCGAGCCTACTTCTTTGAGCTCGAGCTCGGCTCGCTATTAAAACCCAAAGCTCGAGCTCGGCTCGAATCGGCACGAACTATTTTGAGAACAACCTTAAATGAGCTAAAAGCTCGACTCGAACTCACTTCAACATCGCTTAAACAAGGCAAAGCTCGGCTCGAGCTCGGCTCATCAATGTTATCATCATTATTAATATATTATATATAAAAAATTAAAATTTTGTATGGGCTCGTTTAGGCTCGCGAGCCTAAACAAGCTTTGTATTTCAGGCTCGAGCTCGGGCTCGATAACAAAACGAGCTCTATTTCGGGCTCGATAAAATGCAACTTAGTGGTAGAAATGTAAATATATGTGGTTATGCAATGAAGATGGGTTAAATTAGATGACATAGTGTCCAGTGACGGACCCAAGATTTGCATTCACGGAGACGATACGGAGGCTTTGTCGACATTAGTGTCATCACTGGAAGTCTGGAATGGGTTACAAACTCACGGTGAAAAGAAAATGAAATGATTCAATTTTTCAATCAATGATTGGATTTGCTATTCAAAATTTTATTTTCGGTAGAACTGGATTTGTTATTCAAAAGGGGTTGCGGCGCAGCTTGTTGCCCGTTTACTTGCCGTCCTTATATAATTTTTCTATCGTTAATATAAATTAAACTATAAAATTGTTTTGATCCATTTGTTGAACCGTTCGTTGTCCATTCACCCCAAATCCAGAGGCCTTCACATTATTGGATATTGGCCCAATAAGTAAGCTACTTATTATTGGTTCTAATGAAAAGTTGGGCTAAAAGCCCAGAGGGCTTTTTAATCCATAATGATCTGGGCCCGAACCTTCATTTGGAATAACAAACCCTCATTTTTTCTTTTTCTAATCCATGCTGATCTGGCATAATAATCTAGCGCTCTAACTTTCCTCCCAGAATGGACGGTTTTGTAAAGAAATGAAGATTTTTAATTTTTTTAACGGCCAACAAATTTTTTTAATAACCACCGTGTCGGTCAACAAAAAAATGTTAACACAACACGCTTATATCCACCAAAATAGAAACAAAAGAATTAAAACGATTACACGCATAGCTACTAAATTGAAGTTGCACAAATCTTCCCACGAAACAGAAATGAAGATTTTTAATAATCTTTACCTCCCAAAATGTAATTCCCTTCGAGAAGTTTGAAACACGAAATTATAATAAGACCACCCGTAGTGGGACGGTATTTTAAAAAAAAATTGAAAAAAAAACGCTCGAAAACTCCCCCCCCCCCCCCCCCATTACATGGGGCGTTTTTTTATAAAAAAAAAATTCAAAAATTTGAGTTTGGCGTTTTTATGATAACGCTGAAAGGAGATGACTGGACTAATGCATGGGCCAATGGGAGTGGTCCCATACTGGAAGGTTTGACTGGCCAATTATTAAGTAGTTTGTTTGTTTTTTTTTTTTTTTTTTTTTGTTTAATGATTGGAAGGGACATTTTTTGGCATTATTTCCACTACGTCACTTTTGCAATAACGCTCCATGCTGACTGAACTGCCACGTGTCGGATAATGCCCTATGGTGGGGGCATTATTTTTCTTAACCACTACACATGGTCTAAACACCGGAACACAATGTCAATCCAAAACATGAAGATTTTAATAATCTTCCGACTGTAACTTTCATTTTCCTTTCTTTTATCCGCTTAGTTTCATTTCCTCTTTTTTCTTCTAATTCTTTTTCCCTTATTTTCCTTTGTTTATTAAACTCATGAACACAACGAAGTCCGAGGTGGAAAAGAGAAGGAGGTTGCCCATCGTCCGGTGCGATGCGGCTGCTAGAATGATTAACCTTTTAAGTTGTTATTTTTCATTGATTAATTTTTGGACGGGTATGACGAGTAAAGTGATGAGGCGATCTGTAAAGTGATCGACTTTATTATAAAACATAATTCAAGACTACAGTGAATGATATCATTTTTAATAACTATTAGTGGCAATTAATTATAATTATATATATATATATATATATATATATATATATATATATATATATATTAAACCCATTAAGTCTAACCGTTTTTCAAATCATTCATGGCCCTTAGATCTTGCTGAGATTAAATCCTGTCCATTTAAACTAGCAAACATAACTGCTACCAGCGGCGGTTCAGAGAAGTTACCTGGTAGTTTCCGGTGGTGGTTTGGTTCCATACATTTCTGACCCATGATCTGGTGGTTTTGCTCCATTATTTCTGCCCCATTATCTACCTGCAACCGATAAATGTGGAGGTTTTTCAAAATAACAAAAGCCACGATAAATGTGGAAGTTATTTTCAGCAAATCTCAAATGTATTTTTAGCTGGAAGTTACCTCCGAATCTCTCTTATAAATGGTTTTTATTCAGTTTTTACTTTTCCTAAAAAAAAAGGCCATGTTCTCCACATTCCTATATTTTAGTTCATTTGCAGTTATTTTAAGAGTTTATAAATACTGAAACCTGACCGTAAAATAGGACATCCTGCTTTATTTCTTTACCTTCTGTCAATTATCATTTAGATTAGATATAATTAGATATAATTGAGGAGATTATGTCGCTGAACATGGAACATCAGATTGAAAATGCAACAATGGAGCAGCAGATTGAAGATGCATCAATGGAGCAGCAGATTGAAGATGCAACAATGGATAAAGATGTTATAGTAAGCTTCATACATACCTGTTTATTGCGGCTGGTTGTAAACTCTACCTTTTTTTTTCTTTCAGGTTGCATCAATGGACAATTCCTTCCTTCGCCCAATCGTGTGTAAACCTGCATATGAATCGGAGAAGGTAAGTAGGACCTTTATAATCAATTTAATATCTTTTTATACCTATGATTTTGTTGTTATAATTTATCATGTTCTCATTTATTATTGTGTAAAAAACAGGAAATTGATGACGTGGAGTTTGAGCCATTGAATGGTGCTCACAAAGACGTTCCATCCAGGCTCGTGGATAGCCAGCAAGCAATCATCTCTGAATCTTTCTATGAATTGGCAAAAGTATACTCGTTTTACTAAATTTAATTTTGTACACGTATTAATATACTATTCTTCTCATGACTTACATGTATTTTTAGGTTTGCAAGTTTAAGAGAATCAACAAAAGGACAAATGCTTTAAAGACTTGGAAGTGGGATGAAGTCATACAAATTGATAGTGAAACCGAAGATGAAGAAGAGGATGCTTCACCTGTGATAAAAAGAGTTAAGCATGCTTATGTTGTTGAATCAAATGTTGTTGGGTAGAAACGGCAATGTTTTTAAGGGGTCTTGTAGTGGTGTTAGAAATTCTAGGTTGTAATTTTTGTGTTTTTCCTTTGCTAGGCTGGACCATGTGGCTGTATCTTTTATTGTATTGAATGAAATGGCTTTGTTTTGATGTTTAAACCATTTACGGTTTTATTGGCTGATACTTACATGAATATGATGTGTCTTCCATCCATTTTTTGTATTAGATTTATAACAAAAAAAAAAACAGTTTTTATTGTTCAACATATGTAATATTCAGGATTATAACATGTTTTCCAAATGTGGATGAAATATTAAAGCTTTATCTGGAGCAACAGTCGAATAAGGATGGCAGGTTTCGTCTCTCTTTCCTGCATGCACTTTGCCAATCCTTATTATTATTATTATTATTATTATTATTATTATTATTATTATTATTATTATTATTATTATTATAATTTATAATGTGGATGAAATATTAAAGCTTTATCTGGACCAAAAGTGATTTTATGTGACAGATCACCTATGCTTGAAACCATTAGTTTTTATGTGACAGATCACCTATGCTTGAGACCAGTAGTTTTAGTATTATATAAAAGTGATTTTATCCCGTCATTGGTTTGCCTAAATAGTAATATACAGGATTATAATTAAGATAATGTAACATCAAAGACATTCCATCCAGGCTCGTGGATAGCCAGCAAGCATTTAAATTTCTTGATTTAGTGGAGGATCAGACTTGAATTTAGAGGTGGCTGACCATAGATAATTTTACGTCCCGCTTGCGGTATGCGCATATAATGTACATAGATTAGTTGTTGCAAGTACTTTATTCTTGGCTAATTTCACAAGTTTTATGATTGATGTATTCATATTTAGGGGTTATACACCTGGTAAACGTTGTTTAGAGGCTGTGTTTTCATACCCACTTCGATTTTGAAGAACTAATGCACATTGTTATTTTCATGTAAGATAACCGACTAACCAACCCATCACTCCACTAACCCCATGATTTCGCTAACTACATGGTAGTTTAAATCCTAAGTCATGTTTTGATTACTGTTTCCTACAAGCAGTTATTTTCTTAAAGATAACCGATAAACCAACCCATCACTCCACTAATCCCATGACTCCACTAACTACCGGGTAGTTTACAACACAAGAGATGTTTTGATTGCAATTTCCTACAAGTAGTTTGTCTTTCAGCCTATATAATAGGGACCCCCTTCACAACCCCAAAAAATAATAATACCTACGATTAAAAGTATGGACGAAAACACAAATAAAACAAGTGATCGATCTGTCAATGTAATATGCATCTAATACTTATCTTGCTTTTACATTAATGTTTGTGTCGTCTATTTACATGAAATAATTTGGGTCTACTATTTCTAATTCTTTCTTTTAGGTTGTGAAAACTAACTCTGCCGTTGAGGACCTGCAACAGATGTTGATCTCCCAGCCAAATGAACAAGCAAATGTTTATTTCAATCATCTTATCAGTTTTTACTTATTATCCTCAAATTAATTTATTATTTCTTTCTACTTAATTTCAGTCATGTAGTGACAGTGTAGAGATTATTTCATTCGGCCCATTTAGTCCTTACAAATCACATTTAGCTCGTGAGTTCAGTGCCGAGGTAATACATGATAAATACATAATTATTTTTAGTTTTATTTCTCCTGTTAGAGTATTAGCACAGCTACATTCAACTTATTTTGGTTATTCAGATGCGAGAGTTTGAGAAGCAGCGAAAACGAAGTAGAAACTTGCTAGATTGGAAATGGGATGACGTTGTAGAAATCAGCAGCTCTAAAGAAGAAATTGAGTTTTTTTATATGACTAGCAATGTTGACGAGAATGAGGTTTCCACACCGTATGATGATGAGTATGTTGAGCCTGAAGGTGAATTTGATGATACTGCTGATTCGCTGGAAACTTTCAATAAGAATCTGAAGATTCCAACAGTTAAAATTCACAGTCGCTCTCGGGTTGTTCGTCTTTGAATTTACTGTTTTTTTGTTTTTTCGTGTTTTGTTTACTATGTTGTCTATGCATCTTTAGTGTGTTCTCTTTCATTATAATTTTTGGATTATGTCTATTTATAAGTTTTGGATTATGTTTATTTAGCTTCAGTTCCCAAACGCACCAAATAAGGTCATGTGTGGAGTTATGATGGATGTAACAAAATGAAGATAATGGTATAAACAACCCGATTCAATTACTACTGATATATTTGGTGTTGTCATGCTCGATATACAAATACAGAGTTTCTCCATTCAATTTCATGTCAAGCCTATCGATGCCCTTGATTTCAATAAGTTTTAGATTTATGTAGAGTGACACAGTTCATCTACGACTCATATAAGTTTTCAAACTAAAAGTAATATCAACACGATTGAGTAGATGATAGGGTTCATTAATGTTTCAGCCACGTGACAATCCATGTAATCTAAGTTATTGGTTACCCTTCATAAATTGATAACAATTCTTCTCATACTTTTAGTTTTTAAGAGTTTTGGCCTATATTATATGGCTTAATTCTAGACGAATACACACAGGGACGATCAATTTGAAACACTATATATTATCCGAACATGTGGAACAAAAAAACAAACCATTATTTTTCCAATGTTCGAAAATTAAAAATAGTGGTTAGTTTATAAATATAAAAATTAAAATTATAGATTAGTGGAATTTAAAATGTGGTGATGCTACCTAGGTGTTTTGAGCCAACATGGGTTAGTTTATGGAGCCCCAATTGATCAGATTTTGCTGTATACGCGTTTTCTTTGCCCCTAACCCACTGCTATCAGTAACTACCCTATCCCACTTTTTATTTTATCGATTTTCAAAAGTTTTAGATTTCAAAATTTTTATACCTTCTTCTCCATCAAGAATACCCACCTGCCCATAATCTCTCCTCCTAACCTACCCACCTCCCATAATCTCTCCTTATAACCTACCCACCTCCCCACAACCTCTCATCACAACCTACCCACCATCCCACAATCTCTCTTCATAACCTACAGTTATTAACTATACCCTATTCTATTGTTTTATATCTCTTTCATCATCTAAAAAATTTCCATCTCAATGTCAATGTATAACAAGCTACACAATTTACTAGCAAATGGCGCCAAAAAAGAAGAACTCGTAGGTTTCCCTCTTTGTAATATAATATGCCTTGACATGCAGCAATACAATGTCCATGTATCTTCACGCAAACATCTTGATAGGGTACATCTACTTGAAAAATCTTTCATTTTATATTTCATTCGTACATAATTTAACGTTTCATTCATATTTTGATGCGACAGGTAGACAAAGCTACTTTTCCTTTCATCGATCTTCATTGTGGTTTGTGCAACATTTTTTGTACAAGTTCTATGCAACTTGACGCTCATTTGAGAGGGAAGAAGCATGCAAAGATGATGGTGCAAGGGGCAAGGGATGATATCATGGAAGGTGAAAGTGATGTTAATGAGATTACTGAAGAGCATGTCGCGGTTGAAGAGCATGTTGCAGCTGAAGAGAATGTTGGGGCAGAAGAGAATGTCAGGTCTGAAGAGAATGTGGGGGCTGAAGAGAATGTTGGGGTTGTAGAGAATGGTGGGGGTGTAGAGAATGTCGGGGCTGAAGAGAATGTTGGGGTTGTAGAGAATGTCGGGGTTGAGGAAAATGTCGGGGCTGAAGAAAATGTCGGGGCTTTAAACAATGATGGGGGTCACGGTCAGGGTGATGCCGGTGCTGCTGGTGCTGGTCAAGCCTGTATGGGGTGCCAAATTTATGTTAATTTGCCTCTAATGATGTCGTTTTGTGGCGAGTGCTACCGTCTTTTTAGAAGCAATTATTATTAGGTTTTTCATTTACCTTATGTTTTTATTTCTTTTGGACTCTGTTTCTCAATAGAGTTTAGTAACGTTAGGGTACTTGATTTTCGTATTGCGTGTTTTCGTCTTCTATGTAAACTATGGTATTATCTTTCCTTTGGATTTATATTACGTTGCGTTGCGATATTTGTGTGTTTTTATTTTAGTATACAAAAATCATTGATGTTTATGATATTATAAAAGGGGGAACTGAATACGGTGATGGTAAACGTGTAACCTTACAAGAAAACCCAATCAAAAGTACGTCGTTTTGATTAAAAATGCCTTTTAATCCAATAAAAAACACTTCGATACTGATATACATATTTAAAAGATCTCATCCCTTTAGTGTTGTTAGTCTGCTGTTCAATTTACAAAATTACTTTTGAACTTCCATCTTCGTCGTCTTTTTAAACATATCACAGTAAACATTCTGTCTATGACTTTTCTTAAACACATTTACTGTGAATTAAAAAATAGTTTAATAAGGTATAAAATCATACCGAAAGTCTTCTTTCAACAAAGACTCGAAATTTAATGTTACATATTTTTAATTCTAAAACAATTTAGCTAATTAAGGAATTTTTAATCAAAACGACGTATTTTTGGATTATTTTTGTTTTAAGTTTCAGCGTCTAACATCACCGTATTTACTTTCCGCATTATAAAATCGCATTGTTTTTACCTGCTGTGAAGATTTACAATGTGAATACCTAACAGTCATAATATTTTATGATAAACTCTAACCTCTATTTAAAACAATTGTTAAAAGTACATTCAGAAATAACAGTTAAAATTCATTGCCGGTCCCCCTAACCTGGCCACAATGATGCCTAAACAGAATATGCAGTCCATTTGATAAAATATGTGGTTTTCGTATACTTACATTATAGCTGAGCAAGGCTCTTGTCTTTTAAAGCTCCTCATTGCAAAACCAACCAGCCGTATCAAAGGTCCAGACCCAATTCTTTATGGCCATTTAGCATAAATTCTCCAATGCAACTTAAGAAGTTACAAAACAGGGATTAGTTTTTTTTTAAATTTGGTAATTCAAACATTTAAATAACTTCTATATTTATGATTCCACTCTCCATTATTACCTAATTTTTGTTAATAAAAAACTTTCCTTCATATAATATGTCTTTTCACAAAAAACATTTGATCTATCCCAACTGTTGCATTCAAAAGGTATGTATTGTTTAGTGTTTTCATAATTGTGTTTTACCATTGTTAACCACTTCGTTGATCAATTATTATCTAATCCTTAGGTTTAACTCTCTTAAGAGACAATTAATCGAGTTCAGCAATTCAATCTACGGTTTTATTCCTGCTAATCAACAGGTATGTTAAAATCTCTCTGTGTTATCTATTCGTTTATGGTCATTTAAAGTATTATGAATCTTTTTTTATCTTTAATGTTCAACTGTGTTACTGTTGCAATAATATGAAACTGAGTGTTAATTTTGTAGACTCATCTTTATCGAATATAAAACGTAATCTATAGTTTAGAATTTAGAACTAAGTATGTGCCAAAGACTCAATATAGAACATATCAAATGAAAGTCTAACCTCTGATCAAATCAATTTTTAAAATTCGAAACCTATTCACAAAAAACAGAAGGATTGTAGGTTACATGTCATCCGTGTTTCTACTTTATGCTTTGTGATGTTCATTTGGTAGGGACTCTTATAGAGGTTAAAATAACCATTCTTTTGCCCTGCACCGTTAGCATAAAACCGTTAGTAACGCTTACCATAAATCAAATACAGTTGCAATATTCAGTTAGAAATCAAACATTCAGATATACACATAGAATTAGGTTAACACAAAAACTTAGAA
Source organism: Helianthus tuberosus (assembly GCA_030545235.1). Taxonomy (NCBI): domain Eukaryota; kingdom Viridiplantae; phylum Streptophyta; class Magnoliopsida; order Asterales; family Asteraceae; genus Helianthus; species Helianthus tuberosus. Next base: position 197,214,216 of record CM060400.1, read on the forward strand.
TCGCGGTTAGAATCATAGCTGAAAAGGGAAATCATTATCGCTCTTGTGTAATTCTGTTGTGACTGCAAAAATCACTATTTGATTTGTATTAATATTAACTGCAGTGAATGCTTCTCATGGATAGTCTGCATCCAGTTAGAAAGAAATTACATATGAGACGCCATGCACACAGTAGGACGTGCATCGATGATATTGGTATTGATATACTTGTGTCTCATATATTAATCAGGCTTCCGGCAAGGTGTGTGGGTCGGTGTAGGTGTGTGTGCAGGGAATGGCTTTCTTTACTATCGACGCAACAATTTGCTGTCACGCATTGTCGCCACATATCGACTACCTACGACCAAAAGTTCATATTAATCGGATCGCTATCGGGTTACGTTTATCCTGTTGTTTTTGACCATTTAAGTCGTTCCTCAAAAAACTGTACTTTCACTTCCATTCGAACGTTCTTCGTGTCATGTACGGATTCTTGCGAGTTTTGAAGGATTATTATGTATTTGTTTGTGCGATACCGGTGAGATGCTTATTTGGAACCCACTAACACAGGTGTATAAAACGGTGGCTAACTCAAAAATTCGTGGTTTATGCAACCCACGACTGGATGCTGTTGGTTTTTATGTAGATTCTTCGAATGGGTACATGCTTTTACATTTAAAGCGTTTTGGTGGTAAAATGTGGCTTTATATATATTCATTGAGGCGTGACTTGTGGCGGAAAGTAGGTTTTCTTAACGAACAGAAGTATTTCAAAAAGAAGCTTAAATGGTCTAACGGAACTTTCTGCAAAGGTATTGTTTATTTTACGGTTGACTTCATCAAAAATCATTTTCACTCGGGAAGCATGCTACTTGGTTTTGATGTGAAGTTGGAAAATTTAATAAGATACGCTATCCAAACGTTCCACATGATGACTTGGAAGGCCATTTATTCCTTATACATAACAATCTGCACATATTTCTTACTCACGGGATGCCTTTTTGGTCAGTGGATTTGTGGAGGTTGGACGGTGACAGTTGGATTAAAGTGTGGGGTTTTCCTCCAATTCGGCCGATTCTTTTAGGGTGCACGATTACATACGTGATTAGTACTGGCAAGTTTCTTGTCGTAGGCGATTATGGAGACGTTAATGAACTAGACATAACTTTAAGTGGCGAAGATTGTTACTATCCTGTGTTAGGTTGCTATTCGAGGTTGGCAGGCGCGATATTCACGGAAACTCTGGTGTCACCAAATATGTAGCTCTGTTACGTGTTTTGTTTTTCTATTTTCACGTTACCGTTTGTTAACTTATTTCGTTTTCTTAGGCGTGCATTCTATTTGCATTGAATTGATTATTATACATTATATGTGGTTTATTATTGGTTTTTAGTATTTGCTCAGTTGTTGTTTCATACAAGTGTAAAATCAAAACCTAGATCAGTTTACAAACAAATTATAAAATAAGAGAAAATAATTGTAAATTGTTGTTGGTCAACGAAAGGTCTGGCTCATGTTGACCAGGTTTAAAAATAAGGTTGATGGTTGAAATGTCACACTTGGAAGAAGATGGTTTAAAATTAACTTTTGATTTATATAAAATCCACCTAATATATATAATAACTATATAAGAATTAAAAGAAAAAAAAACAATAACTTGATTATCTGCTAATTACACACTATTGAAACACTAAATTCAAGTTTATTTAGTTTAGAGATAAAAAAAAAGTTTGTATTACTTAATTGAAACATTTTACAAAGTTGGTAACATTTATATGGCATTCCCCTTTATTTTTAACAAAATATAGTAATTTATTATATATCTAATAAAAATAACCACCATACCACGATATGTGGAATGTGGGTAAGCTCCTCAATTACTTCTTGATAGTGGGGGTGTAGCCATATTCCATCTTTTACGGTATGGGTAACCGATTTCAGTGGTCATACATATCGTTTTTTTATTTGTTTACCCTATACATATCAGACTGCTATTTTGTTTAGCTTTTGTCAGTTACTTCTTGGTAAGAATGGAGCATCCTCAACAGAAGAAAACCACACGAAATAGAACAAAGAAGGTCACTAAGACACTCAAACCAATGCCAAAGGTATTCTTACACCTTCTCTAACATTTATGGGGTATTAACTTATTGTGCTCAAATCTTATTTTATTTACGATGTGACACCAGGGCAACAAAGTTAAGGAAACTATTAGTGAATTGGTATGATTTTGTGTAAAACTTAATTTCACTTTTTTGTCTTAAAATTCTTTGTCTATTTTCGACTAAACCAAGTCTTTCATTTCTACTAGATTCGAAGGTGTGATCGATCCAACAAACGGGCAAGAGCTATACTAACTTGGCAATGGGATGATGTTATTGACATTAGTAGTTCTAATGAAAGTTGTGAAGTTGTTAACAACACCAGGGGTAAAGAAAATGATTTCAAGGACGAGTACGCTGATACTGCAGATTCAATCTGGTAAGTGAGGAAAAAGCCAAAGATTCCAAAGATGACTGTTTATTTTTGAATGGTAATTTAACGATGGTTTTTTTCGTTATTTGTTGAACAATGTTTTTGTTTGGTTGTTTTGGTTTCTCACTTGAACTATGTGTTTCTTTTAATTATCACTTGAAAAATGTTTTTCTTATGTTTTGCTTAGGTTTCTCCTTTGTTCAGCATGATTGATCTACTAAATCAATTTTTTTTCTTTTAGATAAAAGTAATTTTTTATCTATCAAAAAATAGAAAACACATAGTTATTACCTGTGACAGTAGATATGTTCTTCTGGCAAATTCTGCAAAAAAAATGCCTCGCCAGCCAAGCTCTTCATGTAACTGTAATTAGACAAGTATGAAATGTAAGCTTTGATTTTAGACACTCATATGGCTAATAATTTGATAAATACTACTTCAAACTTCAAATTTCAATCAACACACACTATGTTCAAAAATTTATTTCACACATCTAAGTTGCTTAAATATGCGTTTTCATAATATGTAATGCTTTAAAAGCCAGTGCTTCAATAGCCGTTTCTGTGACAAAGTTTTTTTACACAACTTTGTTTATTTCCACTGTAATTAATCATAAAACCAAAAACTCACACACGCACACACACTAAAATAGTCTATGAAAACAGAGGTTTGTTTATCTGAACATTTCAACCGTTCAGTGAGTTCAGAAATAGTCTATGAAAACAACCGTCGACAACGAACTACTTACTCACTTGTCACTAAGCTGATAAACTCAGAAACACACTCCTGAACAGTCTCCTTTGCATCCTTTGTCATTTTGACAGTAGCCGGTAACCCTTTCTTCATAATCCGACTGATATTCGCAATTGGCAAAAAACGATCATGTTCTCAAAAATTGGACGATCTCGGGCTCAGCTCCCCCCCCCCACTCCCCTCTATCGTGCCTCCCACTGCCACCTGGATAACCTGGACCCTCCGCCATCCAAACACCAAAACCCAGATTTTCAATACCACAAAATCAATTCCAACCCCATCATATTAATCAAAAGTTTTCAACAGATACAGCAAGAAGACACCATTTAAAAGCACCTTCATAAGATTTCTTTTTTAATACACATCCGTGTTTAGAGTACACAAATGAAAACCCAAACCCCTAACCAAACCCATCATCAAGATTAAAACTTTTCAACAAATACAACAACAAGACACCATTCAAAACCCCTTTGATGAGATAAATATTTTGATACACTTCGTGTTTAGAATACATCATCAAAAACCCAATACCCTAAATTTCAAAACCCACAAAACTGAAATCAAACCCATCATCAACTGCAAAACTTTCCAACAAATGCAGCAAGAAGACACCATTCGAAATGTCCTAGATGACATTAATTTTTGGATACGCATTTGTGTTTAAACACATAATAAGCTAACCCAAACACCCTCTAAGTTTTGTAAACCCTAACAAGGAAAAGAAATATGTACCTGATCACTGGGAGGATTGAAAGAAGCTTCCGTCTTTTTCGCCAATGACGACACCACAACTGACGATCGATTGTTGGTGTCCCTACCCTCCAGCAGCCCCTCTGCTACCAGATCTGCTCGCCCAAACAACCTATTTCCCTCATCTTCATCGGCGTTAAATTAACCCACCAAACACACTATCGTTACCTATTTCGACATCCCCAACCAGCATCATAGGCCGACACCCACTCCTGTCGTCATCTCTCTCTCATTAGCAGTTTCACTCTCTCCGGCCTCACTCTCTATGTATCTGAAGATGTAGTCAAAGACAATCATGACACAAAACAGGTAGTTTATCATGGTGAAGAGGGAAGACCAGAGGTGAAGCAATAATAATTCATCGTTTAAATTACAAAATTACCCCTGAGAGGCCTTTCATATTTTGTTTTGTTATTATTAGGGCAATGTTAAATAAATATTATTTGTAAATGGAAATATGAAAGTCCGACATTTGGTTATCGACGTAAGATGTCAAAAGTATTCTGAATATGTCAAAAGTAACTTCGTTAACTGTGTTATTGCATTAATATATATATTTTTATTTTATTAATGGAATTTCATATGTGAAAATTTGGGTCAATGCTTGATTTGTGTTGATTAGGCGAATGTTTATTCATCAATCAAACTTCAAGGAATGAACGTTACGGATTCAATTTCATTTTCAACCTTCCAACTTTCACATTTTACGGTAAACCAGTGGGATTATTTGCTCTCCGAAACGGGTTTCGGTTGCTATTGGTTGATATCGGCACTTTATATACCAATAAAAAGAGGTGTTTAATATTGAACAAAAAATACAAAACAAATATCAATTTTCAGCGTTTTTTTAAAATTTTTTTTTAAAAAAACGCCCCACTAAAGGGGGGTCTTAGTGGTTCTCATTTGTAGTTGACATTCGTCCAAAAGAATATTAACACATCTGTTACTGTTTAAAAAAAATGGTATCAAATTTAAATTATTTTGATAATTACCGATAATTTTAACACAAAGAGTGTGATTGAGAAAAGAAAAGGCAATACCAAACAATAAAAAAAATTCTACACATATATGATTTTTAATAAATGAACCTCCTATATATATTGTTACAAATATAAATAGAAAAATTATATTGTATGTTCACATCATCATCATGTTCCAAAACCACTCACTGAGTCAACGTTCACATTCAATTTTACCTACCTGTCTTTACTAAAACAACTCTACATCTGTCTCAAATCAAATCAAATGTTGAAAAATTCAAAAACCAAGCGAGGATCTTTACATATATGTTCTGAAAATCGTTTGAATCGTTATAGATCAGTGTTTTCAACAAAGTGGGTGGTGATGGTAGGCGGTCCAACTTCAGTCGGCGGCCGCTTTGAAGTTGTTGTTCAATTCGTTACCAAAATCAAACGATTCAAGCAATGATGGTGGATTCTATACCTAGATAATCGGATGTGGTAAGTAAGTCGGATAGATATGGTCAGGGGTGGCGTTGGGGGTGGGGTAGGAGGATGACCGGCGATGGCCAGTGATTTTGAAGGGCACATTTTTAATGGTGGAACTGCAGTGTATTTGCCTGATTTTTTTTATATGTTCAAGATCAGACCTGCAAGAATGAGAAGCTGGGTGTATGGTGTGAAGAAGATGATGATATCAGGGTAAATCAAGGGTAATTTTGTCATTAAACAATCCAATAAAAAAACTGTAAGTATACAAATTTTTCGATTTTAGGGGTCGTTGATATCAGGGACGGCCTAGGCAAACTGCCATGTAGAAAGCAAAGAGGGAAGACCAGGACATCCGCACTGACCACCGATGATCATTTTTAAGGTATGTATAATAAGTATACAAATTCATTACAATTTAGCCTTTTCAGCTTTTCACTTTTTGTACTTAATCACCTCATTCGAAACCACCTGTGAAGACACTTGACTTGCAGTTGTGTTTTTAAGGTCCTCATCATTGAAAACCCACTCCCCATGTAAAGAAGTTACAAAACAGGTTTTTTTTTAAACAAGTTGGTTATTCAGACATTTAATTAACTTCTATGTTTATGGTTCCACTCCCCATTATCTCCTATTTTTTTGGTAATCAAAAAGTTTCCTGCATATAATTTTTATTTTCAGAAAAAAAAAATACATTGATCTATTCCAAGTGTTGCTTTGAAAAAGTATATATTATTTAGTGTTTTCATAATCGTGTTTTAGTATTGTTAACCCCTTCGTTAATCAGTTATTGTGTAATCTTAGGTTGAATTCACTTAAGTGCCGGTTCATCAAGTTCCACAATTCAATCTACACTTTTCCTGCTAATCAACAGGTATGATAATATCTCTTGCGTTATCTGTTCGTCTAGTTTGATTTAAAGTATCATTATATGAACTCATAAAAGTAGTAAATAGCTTATATATTTGATTTGTTGCATTCATTCATCAATCATATCTTTTAGTTGGATACACACGTGTTTAAAAATACTTATGTCATTATGATATTCGTACTTAGGATTAGGATTAGGATTCGGATTATGATGGTCAGGTCTTTGTTTTATATTATACGTGATAAAACTTAAGAAAGTTAGATAAAATGAAGTGGATATGATGCTGGACATGTGGCGAAAGAAGGTATGAATTGGATAAGTTGCCTGATACATGGTGAAACAAGGTATATAAGTTAAGTCTGTGCCATATATCAATATGACTAATGAAGGTAAATGATAGGTTTTGTTACACAAATGTAACAAATGTTCGTTTATCATAGTTAGTCCGATACATGCTATCTCACAATACATATATTTTCTGCTCACAAGGAGAACTAGAAGTTACGAGACGAATGGGTCGTCCTCGCTTACGAGATCGGCCACTTTCTTTGCATAATGACAACACACCTTCACAAATTCGTCATCGTGCTGGTGGTAGAAGTGCAATAAGCCCTTTAACTCCAGTAACTTCTGCAGTACCATCTCCCTCAAGCTGTATCAGTTTGAATTCAAACGTTCCTGTATGTACTCCTCAAAACCAAATGCGAAATGGTGCATATGGCCAGTATCAAGATGAAAACACACAAGGTAACGTTTTTACCATTATCTAACTTTTTTTTTCATATTTTTTATGCTGATTTCGCAATTTTATCATCACTTATACTTTGATCATTCTTATTGAAGGTCATGTTCAATCGTACTGGGATTGTGGTGATGCAGATCATGTATGTTCGCATTGTGATGCAATGGTGTGGTATGCGGAACGAACTCTGAAACATTTTGCGCCGTCTGTTCCTAGATTCAGCTTATGTTGCGGTGAGGGGAATGTCATTTTACCTTTACTTATGAATCCTCCGCAGCCATTGCTAAGTTTACTGAATCGCAATTCTGAGCCACGGTCATCAGTTTATAGAGACCATATCAAAGTTTTTTATTCAATTTTTTCGATGACGTCAACCAGTGGGAGAGTATGTTCGGAATTAAACGATAGTCGTGGTCCGTATGCCTTTCGCTTGAATGGACACAACCATCATAGAATTGGCTCTCTGCTTCCAACTCATGATGATGGTCGGCCTAGATTTGCACAATTATATATTTATGACACGGCCCATGAAATTGATAATCGCTTTTATGTTTTAAGAAACTGTGTTCCATCATCTTCTGATGAATCCATTTTTCGTTCGTTGGTGGTTGACTTGCTGGCCATGCTTGATGAAAATAATGTATTAGTACAAGCGTTTAGGATGGCTAGGGAAAGGTTTGATGATTCGTGTAGGAAACCAGTTAGACTTCGCTTGCTTGGCACACGAAATACACAGGTTCGTCAATATAATTTACCTACAGCTTCCGAAGTGGCTGCATTAATTCCAAGTGATGGTAATCCGTCTGACTCGCGTGACATCCTTATTCAAGAGCGAAATACTTATACTACAAAACGCATTTCGGAGTTGCGCCCAAGTTACATGTCTTTGCAATATCCGTTGCTCTTTCCTTATGGGGAGGATGGGTACCATCCAAACATTCCCTTATCACGTAATACGTCAGCAAGGAGGAAAAGCATATCTTTAAGGGAATACTATCGGTATCGTTTACATGTTAGGGATACTGAAGCTAGAACGTTGCACTTATCTGGCCGTTTGTTTCAGACGTATGTCGTTGATGCTTATAGTGCTATTCTGGAGAGTGAATTAGATTGGTATAGGCGAAACCAAGCTACGATTCGTTCAGATCTATATAACGGATTGTATGATCATGTATGTAATGGAGAAACAACGTGTGAGTTTGTTGGACGCAGGGTTATTCTACCAGCGTCATTTACCGGGGGGCAAGGTATATGCTACAACAATATCAAGATGCAATGGCGATTTGCCGTTGGGCTGGGACACCAGATCTTTTTATTACCATGACTTGCAACCCGAGATGGCCTGAAGTTAACCGTCACATTAGTGCTACCATACCTGGGCAGACATCATCAGATAGACCAGACATTCTTGCACGCGTTTTTAAAATTCGGCTTGATGAGCTCATTAAAGATATAAGGAAAAAAATCATTTTGGCAAGACTAAGGCTGGTATGTTAGTTATCTTTTAATTCTACATTCTTTAATTTAACATATATTTCATTATTCATAACTAAAAAATATGTTTTTCTTAATTTGTAGTTATTTACACAATTGAATTCCAAAAACGTGGACTTCCGCATTGTCATGCTTTGCTTTTTCTAGAACCTGCGGATAAGATTGGTACAACAGAAGATATTGATAGATATATATCCGCTGAACTTCATTCTGAATTGCAAGATCCGACTGCTTTTGCGGTTATTAGCAAGCAAATGATGCATAGACCATGTGGTGAACTAAATCCATCCAGTCCTTGTATGCATAATCAAAAATGTACGAAAGGGTATCCAAAGAACTATTGTGATGAAACATTTATAAGAAATGATGGGTGGCCCTGTTATAAAAGGCCTAACAATTCAAGAACAGTCAGGGTTGGTAGTCAAGATATTAGGCTTGATAATCGATATGTGGTTCCTTATAACCGTGACCTACTTGTCAAATATGGTTGCCATATAAATGTGGAGTGGTGTAACCAGGGTATGTTGGTTAAGTACTTATTCACGTATCTTAACAAAAGACCAGATCGTGCGACTGCTGTCTTGGAAGGTCCTAACAGTAGAACGTCATTTGCATCGTTGTTACGAAATGAAAATGAAATTGAAGAATATATGTAACACCCCAAATTTCGTATATCATATGATAAAAATTCTAATCGCAGTATTTTGACGAAAAAGAAATGGTAAATATAAATTTTTACCATTTGTAAAGTTTTATAAGTTTTAGTAAAATCTAGATTTTATGTATACATGAAAGGTAACTAAGTTAGTATGTAAATGGGAAGAAAGTGGGATGTTCTAAATGAATGAGGGGGTAGAAATGAAAATTGTGAAATTAAAACACTTAATAAAAAAAAGGTCAGTATTTGGGTTCTGGGGGCGTGCGATCGAGAGAGGGAAAGAGCAGAAGAATCAAAACCCTAACAACACAAAATCCATCAAATTGAAAGGGAAATTGAAGGTTAATCGTATGCATGAGCTAGGAATGTTAATCACTTGAGTATCTCCAACATCAAGTAAGTTGAAATTTGTGATTTAGTGATGTTTGATTTGGTGGGTTTTGTGTAATCCGTGAATGTATGTAAAAATATTGATGATTGAACGTTATAATTAGTCCATAAGACTTGAATGAAGTATGAAATTCGAATTATATTGATGTTTTCATGTAAACCCATTTATGTATGAAACCCACATGAAATTTATGATGCTTTTGAAGTAATGATAGATGTAGTATGATATATGAACTTGAATTATGCAAATTGGTGTTAAAGAAAACTGAATATTCGATGAATTTATGTGTTTATGATGTATTGCCATGATTTTAGAAAGACTTAGTAGGAAAGTGCTTAATATGCTTATACATTGTGCTAGTTAAGTAGTACGCACATAAGGTGTTCGATGAAATGTTTGAGTTGAATTGGTTATGTATGAACAAGAGGGATTGAAGTATTGATGATCTAATGATGGTATGAAAAATAAATGTGAATAATGAACGTTATGGTAAATGATGTAAATGTGCATAAGTGATGTATAACGCGAAAGCTAAACGCGTATGTAATGCACTTTATAGGGTCGAAGAAAGGAGGAGAATCAAACTAAGCAAAGGCAATAGGAGCGCACGACTCCGGTAAGTTCTTATGAACTTCGCTTATGTAGAAAGTAGAATTTTATGTTAGTTCTCTTGTAAATAATTATTTGATGTTTTATGTGGGAATCATTAGTAAAAATGCCTTATTACGAATTGATAGTGGAAAAAGGAGAAAAAGTATGTTGACGACCCGTGCAAATGGGTCTAAAGTATGAAAATGATGTTATTCTGGATGATGTATTAAACGGGTCAAATAGGATGAAGTTGTTATGAAGTTAAGGTAACTAGATGTTGACTTTTGTACGTCAAACTAGTGGAGAATATTAAACAAGAAAGTAGAAATATGCATGATCCGTGAGAACGGGTCGGATGAAATATGATGATTTTATGGTGATGGAAGATAAATGGCATGATATTCGTTAAAGCGGTATTGTAGTATGAAAGATTCAAGTAAGATGATGTAAAGATGAAGTGACTCGGAAAAGGGTCAATTAATGCGGTAAAAAGCTAAATAAGAAATAAAAATGTATTAGTAATAATGTTTTATCCGAACTAACATGCAAGTTTATGTTATGGATGTAGGTAAATTTCATGCTTAGAATGGTGAGCTCGGATTCGAACACACCACATCATCCATTTATGCGCTTCCGGTTCAAGTTATCTTTTGAAATGGGTCAAATAATTTTTGTAATGTAAATGTAAATTTTATGTTTTAGGGTGTTTGTAAGTAGTTTGAATTTTAAAACCTTTTTGGATAGTTCGGACATAACCCTTGTGTTAAGTCTTGTATGGTCACAAATTTTATTTCTTTTGAAAAAGTGTCGTAGAAGTTTATTTGAATGATGTTTTTTAAAAGCAGGGGAATTGTTTATAGTACGAACGGGTCATGCCCAATTTTCGTTAAAAATAGTATATCATTATTTGTATTTTCGAATGAAAAAAAAATGGGCGTTACAAGTTGGTATCAGAGCCGAGGTTTGAGGGATTCAAGTATTAGAGTTAAAATACTTGAACTCAAACCGAAAGCTCTAATGAAGGTGTGTTCGTTCCGAAGCGCTATGCAAGTAATTAAATTGTAAATTTGATTATGCTTATAGTTAGGAATAAAAAGGGAATTATAGGATTTCGTTTATAAACTGAGTTTTAAGGTAAATGATGATGTTAAACGGGTTCGTGTTTAAATTACGGACACGTAGGAAAAAGAATCGAGTAAAACGGACTAGTAGAACTATAGATATGGAGTTTTAAAGTTAGTATTTTTAGAAAGGGTTAGAGTTGGGCAGATGCAGCAACCGAGACCGAACACTCTGTGAAAAAGGGGGCGTCGCGCTGCGCGACACCCAATTGAAATCACCGTCGCATCGCGCGACAGCGGTCGCGGCCCGCGATAGCTAGAGGGCTATCCTTCGCGGTTCCCGAGGACTCCAAATGCTGGCAAATTTTTTTAATTTGTTTGTTTTGAATGCGGGACTTGTTTTAAACGGTTTCTAAGGCCTCGTAACCAATGTTTAAGGTAATTTTGATATTAAGAATGATGAGGGAAAGTATACATGAAGGATGAAAAGGTAAATCGTTGTGATCATAGATTTTGATCTACACGATACGACATGATCATCGATGACGATAATGCATGAAGTATGAAATGTAAATTGATTGTAGTATGATAAAATGAGTTAATTATGATGAAGGAAAGTATGAAAAGAATTTTAATGAATGAAATGAATGTTTTATGTAGATGGCGAACAATGTAAACGTGAATGATAATGAAACCATGAATATAAGTTGACTAACACGAAGGCTATTAGTTAAAAAACAAGGAATAAGAAGTAAGTGTAAGAATGAATGTAGGTTTTGATTAACATGTCTAGAATGTTCGTAATAAAGGAAAGTATGGTTTTATGACCTACGGAAATGAATTATTGAAAGCAAATAATGCATGAATGATAAAGAAAAGAATGATACGGTATCTAATAAAGTATGTAATTGTAGATGGCGAATGCAGTGAGTGTAAATGATGATGATAATGATATTACCAATAATGATGGTAAAGATGATGCCCTGTGATAAACAGTACACAGTGTGGTCACAAAGTGACCGTAAACACAGGGGATGATGAATGGTATGCGGTGTGGGCATGAAGTGGCTGTCAACACCGAGGATGATGAAAGGAATGCGGTATGGTCACTAAGTGGCTATTAACACCCGGAATTATGAAATAAAAGCATGATAACCATAATTAAAATGACAAAGGTCAATAAGACGTAAGCATGATGGCATGAAGTAACATATAATGAAGTGAAAAATATATATAAAGTTAACGAAAGTGTAATAAGTAAGAGAATGAAAGTCATTGAAATTTGTTAGGCATACTAACATATTTCCTAAACTATGTTGTAGAATATTTCTTGAGGTAAAACCAATAGTTTCGTTAAGTTTTTAAAAATTCAACCTATGATAAATAGGATCCTCTAAATGTCAGCCGGGTCATGTCAAAATGTTTCGAAGTAAGAACGTATATGATTGGAAGGTTGTGAATGAAATTCTAGTTAGGTTTATCAACCCTATAATGAGAGATATGTGGTGTGGCCATAAAAGACCGTTAACACCTAGTATGAAAGAAAGGAAAGTATAAAATTTAAAGTGTTAGAATGAAATGAACGAGACCAAAGAATAACTTTTAATAAGGATCTCGGATGATATAGTAGATGGCTCGTGAAATCTAAGAAAATTGTTAATAAAATATGTTCCGAGTAGCGGACGGTGCGAGAAAGTAAGTAAGAAGGATGAGGGATTCTATTCCCCTATTAACGAAAGACATGCATGATCTGGACTATCGTGACCGATGTTGATGATGATGCCCAAGTGGAATGAAAGTTATAGTAATATGATTAAGAATGCATCAATGTAACTTAAGATGACATGGAAAGTATATGAAGTAATGAAGGTAGAAAATGCTTAAGGTAGATGACGGACGAAGGAAATACAAACGATAATAAATGACACAGTATGAAGGAATAAAAGCAATGATTACGGAAGAGGATGGTATGGTCCTAGAATGTAATGAAAGATAAGAATGATAATTACGACTAAGCTTAGAAAATATTGAACATGAAAGGATGATGGAATTCCGAGTATAGTATGATCCTAAGGATGAAAATTTTGTCAAACAAAAGTAAAGGTTAGTAGAATTGAAATTTATAAAGGAAGATATTTATGAGGAGATGCTTTTTCTCCACCTAACTAAAGATAAGTATAAACAAAACAAGTGGCACAGATAGCCTGGTTGGTCAAGCGTAATGTAGGACAAAAGAACACACACACATATATATATAAATGATGCGTATGTGAACATATGTGAGATATGTTGCCGTTGTTGTGGGAATGTGAGTAGGGATATGTTGATAGTTAATCGTCGTAGACCTAAACGGGATATACAAGTAAGAGTAAAACATACGACAAATGTGGTAACATATAATGGTATAAGTAATTATATATATACGTAGAAAGATGTTAAGATAATAAGATTATGATGAAAGAAGTATGCTCCGAACACGTTGCATATTAAGCATGTGATGATCGACTTATGAAGACTAAATGAATAATGGGCTAAGACCTAGGTGAATGATTTAAGCACTGACGAGGATAGAGATTTTTGTAAGAAATGGTAAAATGAAAACAAGTATGTCTAAAACCAGTAAGGAAGTACAAATGTGCGAATTAGTCCATACTGTAGGAATGGATTAACAAGCAACTAATAGTAATGGAGTCACTAAATGTTGAGGCCATTATATGTATACACACACACACATACTTTAGTAGCCAAAGTTTTTACGTCACAAGAGGGGGTGACTAGGAAGAATGATGATATTAATAATAGAGAAATCAAGTAATAGGCTCATCGTGAGCATTACTGTTTCTAACGGCATAGTGAAGGAACAAGTATGGTTAGTAAAATGGAAGATAAAAGTAAATGACTCATAATGCTAGCAAGTAAATTATAATCTTCATACCAATATAGGAAATAATGACGGCTCTGAATTTCTGTTTATTGTAAAGTAAGATTATTCGATGTCTTGAAATGTCATGATGGAAAGATAGTAAGAGTCGATCCGCATATCGGAAAATGGGTAGTAGAAAGAAAAGAAAAGTGAGGAACTATTAAGAAAGCGGGGTACACACTTAGTATGCCAAATTTAGAATAATTAGAAAGAACTGTATGAAAGATGTGAAAGGTTAACGTCGAAGGAAGATAAAATGAAAATATAAGAATGCGTAACTGTTAGAGGTGGAATGTTACATAAAGAGGGGTTGAGAGGAATGTAGAGTATGATGAATAATTGAATGGATATATGAATAAATCTTGCCCTCTGTCGAGTTTCCTATCGTATGTGAGGAATTATTAGAAGATAAACCTCTAAAGAAATGTTCGAGAGTTAAAGTTTGTATACGCATGATTCTTGGTCCGTATTATAAAACAACCCTACGTGGTAGAGTGTAACCTCAATTATCGAATGAATGGTTGTGCCAAGTTTTATGTAACTCATATGTGAAATGGAGTGGCATATGTAATAAGCTTATAATCTCGTATGTAGCTGAACCTAGGTAAGTATATAGATAAGAATTAACCCTTTGAGGTACAATGTTAGGTAACTGTATTAGTATTACAATTGCTAGAAGGAATGACGTACGTATGACAGCTATGGAATGTGATGACAAGTATAGATGAGTATGACACCTCAAGTGTAATATGAGTTACTCAAATGTAAGTTTTGATTACACAATCATATTGATAGCGTGATTAAAGACTTATGTTGGCCCTTTGTAACCTTGGGATAGACGGTAATGAGGTTAGGGTAAGATAGTATGTACACGATTTGTATAAACGTATACATTTAGTTGTGGTTAACCATGCAGTTATGATAGATCAACAGTGAAAGAAATATTGGTCTCGGGTAAAGATTATACATAGGTATTGGAAGAAAAGTATGAAAGGAACTATCAAGCAAGTGATATGAAAGAAATTATTTTGCTTGATATTAGCCCTGGAAGAATGGGGAGTATGTAGAAGCTAAATAGTTAGAAACTATTGAATGATGTTTGATTTGTGATATTATATGAATGAATAGGAATGAACAAGTATGAATATTATGATAATTATTTCCCCTAAATAGATATTAGAGGTATGCGGGAATGAATAATCTGACAGATAAGTTTTAAGAAATCAGCTTGAACAATTGAACGATAATCATGAAGTAATATAATATGATCACTTTGTTTCATACAAGATTGAAATACCAAATGTATTAGACAAGTTTAGAATAGTAACGACCGATTCATCACGAGGGATGATTGAATGAAAGCATGTTATCGAAGTTCGAGGTATGAAATTACGAAGGGATACAGATAAACTCGTCAGAATGTATGTATTCAGGTTTCGGGGACGAAACCTTCTTTAAGGGGGGTACACTTGTAACACCCCAAATTTCGTATATCATATGATAAAAATTCTAATCGCAGTATTTTGACGAAAAAGAAATGGTAAATATAAATTTTTACCATTTGTAAAGTTTTATAAGTTTTAGTAAAATCTAGATTTTATGTATACATGAAAGGTAACTAAGTTAGTATGTAAATGGGAAGAAAGTGGGATGTTCTAAATGAATGAGGGGGTAGAAATGTAAATTGTGAAATTAAAACACTTAATAAAAAAAAGGTCAGTATTTGGGTTCTGGGGGCGTGCGATCGAGAGAGGGAAAGAGCAGAAGAATCAAAACCCTAACAACACAAAATCCATCAAATTGAAAGGGAAATTGAAGGTTAATCGTATGCATGAACTAGGAATGTTAATCACTTGAGTATCTCCAACATCAAGTAAGTTGAAATTTGTGATTTAGTGATGTTTGATTTGGTGGGTTTTGTGTAATCCGTGAATGTATGTAAAAATATTGATGATTGAACGTTATAATTAGTCCATAAGACTTGAATGAAGTATGAAATTCGAATTATATTGATGTTTTCATGTAAACCCATTTATGTATGAAACCCACATGAAATTTATGATGCTTTTGAAGTAATGATAGATGTAGTATGATATATGAACTTGAATTATGCAAATTGGTGTTAAAGAAATCTGAATATTCGATGAATTTATGTGTTTATGATGTATTGCCATGATTTTAGAAAGACTTAGTAGGAAAGTGCTTAATATGCTTATACATTGTGCTAGTTAAGTAGTACGCACATAAGGTGTTCGATGAAATGTTTGAGTTGAATTGGTTATGTATGAACAAGAGGGATTGAAGTATTGATGATCTAATGATGGTATGAAAAATAAATGTGAATAATGAACGTTATGGTAAATGATGTAAATGTGCATAAGTGATGTATAACGCGAAAGCTAAACGCGTATGTAATGCACTTTATAGGGTCGAAGAAAGGAGGAGAATCAAACTAAGCAAAGGCAATAGGAGCGCACGACTCCGGTAAGTTCTTATGAACTTCGCTTATGTAGAAAGTAGAATTTTATGTTAGTTCTCTTGTAAATAATTATTTGATGTTTTATGTGGGAATCATTAGTAAAAATGCCTTATTACGAATTGATAGTGGAAAAAGGAGAAAAAGTATGTTGACGACCCGTGCAAATGGGTCTAAAGTATGAAAATGATGTTATTCTGGATGATGTATTAAACGGGTCAAATAGGATGAAGTTGTTATGAAGTTAAGGTAACTAGATGTTGACTTTTGTACGTCAAACTAGTGGAGAATATTAAACAAGAAAGTAGAAATATGCATGATCCGTGAGAACGGGTCGGATTATAGAAGATAAATGGCATGATATTCGTTAAAGCGGTATTGTAGTATGAAAGATTCAAGTAAGATGATGTAAAGATGAAGTAACTCGGAAAAGGGTCAATTAATGCGGTAAAAAGCTAAATAAGAAATAAAAATGTATTAGTAATAATGTTTTAACCGAACTAACATGCAAGTTTATGTTATGGATGTAAGTAAATTTCATGCCTAGAATGGCAAGCTCGGATTCGAACACACCACATCATCCATTTATGCGCTTCCGGTTCAAGTTATCTTTTGAAATGGGTCAAATAATTTTTGTAATGTAAATGTAAATTTTATGTTTTAGGGTGTTCGTAAGTAGTTTGAATTTTAAAACCTTTTTGGGTAGTTCGGACATAACCCTTGTGTTAAGTCTTGTATGATCACAAATTTTATTTCTTTTGAAAAAGTGTCGTAGAAGTTTATTTGAATGATGTTTTTTAAAAGCAGGGGAATTGTTTATAGTACGAACGGGTCATGCCCAATTTTCGTTAAAAATAGTATGTCATTATTTGTATTTTCGAATGAAAAAAAAATGGGCGTTACAATATATAAATTGTCGGTACATTTCAACGATAGAAGCGTGTTGGAAGCTGTTTTCATTTGACATGAATTACCGTTCAGTTGCGGTTGAAAGACTACCATTCCATGAAGAAGGTTGTAATAGAGTTTACTTCCGTGATGATGCTGATGTAGCACAACGATCAACATCTGCCCTTTCTAAGTTCACTGCATGGATGGAGGCAAATCGGAAATACCCAGAGGGTCGGAATTTAACCTACGTTGAGTACCCTACTAAATACACGTGGCATGAAAATGATAGGCAATGGATGCCAAGGTATGGTGGTACTACTATTGGTCGCATTTATCATGTGAATCCTTCTATGGGTGAGAAGTATTATCTCCGTTTGTTATTAAATGTTGTTCGCGGTCCACGTAGCTTCAAAGAAATTCGTACGGTTGACGGTGTCGAGTATCCAAATTATATGTTAGCTTGTAAAGCACTAA
Source organism: Helianthus tuberosus (assembly GCA_030545235.1). Taxonomy (NCBI): domain Eukaryota; kingdom Viridiplantae; phylum Streptophyta; class Magnoliopsida; order Asterales; family Asteraceae; genus Helianthus; species Helianthus tuberosus. The sequence goes on from CM060400.1 coordinate 197,232,192, forward strand.
GTTTGCTTGGAGACGATGTTGAATGGGTAGAGGCTATACGTGAAGCCTACCAGTGGAAGTTAGGGAATCAATTGCGTGAGTTGTTTGTCACAATTCTTTTATTCTGCACAGTTAGTGATCAGTCGAAGTTATTTTATGACTGTCTTGAATACTTATATGAAGATGTTGCTTTCAAACAGAGAGCACTTCTAGGTAACCAACTTGTGGTGTTCACAGATGAGGAGATACTTAACTACACGTTGCTTGAGATAAATTCAATTTTAAACAATCACAACAAATCATTGGCCGACTTTCCAACTCTACCTCAGCTTGATCCTCATTTAACGGATGATGGTTCCAATGGGTTGATTATTGCTGAAAAAACATATAATGTGCAAGAAGAAGCTGTGAAATTCAATGAGCTACATAGCGGGTTAAATGCTATTCAAAGGCAAGTGTTTGTTGCTATACTTGATTCAGTGAATAACAACAATGGCGGCGTTTTTTTTTTGTATATGGCAGCGGAGGGACAGGTAAAACGTACTTGTGGAGAACACTTATTGCTTGCCTTCGTTCACGTTGGAAAATTGTATTATCCATTGCATCGTCCGGAATTGCATCTATGTTGTTACCCGGGGGTCGTACTGCATATTCACGGTTTCGCATTCCTATAGATATTGAAAATGATTCATGTTGTTCGATCGACTACGGCAGCAACCTTGCTCAGTTAATCAACGCTGCTGATCTAATAATTTGGGACGAAGCACCTTTACAACACAGGTATGCATTTGAGGCTGTCGACCGAACCTTTAGAGATGTTTGTCGTGATAACATGGTTGACGCTCGGCATCGGGTATTTGGGGGAAAAGTTGTGGTTCTTGGAGGTGATTTTCGTCAAATTTTACCGGTTATTCCGCATGCACCACGTAGTCAGATTGTCGCGTCTGTTGTTAACAAGTCAGACACAATATGGAATGCATCTAAGGTATTTCATTTGACGACTAATATGCGCTTACACAATCCAGATATCAGCGGAGATTCGCTTGAAAAAATGAAAATGTTCAGCAATTGGATCTTGGCCATGGGGGCCGGTCGCCTGCCTACAATTTCATTGGTGGGGGAAGATAAACCCACGTGGATCAAAATGCCTAACGATCTTTTAATCCCGGTTTCTGAAAATCCGATTGGCGCAGTGGTTTCCAATACCTTTCCTGATATTATAGAGAGAGTCAATGACATTCACTATTTAAAAGAACGCTGCATTTTGTGCCCAACGAATGATGAGGTCGATAAGATCAACCTTCACGTCCTTGAAAAAATGCCAGGTGAACTTCAAGAATTGTTAAGTGCTGATGAAATATGTCAAAGCACAAACAACTATGACGAGATGTGCGCTTTGTATCCACCCGAGTTTCTTAACACCTTGAATTTTTCTGGGATTTCAAACCATAGGTTACAGTTAAAGATCGGTGCACAGGTTATTTTGATGCGCAACTTAAATTTGCAAAAGGGCTTGTGTAATGGTACACGGTTGGTGGTTACGCAAATTAGTCGGCGTGTTATTGAGGCAGTAATTATTACCGGTACACATGTTGGCGAAAAGGCATTTATTGGTAGGATCGATATGACTCAAACGAATACATGTTGGCCTTTTTCTTTTAAAAGAAGGCAGTTTCCAATAAAGGTTTGCTTTGCTATGACTATCAATAAAAGTCAAGGGCAAACTTTTAAACATGTTTGCGCGTATCTGGTAAATCCTGTCTTTACACATGGTCAACTATACGTGGTTGCATCCCGTGTCACGTCTCGTGATGGCCTAAGGTTTTACATTGACAATACTGGGGAGTGCAATAACAACCTCACAAGGAATGTTGTTTACAAAGAAGTGTTCTACAATTTACCATCTGTAGCAACACGTGGTGTAATGTAGTCGATGGTTGGTAATTGTATAGTTTTGCATAAATATGGACTATCTTCTTTTCATGGTATAAAAGGTGGTATTTTACTTTGTACTCAATATTATTGTTCTCGTCACTAATGTAATCATTTAACGTGTGTATTTGTAAATATTGTCTTCATGTTTACCATATTTGTATTTACTCATGTTTCACCAACTTTTCAGGTTTCCCATCACCATAGCATGGCTTATAATTTCATTACAGACTTACGGTGCAATCGTACTGACAACCGGAGAATAGTTGTTATGGTCTCGCGCATATGGACAACATACAACCCCAAAACAAACCGTGTTCTTTCTAACGACATCATTCTTTCAGATGAACGTGTAAGATCATATTTTTTAGACCAGGCAAACGAGGAAAAGAGGAAAAGGAGAAGAGGAAAAGAGGATATTCTTTCGATGGTTGTAGTATTTTCAAATAGGAGATGGAAAAGAGGAAAAGGAGAAGCAAACCGAAACACCATCAATATACATTGTCTTTGTCTGTTACCTTAGCGTAACCCGTCCAACGGACAGGTAACTAGTTAGTACATGGTTTAAGAATAATTACAAAAAAGAATTATTGTGAACATATTCCATTCTGTTTATTAAACAAAAGACTCATAAAATACTGGTTACTTTTAGCAAATAATAATGCTAAAGAAAAAAAAAGCTTTGTCGATGGCTTTATAGTGGCATCTTAGGGGCGGAATCATACTTTGGGACTCAATAGATCCTGAGTTCGATTTCCACAAGAGGGGTTTTCCCATATTTATTGGGTTTCTCTTGAATTGGTGTATAAGCATTATGTCTAGTGGAGATGAATATGATCAGGTGGTTCCGCTGGTGACATGATGATACTCCAGTGGTACATCAGTGATCCAAATTTGCGTTAAAAAAAAAAAGAAAAAAAAAAGCTTTAGCTAGTGGAAAAGCTCAACTCAAAGGACCTGTAACTGTGTAAGCAGCCTTTGAAAGCCCATTTGCACCCCGCACTCATTCTCTTCACCTTTTGAACTCTCCTTGGTTCAATACATTCCCTATCGACTCCCAAAATCATCTCAACAATCGATGTAGATCACTATCTTATCGAGATAAATACCACTCTGTCTAGATTCATCATCCATGTTCATAGTCTTAGAATAACTAGTATCTTCGGTCATTATTCTGGTGGTCAAGTGGTGTGCTTCACAGCCAAAAGGTCAGGAGTTCAAATCCTGCACTTTGGACAGGTATCAGTGTATTTATCTTAGAAAATCTAGGAAATGGTGTTAAAAGTGTTTTTTTTTTTTTTTTTAACTAAAAGGAATCATTTCATCTTGTTTTGAAGCAAAAACAGTTAGATGGCGGATTATTATGTGTTGTTTTTGAAGAATGTTCTGGTGGTGTCTTTAGCTATGAATATGGGGTTAATTTGGAGAATGAGGTATGAGGATGAAGAAAACTTAACACTCAGCTGGGGGAATATGCTTCATCTTCATGGCTCTGGTTTATATGCTCAGAAAAACAGCAGGATACAAGAGGAGGAGGCTCATGCTAGCAAGAAGACACAGATTCTGGCAACAACGTTGTCTCCTGATGGCTTGGAGAGTGTAGTCATCAATCTTGATCAGTAAGTGCTGCTATAGTACAATTTTTCTCAAATCTTTATCAGTGTTTTCTTTTTGTCAAATCAGAGTCAAATCTTTATCAATATTTTCTTTTTATTTAAAACTAATTGGAGTGAAGTTTTTAAATTTTACATATTAATTTTAACTATATTATTATTATTATTATTATTATTATTATTATTATTATTATTATTATTATTATTATTATTATTGTTGTTGTTGTTGTTATAATTATATGTATTATGTATATGTATATTCTTATTATGTTGCATCAGAGGCGGACCTAGGTAGAGCCTTTAGTGTGGGCACATCTCTTGAAAAAAAAAGTGTATTTTGCAGGGCAAAATCCTGATCTCACCCTTTAAAAATTTGGTTAAACCCTACTTCGCACCCCTTGAAAATATTTAGTGGCGGATCCAGCCCTGTTTTGTGGGTTCACATAAACCCACTTGGTTTGGAAAAAAATAGTAAGAATTTTGTATAATTTGGAAAAAATAGTGAGAATCTAGCAAAACGAACCCACTGAAAGAAGTTCTTAGATCCCTACTGAAAATATTGTCTGGGTCTGCCAAAGAACCGACTAGTTGATCCGGCAGTTCAGAATAAAGAAGTAAACGGCTTACAAGAACACAAAACTACAATTTTTTTTTTATAACGGTTGAGTTACTTCATACAGTAGTTGATCTATTCAATTTCATTAATTACGGTTCAGTTCGTCTATAATTAAAAAAATAATAATTTGGTTTACTTTTAACACATTTATGAATTCTGCACGAGCATCAAACACAATTTCCGTAATTGTAAAATTAAATGCAGACAACTGTTTTTCTTATACCAAACCAAACACTCCCCAAATGTGAAAGTTTATAAAAGAAAAACGGGAAACACTAACGTGCGCCATTCACATACGTTCATGTTAGAGAAGAGACAAAGACGATGTTGTGGATTCCGACGGTGGATGTCAGGGTTCGGGGGAGCCACCCCTTTTAACCTCCAAACCCGGTTCTCGGGTCTACCGTTTATGCTAACGTGCACTCTGGGTTAATGTGCGCATTGTCTTGTTGCTTTCGTTTTCACGTGTTCTTTTTGTGCTCTTTATTGCCATTACCGCCACCACCACGCCACCACTACCTCCTCCACCACCGTCCATAATCATTTTTCATTGCTTTCCTGTCAGCTTTCTTCATGCACCGAGAATATCAATAAACTAATAATATTAATGTTAGCTACATGACACTACCTTTATTTTTAGTTTTAGCCACAAACAATTTTTTTTTTACTTTTTTGTTTTACCACTAAATTTTTTTAATTTTACTTTTAATGATATCCATATCTCATCATAAACTACACAGTAATAGGTTTTACGTCTTTAATTTTTGCTTATTTTTCTGTATAAATAATATACGTCTTTAATCAAATATGTTTATTTTTCTCTTATAATTTTTGTTCGTTAGTTTTGTTTACAAAAACTAAATACGAGATATCATTTGTTTTGAAAGCAAACCGGCCCCGTACCCACCGAAAAATAATTATTTTTTTACAAAAACTAGATATATTTCCATTTATTTATTTTTTTAAAATCGGGTTGGCCCCCACCACTATAATAGTTAATATTAAAACATAACTTTCTGTTTAACGAACCATGCCTGCCACAACCGCGAGTTGCGGTGATGATGACTATTACAAGTTGGTAATCTTCGGCACATGGGGTCGCAACTAGGGGTGCAAACGAGCCGAGCTACTCGCGAACTACTCGAGCTCGGCTCGAAAAAAAGCTCGAGCTCAAGCCCGAGCCTAAAAACAAGCTCGTTTAGTAAACGAGCCCGAGCTCGAGCCGGCTCGCGAGCCTAATCGAGCTTTCTGTTTATATATTTTTTTATTAATATATTAAACATATATTTATATAATAATAATTACCATTTATATAAATATAAAAAATAACTAAATTATATGTATAATAATAATTATAATTAATATAAATTAATTAATAAATACTAAACGAGTCGAGCCCGAGCCGAGCTCGAGCTTGAAAAATTACATTCGAGCCGAGCTCGAGCTTCAGAAATATAGCTCGAATAGAGCCGAGCTCGAGCTCGAGCTTTCATATGTTAAACGAGCTCGAGCTCGAGCCTGGTCGAGCTCGGGCTCGGCTCGGCTCGTTTGCACCCCTAGTCGCAACCAACAACACCACATCATAGGTACCGGTACACCATGTCACCATTTTTTCTTGTATTTGTTACATTTTATTTCGTTTTTTGTTTTTAAACATTTATATTTTGTAGCTTCATACTGGTTTTTACCATTTGATTCGTATGCAAATTCCCCGCCGCAAAGCACGATTGAGAAATCCTAGTTAATATTAATAATAGTAAGATAATGACTTTTCATGTTTATTTAGTCAAACACTTCAAATGTCATATTGGTGTTCTTTTAAATAATAATAAGTTCTAGTAAAAAAGCACGTGTATTTGTATGGAAGTCACGAGGACTGTTTATACGACTTTTTTGTTCATGTGCTTCGTTCATGTACTAGGATTATAACTGGTTGGATTTTTGGTCAGTATTAATTCAGTTCATAACAGTACCAACTTGATACCGACACTTAGGCTACTCGGTATGGTGATGGACCATCCTTGGAGGATGATCCGCCACGTAGGCGCCACGTCATATTCCTCCCAAGGATGGTCCATCCTCCAAAACTAGAAGGTATGGTAAGATGATCCTAGTCATAGTCCTCCACCACTTTTATGTTTTTTTATTTTTTTTAATCTTCAATTTTTTATAACATTTAACAAATAAAGTAACAAAATATTTTCATAAATAATAAAACCACATTACATAAACATAAAAAAAACATAAACTTAAAAAAAATAAACTAAAAAAAACATAAACTTAAAAAAAATAAACTTGAAAAAAATAACTTAAAAATATCCTAATATATTAAAATAAGCTACTAGTCTTCGTCTTCGTCTTCCATAACATAGAAGAAATTGAAGAAATGGGAGAAGGTGAAGTCATGATAATTTTTGAGCGAGAGATGGGGTGGTAGCGGGTAAAAAATGGTATAAAATATGATGAGTTTTTTATAAAAAGGGAAGAGTGGTTTATAAAATGTGAGAGAGATGGGGTGGTAGTGGGTGAAAAGTTGTGAAAAAAATGGTTAAAGATGTGAGTATTTATAAAAATAGAAGTGAATTGGGGTATATTTTGAATTATTACCGTTTGAATATTTAATTTTAATTAGAAATTAATTTTTTTTTATTTTCAACGGTAACATTTTTGAAGGGCCCCACCACTTTTGCTTCGTCGCAAACGTCTGGAATCCGACGCGGAAGACGGGACGGGGGGGGGGGGGGGGCGGGGGGCGGCACGGTGTTCAGACCGTCGCCGAACCAAGTCGGAGCGGGGACGCCCCCCATACCGAGTAGCCTTAGCGTAGTAATCGACATCTGATTTGAATCAACTAATAACAATAAAAACAAATAGCTGCACTGGTAACGGAGTTGTTCGGTTCTTTAAGATTCCGGTATGTTAGCTAGACTCAATATAGCTTACGATACCAAATTAATATATTATTGTGAATACAACTTTGTGTCCAACGAATTTTATGCAGCCACGTTGAAAAAACCAATAAAAACCAAATACGGTATCGGTACCGATATTGACCCCCGCGTTGAGGATGAGAGAGTCGTAAAACTGTGTTAAGTAATAAGCAAACGACAACCAAAACCATGAAAATCATAAAACAAATACACGAATTTATGCTGGCGCGTGAAGTAAAACGTAAGCAAAGACAAAAACAAAATCACTACGAGACGAAAGAATAAAAGACAAAACCATTACAAGATAAGAACCATAAAAAAAGAAAAAAATAAATAAATTAAAGAAGAGCACTATTCATAAGGTGCTTCATGTTTTGTTATATATATAAAATATAAATATAAATTTATCAATAAATTGAATGTTAAAAGTAGGTTGCAACAAACATGAATAACATTTTTTTTTGTTTATTTAGTTAAACGGGTTAGCTCGTTAATTAATATGTTACATTTTTTAGTGGCGACCCGACGATGTATGAGGAGTTTTGGAAGCAAAAGGGCGATGAAACAACGGTTGTGACTTCAAGTTGGCAGCACATAAGTTATTTTTCAGATGTAAATAACGTTTGCTGGTTTTTGGAGCCTGGGCTCTTGAGTGCAATTACCGCGCTGCATAGAACGGTTGGCAATGCGGTCACTGAGGGTCGACATATTGTGGTGGGAACGGGTTCCTCACAACTTTATCAGGCTGCACTATACGCCCTTTCACCGGTTGATGGTCCAGGTCCCATGAATGTCGTGTCTGCCGCTCCATTTTACTCGGTAATTCAATTTACAATTTAAAAACTCAAAACTGTTTATTACTCTTTTGGTCAATGAAGTTACTTACACATGCTTTTCCGCAACTATTTATTAATCACTTGTAGTGAAAGCAATGACTAAAAAAGGAGAACTCATTCTATATTCAGTCTTTAATGACTTTGTTCCTTGTGTCACACACTTCCTCACTGTGAGTCACACATGTAGTGATGGGCTCATTGCACCTGTCGATTTTGTTAAACTGAGATAACTTAGCTTGGAAGTTGGGACTACACTTACATAGGGAACACACCATGAGTTTAAGAAGTCAACGGATTAATACATCAACTTAAATGGCATGATAATACTTAGGATACAAGCTACCAAAAAGGATCAGGGTTTTTTTTAAACTATCATAGTATGAGCTGACATAATATTGGTTGCAGTACAAGCTGTTGATGACAGACAACTTTAAAGTTTTGGAAGAACAATATTTTCTGTACATTTCACTAATCAACGTTACATACATATATAATCAAGACAAGAGACAAAATAAAGGAAGTGATGACTCTAAATAATCACACAACTATACTAAATCAATACAACTAATACACCTTTGGATTTCTATTTTTAACACTCCTCACGTTGAAGCATATATGTGTAACATGCTCAACTTGTTACATATACAATTTATTGGTGCTTTGCAAAGAGGCTTAGTTAGAATGTCGGCGAGCTGAAGATCTGTCCGAACTCCGAACGTGTATGAGTTGAATACAAGGGGGGACAAGAGGGTGTTCCTAAGACAAGATCTCGAATCAGATGACTATCGACCTTAGTTTGCTTTGCCCTTTTATCTAGTAGTGGACCTTCATCTAGTAGGATGACCGATAACCTGCCCAATCGCCATCAGTGAACACTGTGATCCTACTCTGTCCCTGATCAGAATATATGAGTCCTTTACCTAGAGATCTCTTGAGGTATCTATGGATTCGAATGGCTGCATTCCTGGTGGTGAGTTAGTGGCCAGGTCAGGTGATTGCTTACCCCTTCGAGTATATAGGAAGCACAGGAGGTGTTGGTGGCTCGCTACTCTCGATTGAATGTCAGGATATTTCAGAATAGTCATGATAGGTGGAGAATTACCAGATGTAGATAAGGTACTAGATTTTGAATTTAGGAAAAACGGTACAGACTTAATTATAATAACATCAGATGAGACAAAGTACCTTCTAACAGAGGGACTATAAGTTTATAACATTGATATCCTTTTATAGTTCCAGAATAAGTTGAATAACCTACAAACATGCTTTCCTTCAACAGCTGGAGAGATGGATGCCTCAATTGGTAATGAACCTCCTTAGCACTACTAGTACTTGGTATGCCACTCGCTAAGGTGAACTCTCTATGAAATATAGACCTTTGTCCTTGTCAATCAACCTTTTCGTCCCTAGTTCCAGAAAGGCCATTTAGTTGGGGTGAAAGTGACAGAATTGCTTAGACATAAGATTTTCAGGAAAAGAAGTAACATATAAGAAAATGAAGAAAGCAAATTTTGGATAATCTAGGTTGATCCAATTCCTTCTATTTTGTCAGGTGGTTGTGAGGTAGTGGCAAGTCCTGACACTATACCTTTGTTACTAGTAGTCATATGGACAGTAGCGTCTGAATCAACAATCCATGATAATTTTTAAGGCTATAAACAGTTCGAAGTCATACCTGGGCGAGCTAAAGTAGTGTCTGTGGCTGAGAGGTCATGTCAGCAAGAGAGAAGCTCAACTGCTCAAGTCGCTGAACAAGTGTAGTTACTTCATCAGAATTGCTTGCTACATTCACTTGGTGATTGATTGACAGTGGCTACTTGAGCACGAGGAGGGTGTGTTGAACCTTTTTGAAGATTTGGGTAGTCCCACTTCCTGTGACCCCACTCCTTGCAATAGTGACACTGCACAATCTTACTGCTATTAGAAGTACCCTCAGATCCTTTTCCTCCTTTAACAAATGACTGACATGTACTCTTACCTTTCTAAGAATTTGGCACTAATGCTGAGTTTCTAGTAATAGGAGATGATTCAATCCCATCAGAAGATGATAGGTAGCAGATAACGGCGGATCGTCCTGAGGAGAATCTGGATGACATACCTCCAATAAATGAGTGTATTCAGCTGCTCCCATCTTGTGCCTGAATCCACACCGGAGGGAAATTAATCTTTCACCACATTAGATAGCTTATTGAATTTGGTGAAGTACTGCATCACCTTGTTCACACCTTGCATGTGCCTGAGAAACTGCATACGTGTGTCCCATGTTGGTTTTTTCAGAATGTGGATCGGAGGTGAGTCACATTATCTTAGTGGTCTTAAAGGGTGTGTACGGTGGACAGAATATTCGATCCATCGCATTACCTAGAAACATACTATTAGAGCCATCCTTAGCTTTCTAGTCCTCAAAAGTTTGGGATTCTTCTTTCAGATATTTTCCTTTTTTCGAAGAGAATCCAACCCGGTCTCAACAAATGTGGACCATCATTCCTCGTTAGAGCTAGAGAGGTTAACAGGAATTTTCAATTGATGTGTGGAAATCAATTGAAAACCTATAGGTACAATTTGAGAAAACAAAACTCCAAACAAGTAAGATGGCATCGAACCCTGGTTTCACAAAGAAAGAAAGAAAGAGCAGGCACTGCAGAGGAGTGCAGAATGGAGCAGAACAGAAAGATCGGTGTGCCGAACGAAGCGATGCAGAGCGGACGCTGCCGTGGACCAGACGAAACCCTAGCTGTCTAGATCCTGTAACGGCAATGATGCCATGAAAGTTAAGGAAGAATTATATTTTCTGTATTTCACTAATCAACGTTACAGACATATATAATCAAAGACGAGACAAAATAAGGAAAATAATAACGGTAAATAATCACAAAGCTAATCCTAAATCAATACAAGCTAATACACCTCTGGCTTTCTATCTTTAACACAAGCTACGAAAAACAAGCAGGGTTCTTTCATACTATCATAGTTTGATGCACATGTGAGCTGACATAATATTGGTTGCAGTCATACCCATTGATGACCGACTACTTGAAATCAGGGCTACACAAATGGGCGGGTGACGCGTACAAGTTTAACAAAGAAGAACCCTACATCGAGCTCGTGACTTCTCCAAACAACCCTGATGGATTCACGAGACAAGATGTAGTCAAAGGAGATAAAGGGATTTTGATTCATGATCTAGCTTATTACTGGCCACAATATACACCGATTTTATCACCTGCAGACTATGATATAATGCTCTTTACCGTCTCCAAAAGTACAGGCCATGCTGGTTCCCGAATCGGGTATGAGAATTAAACCTTTTAACTATCTTTTGGGACGAAAGGAACTACCTTTATTAACGTTTTCGGTCGATATGTTGCAGTTGGGCTGTTGTAAAGGATAGAGAGATTGCTAGGAAAATGACCACATTTATAGAGATCAACACCATTGGTGTGTCTAAAGAATCACAAATCCGAGCAGCAAAGATTTTGCAAGCTGTTTCCGATGGTTGTATCCATCACAACCGAAAAGAAGCTGAGACTAATTTCTTTGATTATAGCTACAAACTCATGGCAGAAAGATGGAAGAGAATTAGAGAGGCAGTGAATAAAACCGCGCTTTTCAGTTTGCCTAGTTTTCCGCAGGAAACATGTTCATTCAGTAGCCGAACGTTCGGGCAGCTGCCTGGTAATTTCCCGATCAAAACAATTGTTTTTCAATTTACCAGTAAACTATTCTGACTTTTTTGTTTGTTTTTTCATGCAGCATTTGCTTGGTTAAAGTGTGAGGGAGAGATAGATGATTGCGAAAGCTTTCTGAGGAGGCATAAGGTAATAACACGAAGCGGGAAGCACTTCGGGGCCAGCATGAAATACGTGAGAGTCAGCATGTTAAGTCGAGAGAGCGAATTTAAACTCTTAACTGAACGGCTGCCTGCAATTAAAACTTGAAAATGAATCCAATTTCTGTTTTTTTTTTCCAGCAATATATTGGGGTTAGCCATAGGTCTGTGTAAGAAAGATGTTTTCTTAATCAAGTCTACTTGCATAAAAAAATGATACCATCCATACAACCAAAACTTAGTTCTGTGAGGCATTTTGTCGAACAGGTTATGTGCAAATTGTCACACCATTACAAAGCAAAGTCTTTAACTAAAATACTATACCCTAAAAGGTTTCCACATATCAACATAAAACCTCAAAGATTTAGGTAAACTCTTCTTCCACAACTCCGAATCAGGCAATTTCCCCGTAAGCGCAATCGAACTATCATCCTTCCTACCAAGATTCAACACACACACCTGACCCGGAAACACCGTCTCCATGGCCTTCAACGTCTCCTCCATAACCACCTTCCCATCCCTCCTAGAATCCTCAGCCTCCACACAACTCCCACCAACATTCACCATAATCCTCCCACCTTCTCTCAACTTCTTCTTCATCTTCACCCAAGTATCCGGATCCTGCAACTCCGGGATCAAACACCCTTTACTAAACAAATCAACCAACAACCCAGCAAACCCAGAGTCAACCTTCGCAGTCAACGCATTGCCCACGTAGACAAACAGCCTATCCGGGTATTGTCTTTCGAGCTTTTCGAGCCCAAAAAACTCCCTCCCAACTGAAATAACCGCCGGGTCAAGCTCCCACCCGTGAACCACACCTTGCGGGTACAGCTCTAATATCAATTTAGCAGCCGACCCGGCTCCGAACCCGAGAATTCCCAAAGGTCCGGGTGGTAAAATGGGTGGGAGTGTAGCGAAAACGTCGAAGTATGTTCCGGTGAGTAGTTTTAGAAGAAATGAGATGCTGTGAATGTTGCCAGGGGTGTCTAGTAACAGGAGTCTTGAACCGGCGAATGGGTGGTCCGATTTACGGGAGACTTCGAGGACTCTGATGAAGTTGTGTCGTGATTTGAATCGGGCTAGGGTTTTGACATAGTCGGTTGGGATTCCGTCGTCGTGTGATTTGGTGGTTTGGGATGTTGAGATGTTGGGTTTTTTGCATTTGATTGTTAAGTGTTTGTGGGGTTTTGATTTTGGTGAGAATGGGATTGAGAGTTGGATTTGGAGAGAAATGAGAGTTGCTGCCATTGTTGTACCTCCTACTACCTCCGGTTTACTCGTCCCCAAGATGTAGTCAAAGATATAAAAGCTACAAACGAACTCAGCAAACAGTTCATGAATCATTCCGGACGTTTGTTAGGCTCATGAATATTTAGTAACGTGTCAATACCTAAAAGGGTCTTGCTATTTACACACCCCACCTACCCCTTTTGTCTATTTACACACCCCCAGTGTCGAGCTGTGGCCAGAGCGCGGCGTTTTGGTTCGGTTAACCAGACAAAGACTGACGGGTGTCTGACGGGTCTGTTGACCGGACCAAAACGCGGCCAAAGCTCGGCGTTTTGGTCCGGTCAACAGACCCGTCAGACACCCGTCAGTCTTTGTCTGGTTAACCGGACCAAAACGCCACGCTCTGGCCACAGCTCGACACTGGGGGGTGTGTGGATAGACTACATGTGTGTGTGAATAGACATGGCCAAGTTTGTTTATTGAGACACTATTTTATTATGTTTATCAAGATTATTGTAAGTAATCAAGTATGTTACGATAATTAGGTTAGTATATTTTAGATGAATCTACTTAACTAGTTATATATATGTGTGGTAGACAAGCATATTAACGGTACTAGCAGGGTGCCCGCGCGATGCGGCGGGGGTGACACTTTGCATTGTGGTACTCATTTCTGGTAGTTTTTCTTATTCGTGCAATATTTATTATAACATCATTTTGGTGGATATATGCCATAGGCGAAATCATTTGTTACTCCATTTCATTGTGGTATGTATGGTTCAGTTGTTTTGGTTCTTATCCTCAACCGAAGTCATCGGTTGGTCAATTTTATTAACCAATTGGTTTTCTGTTATCAATTTTAATTATTTGGTTAGATTGACGGTTTTTTGTTCGATTCGTTTAATAGCCAAAACCAAACTTTGGCTAATACTTTTGCTTAGAAATACATGAAATTTATGTATAAATACATGAAGTAGAAGTATAAATACATAAAATGGATGTGTAAAATATATACATAAACTAAAGGTATAAAAGCTAGAAATATATGATAATATGAATGGTTCGGTTTGGTTAATTTTGGTTAAATAGGGATACAAAAAATCAATAACTGATTTTGGTTCATTCAGGTTTTCGTTAATTGGTTTTCAGCTAATTCATTTGTTGGTTGATTTTGTTCGGTTTCGTTTGTTTTCGGTTCGGTTTTGGTTAGTGATTCAGTTATTGTTCACCTCAAACATTGTAATTACGTAACCTGTCATTTTTTTAAGATTTATAGTGTAAATACTTTTTAAATTTTAAAAGTAGTTTCCCACTTAATTTTTTTCCATCCTTTTTCATAGAAAGTTTGTTATTATATCTATACCAACATATGGCGAAATATTCATTTTAAAATGAGTCAAACCCATACTAATATATAGCATATATATCAAGTCAATTTTTGACTTTTTCAAATAATATCTATACAAAATCGGAATATTTATTCTTAAGTGAGTCAAACTCATGCTAATAAATAGCATATATCTAGTCATTTTTTACTTTGTCAAATAATATTTATACAAAACTGAAATATTCACGTAGGTTGTTAGAGTTTTATAATATAACTAATACTAGGTTTTTACCCGGGATTGCTTCCCGGGCTCGGGAAAGTTATTTAGATTAATTAATTACTATTTGTTTGTAATACGACCACATTACATCAACCATCTCATTCAATTCAACAACAATGACTTCAAATCACCGGATTAGATCATGAACTCATATTAGAGGACAAACAAAACCACAACAGGACCATATGAATAATATAATTTCCACTTTTACATCAATGCACTTACATGATAGGGTGATTTGGGATTTTCAAAAAAAATCTTTGTTTTTGTACCTCTTTTACAAAATAAGATGTTGACCAAATTTAAAACAGATGTTGACCAAATTTGAAACAGATGTTAACCAAAAGTCAATAAGATATTGACAAATAGTCAAACAGATGTTGAGCTTAAACAGATGTTTGGTTTAAGGCCAAACATCTGTTTATGGCCAAACATCTGTTTAAGGTCAAACATCTATTTAAGTCCACATATCTGATATAGAATAAGAACATCTGTTTAAGGCAAAACATCTGTTTAAGGTCAAACATGTGTTTAAGATCAAACAACTGTCTAAGTCAAAACATCTGATACAAAAGGCCAAACATCTGTTTAAGCCTTAACAGATGTTTAACTTGTTAACATCTGTTTAAGGCAAAACAGTTTAAGCCTTAAAAGACCAAACAGTTTTAACCCAACAGTGGTTTTAAACCACCATTTTAACCAAACAGCGGTTTCGACCACAGTTTTCTGAACAGTAGTTCCAAACATCTGTGGACATCAATCTGTTGACCAAAGTCAACAGATTTATCAACCACTGTTTTATTTTCAAACATCTGTTCCCAATAACAGAGCTTTGATCATTTAAACATACATTTGCCAATATTACAAGCTTTTACACTCTCAAACCTAAATATTTATAAAAAGTACAAGTGTTAAACAACATACAAAGTTCATCCATCTGTTGACCCAATTCAACAGATGTATCAACCACTGTTTAATTTTGAAACACCTGTTCTCAATAACAAAGCTTTGATCATTTAAACCGACCTTTGCCAATATTACAAGAATTTACACTCTCAAACATCGATATTCATTTACTTAATTTTAATAACAAACATTATTAATAATTTTAACACAACTAATTATATAAAAGATACAATTGTCAAAACAGATAATAGCATTCAATAAAATACAGGATCCTAATTCCTAATCTATTGGTGAAACAGTAGTTTCGATAAGTAAAGCTCCTTTCGGACCATTGTAGTTGTCAACATGTTGGAGGTATTTCAGAAGTTCGTTGGTGAGATCAACTTCAATCATATCCCCCCAGATGCTTGTTATCAACTGTCACGGCCCCTGACCCGGTTTGACCCGTTTCAGAAGCCGCGGGACAGAAATACTGCGGTATTTAACAGCGGAAGTTTATTTAACAGGATCGTTTAAAGCTAAAACTTTCCCGATTATTTTATTTCACAATTCGGGATAAAACCCTGATAATTTACAAAAGTATGATTTTATAAAATCTTTATTTTACAAACTTATTTCCTTATTTTTATAATGAGCCACTATTTCAAGCTTGAAATGCTTCTCAGCACTTTTTCCTGAATTACAGCAAATCACCTGAAACATGTTTGAAAAAGGTTTTGTCAGCGGGAAATACTGAGTGAATCATTCTATTTACTAAAATGACACATTTGTTATAATTTACAGTATTAAGGAAGATTACAATGTTTCTGATATCAAACCAATTACCCACAGTACTTTGTCACTCGACCCATTGGCCCATTCGTCCAATGGTGTCTGTGACTATGGTCATATCACCCCTTGGCTGCCCCAATGGTGAAGATTATCAAGTAATGTATACAAAACCCCACATACCGGCTGTAATATGGTGATTACATAAACTTAATCCCTGTAATTATAACTTTGAAATAAATAGGGTTTTGTAAATAGATTTGATAAAAAGAGAGAATGACTCACATTGCTGATTTAATATGGTCAGAGTCTAATCTATGATTTAGCCTTGTTAACCTAATATAAATAACAATGCACACAAAACTGGGTTAGTAATCAATCCAGCAATTACGATAATTTACGAGATCAAATTCTCACAATGAATGACAAAATGCAATACTTCATCCATCGAATTAACGATGATCCGTTGAATTAACAACGAATGACAAAGTATAATACTTTATCTATCGAATTAACGATGATCCGTCAAATTAATGACGAATAATAAAGTATAACCCTAATGTGGGCGGCACTTAAACATTCATTGGATATATTGATCGTCGGATAAATGAATCGTAGCAGTGATTGTGCTAATACCCTGTTTTGCGGCAGAATTTCGAGATCAGTGTGTGGATTGAAAGTGTTTCTGCTATAACTCAGTGTAGGAGTGGAATTTTTACGTCGTTTTTGTGCCAGAATTCAAGTCCCAAACAGCCCTATTTATACTGAAAATTTGACCCAGTCGCGTAGCGCGACGGGTACCCCCTCTAGCAGTCGCGCTACGCGACTGCAAACCTATTTTTATAGAGTAGTTACGTGCATGGGTAGGTTTGCTGAGTCGACAGTTTTGTGAAATTCTATTTTGACAGAAAGTTATTTAGATAATCGTAACGAGGGTTTTACCCCCCCTAAGTTTTAGGGGCCCTAATCCTGATTCTGAAAATTATGAAAATTTTAGGGTTTGTTCAGAATCACTTGGGTGTCTCAATTAGGGTTTCCTTTTGGACTAATTAATATATTAAATAGTACTTTTTGATGAGAGTTGTTACATTCTACCCACCTTAAGAAAAATCTCGTCCTCGAGATTTACTGGAATAAGTGTGGATACTTCTTCTTCATTTCTGATTCCAGTTCCCAAGTGTATTCAGCTCCCCTCTTTGAATCCCACTTGACTTTGACTAAAACTAGTCGTTTGTGTTTGAGAAACTTGATCTTTCGATCCTCAATTTGAAGAGGTTTCTCAACGAATTTCAACTTTTCGTTTACCTCTATATCTCGAAGAGGTACTACCAGTGATTCATCTGATAAGCATTTCTTGAGATTGGATACATGAAAGACATCATGTACTCCAGATAATTCTTCTGGTAGTCGTAAACGATAAGCTACTGGTCCTATACGTTGGATCACTGGAAATGGTCCTACGTATCTTGGACTTAGCTTTCCTTTCTTACCAAATCTAACAACTCCTTTCCAAGGAGAAACTTTCAACAGTACTCTGTCTCCAATTTGGAATTCTAATGGCTTGCATCTATTATCAGCATAGCTCTTCTGACGATCTCGAGCTGTCTTCAGTCTTTCCTTGATTTGAGTGATTTTATCAGTTGTTTCTTGCACAATCTCTGGACCTGATAATTGATTTTCTCCTATTTCTGCCCAACAAACTGGAGTTCTACATTTTCTTCCATATAATGCTTCAAATGGAGCAGTATCAATGCTTGAGTGATAACTATTGTTATAGGAGAATTCAATTAATGGTAAATGATCATCCCAACTTCCACCAAAGTCTATCACACATGCTCGGAGCATGTCTTCTAGAGTTTGGATCGTCCTTTCACTTTGTCCGTCTGTTTGTGGATGATATGCAGTGCTCAGGTTTAGTCGAGTTCCCATAGCTTGCTGGAAACTTTTCCAGAAATGGGAAGTAAAACGACTATCTCTATCCGAAACAATGGAGAGTGGAACTCCATGTAAGGATACAACTTCATCTACATACAATTTAGCCAGTCTTTCCATACTAAAAGTTTCTTTCATAGGTAGAAAGTGAGCAGATTTGGTTAATCGATCCACAATTACCCAAATCGCATCATTACCTTTTCTGGTTTTGGGTAACTTAGTAACAAAATCCATTGTTATAAGTTCCCATTTCCATACTGGCATCTCTAATTGTTGTAGTAATCCTGAAGGTTTCTGATGTTCTGCCTTAACTTGTGAACAAGTAAGACATTTAGAAACATAACTGGCTATGTCCCTTTTCATTTCTATCCACCAGAAATTCTTCCTTAAATCTTGGTACATTTTATTGTTTCATGGGTGCATAGTGTACCTAGATTTATGAGCTTCTTCTAAAATCTTAGGTCTTAAGTCTCCCTGCTTAGGTACCCAAATTCTATTTTTGTGGAATCTCCAAATTCCATCTGCTCTTTGTTCTAATTCCTTGATTCTTCCTTTCATTCCTTCAGCATTATCCTTGATTGCTATAATTTGAACATTCTTCAATTGTTCCATTAAATCTATTTGTAGATTTAATCTGAGAGCACGAACCCGTCGTTGTTTCTCATAATACTTACGACTTAAGGCATCTGCAACTACATTCGCCTTTCCTTCGTGATACTGAATATCACAGTCGTAGTCACTTAGGATTTCCATCCATCTCCTTTGCCTCATGTTTAACTCTTTTTGCCCAAAGATATATCTTAAACTCTTATGATCTGTATAGATAGTAAACTTACTTCCGTACAGATAATGTCTCCAAATCTTAAGGGCAAAAATTACGGCTCCTAATTCTAAATCATGAGTCGTATAATTTTCTTCGTGCTTTTTCAATTGCCTTGATGCGTACGCAATTACCTTCTTGCGTTGCATAAGCACACATCCAAATCCTAATTTTGAAGCATCACAATATACTTCAAAATCTTCAGTTCCTTCTGGTAAGGCTAAGATTGGTGCATGGGTTAACTTCTGTTTTAAAATTCTAAAAGCTTCTTCTTGTTTAGATCCCCATTCAAACTTAGTAGCTTTACAGGTTAGCTTAGTTAAGGGTACAGCTATCTTGGAAAAATCCTTAATAAACCGTCTATAATACCCAGCTAAACCTATAAAACTTCTAATTTCCATTGCTGTTTGTGGAACCTTCCATTTGGTAATTGCCTCGATCTTAGCAGGATCTACATGAATTCCTTCATGGTTTACCATGTGTCCTAAAAATTGCACTTCTTGTAACCAAAATTCACATTTCGAGAATTTGGCATACAACTTTTCTTTTCTTAACAAAGTTAAGAGTGCATGAAGATGTTCACAATGCTCTGTCTGACTTTTGGAATAAATAAGTATATCATCTATGAAAACAATTACAAATTTATCCAAGTACGGTTTACAGATCCTATTCATCATGTCCATAAATGCTGCAGGCGCATTTGTTAATCCGAAGGGCATGACTGTAAACTCGTAATGACCATACCTAGTTCTGAAAGCAGTCTTAGGTATGTCTTCTTCTTGTACCTTTAATTGATGGTATCCGGAGCGTAAATCTATCTTAGAAAAATATCTAGCCCCCTGAAGTTGATCAAAAAGATCATCAATCCTAGGTAATGGATATCGATTCTTAATTGTAACCTTATTCAATTCTCTATAATCGATACACATTCTCATTGAACCATCCTTTTTCTTCACAAACAACACTGGCGCTCCCCACGGGGACGAGCTAGGTTGTATGAATCCTTTACTTAGTAATTCATCTAATTGTTGTTTCAGTTCTAACATTTCTGTGGGTGCTAACCGATAAGGTGCCTTGGCTATCGGTGTAGTTCCTGGAATTAGATGAATCCTAAATTCTACTTCCCTATCTGGAGGTAATCCCGGTAAATCTTCTGGAAATACATCAGGATATTCTGAGACTACTGGTATTTCCTTAAGATCTTTTCCCTTAGTGCTAATGATTACCGAAATCATATACACTATTCCTTGTTTTCGTTCATAATTAGCAATTTTCATTACTGATATGAACTTCATGGCCTTACGTGGTTTATCTCCTGTAATCCTAATTACTTCTCCGGTGGGTGATTGAATTTCTATGGAATTCTGATCACAAAGGATTCTAGCATGGTTGGTGACTAACCAATCCATTCCTAATACCACATCAAATTCAGCTAATTTCATTGGCAATAGTTTTGCAGAGAATTTATGTCCTAAAAGTTCTATGTTTCCTTCCTGCAAAATTTTATCTATTTTAACTGAATTTCCGTCTGCTGTTTCAACTGTAAAAATCTGCCTAATATTGGTTAAAGGTAAACTAAGAGCTTGGCA
This sequence comes from Helianthus tuberosus, assembly GCA_030545235.1. Taxonomy (NCBI): domain Eukaryota; kingdom Viridiplantae; phylum Streptophyta; class Magnoliopsida; order Asterales; family Asteraceae; genus Helianthus; species Helianthus tuberosus. The sequence continues at coordinate 197,252,782 of CM060400.1, forward strand.
GAATGAAGGATTTATAAAACTTTGGTTTGCACCAGAGTCAAATAATACTTTTGCGTACACGTTGTGAACTAAGAACGTACCCGCTATCACGTCCGGAATGAGCTCTGCTTCTTGAGTGGTCAGCTGAAATGCCCTGGCATTCTTCTTAGTAGTTCCTTCGGTTGTCTTGGGTTTGTTATCTACTGGTTTGACCAATTTAGGACATTCTGTTTTATAATGCCCTGCTTCACCACAGTTAAAACAGATTACGGTTTTCTTTCTGCAGTTTTCTTCACGGTGACCTATACCCTTGCAAAGATTGCAAGTTAAATTACATTTTCCGTAATGCTTCCTTTTGCAATTTCTACAGAAAGGTGGATTTGAATATTGCCCTGTTCCTCTTTTCTTGAAATTATTATTATTACCCGCCCGAAATCCTTGGGTAATCTTCTGAGCTAGTTCCTTTTTCCTATCTTCATCTCTTGTGCGCACCAGTTCATCGGTTAGAGTATTAGCTAATTCTACCGCATCATCAATAGTGCGAGGTCTCGCAGCTTTGACAATATTACGGATTTCGCTAATTAGCCCCCAAATATAGCGAGAAATGAGTACAGGTTCTGGCGAAGCCAGTGTTGGTACTACTCTTGCATATTCAAAGAATGTCGAGGTATAACCGCGACAATCCACACCCATCATCCGATGATTTAGAAACTTATTTGCCATCTGTTCCTTTTCATACTCGGGACAGAATTTTCTTTCTACCAAACCCTTAAATTCTTCCCAAGTCATAGCATAAGCTATTACTCTTCCTTTTGATTGTAACACAGTGTTCCACCATTCGAGTGCTCCTTCTTTGAACAAATTGGATGCATACATGACTTGATCATCTTTACCACATTTACTTATTGCAATAACTGCTTCGGTTTTCTCTAACCAACGCAGTGATGCTGTTGCTCCTTCATTGCCTGTAAATTCAGTGGGTTTACAAGCAAGGAATTCTTTGAAAGTGCAACCAGGCGTTGCAGTTTTCATTTTCTTGGGTAATGGAGCTTGATGTGGTTCCTTATTATGATTAACATGATTGTTGCCTCCATTTACACTATTACTGAAGTTATCTTCAGTAATCTGTTTACTAGGGATAATTTGTTGTGGTTCGGGTGGATTCTTGATAGCAGCAACGAATGCTGGAATAGCATTAGCTATCCCTTGAGCAACAATGTTTTCGATATCTTGCCGAGTCATATGTTGATCTCCTGGATGTTGCTCAGACTGATTAACTTCATTTATAGGTTCATTAACACTGTTTGCCATCTGATAATATATATATAAATTTTATTAGTATCTGCTAAATAACAATTATATACACACAATCAGAAAATTAATACAGGTATAGTCAAAACAATCGATTTCTCGATTTCATTTTATATCTATTATAGTATGCATCATTACTCACAAATATCATACAGAGTTTTATTCGTTATTTACAGACTAACTTTGTTATTACTATTATACAAACATCGTTTTACCATCCTACTATCTTTCGTCACTTGCTGTTCTTAAAAACGCAGTTCTCTCTCATCGTACTTCCAGGCAATCTGTCCCCCTATTTCCCTGATTCTAGTTCCAGCATCAAACAACTCTTCACCAAAGTGGCGAAGTTCAGCCATGTTTTCATTACTCATGGGTGGATTAGGTAGGGGTTCTGGATCAAATTGTGGAAGAAAAGAGTAAACATCGTTGACAATATTTTGGAATTGCCAATCGTTTGTCCACCATTCGTCCATTCCTATGGTTTGGGAGTGAACTATTGGGTCTGGAATTGCTGGTTCCCAATTCATAGGGAATTGGTTTTCAATAGGATAGGTAAAAAGATTTGTCTGGACAGGCTGAATCGTCTCACAGTTTTCCAACAGAAAATCTATCTCCTCCTGAAAGGTTCTTTCCTGGGTTGGATTGGAACTCTCTCCGATTTCTCTCTGAGCTGGTATAGACCCTTGCCCAATTTCCATTACTACTTCTTTAGTAATTTCCTCCATTTGTATTTCTATCTCCTTATCCTTCTTTTTGTCTCCAGTTTCCATTTCTTGTTGTTTAGAACTCTCTCCGGTTATAATTTCTTTTCCCTTTTTCAAAGGATTGTTTATTTTGGGCAGTTTTCTAGCTGGCTTCTTCTTACGTATTTTTCTCCACCCTACATAAGTTCTTTTCTTTTGTTTTGGCTTGCTCAAAGGTGGAACCTTGAATTCTACTGGTTGTTCAACATCGGGATAGTAGCTAGTATATTCTTTGGAAGCTTCGATAGTTACAGGGTAAAGATTAAGGTTCTGAAAAGCTTCGGATATCCCACTCATGCTGATGTAGCATATATGCAAAATGCATAAAATACTAAGTTAAATTTACAAATAACTTTGTAATTTATTACATACTGTGTACTAGTTAATTACAAAGATAACTGAAAGACATACTTATGTTTCAAATTTTATTTATCATACAGAGTTTCTAGATTGTGAGAGTAGGGTGCTGAACTTTAAAATATCTAAAGATTTATATTTTCTGCTACTGTGGCTAGCATATATAAATTTGCCCATTTCTCATCTAGTTTATCTTCCCAAGGTGATTTATCAATTAATTCCTGGGTTTCCCGTTTAATCTTCTTTTGTCGAATTTGCTCTTTACTTTTCTTAATAATCATTTCCCTCCTTTTAGGAGAAAGTGATTCCTCGTATTGTGCCTTCCGCACAAATATTCCTTCTTCAGGAATTTCAGCCTGATTCGAGGATTTGGTTCGGGATGAACTTCCCTTCTCATTGGATGATTTTTCTAATTTAAGATAAATACTTGCTAGCTTTTTCTTACCCATACTGTAATTAACAAATAATCAGTTAATCAGTTAATAATACAAATAATCACATAATAGTAATCAGGAAAATTTAAGTATTTCTAAATACTTAATTAGCTTAACTCAGTGGCTCTGATACCACCTTTTTCTGTCACGGCCCCTGACCCGGTTTGACCCGTTTCAGAAGCCGCGGGACAGAAATACTGCGGTATTTAACAGCGGAAGTTTATTTAACAGGATCGTTTAAAGCTAAAACTTTCCCGATTATTTTATTTCACAATTCGGGATAAAACCCTGATAATTTACAAAAGTATGATTTTATAAAATCTTTATTTTACAAACTTATTTCCTTATTTTTATAATGAGCCACTATTTCAAGCTTGAAATGCTTCTCAGCACTTTTTCCTGAATTACAGCAAATCACCTGAAACATGTTTGAAAAAGGTTTTGTCAGCGGGAAATACTGAGTGAATCATTCTATTTACTAAAATGACACATTTGTTATAATTTACAGTATTAAGGAAGATTACAATGTTTCTGATATCAAACCAATTACCCACAGTACTTTGTCACTCGACCCATTGGCCCATTCGTCCAATGGTGTCTGTGACTATGGTCATATCACCCCTTGGCTGCCCCAATGGTGAAGATTATCAAGTAATGTATACAAAACCCCACATACCGGCTGTAATATGGTGATTACATAAACTTAATCCCTGTAATTATAACTTTGAAATAAATAGGGTTTTGTAAATAGATTTGATAAAAAGAGAGAATGACTCACATTGCTGATTTAATATGGTCAGAGTCTAATCTATGATTTAGCCTTGTTAACCTAATATAAATAACAATGCACACAAAACTGGGTTAGTAATCAATCCAGCAATTACGATAATTTACGAGATCAAATTCTCACAATGAATGACAAAATGCAATACTTCATCCATCGAATTAACGATGATCCGTTGAATTAACAACGAATGACAAAGTATAATACTTTATCTATCGAATTAACGATGATCCGTCAAATTAATGACGAATAATAAAGTATAACCCTAATGTGGGCGGCACTTAAACATTCATTGGATATATTGATCGTCGGATAAATGAATCGTAGCAGTGATTGTGCTAATACCCTGTTTTGCGGCAGAATTTCGAGATCAGTGTGTGGATTGAAAGTGTTTCTGCTATAACTCAGTGTAGGAGTGGAATTTTTACGTCGTTTTTGTGCCAGAATTCAAGTCCCAAACAGCCCTATTTATACTGAAAATTTGACCCAGTCGCGTAGCGCGACGGGTACCCCCTCTAGCAGTCGCGCTACGCGACTGCAAACCTATTTTTATAGAGTAGTTACGTGCATGGGTAGGTTTGCTGAGTCGACAGTTTTGTGAAATTCTATTTTGACAGAAAGTTATTTAGATAATCGTAACGAGGGTTTTACCCCCCCTAAGTTTTAGGGGCCCTAATCCTGATTCTGAAAATTATGAAAATTTTAGGGTTTGTTCAGAATCACTTGGGTGTCTCAATTAGGGTTTCCTTTTGGACTAATTAATATATTAAATAGTACTTTTTGATGAGAGTTGTTACATCAACCACTTGTTGTCTTCAATTATATTAGTACTTCGGCGTGCATCTACGTAATCAACTACACGAGGATTATTGAAAACAAACATCTTCTTCCAGCCTTCTTCTTCATATTTGAGCAAATCAGCAGTTAGCTCAGCAGACTTTCCAATAACAATCAAATGCAACCTCTTTGCAATGGTCAAAAAATGCCCTTGGCAAGGATTGACTACAATACTCTCAGGAAAGTGAAGCATTCTGAAAGTCTCACTAACAACATCAAAACAAACGATGTTCCTCTCACCTAGTGGATACCAATAATTTGAAACCATAAAATATATGGTTTTATCAGCATAAACTCCTGTAGACCATGAATAACGACTTGAACTATAATTGTTTACGATACTGAAATTTATTGTTGTCCATGACTCACGACGTCGTGAGTAAACACGAGCAGCAGTTACATTACGGTAACATCTGATGTTCAGCACTTTGAGATCATTGAACTGATCAAAATAAATTCCACCGGTATCAGAGTTTCGATGATGATTATAATTAAAGTAGTCATCACACAAAACCTTATACTGCCTGATAGTTGGATTCCAAAGAATCAACTGACAGCAAATCCCTTCATTGGAAACTAACAACAACCCATTAAATGAAGATAGAATACGTAAGAAGCTAGAGTGGACATTGTTAGGAAAACTTAAGGTTTTACTACTAACAACATCCAACTTACCACCAACTACGTTGTCAATGACAATTGACGTGTCTTTAAAGGATAATAGTTTCTTTTGTACTGAATCTCCACTTCGGAGAGCATGCATCATCTGAAATGCATGACTTGACAATTCCCTATAAAAATTCTTGGAAAGACACTTGAAACGGCAAATATCTTCTGCAGAAAGCCTTGTGAAAATCTCGTCAACAATCACTTGAAACCCAAATTTTTCCATCCTACAAAGAGCCTTGTGAAAATCTCGTCAACAAAATTTTTGAAGATGATTGAGTAGATAGATGAAAATGGTAATGATCAAAACCTCTGCCAAATCTATTTTATATACCCAATGAAGAAGGCTATGACTAAATACATCGTCAGACGAAAGAATATCATGCGACACTTATTAGGCTTTTAATGCATTTACACGGGAAAAATATAAAATTAAACACGTTATTATAATTACAATTAACCTATTCATTTACCTATAAGACGCCTTTAGCATAAGACAGAAGTGATTGCTTAACGTGCATTAATTGCAAAGTATATATCCCAAGGCATTTTGAATTTGAAATTACCGGCAATTTCAAAACCACTGCTATGGTATATGTTTGCCAAAGGAAATATCTGCTAAGTTATACTTTCTTGGCTATGGGCAGTAGTTTGCTGATCTGATTTGAAAGCAATTGTCATGATGAGTTTTCTAATAGAAACAGAGTATGAGTTAAAAATTTTCTGCAAATAATAATTATTTTAACATGTTCTCAACAGATAATTCAAACACATAAGTAAACCCTTCTTGAATGTATAGCAATAAACATTTAAAATCGTATTAGTAGCAAGATAGGATTTAAATTAACATAGATTAAACAATATAAAGTTCATCAATAGGAATGTACATACCAGTTGCTGAAGAAAAAATAATAAAACCTCAGGTGATTGAAGTGTAGAAGATGGAGGAAAAGAAAATTGAAACCCTAGAAAATGACTGGGGAGAAGTGATTTTTGAAAGAAGAGAGGATAGATGTTTGATGTGTAATGATGTCACACCCCTATTTTCCACGTGTCACCGGTGGGCCCGGTGGGGAGTATCGTGACGTAGTTGGTATCATCATAGACAAACAACACAATATATAAATGCACAGCGGAAGCAAAGATAGATTCATTTCAACTTTAATAAAGTGTAATATTAAATATCACTAATAGTCGAAATGGATCCACAGGCGGATCAAAAATAAAATAAGATATTGTTCAACAGCTTAATGTCGTCCAAGCTTGCGAGACTTATTGTGGACGCTCTAGAAGACAGCCAGCCTATTACGTGTAGTACCTGCACTTAACCTTTTGGGAAAATACGTCAGTTTACACTGGTAAATACAATTTAACTGACTCATTTTGAAAAGAGTTGAAAATTGATTTGAATGCACGTGGCACAAAACATTTTATAACTTGGGATAATTATTTATTATAATAATCTTGTGAACGAATTACATGTTACTTGTGCGTTCAGTAGCCCGGATCTTGTCCGGGTTGAAGATCAATAGACCCTCCATATTAGAGTTATACACTGACAGGTGTACGCCTACACCCCGTGCTCAGGTCGTGGCCATCTCGTAAGATGATGCCGAGGATATCCGGGACATGGTCATTAACCCCACAAAGGCTTTAAGTGAACAAGACTGTTTAAACGAGCCGATCAAATTATTCAATTAACCATTCAAAGATGTAAGATTTGATGCTCGATCAAGCGGTATTCTATGTACCGTAACCCAAACCTGTATAGGGAAAATAAGTTAAAAAGTATTTACATGAGTATAGTATAATTCTCAACAAGCAAAAAAGGCAAGTAGCTTTTACCGGTGCTCCTAATCTGGAACGAAGGTTTATAATAACCTATTAGATTTCTAACGGGTCTTTATTTAAGCTTAAGCTTAGACCGGCTAGTTTAAAGGACGATACGGTTCAAACGCACGATTAAGCGAAGACCAGATAGAATGTGATTTAGACCCGAAAAGTTTGAATACTTGTATAATATGGGTATACTAAATACATTCTGGATTTTGAGACAGAAATGATAATGTTTGACCTGTCTCGGTCAATTTATGCAAACTAGTTACATAAACCGAACCGAACGCGAAAAGAGCGTTACGGGTAACCGTAAGATTCATATGCAAGTTCCCTGAGATAATATGCTCTAAATATGTCATAATATCAGTAAGTTATTTTCTATTATGCCCAAAACGGATTTAAACACAAATTAGGCCTCATAAGGGCATTTTGGTCATTTAAAAGATTATAAAAGAGTTAAATTAGAAATATGAGTTACAGGTCTGGTTTATACAGTAAATATACTTAATTTAACATGTTATAACAGTAGGGTATGACCCATATGTGAAACTTATCATTTAAAACCAAACTATGCACCTTAGGGGTATTTTGGTAATTTCATAAGGGCTAAAAATGTCAAAATTGGAAGTCTGAGTTCAAAAACTTGTACTTACTGTTATTTTATAAAAATATACTAAAAACATCAGTAGGTATCAACCTTATATGTTTAATATGGTTATAGTACATACTATGCGTTAAAAATGCTTAAAAAGGCGATTTAGAGCCGTTTCCGGGTTTTTAAAAGAAAGCTGATATTTTTATATTTCCAGAATGCTCAAAATATTTTATTTAACAAATAAAATCAGTATAAAAAGGTTTGGAGTTAAAAGGATTTGTAAAACTCATTTTATGGCTTAAGAGGGCAAATTCGGTATTTATCGAATTAAACTTAGAGACCTATGATATGATCAGCCAAAAATTAAATAAAAATCTTTAAAAATCCCAAAATATTATATTATAACAGTGGGTAAAAAGTTTGATATTAAAAAGTGGGTTTAAATAGGTTATACGCTAATTACGCCGTTTAAGTAACATAAAGCTTTCAAATTACGATATTGAGCATAACTCTTAATCTAGACCTCAAACTGATATCAAATTTTAGGTGCAAGTTTATAAATCAGTAACAAATGTTTCTACTCTTTCACTTTTTCAAAAATCACGTTTTATAGTAAAAAGGGCATAATAGTCAACTTTTAAGCATTAATCGGAAACATGCATATGAACCGGATAAGTGTTGAACCAAGTTGTAAAATCTCAGAGAGTTAAACTTATATGAAAATTGGTCCAAAATAAGCTCTAATGCAGATCTCAAACATGCATGAACGGATCAGGACTGAAAGTCAAAGGAAAAGTCAATTTATGCGACTTTCGGTTCCGATTCGGGTTTAAACTGAAAATTGTCGAGATGAACATGTTGAGACATGTTCTTACATTAATTATTAAGTTATTTTAATGATCAAACAGGTTGCATGTACCCTACATTGCTAATCATGCTTAAATTTGCAAAAACACATTCTGTTGACTTTTTGAAACAAGCTTTGACTCGACAATTAACATGCTTAGAGTAGGAATCTGAAAATACCCTTTTGAGGGTTTGTTACCCACATAAATACCAACTTGTAGGTACTTTCAATTTGAGAAAAGACTGAGCACATTTCGTTTAATTACGAAGTCAAACTAAATTTACGATGGATTGACTTTCGGTTAATAAACTAAGCTAGAACGGATTTGAAAAGGTTATGAACACTTACAAGAGTCCTAATAGAGCTTAGAGATCACTAGGAAGATGTCTTGACGTCCAGAGAGCTCCAGAAGTTGCCTTGTGAATTTTTGAAAATGTAAGTAATGAAAGTTGCAACTTCAAGTTCTTCTTATAACCAATTTGATCTCATTTGGAGCTGCCACATGAGTCTAGGGATGATATAAGATGAAGACAAGTGCCCCTAGTTGCATGTAAGTCCATTGGTGAGCTCCCTGAATCGACAACAGCTGGTAACAACTCGCAAACAGACATGACTGGCACCTGCGCATGTATTCTGCGCTGGCAGGTCGCTCGCGTAGCGCGAGACCCCCCTCGCGTAGCGCGACCATGTGCAGATCAGGTTACAAGTTTCCTTTGCTTTGCATTTCAGTCCTTGGTCCTTAGATACGTGGTTTTGGCTATTTATCTTGCTCATTAGGCCCTCAAATCTGATTTTTACGGACCTTGGGACATTTACAAACATGGTAAAGTCCTTGGTTAACCTTGTGCTTACCCGAAAAGTCACGAAATTCAACGTTAACGCAATTAACCCTTCGTGCACGGTTTTGATCATAACTTTCTCATACGATAACGAAACTTGATGAAATTTTTATCACATATTCTAGTGAGTATATTTTATCATTACAAAGCTTCGGGTTTGCCAAAAGGTCACTCAGAGGTATACTTTCAACATGTTGACACATCTAGCCCCTGTAGTTTGTAATTCCTCACTTTCTTTCATTTTCCGCTTCGTATGATCCATGATTTATCCGTTTAAGATTATAAACATCATGTAGGGTTATTTTAGAGCCTATTTATCCATTGTTGACACTTTGGACCCTTATATTCACATAGTTTCACTGTTTGTCAACTTTAGTCCCTCTAAAGTATGTTTTCACATATTCAAAGTCCATGACAAGTGTCAATACATTATTGGACGTAAATTTTCGAGGTGTTACATCCTCACCCCCTTAAAAGAAATCTTGACCCCGAGATTTACTGAAACAAATGAGGGTATTTTTCTTTCATCGTGGATTCTACCTCCCATGTATATTCGGGACCTCTACGGGCATCCCATTTGACCTTTACAATAGGCACATGCTTCCTTCGAAGCTTCTTTACCTGTCGATCTTCAATCGATAATGGCTTTTCCACAAATTTCAAGCTTTCATCTATATGTACATCCGTATGCGGTATAACAAGTGATTCATCAGCGAAACACTTCTTCAAATTACAGATGTGGAACACATTATGGATAGCACTAAGCTCTTCAGGCAAGTTTAACTTATAAGCAACTGACCCGACACGTTCGATAACCTCGAAAGGTCCTATGTATCTCGGGCTTAGCTTGCCTTTCTTACCAAATCGCATCACCCCCTTCCAGGGTGATACTTTTAGCAACACTTTATCACCTACTTCGAAGTGAAAAGCCATACGCTTTGGATCCGCATAACTTTTCTGCCTATTCCTGGCAGCTTTCAGACGATCGCGAATCTGGACAATCTTATCCGTCGTCTCAAAAACTATCTCTGGTCCTGATAGCTGGACATCTCCAACTTCCGCCCAACAAATGGGCGATCTACACTTTCTACCGTATAAGGCCTCAAAATGCTGGTGTGGTAGCTATTGTTGTAGGAGAATTCAATTAGCGGTAGCTTCTTATCCCAACTACCACCCAAATCGATCGCACATGCACGTAGCATATCTTCCAATGTTTGAATAGTACGCTCACTCTGACCGTCAGTCTGAGGATGATAAGCCGTACTAAAATTTAAACGTGTGCCCAAAGATTGTTGGAAACTTTTCCAAAAATGTAACGTGTATCTAGTATCTCTATCAGAGATAATAGATACAGGTATTCCATGCAAAGCTACAATCTTATCAACGTATAACTGGGCTAACATATCGGAGCTATAGGTCTCCTTGATGGGTAGAAAATGTGCTGACTTCGTCAGTCTATCTACTATGACCCATATAGTATGATTTCCCTTTCTCGTCTTTGGCAACTTGGTGATGAAATCCATCGTCACCATCTCCCACTTCCATGTGGGAATTTCAGGTTGTTGTAACAAGCCTGATGGCTTTTGATGCTCAGCTTTGACTTGCGCACAAGTCAAACACTTAGCTACATAAGCAGCTACATACTTTTTCAAACCAATCCACCAGTAGTTGGCCTTGAGATCCTGGTACATCTTATCAGCTCCAGGATGAACGGAATATTTGGAACTGTGGGCTTCTTGGAGAATAACATCTCGAAGTCCTCCATAAACTGGAACCCATATTCGTCCATTTAATCTTAGCATTCCGTCCTTGTCAGAGGATAACTGCTCCTCAGTTATTCCTAGCTTTTCTTCAGGATAGTTAGCTTCCAACACAGCTTCCTTCTGTGCAGCTAACATCCTTTCGTTCAAACTATTCCTGATTTCGATGCGCTTGGCATTGATTCTTATCGGCTTCACTCTTTCTTTTCTGCTTAAAGCGTCAGCAACTACATTTGCTTTGCCTGGATGGTATTTTATCTCACAATCATAATCATTTAGAGTTTCCATCCATCGTCTTTGTCGCATGTTCAAGTCCTTCTGATTGAACAAATGTTGAAGGCTCTTGTGATCCGAATAGATTACACACTTGGTTCCATATAAGTAATGTCTCCAAAGTTTTAATGCAAATACAACGGCACCCAGCTCCAAGTCATGGGTGGTGTAGTTCTTTTCGTGCACCTTTAGCTGTCACGAAGCGTAGGCAATAACCTTGCCTTTCTGCATGAGTACACAGCCCATACCAGTGTGTGATGCATCACAATACACCACAAATTCTTCTATACCATCGGGCAATGTTAATACCGGTGCATTGCTCAACTTTTTCTTCAGAATGTCAAAGGATTCCTGCTACTTAGGACCCCAATCAAACTTAACCTTCTTACGTGTCAACGAAGTTAGGGGCGCAGCAATCCTTGAAAAGTTTTCGATGAAACGCCTATAATATCCTGCTAAACCCAGAAAACTGCGAATCTCAGTAGGCGTCTTTGGCTCTTGCCAATTCATAACTGCTTCTACCTTAGCGGGATCCACTTGGATACCACGCTCACTTACCACATGTCCAAGGAATTGGACTTCTCGAAGCCAAAATTCGCACTTCGAAAATTTAGCGTAGAGTTTCTCCTGGTGTAGAAGTTTGAGAATACAATGAAGGTGTTTCTCGTGGTCAGCTTGGCTCTTTGAATAGATGAGAATGTCATCAATAAAGACGATGACGAATTTATCCAGATAAGGCTTGCAGACGCGATTCATGAGATCCATGAATGCGGCCGGTGCATTAGTGAGTCCAAAAGGCATCACTAGGAACTCGTAATGTCCATAACGAGTCCTAAACGCTGTCTTGTGTACATCTTCATCCTTGACCTTCAACTGATGATAGCCTGACCTCAAATCGATCTTAGAAAAGTAGCTTGCTCCTTGTAACTGATCGAACAGATCGTCGATCCTGGGCAAAGGATACCTATTTTTGATAGTGACCTTATTAAGCTCACGGTAATCGATGCACAGACGCATCGATCCATCCTTCTTCTTGACAAACAAGATCGGCGCTCCCCAAGGCGCGAACTAGGTCTAATAAAACCTTTAGCTAACAGATCATCTAACTGCGTCCTTAACTCCTTCATCTCCGTTGGTGCTAACCTATAAGGTGCTCTCGCTACTGGTGCTGCACCCGGGATGATGTCAATTCGGAATTCCACTTGCCTATCTGGTGGTAAACCAGGTAGTTCTTCGGGAAAAACTTCAGGATATTCCGAAATGATAGGGATGTCTTCAATCTTGGGCTTTGGCTCATCAATAGTAACTTGTGCCATATAAATGACACAACCCTTCTGCAGACATCTGGATGCCTTGAGCATGGACACTTGCTCAGGCAATCCATGCTGAGTATCCCCTTGAATGGTAAGTGACTCCCCAGACGGGGTTTTGACTATCACCTGCTTTCTGTTGCACACAATCTGGGCTTGGTTATGCGATAACCAATCCATGCCTATAACTACATCAAAGCCGGCTAGCTTAAAGGGAAGTAAGGACAAAGGAAAAGAATGATTCCTAATGGATATAACACATCCATCTAAAACAGTTGAGGCTATTTCTATTGTTCCATCAGCTAATTCCACCTCATATTTCACACTTAAGGTTCTAACAGGTAGGTTTAATAACTTATAGAACTTATCATCAACAAAAGACTTATCTGCTCCAGAATCAAACAATACTCTAGCAAAAACATCATTTACAAGAAAAGTACCTGTAATAACGTTGTCATCCTGAACAGCTTCCTTAGCGTCCATCTTGAAGACCCTCGCATTGGTCTTCTTACCATCTTCGGCTTTCCTTGCGTTCTTTGGGCAATTAGACTTAATGTGCCCTTTTTCGTTGCAACCATAACATGTTGCATCCTTTAGCTTCTTACACTCCAAAGTCTTATGATCCGTGGATTTGCAAATCCCACAGGATCTCACGTGAGACTGGGATCTCGACTCCAAACGACACTTCCCAAAGTGGTTCTTCTTACAAGTTTTACATTTGGGCTTATCCCCCGATTGTTGCCCATCTCTCTTAGATCCCGACCTTTTCCTGTGGTCGTTATTTCCTCGGTGTCTCTTTTCTGATCTTCGTGAGGTATCGTCCTCACGCTTCCTCTTATTCTCTTCTGAGTTCCGGAGTGCTCTCAACCTGACTACGTCCAGGATAAGAGAGAGAGACAGATCAGCTACTGATCTGAAAGTTGTAGGCCTCGATGCCTTAACACTTGCTTTAATTTCAGGGGCTAAACCCCCGATGAAACGGGCAATCCTTTTCGGTTCTGGGGTTACCAAGTACGGAACCAACCGAGATAGAGTATTGAAAGTGGTGAGGTATGCCTGGCAGTCTAAATTTTTCATCACCAAAGATAAGAAGTCTGACTCGATCCTTTCAACTTCATGTTGTGGGCAAAAATTTTCCTTGATAAGGGCAACGGACTGATCCCATGACATACTGTAGAGTGGGATCTTTCCGGCAGCTTGTATGAGAGACTTCCACCACGCCAGTGCGTCTCCTTTGAACGATTGGGATACGTACTTCACTACATCCCGATCAGCACACCCGCTGATATCTACTACTGTATCCATTTCGTCCAACCAGGTCATGCAGTCTACCGCTGCTTTCTCCCCAGTAAAGTCTCTGGGTTTACATGAGACGAAGTATTTATACGTACAGGACTTACTATGCGGTTCCTGTTTCTGCTTGATCTTCTTTATCGGGACACTGTTTTGGTTAGAGGAGTGATGATCCTCATCATCCCAATTGAGCTCATCTTTCTTAGGTCCAACTTTCTTAGAGGGCGGCTTGCTATGAGCCTCCGAGTGGACTTTCGGTTTGGAACGTGGTGCAGATCGGGTCCTACTCCGGGTCCCGGTCGATTCACTATACTGTCTATTTAGCGCTTCGATAACAGCATCATTCACTAATGCTTTCAACTCCGCACCCGTTACTAATATTTTAGTATTATCAGGGTTTTCTGCTGGACGACTGTTTAATTCTTCAGACTTAGCCATGTAGTCTAAATTGCTACATAAAAATAAGGACAAGGTCTATTTAGAAGTCTAAACAGTATTATCGTTCTTGACGATTTATTAACCATGGTAAATAAAAGCCATATTAGTTAATTTAATAATTTCATTCAGGATTTTTACTAGTAATCTTTTTAGAATGAAATATAATTTTGGCATAATAAGCCTAGTCACGTAGACAAATTTCTAAATTACAAATTTAGATCTTATAGGATTAAAGTTTGAATAATTAAGACAAATCAATCCTTTTCTTGGCAGGGAGTGTATAAACTACAACTGCCTTTTGTTTTATATGACATTAATTACACCCGTAGGCATTATGTCATATCCAAATATATATATGGAGATATTAAACTTGGATACTTTATTAAAAGGGTGGCGTGTGATTTTACGGATCACACTAGCCAAGAATGTTAACATGTTTTACAGATGTTAACAGAGATTTGAATCTTTTTAAACAGGTTCTACCATATTGGCTAGATTTATGACAACATAACAGCTAGGTTTTACCTTTTAAGATCCTTATTATTTTATTAAAATGGTATATCAAAATAATAAATGTTATTTTTCATTTATTTATACACTATGTTTATGCACATAATTAAAAATGAAAAACTTAAATTAACCATTTCAAGCAAAAATTAAACCAGTACGAGTCTGCCCTAAACGGGTCTTTCACATAAACAACATGCCCACGCAGGGGCCAAATAACAAAACAAACAAACCCACGCAGGGGTCAAATAAAAAGATATGCCCACGCAGGGGCAGAACAGAAAGAAATACCCACGCAGGGGTAGAGTACTGAAATAAATATATGTCCACGCAGGGACATGAGTACCACACTAAGATAACCAACAAACAAAGGATTCAGTGACCCTTCTTGCTTTTACCCTTGATTAGATCCACCATCTTCTTAAACATCCCTCGGTTATGCCTCCGATCATGCCGCAACTCATGCCGCATCTCTTGACGCACCTCTTGTATCTCATGAAGGATTTCTTGCATTTGGGGCGGTGACATCGCCGGTGCCTGAGGTGGTTGCTGATAATGCGGGGGTTGAGGAGGTTGCGGTTGATAATGTGGAGGTTGAGAAGGCTGTGACTGCTGATACCCATATGATGGGTACCCATAGGTCGAGGGTCCCGTAGCCCAGGGACCTCCGTAGGGACCTTCTTGGTGGAAAGTGTTGGAGTTTGCTGCTATCCAATAGGGATCCTCCGTAAAGTTATACCCCGTGTGAATCTGCTGCTCGAAGGGGTTGAATGCTGCAGCACCGGTGTAAGTGGGGATTGGGTCTCCAAAACCCAATGGTGGTTGTGGCGCGACTGGCGCAGATGCTACTTCAGAGACGGGGTGTGAAGATTCACCCATCTCTGTTTCTTCGTGGACCGGTGAGTACCGGCTGCCACTCGAAAGTGGAGGGGTGCTAATACGCACTCCCCCTCGTGCGGACATTCGCAAGGTAGTTCTCCTTCGCCTCGGAGGCGAGGGAGGCTGAAGCAGAGGTGGTGCTGCTGGCGGAGTGACCGCTACAAGTCGGGAATCCTCGGAAGGATTCTGCTGCTGCTGTGGCTGGTGTAGGGGAGAGTGGTGAGGCAGGTGCAGGGGAGAGTTATGGTAAGACTGGTGAAGAGGAGAGTTATGATATGACTGGTGCAGGGGAGAGTTATGGTAACTGGGAGTAAATACGCAGTCATGCTGCTTGAATTTCTCCTCATAGCTATCGGGACCATTGTAAGGTGATCCCATAAACGGTGACCCATCAGAAATCTCGATGGGGTGGTTCGGTGTTCCGGAGGGTGGCATAGCAGGATCAGTATCCTCATCGATGTCCATCGGGTTGCCACCAGAAAAGTGGTCTTCTGGTCAAAGTGGGTTAAAACCCACTGCTGCTGCTAAGTAGTCATCAGGGTTGAACTGACCCTGGAAGACAAGTGATGGTTGGTTAAAAGGTGAATTGTGTCCTATTAAGGGAATGTAGGACTGTTGTGAGTTGTGGGGCTCATTCTCCGAATGAGGCCCAAAGGAGTGCGGGATTGAAGGAGAGGTACTCAGTGAGACTGAGCGCCTAGCAGGTTCGGTAAAAGACCTCCAAAGGTCTTGAGCATCAGTGTTGTGAGGATCCGAAGGTGTTCGCCGGTGTGACGGTCCGGCCTCGTGGTCGTTCGGGGATACATGTGCTCCTTGTCCTCGGCCTCTACCTCTCATACGTGGCGGCATTCTTGTGATCCTGTCAAAAACAACAAGTGATACAACAAAAATATATGTAAGACAAAGTTAGAAAATAAAACAAAAATTTGGAAATTTCCTAAGTTCTTTGTCTAGACTCGAGAATCGAGGATTGTGAAATTGTGTAACTGAGATTAAACACAAAGGACTAGTGTTTAATTCACTCAGAGTTGGCTCTGATACCAACCTGTCACACCCCTATTTTCCACGTGTCACCGGTGGGCCCGGTGGGGAGTATCGTGACGTAGTTGGTATCATCATAGACAAACAACACAATATATAAATGCACAGCGGAAGCAAAGATAGATTCATTTCAACTTTAATAAAGTGTAATATTAAATATCACTAATAGTCGAAATGGATCCACAGGCGGATCAAAAATAAAATAAGATATTGTTCAACAGCTTAATGTCGTCCAAGCTTGCGAGACTTATTGTGGACGCTCTAGAAGACAGCCAGCCTATTACGTGTAGTACCTGCACTTAACCTTTTGGGAAAATACGTCAGTTTACACTGGTAAATACAATTTAACTGACTCATTTTGAAAAGAGTTGAAAATTGATTTGAATGCACGTGGCACAAAACATTTTATAACTTGGGATAATTATTTATTATAATAATCTTGTGAACGAATTACATGTTACTTGTGCGTTCAGTAGCCCGGATCTTGTCCGGGTTAAAGATCAATAGACCCTCCACATTAGAGTTATACACTGACAGGTGTACGCCTACACCCCGTGCTCAGGTCGTGGCCATCTCGTAAGATGATGCCGAGGATATCCGGGACATGGTCATTAACCCCCCAAAGGCTTTAAGTGAACAAGACTGTTTAAACGAGCCGATCAAATTATTCAATTAACCATTCAAAGATGTAAGATTTGATGCTCGATCAAGCGGTATTCTATGTACCGTAACCCAAGCCTGTATAGGGAAAATAAGTTAAAAAGTATTTACCTGAGTATAGTATAATTCTCAACAAGCAAAAAAGGCAAGTAGCTTTTACCGGTGCTCCTAATCTGGAACGAAGGTTTATAATAACCTATTAGATTTCTAACGGGTCTTTATTTAAGCTTAAGCTTAGACCGGCTAGTTTAAAGGACGATACGGTTCAAACGCACGATTAAGCGAAGACCAGATAGAATGTGATTTAGACCCGAAAAGTTTGAATACTTGTATAATATGGGTATACTAAATACATTCTGGATTTTGAGACAGAAATGATAATGTTTGACCTGTCTCGGTCAATTTATGCAAACTAGTTACATAAACCGAACCGAACGCGAAAAGAGCGTTACGGGTAACCGTAAGATTCATATGCAAGTTCCCTGAGATAATATGCTCTAAATATGTCATAATATCAGTAAGTTATTTTCTATTATGCCCAAAACGGATTTAAACACAAATTAGGCCTTATAAGGGCATTTTGGTCATTTAAAAGATTATAAAAGAGTTAAATTAGAAATATGAGTTACAGGTCTGGTTTATACAGTAAATATACTTAATTTAACATGTTATAACAGTAGGGTATGACCCATATGTGAAACTTATCATTTAAAACCAAACTATGCACCTTAGGGGTATTTTGGTAATTTCATAAGGGCTAAAAATGTCAAAATTGGAAGTCTGAGTTCAAAAACTTGTACTTACTGTTATTTTATAAAAATATACTAAAAACATCAGTAGGTATCAACCTTATATGTTTAATATGGTTATAGTACATACTATGCGTTAAAAATGCTTAAAAAGGCGATTTAGAGCCGTTTCCGGGTTTTTAAAAGAAAGCTGATATTTTTATATTTCCAGAATGCTCAAAATATTTTATTTAACAAATAAAATCAGTATAAAAATGTTTGGAGTTAAAAGGATTTGTAAAACTCATTTTATGGCTTAAAAGGGCAAATTCGGTATTTATCGAATTAAACTTAGAGACCTATGATATGATCAGCCAAAAATTAAATAAAAATCTTTAAAAATCCCAAAATATTATATTATAACAGTGGGTAAAAAGTTTGATATTAAAAAGTGGGTTTAAATAGGTTATACGCTAATTACGCCGTTTAAGTAACATAAAGCTTTCAAATTACGATATTGAGCATAACTCTTAATCTAGACCTCAAACTGATATCAA
Organism: Helianthus tuberosus; assembly: GCA_030545235.1. NCBI lineage: Eukaryota > Viridiplantae > Streptophyta > Magnoliopsida > Asterales > Asteraceae > Helianthus > Helianthus tuberosus. Next base: position 197,271,456 of record CM060400.1, read on the forward strand.
ATTTTAGGTGCAAGTTTATAAATCAGTAACAAATGTTTCTACTCTTTCACTTTTTCAAAAATCACGTTTTATAGTAAAAAGGGCATAATAGTCAACTTTTAAGCATTAATCGGAAACATGCATATGAACCGGATAAGTGTTGAACCAAGTTGTAAAATCTCAGAGAGTTAAACTTATATGAAAATTGGTCCAAAATAAGCTCTAATGTAGATCTCAAACATGCATGAACGGATCAGGACTGAAAGTCAAAGGAAAAGTCAATTTATGCGACTTTCGGTTCCGATTCGGGTTTAAACTGAAAATTGTCGAGATGAACATGTTGAGACATGTTCTTACATTAATTATTAAGTTATTTTAATGATCAAACAGGTTGCATGTACCCTACATTGCTAATCATGCTTAAATTTGCAAAAACACATTCTGTTGACTTTTTGAAACAAGCTTTGACTCGACAATTAACATGCTTAGAGTGGGAATCTGAAAATACCCTTTTGAGGGTTTGTTACCCACATAAATACCAACTTGTAGGTACTTTCAATTTGAGAAAAGACTGAGCACATTTCGTTTAATTACGAAGTCAAACTAAATTTACGATGGATTGACTTTCGGTTAATAAACTAAGCTAGAACGGATTTGAAAAGGTTATGAACACTTACAAGAGTCCTAATAGAGCTTAGAGATCACTAGGAAGATGTCTTGACGTCCAGAGAGCTCCAGAAGTTGCCTTGTGAATTTTTGAAAATGTAAGTAATGAAAGTTGCAACTTCAAGTTCTTCTTATAACCAATTTGATCTCATTTGGAGCTGCCACATGAGTCTAGGGATGATACAAGATGAAGACAAGTGCCCCTAGTTGCATGTAAGTCCATTGGTGAGCTCCCTGAATCGACAACAGCTGGTAACAACTCGCAAACAGACATGACTGGCACCTGCGCATGTATTCTGCGCTGGCAGGTCGCTCGCGTAGCGCGAGACCCCCCTCGCGTAGCGCGACCATGTGCAGATCAGGTTACAAGTTTCCTTTGCTTTGCATTTCAGTCCTTGGTCCTTAGATACGTGGTTTTGGCTATTTATCTTGCTCATTAGGCCCTCAAATCTGATTTTTAAGGACCTTGGGACATTTACAAACATGGTAAAGTCCTTGGTTAACCTTGTGCTTACCCGAAAAGTCACGAAATTCAACGTTAACGCAATTAACCCTTCGTGCACGGTTTTGATCATAACTTTCTCATACGATAACGAAACTTGATGAAATTCTTATCACATATTCTAGTGAGTATATTTTATCATTACAAAGCTTCGGGTTTGCCAAAAGGTCACTCAAAGGTATACTTTCAACATGTTGACACATCTAGCCCCTGTAGTTTGTAATTCCTCACTTTCTTTCATTTTCCGCTTCGTATGATCCATGATTTATCCGTTTAAGATTATAAACATCATGTAGGGTTATTTTAGAGCCTATTTATCCATTGTTGACACTTTGGACCCTTATATTCACATAGTTTCACTGTTTGTCAACTTTAGTCCCTCTAAAGTATGTTTTCACATATTCAAAGTCCATGACACGTGTCAATACATTATTGGATGTAAATTTTCGAGGTGTTACAAATGATGATGAAGAAATACTGACGGTTGTGCTTTTAACAAAAGTAGTTTGACTTTGGTCACACAGACTTTGGTCAAACAGCGTTTTAACATTCCTCAAACAGTGTTTTATCTATTATAATTAGCTTTTAACATAAGTAGCTTGACTTCGGTCAAACAGGGTTTTAACATTGCTCACAATGATTACAACCTAGTAAAAACTTCTTTGTAAACAACATTACTTATTTGTTGGTTTTCCAACAGCGTCGAATATTAGTATTTTAACACCTTCTCTGGTCTTGATGTCACACCCCGAATTTCCACGTGTCACCGGTGGGCCCGGTGGGGGAGTATCGTGACGTGGTTGGCAACACAATAGTCAAACAACACAATGTTTAAATGCACAGCGGAAGCAAAGTATAGATTCATTTCAACCAAACAATATTGTAATATTAAGTATCACAAGTAGTCGAATATAAATCCACAGGTAGATCAAAATAAATGGAAACAATGTTCAACAGTCTATGAAATCCAAGCTTGCGAGACTTATTGTGGATGCTAGGAGAAAAGCCAGCCTATTACGCGTAGTACCTGCACTTAGCCTTTTTGAGAAAATACGTCAGTTTACACTGGTAAATACAATCAACCGACTCATTTTGAAAAGAGTTTAAGAAAATGCATTTAAGGCACAAGGCACAAATAATATTTTATAACTTGGGTTACTTATTTAAATATATAAACTTGTAAAGGATTTACATGTTTCTTATGCGTTCAGTAGCCCGGATCGAGCCGGGTTAAAGATCAATAGACACACCACATTATTTAAATGAGACACTGACAGGTGTACGCCTACACCTGTGTGCTAAGGTCGTGGCCATTTCGTAAAATGATGCCAGGGATATCCGGGACATGGTCATTAACCCCCCAAAGGCTTTAAGTGAACAAAACAATTTAAATGAGACATATCAATACTTTAATCATCATACAATTAAAGATTCAATGCCCGACCAAGCGGTATTTTATATACCGTACCCCAAGCCCGTATAGGGAAAATAAGTTAAAAGTATTTACCTGAGCAAGTATAAATCAAAATCAGCGAGTGCAAGTATCTTTTACCGGTTCTCCTAATCTGGAACGAAGGTTTATAATAACCTATTAGAATCCTAACGGGTCTTTAGTTAAGCTTAAGCTTAGACCGGTTAGTTTTAAAGATACGGTTCGTACGCACGATTAAGCGAAGACCGGATAGAATGTGATTTAGACCTGACAAGTTTGAAGACTTGTTTAATATGGGTATATTATACACATTCTGGATTTTGAGATAAAACCGATAAGGTTTGACCCGTTTCGGCTAATTTATGTAAACTAGTTACATAAACCGAACCGAACGCGTATGAAGCGTAACGGGTAACCATGAGAGTCCTAAACAGGTTTCCTAAGTTAACATGCCTTAAATATGTTGTGATATCAGTAGGATATCTTCCATTATGCCCAAAACGAGTTTAATCTCATATTAAGCCCCGTAGGGGTATTTTTGGTCATTTTAAAGATTATAAAAGGAATTAATTAAGTTTCTGTGAACTGGGTCTGAATACATCAGTAAAATAGTTTATTTTAACAGGTTATAACATTTGGTTATAAGTCTTATATGTCAAAATAGTTTTAAACCCAAACTATGCGTATAATATGCCTATAAAGCCGTTTTAAGCGACGTACGGGTTAAAATAGGATTCTGAGTTTTCTAATCAGTTAAACAGGTTCAAAACACTACATTTATTATTTGAAATCAGTAGCAATTGGATTGGTGTCAAAAGGATTTGTAAAACTCATTTTATGGCCGAAAAGGTTATATTCGGTATTAACCGAATTAAGGCACTAATCCTAGCTTATGATCAGTTTAAAAATAATTAAAAATCTTCAAAAATCCCAAAATATTATATTACATCAGTGGGTAAACGGTTTGGTGTCAAAAATGGGGTTTAGATAGGTTTTACGCTAATGACGTCATTTAATTACTAAGAATCGCTATAATTACGTCATTAAGCATAACTCCTAATCTAGACCTCCGATTGATGTGAAAATTTACAGACATGTTTAATAATCAGTAACTAAGATTATTGTACTTTCACATTTCCAAAATTCTCGTTTTATGGTCATAAGGGCATTACGGTCAATATTTAGGCGATTAACGGAAACATCGGACAATTAAGGATTTATGTGGTATAAACGCAGAGGGTTATACCAACATGTAACTAGGTCCTAATGGAACTTTAAGTCATGTCTATACCTATCAAAACCGGCTCCGAATCGAGGTCAAAGCAGAAAGTTGTCGAATCAAACAAGCGTAGACAAGTTTTTATACTTATTATCAGGTTAGATGAATGATAAAATAGGTTACACGCCTTTTATATTGTTAATCATGCGATTAATGTTTCTGTTGACTTTTTCGGATAACGTTTGACTCGACAAACGACCTAGATAGGATGGAAATCAGTGGGTGCCCTTTTAAGGGTTTAAAGCCCACATAATTACCAACTTATAACAACTTTCATTTCGACAAAACACTGGACCGTTTGTGTTTTATCGTTAAGTCAAACCGTAGTTACGACGGTTTGATTTTTAGGCTATAAACTAATCAAAACTTGATTAAGAAGGGTCAAGGGTACTTACACGAGTTCTATGAACGATTTGGAAAGCTTGGAAGATGGTCTTGAGTTCCAGAAATGCTCAGAGATGAAGTATGGAATGAATGTTCAAAGTTGTCAACATTAGGAGCTTTATAAATTGATCCAAACTCCTTTGATTGTTGACAAATGAGTCTACAATTGATCAAGGATGAATACATGTGTCATCTACAACCTATAAACCACTTTAGGAAGCCCATAGAATCGAAAACTTGCAATTAAAGTCGGTTAGAAGGCTGGAACAGCCACCTGTGAGTTTTTTCTGCATCTGGCAGTCGTAGGCGGCCCGCTTTAGATCTTGATATATCTTAGGCGGGCCGCATGGCCCTTCTGATCAGGTAAACATGTTTTCTTTTATTGCACATTTGGTCCCTGGTCCCTCGAAAGGTCGTTTTCACTACAATTCTTGCATTATGAGGCTTCAATATTGACATATGGGGGCTTTAGAGCTTATACCATCTTTGTTAAGTCCTCGGGTAACTTTGTGATCACCCGAAAAGCCCTAATTTTCAATGTTGACGATTCTAACCCTCACACACGGATTTTATCATAACTTTCTCATACGATAACGAAACTTGGTGAAATTTTTATGGTACATTCTAGTGAGCATAATTAATCGTTACAAAGCTTCGGGTTTGCTAAAAGGTCACTCAGAGGTATATCTTAACATGTTGACACATTTAACCCCTGTAGTTTGTAATCTCTCACTTTCTTTCACAATTCGCTTCGTATGATCCATGATCCATTCGTTTAAGGTTATAAACATCATGTAGGGTTATTGTAAAGTATATTTATTCATTGTTGACACTTTGAACCCTTATATTTACACAGTTTCATTGTTTGTCAACTTTAGTCCTTCAAGGACAGTCTTTCACACGTTCAAAGGTTATGACACTTGTCAAGACATTATAGGACGGAAATTTTCGAGGTGTTACATCCTCACCCCCTTAAAAGAAATCTCAACCTCGAGATTTACTGAAATAGATAAGGGTGCTTTTCTTTCATAGTGGACTCTACCTCCCATGTGTATTCGGGACCTCTACGGGCATCCCATTTGACCTTTACAATCGGTACATGCTTCCTTCGAAGCTTCTTAACCTGTCGATCCTCGATCGACAATGGTTTTTCCACAAATTTCAAGCTCTCATCTATATGCACATCTGTATGTGGTAAAACCAGTGATTCATCAGCGAAACACTTTTTCAGATTGCAGATGTGGAACACATTGTGTATACTACTGAGCTCTTCTGGTAAGTTTAACTTATAGGCAACTGACCCGACACGTTCGATAACCTCGAAAGGTCCTATGTATCTCGGGCTTAGCTTGCCTTTCTTACCAAATCGCATCACTCCTTTCCAGGGTGATACTTTAAGTAGGACTTTGTCACCTACTTCGAAGTTAAAAGCTTTACGCTTTGGATCAGCGTAGCTTTTCTGCCTATCTCGGGCAACTTTGAGACGGTCACGAATCTGGACAATCTTGTCCGTCGTTTCGAACACTATCTCTGGTCCCGATAATTGGACATCTCCAATTTCCGCCCAACAAACGGGCGTTCTACACTTTCTACCGTATAAGGCCTCGAAAGGCGCAGCCTTAATGCTGGTGTGGTAGCTATTGTTATAGGAGAACTCGATTAACGGTAGGTGGTTATCCCAACTGCCACCTAAATCGATCACACATGCACGAAGCATGTCTTCCAACGTTTGAATAGTACGCTCACTCTGACCGTCTGTCTGAGGATGGTAAGCCGTACTAAAATTCAAACGCGTGCCCAAAGATTGTTGAAAGCTTTTCCAAAAATGTGACGTGTATCTAGTATCTCGGTCAGAGATAATAGACACAGGTATGCCATGTAAGGCTACAATCTTATCAACGTATAACTGGGCTAACATGTCGGAGCTATAAGTCTCCTTGATGGGTAAGAAATGAGCTGACTTAGTCAGTCTATCAACAATCACCCAGATGGTGTCATTTCCTTTCCTTGTCTTAGGTAACTTGGTAATAAAATCCATAGTTACCATTTCCCATTTCCAGGTGGGAAGTTCAGGCTGTTGTAGCAAACCTGACGGTTTTTTATGTTCAGCTTTTACTTGCGCACAAGTCAAGCATTTAGCTACATAGGTGGCTACAGACTTCTTCAAGCCTATCCACCAATAATTCGCCCTTAGATCCTGGTACATCTTATCAGCTCCAGGATGAACGGAATATTTAGAACTATGGGCTTCCTGGAGAATAACATCTCGAAGTCCTCCATATACGGGAACCCATATTCTTCCATTCAATCTAAGAATTCCATCTTTGCTAAGAGATAACTGCTCCTCAGTTACTCCTAGCTTTTCGTTAGGATAGTTAGCTTCCAACACAGCTTCATTCTGTGCAGCTAACAACCTTTCAATCAAATTATTCTTTATTTCCATGCGCTTGGCATTGATTCGGATGGGTTTCACCCTTTCCTTCCGACTCAAGGCATCGGCGACTACATTCGCCTTGCCGGGATGGTATCTTATTTCACAATCGTAATCATTCAGAGTTTCCATCCAACGGCGTTGCCTCATGTTCAAGTCCTTCTGATTGAACAGATGTTGAAGGCTCTTGTGATCAGAATAGATCACACATTTGATTCCATATAAATAGTGCCTCCACAGTTTTAGTGCGAATACAACGGCACCCAACTCCAAATCATGGGTGGTGTAATTCTTTTCGTGCACCTTTAACTGGCGTGAAGCATAGGCAATGACTTTGCCTTTCTGCATAAGCACACATCCCATCCCGGTGTGTGATGCATCACAATAAACTACAAACTCCTCATTTCCTTCAGGCAATGTCAGTACTGGAGCATTGCTCAACTTTTGTTTCAGAATATCAAAGGATTCCTGCTGCTTAGGACCCCAGTCAAACTTAATCTTCTTACGCGTCAGCGAAGTCAGGGGTGCAGCAATCCTTGAGAAGTTTTCAATGAATCGCCTATAGTATCCTGCCAAACCTAGGAAGCTACGAATTTCTGTAGGCGTCTTTGGCTCATGCCAATTCATGACAACTTCAACTTTAGCGGGATCTACTTGGATACCACGCTCACTAACAACATGTCCAAGAAATTGGACTTCTCGAAGCCAAAATTCACACTTCGAGAACTTGGCATAGAGCTTTTCTTTATGAAGTAGTTCCAAAATGCAGTGAAGATGCTTCTCATGGTCAGCTTGGTTCTTCGAGTAGATGAGGATATCATCAATGAAAATGATGACGAATTTATCTAAGTGCGGCTTGCAAACGCGATTCATGAGATCCATGAATGCGGCCGGTGCATTAGTGAGCCCAAAAGGCATCACTAGGAACTCGTAATGACCATAACGAGTCCTAAATGCAGTCTTGTATACGTCTTCATCTCTAACCTTCAGTTGGTGATAGCCTGACCTCAAGTCAATCTTCGAGAAGAAACTTGCCCCTTGAAGTTGATCGAATAGATCGTCGATTCTGGGCAAAGGATACCTATTCTTGATAGTGACCTTATTAAGCTCACGGTAGTCGATGCACAGACGCATCGATCCATCCTTCTTCTTGACAAATAAAACTGGTGCTCTCTAAGGAGACGAACTAGGTTTGATGAAACCTTTGGCTAGCAAATCATCTAACTGCGTTCTCAATTCTTTCATCTCTGTTGGTGCCAACCTATAAGGCGCCCTTGCAACTGGTGCTGATCCAGGAATAATGTCAATTCTGAATTCTACTTGCCTATCTGGTGGCAAACCAGGTAGTTCTTCAGGGAAAACTTCGGGGTATGCAGAAATGACGGGGATATCCCCAATCTTGGGCTTCGGCTCATCAATAATCACTTGTGCCATGTAGATGACACAACCCTTCTTCAAACACTTAGAGTCTTTGAGCATAGACATTTTCTCAGGCAGCCCATACTGGGTATCTCCCTGGATAGTAAGTGATTCACCAGACGGAGTCTTGATCATCACTTGCTTCTTATTGCAAATAATCTGGGCCTGGTTATGAGATAACCAGTCCATGCCTAAAACTATGTCAAAACCGGCTAGTTTTAAAGGAAGTAGAGACAAAGGAAAAGAGTGGTTCTTAATGGATATGAAACATCCATCTAATAAGGTTGAGGCGGTTTCTAAAGTGCAATCTGCTAGTTCCACCTCATACTTCACACTTAAAGTCTTAACAGGTAAGTTCAACAATTCACAAAACTTATTATCTACGAACGACTTATCAGCGCCTGAATCAAATAACACTCTCGCATAAACATCATTTACGAGAAAGGTACCTGTTATCACATTGTCGTCCTTGACGGCTTCCTTAGCATCCATCCTGAAGACCCTAGCATTGGTCTTCTTAGCCTCTTCAGGCTTCTTGGCGTATTTTGGGCAATTGGTCTTGATGTGCCCCTTTTCATTGCAACCGTAGCAGGTCGCATCCTTCATCCTTTTGCAATCCAAGGTCTTGTGTTCCTTGGACTTGCACAACCCACATGCAAAAGCTTTCGATTCAAACCTGCACTTCCCAAAGTGCTGTCTCTTGCAGATTTTACATCTGGGTTTTTCACCCGACTGCTGACCATCCTTCCTAAATCCCCCCCTTCTTATGGTCATTGTTTCCCTTCTGCTTCTTGTCTGAACGTCGTGAGTTGTCATCCTCACGCTTCCTCTTTTCGGTATCAGCGTTCCTCTGCGATTTCAGCCTGACCGCATCCAAGGTAAGAGACAATGATATGTCCGCTGTAGACCGAAAAGTAGTTGGTCTGGAGGCCTTCACACTTGCCTTGATCTCCGGGGCCAAGCCCCCGATAAAACGAGCTATACGTTTGGGTTCCGGGGTTACTAAATATGGAACCAATCTTGACAAAGTGTTGAAACTGGTAAGGTAGGCCTGACAGTCTAGGTTTTTCATGACCAGCGACAAGAAGTCAGATTCAATTTTCTCAACCTCGTGTTGAGGGCAAAAGTTTTCTTTGATCAGTGCCATGAACTGTTCCCAGGTCATGTTGTACAACGGGACTTTCCCCGTAGCTTGGATCAAAGATCTCCACCAAGCTAATGCTTCTCCCTTAAAAGACTGAGACACAAATTTCACAATATCCCTATTATTGCAACCACTGATGTCCACAACCGTATCCATCTCGTCCATCCAAGTCATGCAATCTACTGCTCCTTTTTCCCCAGTGAAATCCCTGGGTTTGCACGATACGAAGTACTTATAGGAGCAACCCTTGTTACGGGGTTCTTGATTCTGTTTGACTCTTTGGGATGGAACACTCCTCTGGTTTGATGAGTGGTGAGTATTACTGTTGTGGGCAGTGTGGGTCCTGGAGGGTGTTCTAGAGTGTGGTGCAGATTGGGTCCTTGCACGGGTACCACTGGATTCATGGAGCTGTCTATCCATAGCTCGATTAACGGCATTATCTATCATTGCCTGTAATTCTGCACCCGCTACATTTACTCGGGCATTATCATGTTCTCTCCCTGGGTGACTGTTGACCTCATTTGAGTCTGCCATGTAGCTTGAACTGTTACATATTGACATCAATTTATTGGTGAGTTTATTATAGAATTGTCTTTTATGGCAATTTACTAACCGTGGTAAACGTAGACCATATATGGTTAATTTATTACTCACATTTATTTAGGATTTCAATCATAATTTATCCTAATTATAAAACAATAACAGTTTTATTAGCACATAAGGCCTAGTCACTGGGACAAATTTTAAGTTATAAGCCATGATTTCAGAGAATCAAGGCATAATGGTTTGAACAAAAGTCCACTACCTTTATCAGACAGGGTCACAGACTATTACTGTCTTTTGTCTCATATGAAAATGAGAAGGGCCCGTAGGCATTCTATTACCAATGGATGGTAAAAGAACTGATCATATTTATTGATGATTTAACCCATGATTCAGAGATCATTTAGTTGGGTTAGGAATCTTTGAAAAGATCCTTATATAATAATAACACGTGTGATTTTAACGAATCATGTCTGCCAGGAGTGTTAACATGTTTTCAGATGTTAACTGGGATTTGAATCTTTTTAACGGGTTTTACCATCTTGGCCAGGTCTTAATATGACATGCAGGCTAGGTTATACCTTTAAGATTCTTAATTAAAAATTAAAATAGGCAGATAGATTTTTAAAAGGAATGATTCCGATTTATTTATTTCATATATAATTTAATTATGCATAACATAGCAAAGATGAAGTTTATAAACTTACATTCCATTTAAAAATTTAAAAGTAGTACACTTTGCCCTAAACGGGACTTTTTCACATAAACACTTGCCCACGCAGGAGCTATTACAGATAATACATGTCCTCACAGGGACGGTTTACTAAAGTAAATGTCCACGCAGGGACTAATAGAGACAAGTCCTCGTAGGGACTAAGTACAAAGATAGATGTCCACGCAGGGACTACATACACACATATATAAGTAAATGTCCACGCAGGGACTTAATTTAAACAATGAAATACAATAATACATATTGGGATTTAACGATCCCGTTTCTTCTTTCCCTTCAGCAAACTTGCCAAACCACTCATGAATCCCTCATTCTTCTTACGCTCTTTCTGGAGGTCTCGCTCAACCCTGCCCAGTCTTTGACGGAGATCCTCCTGCTCTGGTGGAGAAAACCGTGGTGGCTGGTACTGTGGCGGCGGCTGAGCAGGTACTTGATACCCACGAGCTGGATGTCCCATTCCCCAAGGGGTTCCATAAGGTCCTTCTGGGTGTAAGGCATTGTAGTTTGCTGCTACTTGGTAAGGATCCTCAGCATAGTTATAGTTATGGTATGCTGGCGATCCGTATGGGTTGTATGCTGCTGGAGCAGTATAAGCAGGGATAGGGTTGCCAAAACCCGATGGTGACGGTGCTATAGGTGCCGAATTCACCTCTGATACTGGAACTGAAGGTCCATCCTCCTGTGGCTCTTCATATAGTGGTGGGTAGTGGCTGCCACTAGAGTGTTGAGGGGTGCTGAAATGAAAATCCCCTGCTCGTGACGACATCCGTGCGCCAGTCCTCCTACGTCTTGGTGGTGCTGGAGGCGCTAGATTAACTGGCGGCGGTGGAGGCGGTGGCGTGACTGCCTCGAAACGTGGATCCTCAGAGGGATCTCGCTGCTGCTGTTGCGGCTGCTGGTGAGGCGATGAGTGGTAAGATGGTGTATAGTACCACTCACACCGTTCGAACCGTGCCTGGTGACTATCCGGACCTTGGTATGGTGTTCCGTGAAAAGACGAACCATCAGAGATCTCTACAGGATGGTTCGGGGTTCCGGTTGCAGGCTCGACGGGATCTGTGTCCTCGTCCATGTCCATCGCTTGATCACCTGAAAAATGATCCTCCGGTCCTAGTGGGTTAAAACCCCTTTGTTCTGGTAGGTAGTCCGCCGGGTTAAACTGGCCCCGAAAGACAGGAGTAGGGTCGTCGAAGGAACGGTGCGATGCTGATCGTTGTAGAGGTATGTATGAAGGTTGCGGGTTGTGGGGCTCATTCTCGGAATGAGGCCCATAGGAGTGATGATACGGAGGCGTTGAGCTATACGACGTCGATCGTCTGGAAGGCTCCTCGTAAATCCTCCACGGTTCTTGTGGATCTGCACTCCTTGTAGAAGAAGGAGTTCGCCGGCCCGAAGGCCCGGCCTCGTGGTCGTTAGGGGCGCTCATTGGCTCCTTTCCTCGACTTCCTCGCCTGAATCTTGGCGGCATTGTTAAACCTGTCCATTTAAACAAAGGTAACAACAAGGAAAAATAAAGGACAAAGTTAAAAGTAAAATAAAAACATTTTGGATTATTCCTAAGTTCTTTGTCTAGACTTGAAGATTTAGGAATGTGCAATTGTGTCATTGAGATTAAACACAAAAGGCTAGTGTTTAATTCACTCAACGTTGGCTCTGATACCAACTTGTCACACCCCGAATTTCCACGTGTCACCGGTGGGCCCGGTGGGGGAGTATCGTGACGTGGTTGGCAACACAATAGTCAAACAACACAATGTTTAAATGCACAGCGGAAGCAAAGTATAGATTCATTTCAACCAAACAATATTGTAATATTAAGTATCACAAGTAGTCGAATATAAATCCACAGGTAGATCAAAATAAATGGAAACAATGTTCAACAGTCTATGACATCCAAGCTTGCGAGACTTATTGTGGATGCTAGGAGAAAAGCCAGCCTATTACGCGTAGTACCTGCACTTAGCCTTTTTGAGAAAATACGTCAGTTTACACTGGTAAATACAATCAACCGACTCATTTTGAAAAGAGTTTAAGAAAATGCATTTAAGGCACAAGGCACAAATAATATTTTATAACTTGGGTTACTTATTTAAATATATAAACTTGTAAAGGATTTACATGTTTCTTATGCGTTCAGTAGCCCGGATCGAGCCGGGTTAAAGATCAATAGACACACCACATTATTTAAATGAGACACTGACAGGTGTACGCCTACACCTGTGTGCTAAGGTCGTGGCCATTTCGTAAAATGATGCCAGGGATATCCGGGACATGGTCATTAACCCCCCAAAGGCTTTAAGCGAACAAAACAATTTAAACGAGACATATCAATACTTTAATCATCATACAATTAAAGATTCAATGCCCGACCAAGCGGTATTTTATATACCGTACCCCAAGCCCGTATAGGGAAAATAAGTTAAAAGTATTTACCTGAGCAAGTATAAATCAAAATCAGCGAGTGCAAGTATCTTTTACCGGTTCTCCTAATCTGGAACGAAGGTTTATAATAACCTATTAGAATCCTAACGGGTCTTTAGTTAAGCTTAAGCTTAGACCGGTTAGTTTTAAAGATACGGTTCGTACGCACGATTAAGCGAAGACCGGATAGAATGTTATTTAGACCTGACAAGTTTGAAGACTTGTTTAATATGGGTATATTATACACATTCTGGATTTTGAGATAAAACCGATAAGGTTTGACCCGTTTCGGCTAATTTATGTAAACTAGTTACATAAACCGAACCGAACGCGTATGAAGCGTAACGGGTAACCATGAGAGTCCTAAACAGGTTTCCTAAGTTAACATGCCTTAAATATGTTGTGATATCAGTAGGATATCTTCCATTATGCCCAAAACGAGTTTAATCTCATATTAAGCCCCGTAGGGGTATTTTTGGTCATTTTAAAGAATATAAAAGGGATTAATTAAGTTTCTGTGAACCGGGTCTGAATACATCAGTAAAATAGTTTATTTTAACAGGTTATAACATTTGGTTATAAGTCTTATATGTCAAAATAGTTTTAAACCCAAACTATGCGTATAATATGCGTATAAAGCCGTTTTAAGCGACGTACGGGTTAAAATAGGATTCTGAGTTTTCTGATCAGTTAAACAGGTTCAAAACACTACATTTATTATTTGAAATCAGTAGCAATTGGATTGGTGTCAAAAGGATTTGTAAAACTCATTTTATGGCCGAAAAGGTTATATTCGGTATTAACCGAATTAAGGCACTAATCCTAGCTTATGATCAGTTTAAAAATAATTAAAAATCTTCAAAAATCCCAAAATATTATATTACATCAGTGGGTAAAAGGTTTGGTGTCAAAAATGGGGTTTAGATAGGTTTTACGCTAATGACGTCATTTAATTACTAAGAATCGCTATAACTACGTCATTAAGCATAACTCCTAATCTAGACCCCCGATTGATGTGAAAATTTACAGACATGTTTAATAATCAGTAACTAAGATTATTGTACTTTCACATTTCCAAAATTCTCGTTTTATGGTCATAAGGGCATTACGGTCAATATTTAGGCGATTAACGGAAACATCGGACAATTAAGGATTTATGTGGTATAAACGCAGAGGGTTATACCAACATGTAACTAGGTCCTAATGGAACTTTAAGGCATGTCTATACCTATCAAAACCGGGTCAGAATCGAGGTCAAAGCAGAAAGTCAAACTATGTGACTTTCGGCTCCGAATCGGTTCAAAACAGAAAGTTGTCGAATCAAACAAGCGTAGACAAGTTTTTATACTTATTATCAGGTTAGATGAATGATAAAATAGGTTACACGCCTTTTATATTATTAATCATGCGATTAATGTTTCTGTTGACTTTTTCGGACAACGTTTGACTCGACAAACGACCTAGATAGGATGGAAATCAGTGGGTGCCCTTTTAAGGGTTTAAAGCCCACATAATTACCAACTTATAACAACTTTCATTTCGACAAAACACTGGACCGTTTGTGTTTTATCGTTAAGTCAAACCGTAGTTACGACGGTTTGATTTTTAGGCTATAAACTAATCAAAACTTGATTAAGAAGGGTCAAGGGTACTTACACGAGTTCTATGAACGATTTGGAAAGCTTGGAAGATGGTCTTGAGTTCCAGAAATGCTCAGAGATGAAGTATGGAATGAATGTTCAAAGTTGTCAACATTAGGAGCTTTATAAATTGATCCAAACTCCTTTGATTGTTGACAAATGAGTCTACAATTGATCAAGGATGAATACATGTGTCATCTACAACCTATAAACCACTTTAGGAAGCCCATAGAATCGAAAACTTGCAATTAAAGTCGGTTAGAAGGCTGGAACAGCCACCTGTGAGGTTTTTCTGCATCTGGCAGTCGTAGGCGGCCCGCTTTAGATCTTGATATATCTTAGGCGGGCCGCATGGCCCTTCTGATCAGGTAAACATGTTTTCTTTTATTGCACATTTGGTCCCTGGTCCCTCGAAAGGTCGTTTTCACTACAATTCTTGCATTATGAGGCTTCAATATTGACATATGGGGGCTTTAGAGCTTATACCATCTTTGTTAAGTCCTCGGGTAACTTTGTGATCACCCGAAAAGCCCTAATTTTCAATGTTGACGATTCTAACCCTCACACACGGATTTTATCATAACTTTCTCATACGATAACGAAACTTGGTGAAATTTTTATGGTACATTCTAGTGAGCATAATTAATCGTTACAAAGCTTCGGGTTTGCTAAAAGGTCACTCAGAGGTATATCTTAACATGTTGACACATTTAACCCCTGTAGTTTGTAATCTCTCACTTTCTTTCACAATTCGCTTCGTATGATCCATGATCCATTCGTTTAAGGTTATAAACATCATGTAGGGTTATTGTAAAGTATATTTATTCATTGTTGACACTTTGAACCCTTATATTTACACAGTTTCATTGTTTGTCAACTTTAGTCCTTCAAGGACAGTCTTTCACAAGTTCAAAGGTTATGACACGTGTCAAGACATTATAGGACGGAAATTTTCGAGGTGTTACACTTGACCCTTGATAATGCAACATACAACTGACCATGAGTGAAGACAGGATCTTTCAAATAAAGACCAACCTTTGATAACGTTTGTCCTTGACACTTGTTAATTGTCATAGCAAAACAAACTGATAAAGGAAATTGTCTTTGTTGAAATTGAAAAGGTATTTTTTTGTCAAACGGGATCATATTAATCCTTAGAATAAAAACTCTCGTGCCAATGTTCCTACCAGATATAACTTGAGCTTCTATAACTCGTTTACCAAGAAAAGTAATTTGATGCCATGAATTTAGAATTAATAACGCAAACTACAGTTAAGTCAAATAGCTGATGGAAAACTTTTAAGCACTGCTAGTGATTAAAACACTGATGGTACTTAACCAATAATAGTGAACTACAGATTTTTAACAACTGCTGCTGCAGTAAACAGTAGATACAGAAGCAGGGATTAAGGATTAAGTGTTAAGGAAGAGCAGTGGTTAACATATGCTGATATCACCCCAAAACTTATAAAATATGTTGAAAAAAAGTAATATTTATGTTTAGAGAAAAATGCAATTTGCGTCCCTGTGATATGTGTGAAACATCAACTTGAGCCCCTAAATTCATTTTTTGGTTTTTTGAGCCCTTGATCTTATAAATTCATAACAGTTTGAGTCCCTCCCTCACACTTCCCTATGTTGACTGTTTGACAATTGTGAAATATCCTTTAATAATCCCTAAAATTCCCTAAAGACCGATCACACTTCTCAAAAATATCTGAAAATCTCTACTCCGAACACCAATCATCATCTTCATCTTCATTGAATCTCCTCACCAACCATTTGTTGTTATAACAATCCAAGGTAAAATCACATACCTAAAACATGATCGACACTATGGTTTACCCTCTGTTCTTGTTAGATGCTTGTGTAACCCTATGTAAGTTGATGTTTGATGATATCTCATTTTCACCACTGTATGAAAGTAACAGCTTTTGTGTGAAAATATTGTTTGATTATTGTGGGAAATATTGTTTGATTATTGTGGGTTTTTGGCTCGGGTATCAAAACAGAGGTTTGGGTTTTGGTTATTATAAAGGTTTGTTTGTGATGTTTTTGGTTTTATCTGTTTATTAATACTGGTTTTTTGGTTTTTGGCGTTAATCTAAGATTGTTTTTGTGTTATAGTTTGTTTGAAATGTTTAAAATATACAATCGATTAAAACAGGGACAGGTTTCTTAAGTATCTGCTGTTAATGTTGAAATCTGAGTTTCTTAAGTCTCTGCTGTTCATGTTGAAATTTGGGTATGGTTGTTGTTTTGTTTCTCATATAAAGTTGGTTAAAGACTATATGTTTTGGGTTCATCGTATTGGTCATTTGAATGTGTTTTCTTCATTTCAGATCAACTGTGTTTTGGGTTCCTCATCTTGGGTTCATCATATATGTATACTTATATGCATTATAAAAGTACTGTATCAGCCGTCTTACTATGGATATTTTTATTGTACAGAATGGCTGCGGATGTAAAGATACGCAAAACACCAACTACGAAAACATTGGCGAGAATACTTGACAACCTCCTAGAAGTTAGTGCGATGCACATAAGGAAGTGATTGATCAGAACGATCAATTGCTAAAACATAAGCTATTTGGTGCATATGAATGAATATAACCCCAGTGGCAGATATGAAAATACCAAGCTTGGGAATTTCAAGGAAAATCGAAGAGCTACACCAAAAAGGGGGTTATCAGCTACATTCCGAAGTGCACCATTCACTCCTTGAGTTTTCATTATAAAGAAATTTGAAAACTCGTTGTATGTTACAATCTTTTGTTTTCGAGTCTGTAAGTTCTGTCAAGTCTACCAAGTTGGATATCCTTCTATGTTTCTAGGTATGACGTTTTGTGTCCGTTATGTATGTTTAACATAATGCAAGTGTGCATTTATGTTGGCTTTAATTGTAATAATGAATTTAACATGAATTTAAAATGAATAAAGCAAAATACTGTTAAGTGAAACTACTGTTAAGCGAAACTACTGTTATGTGAAACTACTGTTAAGTGAAACAGCTGATGAAAAACTTGTAAGCACTGCTAGTGATTAAAACACTAAGGGTACTTAACAACTGATAGTGAACTACTAATGGTTAACAACTACTGATGTAGTAGTCAGTGGATAGAGAATCGTGATTAAGGATTAAGTGATGCTACTTAACAACTGATACATGAGCTAAGGATTAAGTGATGCTACTTAACAACTGATACATGAGTTAAGAAGTTATAATTTCACTTACTATGTAAATTTCGTTGAGATGAATTAGCTGCCGTAGAAGATGAACGTGAATTCTTTGACATCTCAATATTTATTTAACAATATAGATAATAATATGCAAAGAAAGATCATAGTCATTATAATATTAGAACATAACAGTATAATAAGCAGATAAGTTTTCAGGAATTCAAAACCACACAATGAGTCCAAAACATAACCCACCAAACACCCAAAAGCAACAAAACGAAAACCATAAGTTCAACATGGCAACAACATATGAAATCAACACGTAAATGTATCTGAAAATACTGAAAAAACTAATTTTCAATCTTTGGAATCAAAAGCGTCGAAACACCAGCATCTTCATCCTGACACAGTTCATCACTGATGCGGCGCTTTGTCGAGGAGCAACCTAATGCATCATCCACATCGAACACTTCAAGAATATTACGTTTTGTTTCATCTGAATAGGGATTCTTAGTGCCTACCAGTGGTTGGGATAAAGGGGTAACATTGTCACCACAGCATGACATCTCATCCTGATATAAAAAGACAATAAGTACTAACGTTTCAAAAAATTTAGTACAAATAAACAAATTCTCATATTACCTTCATAAGGTCAACAGGAGTAGACAAACTGCAGGAATCTGGAACATCCAACGATTCGGACTGCTCATGCTTTAAGTACATAATACACAATAACATAAAATACACACAATGGTATAAATCTATTTCAAAAAGATATAACTATAAAATTAAAAGATTCACATAATGAAGATTTAAACCTGGTTAAGAGTGAATTTGGCGGAAAGCGCAGCAAGGATCTCATCATCGTTAGTGGCCATTGAAATACCATAGTTTTCAACCTGATGCTCAATGTTATAGTCTTTAACACTTATGATGAAAGCATACCTCTTTCCAATCAATGTGTCAAAGATCTCAGGATATGGGTTCGGTATGTCTCCAGAATTAACAACCTATGATTTTATCAAAATTAATATAAATTACAATAAGCAGAATGATTCCATAATTGAGAACATAGAATTTTATAAAAATTAATTTTAAGTTATATTAACTACATGGCCAAACAACTGAATGCATGTATTTGTTACCTGATCTTGGATTGTAAGTAACTCTTTTGCAGATTTGTTAAGAATCTTGTAAGCTTCGAAATCAAACAGTGTCAAAGACACAGTACCGGAAGAGTCTTGCACCCTAATAGGTATCTTGAACCTATCAAAGTTAAAAACAAATGAAAACATTAGTATTACTAATATGAACCGTTCATATTAGTATTTAGTATAAGGAAATAAAAAACTGTAATCTCAAACCGCGGAATAGAATAGATGTCGACTCCTCCACATTTATCATTTGTACAAACCAACGATTTTGCATGATCAACATCAAATGAACCATCCGCATTTTCTTTCGTTACAAATCTTTCCTCCACACCTGACTTACAGTGGTTACAACCATTGTAATACCAAAGTTTATCAGTGCATATAGCTGTGATTGTGGCAAGAATCAAAACCTTCTTTGTCTATCAATATCAAACAAAAATAATAACACTTAGAAAAGAGTATAAAAAAACTCAGCATGTAGAGTACTTATAAGAAAATACACACCGTTGATATCGTTCCAAGGAAACCAATAAGCATGAAATCAGGGTTACTAAGAAACTCATCTTCAACACTTGAGATAACATTTGAACCAACATGCTCATTTGATGAAGATGAAGTTGAAATTTTCTCTACATACCTAAACAGATTCATGCGATCAAATTAAAACGTAAAAATTAAATGTAAGTACAAAATAATAATATTCAATGTTTATATGCATATTACTAACTATACCTCTTCCTAAAAGAGGAAATCTCTTCAATGTCAGTGTCAATAAAAAGTCTGCTCAGCTCAAACCCATTTGCAACTCCACGCTTGCCTGAATTTAAAAATAAAAACAAATGTAGATCAATATAAATACTGTCAGATTTAAAATATATAAATAAATACAACGTTTAAATTACTAAAGATAAAAAAAATTAAACTAATTAAGTTTAAATTGTACCTTTGTAAAGGTTGACCATACCAAAATGACAAAGGATAACAACATATTTCTCTCTTTTCTTATCATTCATGTAAGCAAACATGTCAATAGCAAAACCATCCCACAAAGTAACCGGACACTTTTGGCCTCTAAAAATATTAACATAAAACATAATAACATCAAGCAACCTTATAATGTTTTAAACGTCAAAATGCAACAACTTAATAAAAAGAACGCACTCAAGATCTTCAAGTCTAAGATTAAGTCTCTTGCCCTTGCTCCCATCCTTCTTTGACGTATCCTCTAGATTGAAACATACATCCACATAACCAATCCAATCTATAAACAAAAATATATTGTTAAAAGAAAACAGCATTAAGAAGTGATAACAATAAAAAAAAACAATAAGACAAAACAATAGATATATATCATGTAGTGATTTACATACCAATAACTGTATTTACTTCAATTTTATTTTTAACAACATCCTTGAGGTTAACGAAATTAAAACGGTATTTCGGTCCAGACCAGTCAAAGCATTTCTCAACAGAAGTATAGAAATAAAGTGATATTTTGTCATTTCTCTTGGTATACTTAGCAGAGGACTTATTAGTAGCAAGAGAAGGTTTGGTGATAAGAAGACATTCATCTAACTGAAGGAAGTCTTTGAATTTTCCAAGCATTTTATGCAAACAACTGGCTTGTATCATAGTTCCCTAAGAATATGAAACATCCGATTAAATAAAAAACGTGTTATACTAATTTGGATATTCATATGTCCAAAAAAAATGATAAGACAACTATATACGGTACCATCTCATCCATGAAGATCATATTAAGACGATATATTTCATTTTTGTTATCATTCATCATCTTCTTCGAAATGCTAACAATCTTAACTCTAATCGAATAGTTGTTTGAGAATGTATTAAGATCGTTAAGCATGGTAACCTTTGCAACCTCCATTTGAAGACTGTACATAAAAAAAAAGAATCTTGTAAATAATAAGTATTGCTAAACGTAATATGCTAATAATACAATAAGCATGGATGTTCTTAAAAAAAATATCAAGGTTACCGATTATCCAATAAAAATTTTAACTGAATGCAGTGGCAAATGTAATTTCAAAGGTAGGGAGTGTATATCCCTATATGCTGCTTTATTAAAATAATAAAATATTAGAAATGATATGCAAAATAGAAAAAAAAAGAGAAAGAACGTCAATTTTAAATTACCATTTTGTATATTTATCATTTCAAAATTACTGACTTGATTTCAAAGCAATTGTCATAATGACTTTTCTATATTTTATTTTAAATTTAATTAAGAAATAATAACCATCAATTTGAAATGATGTGATAAATACTGTTACATCAAAGTGTATAGGAATGTTATTAGTATAAACATGAAACAACTGTTCAATTAATAGTACAGATCAAACCACTGAAGTGAGGACTGTTCCGAAACACTGTTACATAGTAAAAACAACTGTTCCGAAACACTGTTACATATAAACAATGATGCCATAAAAATGGTTACATATAAAATACTGAGGTGATGACATCTAACAACCTAACAGTCTATAAAAAATTGATGCGGAACTCCTGTAGCATATAAACACTGTTAACATAAACAAATAAACAAACGTTGATGCTGAACCACTATTGTAGTTTGACACTGTTGTTGGACGTCATAAATTTCAGATTTAATTTCAAAGGTATGCAAAGTAATTAAATATTAGAAAGGACATGCAAAGTAGAAAAAAAAAAGAGAGAGAACCAAAATTTTAAATTACCATTTTGCAAATTTTAAATTTCAAAATTACTGACATTATCAGTAACTACTGACTTGATTTGAAAGCAAATGCCATAATGAGTTTTTTAAATTCTATTTTAACTTTAATCAAGATATAATAACCGTCAATTTGAAATTTAAAATTTGCTTAATCAAATGTCCAAAGCTCAAGAAATCAGCATTAATTACTGATTTGATTTGAAACAAATAGTCATCAAGAATTTTTTTTATTTTTTATTTTAAATTTAAATTTTATCATGAAAATAATGTTGGTGGAACTCTTGTAGGCAATTGGAATGTAAAGATTAGGTACAATGGTAAGTTGATTGTAATTCTAGTTTTCATTTGATAATTTGATTGTAATACTATACCCAAACAATCAAGATGAGGAGCTTACTATTAATCAAAGTGTATATGAATTTTATTAGTATAAAGATGAAACAACTGTTCAATTAATAGTACAGATCAAACCACTGAATTGATGTGATAAATAGAGTTACGTATAAACAACAGTCCTAAACACTGTTAAATATAAATTAAATATAAACACTGATGCCATAAAAATGGTCACATATAAAACACTGAGGTGATGACATCTAACAACCTATCAGTCTTTACAACATTGATGCGGAAAACACTGTTACATATAAACATTGCTAACATAAACAAATAAACAATAGAAAAACTAAAGTTGATGCTGAACCACTGTTGTAGTTATCCATTGTTGTTGTACGTCATAAATTTCAGATTTAATTTCAAACGTAAGTAGTGTATATTCTTATATGCTGCTTTATTAAAGTAATTAAATATTAGAAATGATATGCAAAGTAGGAAAAAAAAAGAGAGAACGAAAATTTTAAATTACCATTTTGAATATTTTGAGTTTCAAAATTACTGATATTATCAATAACTACTGACTTGATTTGAAAACAAATGTCATCATGACTTTTTTAAATTTTATTTAAACTTTAATCAAGATATAATAACCGTCAATTTGAAATTCAAAATTTGCTTAATCAAATGTCCAAAGCTCAAGAAATCAGCATTAATTACTGATTTGATTAGAAACAAATAGTCATCAAGATTATTTTTTATTTTTTAATTTAACTTTAAATTTTATCATGAAAATAATTTTGGTGGAACTCTTATGTCATTGGAATGTAAAGATCAGGTAAAATGGTAATTTGATTGCAATTCTAGTTTTCATTTAATAATTTCAATCTATTACTAATTAACAACATCAATAATAAAAATGTGAGCAGTTACTATTTTTTAGGGAAACCGCTGATGGTCCATATCAGTGGATGTAAAAAATGTAAAAGTGACCAGTGGCTATTTTTTCCGATCAGTGGAAACGGAGGTTGTCTCTCAGCATAAAGAAACGGAGGTTGTCTCTCAGCAGTGGATAACATTTAACAATCAGAAGTTTGAACCAAAACAGTGGTTCCAACAGACTTTAACAATCAGATGTTTGAACCAAAACAGTGGTTCCAACAGACTTTAACAATCAGATGTTTGAACCAAAACAGTGGTTCCAACAGACTTTTAAGGATTAATGAAAACTATCATTTTTTACTATTTTAAATATCTTTGACCTTAAACAAATATTTCACCTTCAATATCAGTTGTTTGGAGATAAACAGATATTTGACCTTAAACAGATGTTTGAACATAAAAACATATTTCCTGTTAAACAAATGTTTGACGATAAATAGAGGTTTGCCCATAAACATCTCTTTGTAAAAAAAAAAGACGAATTTCAAAAACATTATATCCAAATAATCATAATGAGGAACTTATTTAACATCCAAGTGTACTACATTTTTATTTAATAGTATAAAAATCAAACAACTGTTGTATTTATAATACAGATCAAACAAATAACGAGTTGTGATAAATACTGTTACATATAAACACCTCATAAGAAACACTGATAATTAAATACTAAAGTTACATAAGAACCACTGATAATTAAATACTAAATTTAAATCCGTTGTAGATGCCGAACCACTGCTGATACTAAACAGTCGTTTTCCTTTGGTTAATCAAACTCTAGGTACATAAAGTCAATCATTGTATATCTCCAACAATCGACATGAACTCCATGGAAGGACTCAATGCATTAACATCAGGATTTATAGAAAGCTGATCTCTAGTGAACAGACCAAGATGCAGTACATGAAAACACTTCTTCAGCTGCTGAAGAGTAGCCCTGTCCTCATATACTTAATCCTTAACTTTGTTTATAAAGAACTGTGGTTTAAACCAAACTTTATGCTTCTTTTAATACAAAAAAGGCAGGAAAGACCATTGCTCTAGTAAGATAAAATCTTATCTTACAACAGTAGCAGATCCTTTCTTGGACAAGTCATCATCATCTGCTGCACAAGTCAATTATAATCATCATTTACTCATAAGAAAAAATTATTTTAACTGTAAATTTAATAATCTTTCTTTGTGTTTAATTAAACTTTAAACTTCTTTGATTACAAACCTATAATAACCCGCAACATATTGTATGAATTTCAAACAAATGTGATTAGACTGAAATATAAAGCGACAATTAGAGTATATCACTTGATAATTAAAAACTCAAAATTTGGAAATCGGAGTAGCAAAAAACACATACTTTAAACGATGTTGGAACAATGATACTGGAAAGGACAGTAGAACAATCATCATCATTATCATCTGCAACAGATCATTGAAAATAATCATTTAGTAACAACTCAGATAACAAAACTTAAGTAAAAATCAAAAACAAAAACACATACCATGATTATGGAGAACCATTAGCCGGCGACACATCTCTTGATCTAACTCTCGAACGAAACCCTAACAATGGTTACATGAAAAGACACAAAACACAAAGGATTAGTATAAATAACAGGAAATCATGAAACTATTTCAACTAAAAAAAAGAAGAACAAACCTTTTGATGAAGTAATCGATGAACAAAAGATGATTTTATGGTGGCGTCTGGAAGAAGATTAAGGTTTGTGAAATTTGAATTTGAATCGCCTGAATATAGAGAGAGAGAACCCTAGGCGTTTGTAAACAAAGATCAGAAGTGAGAAGAGAGGTTATATAAGGAAAAGGGGATGGCACTGTTTGGCGGGAAAAGAGAACTGAGAATGCCCTAATCAAGTGACACGTGGCCCAAATAACTTTCATTTATTATATATAATAGATTTAGTCATTGAATCTATACTATAATACTTTTTATAGTTTCTAGTAATCAAATACAAACATGACACAATTATTCAATAATGGTAGAATCAATAAATTTAACTCTTAAAATGATTACATAAAGTTTATTGATTTACTTATTCTACTTCTTTGCAATGATCACTTGTACAATAAGGCATCATCTACTTGTACCTTTTAATCCGCACATCCATACTAAACAAGACAACTACCAAAACGTTGACAAAATGTATAGGTTGTCATGCTATCTTTGGATTTTTTTTTAAACATTATAGTTAATAAGATATGACAATAATATGTAAAAGAATTATAAGTTTGTTGTGGAGGGGGGAAATGTAACTAATTATCTATAATTTTGTTAAAACTTAGGGATTTAAGTGTAATAAGTTTAGGGGCTAAAAAATAAATAGTGTTTAAAAGACCAAACTACCCTCATTTTAGGGGTCTTTCTATAAATAAAAGGGTGAAAAAGTTCTTATTTTTTTGGTATCTTAAAATACCCCTCCCTCATGCGTTATTTAGAGTTTTATAATATAACTAATATTTAGTCATTGAATCTATACTATAATACTTTTTATAGTTTCTAGTAATCATTTGACACAATTATTCAATAATGGTAGAATCAATAAATTTAACTCTTAAAATGATTACATAAAGTTTATTGATTTACTTATTCTACTTCTTTGCAATGATCGCTTGTACAATAAGGCATCATCTACTTGTACCTTTTAATCCGCACATCCATACTAAACAAGACAACTACCAAAACGTTGACAAAATGTATAGGTTGTCATGCTATCTTTGGATTTTTTTTAAAACATTATAGTTAATAAGATATGACAATAATACGTAAAAGAATTATAAGTTTGTTGTGGAGGGGGAAAATGTAACTAATTATCTATAATTTTGTTAAAACTTAAGGATTTAAGTGTAATAAGTTTAGGGGCTAAAAAATAAATAGTGTTTAAAAGACCAAACTACCCTCATTTTAGGGGTCTTTCTATAAATAAAAGGGTGAAAAAGATTTTATTTTTTGGGTATCTTAAAATACCCCTCCCTCGTGCATTATAATATAGTATAGATAATGACGTATGTATTTTAAAACTCATATAAAATTTATATACTTGAATATTTTATTTGAAAGATGTCGATTTTATTTGAAATTTAATATATGTTTGTTATGTTGTTAATAAAATCAAGTAGGTTTAATTCAAGCTCATTTTTCCGTTAACAACAAATTCAGGTAGATGGCCTAATGTATAGGGCTGTTCACGAGCCGAGCCGAACCGAGCGGACCTTTGCTCGTGCTTGGCTCGTTTTCAAATCGAACCGAGCGGAGCGGCTCATTTAGAACCGAGCCTCAAATCAAGCGAGCATTTTTCGAGCGGTAAAAATTCCGAGCGAGCGTCGAGCGAAGTTCGAGCGATTTGGACGACCGTGCCGCCCAATTTAAATTTGCTGAGAGTGATACTGACAATGTTGTGTAGCAAGTTTCTATGTCTTTAAAAATACACATTTCATGGCATAATATTTTTCTTATGAATAACAATGTTGTGGCCGACGAGGCAATGATTTATGATTATATTGCACGAACAATTATGGTGAGAATAGGAGACGATTGACTTAGGGTAACGACATGAAACATTGAGGCGATGAGCAGGCTATCATTTATCGGTTTATGGTTTAACTTTTAGATTTGATATTAATTTTTTTATCGGCCTGGTTGGGCTAGTACGTATAGATATAGTTGTAAATTTGTATATAATGGACCAAAATCTAATAGAGTGGTACATATAAAACTCTAAATTTAATTTATATTGAAGTATATACGTATGTGTAATGTGTGTGTATATTTAGGTGTGTGTATATATATGTATAATTTATATTTGTGTATATGTATTACTAATTAAAAATAATAATTCGAGCCGAACCGAGCCGAGCGGACCTTTGCTCATGCTTGGCTCGTTTACAAACCGAACCGAGCAGAGCGGCTCGTTTACAACCGAGCGTCAAATCGAACGAGCATTTTCCGAGCAATTTCCGAACGAGCGTCGAGCGAGCGACGAGCGGCGAGCAATTTGAACGGCCCTACTAATGTATAAGGTTTTGAATGCTATAACCGATATAATTTCTCTTAGTTTTATTACTTTATGACAAGTTGAATGGCAGCATTGCCCACGTCAACATTTTTTACAAGACATCACCATGTTGTATACCATACAGACGTATACGTGCGCAAACATGACGTATAAACTTAAACACAAATTCAACAAAAAAGTATATAAACCAAACGAAACGTTTTACTAGTTCACATTCATACACCAAATTAAGATCAAATCAAAGCTTAGATAGCAACCCATTTGAAACCGCCTTCGTATCTTTCACATCTGACTCACAAGCTCCAGGAGGAACATCTACAGCCGGAGAGCAATTAAAGAACCCATGTGGCTGCACAATACAATACGATATCACTTTCACTTTCAGTCACACCCACATATTATTAATATATCTATAAACTCATTTTCCTTCAAACTTACCTGAAGCATAAACCCAATCCGCTCCACTGGCATTACAGGGCCAGTCTTCCAACCTAGGAACATGAGTGATCCCAAACACATACCTGCAAAATTTTAAATTCAAATGCGGCACTCATTGAATGTTTAATAGGCTTGTAAATTAACATCACGAATATGAATTTACTAACCAGAGGACGATATCAGTTTCTTCAAGAGATCGGTTTTTCTGGACCCATGAGGCCAGACCTTCACCAACCCGTGGGTTTTGGTTCGGAAACTCTCCTCCAGGAAATTCCTCACCAGCTGCATATGGTGTAACCCACAGATTATGTTTTAGAAAAGCAGCCCGTCTCAAAAACTTGGCTTCTGAACCTGCTAAAGGCAAGCAGTTTGAACCAGGTACCAGCTTGTACCCCGTCAATTGCCCCGTTCGATTCACGGTTCTCGTGTTTCTAACCTGACATAAACATATGTTGAATAATACTCATGGTAACTAACTGAATTTCTTAAAAGATGTTGGCCTTAAAAGCAAAAATAAAGAATAGACTTACAATCCAATGACGAGCAGATAACGGATTACAATCCCGCATTGCTTGAGATTCAGATTTAAGCAATGTTTCTTGTGTGTAGAATGCATTATTATGAACATTGTTGTTTCCAGGTTTCTCAACTTTAACATCAACTTCAACAACCTAGAAAGATCAAACATCACACAAGAAGATTTCAACGTACATAAATGTACTGTAGCTTATGTTCCTAATAAGCAAGTCAACTTTATTGAGCATGCATACCTGATTGTATGCTTCTCCGGGCTTACAATCAACCACCATATCCATTCGAGAAACAAAAAAATGTTGATGAACCGGTGCATACAGTCCTGGTGCAATTGTAGTGCCGTATTTTCTAACTTCTCCTGGCTGCAATGCTCCCAAGCTTAGAATTCCAGTGAGTTTAACTTCAGCTTCAATCTTTCCATCCTGCAAGCAGCATGCATATCATTCACAGGCCTCACAATAGTTGAGGTTCGTATAATTATAAAACATGCAAACATTAAACTTGCCTGATAAAAATGCCAATAGAAGCCATATTCATAGTTTGCAACGGTGCATATAAAAGAAACTGTAAGTCTTCGGGATCGTCGAACTTCAGCTAAGCCAGTTCTCCAATCTTGGTGCTTCCATAAGATTCCATGGTCCTCTTCATGCATACATACACAATTTTCAATTGTTTCAACACCTCCAATGAAGTTGGTAAAATGTGCATCAAAGTACTTGATATATCCTAAGCAATCACATCCCTGTAGAAATGAATATTATTAGCATAGAACAACATTAGTGATAATTAAGACGTCTTAGTTTGAGCACAACACAATCTAAACAAACCTTTTTAAGAGAGTGAGCATTCTTTCCAAGGCCATCTTCACCAGCATCAAATGCATTCTTTCTGTAATGCGGATCATTTGGATCACCATAAGGCACAACCATCTCCACAAAGCTCAATCTATGAGCTATCGGTCGTCTACCTCTATTACCATCAACATATGCAACCGAATGTATTACCAAACCCTCCCTCGGAGTGAAACCGATGCGAAAGTTCCACTGCCAACCAACCAAAATACAAAACACACTCTCAATAAACATGTACGTTAATAATTAAAGTAGAGGAGGAGGCAGCTATGACCCATTTGGTTCTGAATGGGAGCATATAGGACGTGTTTTATCTCAAACGGGTCAAATAAAAAGAATGAATGAAAATGTTACCTTTTGCCACTCTACATAGTGCCCATTAACACGGAAGCTTGGTCCATCAGGCTGAAGAATATGTAGCGGTTTTACATCACTGCGGTCAACGCCGCCTCGTGTATGACCAGGAGTGTAGTTTCTTAACGGATCAGCTGGTGGAAGGGGAACAAGCTTACGGTCTTCAAATTCAAGCACTGCCATATTTTGCATATCAACGAGAACATATATTCCTTCAACTGGACGTGCATATCCATTTTCCATCGGACTATCACTTTCCGTCCTACAAAATATAAGTGGTTTTGCTAGTCTGCTGCTAGGAGCATCAGCCTTGCTGTGATATCCCACACACCTGTAGAAGTTTTCATACAAAAGTGTAGCATGTGTAACTCACATCAATACATCATATACATACGGTGTTAAAAAAAATCCGATGTGAGTTTAAATTTAACTAACCAAGCATCAACCATCACTAGATCCATATCATCAATACCTCTCTTCTTCATAGCCTCCCGAAAGGGAGGATAATCTTTCACAACAGCTTCACATTCAGCATATTCCACAGCATCCTGTGATAGATTAACAATAAGCAACTAACATAAAGCCAAAATCTAAAAAACAAAATGTTGCATAACTAACTGTAATATTAGGATTACCATGGGAGGCTGTACATCTGGGATTACTTGTGATGAAATGACTTTTCCTCTGTGATGCCCACCGCGAGTTGCTGCATGTACCTCAGATAATTCAACGATCCATACGCTTGTCTCATTTGATTTTTTATTATAAACAACAAGCCGAGCTCTCCTTGGAGGAAGTTTAGTAGGTATTACAGCTCCTCCTTTGCTTCTGGGTAACAATGATGATTGGAACGGTGGAAAGAAGTACGCATCTGCAAGCGCCACAACGCTTTTATCTGGTTCTGATAGAACCACCTCCACAAATCGCATGCCATCTCTGACCTAAAAAGGACAATTAATTAACAACTTCAAAAATTTCATCACATCACTTAATTTTTTTTAATCATGATTTAGATGCTTTATGAATGAAACAATCATATTGTGTACCTCAGGGGTTGCTCCAGCGGCCCTCACAGTTGCAACGGCTACTTTGATTTCAGCGGCAGATAATGGATCCAAAGGATGACTGCTTTGAGCCCTTGTGAGGACTTGGATTCCTTAATATTACAGCTCAGTTAGCCAACTAACAATAGTGAAATCAGCACAACCAAAAAGATCATAGTATGGTAGTAACAGTTTCTTGAATATAGAGGTCCTTGTGGTGTCATATTATGTTTACCATATTGTTTATGTAAAGAAATAGAAAAAAAAAAAGAGTTTTTGGATCTGAGAGTCTCAACAGGACCAGCCTCTCTATCCTTGTGATAGAGGTAAGGATTAAACTAGGTACGTTTGTTGGCTTGTTTGTATCTACTAGTTAACTTCTATGCACATCAGACGTCAGTAAATTAAACTACCAGTTATAAATGACCCCTCTACTGTTAATCGATTATAACAAAAAAGGGCAATCGCCTTCAAAGGAGTAAATCCCAGATCAGAAGTTACTAAACACCTTATCTAATTCGTGGCGTCTCAAACCAGAGACATGGGAAGCTGTGTGCATAAACTACTGGTAATTAAAAACTGTAGCTGATAAACAATAATTAATCCATGAGTATCCTTACAGTCTGTCATCACTAAATAGCTACAAAATCCCTATGGCTATGGACACAGAATTTCATTCTTTCAAAATAAACAGTGGATCACTACATTGTTTGTTCTTTGATTTGAAAAATCCAATTGGAAATTAAATATAGGGTGATGCCAATTCAGGTAAGCCCCACCAACAAAGATGACAATTAAAAATAACAAATGTTGACGAATCTTACCAGCAAACACCAGATCTGATATCAAATTGTCTCAATCTACACATAGAAGCAAATTACAAATTTCGTACATCCAGTATCCAACTCACATGTCTCCTGATAAATCCTTATCTAAACCTATACATATACGTATACCACCGTATACGTATACATTAGACTAGTATGTAACAGTACCGAGTACACATGTCCAATCCACCACATAATTTGTACTATTCATATTCATTTAATTATATCTAAGTGTAGATATACTTATGACGGATAAATCGATACAAATATACAAATAAATACGTATGTATATATATATATACATGAAAAAAACAGTAACTACCTTTAGTGGAAGCAGTAGACGAAGGATCAGAAGAGTTGATTACGGGACTGTTGATCGGAAGCGGTCGATCGTCATTACTCCAATCGTCGACGACGATGACGTCGGCGGAGGCGGAGGCAATTGGAAGAGAATGATGATCGGAGGAATGCGACGTCGTTTTCGAAGCTGAGGCCATTGTAAGGGGTTAGCAAGCTCAGTAAATCCACCGTAATAGTAGTAGTTGCAGTGCGTACAATCTACTGACATACAGAAGCAATTCTGCTTTCGTGTACGTGTTGTGCCACACCCTGTACGGTAGCACCGATCGTTTCGTTGCGGTTATAGTGGAGGTTGAAATTTGTATGTATAGGAGATGGTGTGTGTAATGGGATGAAAGAGGGGCTTCTGGTTTGTTCTTTTGAGTTTGCTGGCAGAAAGAAGGAAGGAAGGGGGTGTGTGTATATATAGAGGAGATAGAAGAATGCGTGACAAATTCCTATTTCAAGATATCTTTTTATTTTCTAAAGAAAAATGATAAACAAGCACTCATTATTTTCTATGCGTTTGGCTTAGGGTGAACGGGGCGTTTTGCGGGGAGGGGTTTGGTGAGGCGAGTCTCCGAGCGGGAACACCGCCGCCGACCCCTCGGGGAGTGTTTGCGGGGAGGGTGGCTCGGTGGGTGTTCACCGCACAAAAAGAGAGGAGAGAGAGAAGATGCTGAGAGAGAGAGAAGATGATGAGATGTAATTAAGAGAGAAGTGCCGCCATCAAATTGAGGGTGTGGGGGGAGTTGACGTGACGCGTGCTGATTGGATGTGGGTAAGAGAGGTCACTCCCCCCTTAGAGGAGTGCCCCTTAGCGTTTGGTTATTATCATCATTCGATTTACCTATTATTTTATCTATATCTGTAGTTAAAGTATTCGATTTACCCATTGATTTATTATCTCTTTGATAGCGTTTGGTATGAAGGAATAGAAGGCGGAATGGAATGGATCATTCTGATGGAATGAAAAGAAACATGTTTGGTTATGATGTGGTAATGGAATGGAGCATTCCACAAGGAATGCAAACCTTCCAAATATAACATTTATCATTCCTTTGTAAGGTGGTGTTTTTGCATTCCACCACCACCGGCGTCGCCCACCACCATTGTCGCCGCCGCTACCTACCTCCTCTCCAACCACCTACCCCTGCCCCAGCCACCACCCACCGTTATCGCCACCACCCACCGTTATCGCCACCCACCATCACCACCTCCGACCACCGCTACAACTGCCACCTATCACCACCCACCCACCACCATCGACTACCATCACTCACCACCGATTTTATTCCTACATCTGTTCTTTCCTACCAAACAATAAAAATTAATAATTCATTTCATTCTCACATGGATACCAAACAAGACATGGAATGGTAATGATTCATTCTATTACATCGTCCATTCCATTCCCTCTACCATTCTATTCCCTCGTCTATTCCATTACGCTATACCAAACAGACCCTTTTAATATAAATATTATGATAGCTATTAGACTAATTTTATATTATTATTACTAGGTTAGAACCCCGTGTATTACACGGGTTGATTAAATATATTTTTATATAATAAAAAAGTTACATCTTTTATTACACTTGTATAACATGAGTTAAATAAGCACGTGTACTACACGGCTTTATAATGTAATCAGTTAACACACACAGTCGTTAAAATACGTTTTTGGTAAAAAGAACTTTGATATACTATTTACATAATAGAACATTTTACTTTGTTTTTTTATTTTTCTATTATTAGGTTATAAACTTGTGTATTACAAAAGTCCATTAAATCCACTTATTTCTTCTTTCTCCATTCATGACCCATTGCTTTGTACCTAAAAATTATTAGTTTTTATTCTTCCCTACTTAATACATGTAATCTCAATCAAGTAATCAAAATTAAAGAGGAAAACAATTTCAAAAAATGAAATGCACTTTTCAACTTGAATTCACATACAGAACTAACATGAGGCTATCAACCTGCAAATATGGTTTGTTTGGCATTTAGTCAGCGAAACACGGGCTGGATCTCTCCTCCGAGTGGATGTTAATAGCTCGGAATGAAAAGGGGCTTGCTCCATGTGAATGGCCCCATAAATTTAAGAGATCCAATTGTGTTTGGACTACATCTCCGGTGAAAACAGAGGCAATTTTGCTTGGGTTTCAAGAAGTTGCGTTTGCACCACATCCCCATTCCATTTTGCGAGTCAGTTGATGTCGGTCATCAAACGATAGTGGGATCCTCACATGTTATGCATGTGAGGGAAATAAACTGAGATAATTAACTTGGTTAATCATAAAGGATTAAACCAACAACAAAAATAAACTTAAAGGATGTTTTTAGCAAATTTTAAACATTAAGGCTGGAACCTACAAGTTTGAGAAAACATAAAGGACGTTTTGTGCAATTTACTCGCAAAATAATAAACTAAAGATAAGTATAAAGATTATATTAGAAGATAAATATAAATATAGAGATATAGTTATAGATAAGCGTCGACTTAAAATACGGGATAACTTGATAAATTATTTTAAAACTTGTAATTTTTAAGATAAAAAATAAACATAAATATATGGCAAGAAAACTAAAAAATAGATGTCTCTCGTATCGACACGTGTCCATCAATTGGTTTCTTTTATTATATGTATAGATTAGTTGGTTAATTTTATTGTTATTTTTTTATGGCAAGGATTGATTTATCACTTCAATATTATGATTTCTATTAGAGAATTTATGTTATTAGTTGGTTAATTTTATTATTATTTTTATATAGAGAATTTATGATATTAGTTGGTTAATTTTATTATTATCTTTTTGTGTCAAGGATCAAATAAGAAGTTTGACCCTTTGGGGATAGAGGTGTTCCGCTTTCCATCACTCACCACATTCAATCATTGTCCGTTACGTCATTGAGCTTGATTCAATCACTGGTGATGGATTTTAGTTGGGATACCCATCACTAGTGATGGCTTTTTTTATTTTGTAAAGAGTTATTGGATTTTATCACCCCCAACTATTGGTTATTGACAACTGTCACCTTCAACTACCACTTTGACGCTCGTCACCTCCAACTTAACACTTAATGTGGTATGTTACCACGTCGTTAGCTAATCACTAACTTTTGATCTTGTTACTTAACTTTTGGGGTGTCCTAAGATCACTATGACACCCCCAAAAGTATAGTACCAAGATCAAAAGTTAGTGATCAGTTAACGACGTGGTGACAGAACACACTAAGTGTTAAGTTGGGGGCGACATAAGTCAAAGTGATAGTTGGGGGTGGCAGCGGCAAATAGCTGATAGTTAGGGGTGATAAAATCTAATAACCCTTTTTTAAATTATAAATTAACGGTAACAATTTCATTTAAATAAAAATTACATTAAAAAATCCTAAATTACAAAGTAAAAAAAAACTAAACATTGCAAATTAAAAAAAAAACCCTAAAAAATCTACGGCATCGCCCAACCCCACTTTTCACATATTTCGCATTTGCGTTGAAGTAGGATCGACTTAAAGGGTTCGTCAATAGTGTTGTGCGGTTGTAACAAGACGTTTAAATCACTATTTATTTCATTTTCGGTCAAGTATTTAATATATGTCTCGTCACGTTTAAGTTTTGAAGCCGCAAGTTTTTCTTTTCTTTCTTTGGATTCGGCCATTTCCACCAATTTAGCCGCTTTGAATTCGGTGATGGACTCCGCCACCGCTTCCTTTCCTCTACTTGACGAATCACCACTTTTCTTGCGATGCGGCCTTGTGGGTGTATCATCTTGTTCGGGTTCGCCGTTCAGATTCATTTTGGGCATGTTGCTGGACTCGGAAGTAGTGTAGTTTCCGGGCTAGAAAGTTTTTGATCTTTTGGAACCTCCTCTTTTCTTTGGAGGTGTCAGCCCATCCATGTCGACCAACGCAACTGGTACCCACTTCGAGTGACGTCTCGCAACCTCCCATGACGCCAAGTGTGGAAAAGATTTGTGCTTGTATGTCTTGCAATACTCTTCTAGGGCGTTTTTTATGATAGTCACTTCGCTCGTTCCGCTTTATGGATTTCAGGTCTACAAAAAATATAAAAAACACTATTTTATAAAACAAGATGAAAAAATAACAAAATATAGTAGTAACTTTAAAAAAAGTTACCAATTGAATGAAGCAAGCGCTAAATTTACTCATTTTTCGGTTCAAATATTCCCACTTTAAGTCATTTGATCCATAACTCATTTTTCGGTTCAAATATCGCTCGGTCGAACCGGGAAGTTTGGAAAAATGTGTCATAACTCGTCCCCAAAACAAGTCTCTTCTTTGTTCATTTGAATGTTTTTTTTGTTTTTGGAGGTGTGCAAGTATGCCTTGACCAAGGTGACCTCTTCCTCGCTCGTCCAAGCTCTCCGATCGGATGTTGGGACGATTTTACCTTTTTCATCGTCTTCTTCTTCTTCTTGAACCGGTTCACTATCGTCATTATTATCAAGTTGTTGTTGTGGTTCGCGATATGCACGGGCGAATTGGTGGATGAGATTGTTATCTTCTAGTGGGTCGAGTGACATTTGATTAAGCGGTTGGGTTTGAAACGGTTGGGTTTGAAACGGTTGGGTTTGAAATTGTTGAGTTTGAAATGGTGGAATAAAAGGTTGGTTTTAATATGATTGGCCTTGAAACGGTTGGTTTTAAAACGATTGGGTTTGAAAGTTTTGGTTGGGAAACGATTGGGTTTGATATGGTGGGATTGGGTCGGCTTTGTCTTGCAAGCGAAATTTCGCCGGCTCGCCAATATTAGCTCGAACCTTTGGTCGTATGGGTTTTTTCTTCGAACCCGAACCGCGTTTGCTTGAACCTTCCATTTTTCGGTTTAGAATGTAGAGTGTAGAGATGTATTTTGTGGGTTGAAAGATTGTATTTTTTTGTGGGTTGAAAGAATGTAGAGTGTATATATATATATATATATATATATATATATAGGGAGAAGATCATGCGAGAACCACCTCTTATTGCGAGAACCGCGAGAACCAATGTGAACACAACCAAAAATGCCTAAAAATAGCTAAAAATCACACAAAAAAATTTTTTTGAATTTTTTAATATTTTTTATAAAAAAATCGCTACTTTTCGAAGCAAAAAAAAAATTAAAAAAAAAATTTTTTGGCTTCTAAAAGTAGCGATTTTAACATAAAAAATATTAAAAAATTCAAAAAAAAAAATTTAGATTTTTTTTAGATTTTTTGGGGGTTTAGTTTTTAGGATTTTAGCTTGGGGTGGGGGGGGGGTTTAGGTTTTGGGGGGGGGGGGGTTGGGGTTAGGGTTTTTTTAGGTTTTTTTTTAGCATTTAGCTTGGGGGGGGGGGGGTTAGGTTTTTTTAGCTATTTAAGTTGTGTTCACATTGGTTCTCGCGGTTCTCACAATAAAGGTGGTTCTCGCATGAGCTCCTCCCTATATATATATATATATATATATATATATATAGTTCAGATGGTAATTTTTTTTATAAAAAATCTTGTTCAACGGTACAAAATTAGTAACATACAACGGTAATATTTCAAACTTCACGCGTCATGGCCAGCACTAGTGATGAGTTTCACGCGTTTTGGAATCGGGTGGCGGCGGTGTATCACGCTAGTTCACGTCTGGTCTTTGGGCCACAACTGTAACACCTTGCAAAATCATGTCCAATATAGTATTGACACGTGTCTTGAACTTTAAACGTGTAACGGATTGATTACGAGGGACTAAAGTTGACTAACGAAGAAAGTATATGTATATAAGGATACAAAGTGTCAACATTTGATAATTATGCCTTTCAACAACCCTACATGATGTTTATACCCTAAAACGAATGTATCATGAAGCGTGTGAAACCGTTTGTGGAAGAAAGTGAAAGTTTATAAGACGCGAGGGTCAAATGTGTCAACATATTTAAGTTATACCTCTGAGTGACCTTTTAGCGAACCCGGAGCCTTGTAACGATTAATTATACTCCCAAGAATAAGTGGTAAAAATTTCACAATGTTTCGATATCGTATGAGAAAGATACGCTAACTTTCGTAATTAAGGGGTTAAAAGCGTCAACGAGGCAAAACTTGTGTTTTCGGTTATCGTTTAACGAAACTGGACCTACTGATGATTGGTTATATCTCATGGATCATAGAAATATAAATTTCATGGGTTAAAGGTGCTTAAATGGAAGAAATTACGCTTTAGAAAGTCCAGGGGGTGAAAGTGTCACTTTTAAAAACTTGTTGCTGGTCCCCCAACCTACTGGCGTCGCGCCACTAGCTGAGCACTTCCCTGTGGCGCGGCGCGACGGACTACCAGATCAGTAAACACTTGTTTAACGTGGCAGCTTGCATGTTTGCCGAATTCCGCGAGTTTGCCACCCTCTAGCTCCTTGAAACACGTCCCTTAACACTTGTATTCATCCCTGGAGTTGCCCTAACACCTTTATCCATCTCCTTGAACCTTCCTTGGCTATAAATAAGGCCATTTGTTGCAACTTATGAACTCACATTTGAGCACTTCACTTGAAAAGCTTCCAACTCATTTTCTGGAGATCCCTGGAGCTCAAGAGCACTTCCTAAGGATCCCTAGTCGTGCATAGGACTTCAGTAAGTGTCCTTATCCTTTCTTAATTCAGTTTTACTTAGTTTATTAGCCTAAAGTCAAACCGTCGTAATTAAGGTTTGACTTCGTGATTAATTAAAATTTGTCCAGTCAAATCTCGAATTGAAAGTAGCTTTGAGTTGGTATTTATGTGGGTAATAAACCCTTAAAATGGCACCCTCTGATTCCCACTCTAACTAAGTCAATTGTCGGGTCAAATTTAATTTTAAAAAGTCAACAGAAAGCTAATTTTCGCATAAACACATAATTAACAATGTAGAAGCTATGAAACCTGTTTTATCACTTGTATAACTTGGTAATTAATGTAAGAACATGTCTAGGCATGTTCAATCCGGCAATTTTCAGTATAAGCTAGGTTCGGAACCGAAAGTCGCATAAGTGGACTTTTGCTTTGACTTTCAGTTCTGACCCATTAGAGCATATTTTAGAAATGCCTTAGAGCCTTATTAGGACCAGGTTACATGTTAGTATAACCCTCTGTGATTATACAACTTGGTTCA
The DNA here is from genome assembly GCA_030545235.1 of Helianthus tuberosus. Taxonomy (NCBI): domain Eukaryota; kingdom Viridiplantae; phylum Streptophyta; class Magnoliopsida; order Asterales; family Asteraceae; genus Helianthus; species Helianthus tuberosus. The sequence continues at coordinate 197,309,887 of CM060400.1, forward strand.
TTAGTTATTCGATTCATGTACATGTTTCCGTTATATGTCTAAATATTGACCATAATGCCCTTTTTACCTTAAAACAAGAATTTTGAAAATGTGAGAGGACAATAATCTTTATTACTGATTTATAAACATGTCCCTAAATTTTCACATCAGTTGGAGGTCTAGATTAAGAGTTATGCTCAATAGCGTAATTAGAAAGCTTTTTTATTAATTAAACGGCGTAATTAGCATAGAGCCTATCTAAGCCCAATTTTTGATACCAAACTTTTTACCTAACGATGTAAAATAATATTTTGGGATTTTTGAAGATTTTTATTTATTTTTAGGATGAGCATAACATAGGGTTATAGCTTTGATTCGGTAATTGTCGGTTTTGCCATTTTGGCCTATAAAATGAGTTTTACATAATATTTTGATACCAAACTTTTTGCTACTGATTTTGTATAATAAATAAGATATTTTGAGTCTTCTAGAATGATAAAAATATCAGCTTTTCTTTAAAAAACCGGAAATCGCTTAAAACCGTCTTTTTACGCGTTTCAAACGCATAGTATGTATTAAAACCATTTTTCTCATATAAGACTTAATACCTACTGATGTTTTAAGTAAATTTTTATATTCTAACAGTAAGCAAAAGTTTTAAACTCAGATTTCCAGTTTTGACCTTTCAAGCTTATGTGAAATTACCAAAATGCCCCTACGGTGCATAGTTTAGTTATAAAAGGTAAATTTCACCTATATACCATACCCTACTGTTATGACTTATAAAAATAAGTATTTTTACTGAATATATCAGACCTGAAACTCAGGTTTATATTTAAACCCTTTTATAAGCTTTAAAATGACCAAAATACCCCTACGGGGCATAAATTGAGTTTAAATTCATTTTGGGCATAATGGAAGGTATCCTAATGATATCACAACAAATTTAAGGCATATTAACTCAGGAAACCTGTTCATGAATCATTTGGTTACCCGTTACGCATTATTCGCGTTCGGTGCGGTTTATGTAACTAGTTTGCATTAATTAACCGAAACGGGCCAAACCTTATCATTTTTGTCTCAAAATCCAGAATGTGTTTAGTTTACCCATATTATACAAGTATAAAAACTTGTCGGGTCTAAACCACATTCTAATCCGGTCTTTGCTTAATCGTGCGTTTGAACCGTATATCTTCCTTTAAAACTAACCGGTCTAAGTTTATGCTTAATTAAGACCCGTTAGGAATCTAATAGGTTATTAAAACCTTCGTTCCAGATTAGGAGCCCAGTAAAAGCTACTTGTACTTGCTGTTTATGAATTATACATGCTCAGGTAAATACTCTTAACTAATTTTCCCTATACGGGCTTGGGATACAGTATTATAATAATACCGCTTGGTCGGGTGTGTAGTCATTTAAATCGGATTGTAATTAATGTATTTACATAACTCTTTTTAATCTGTATTATTTGGTGTATGGCCTTTGGGGGTTAATAACCATGTCCCGGATATCCTTGGCATCATTCAAAGAAATGGCCACGACCTAAGCACGGGGTGTAGGCATACACCTGACAGTTGCATTATGTAAAAACTGGTAATTCACTTAAAGGAATCAACCTTGTGGGCATTATACCTGTGGCGTGTCAGTTAATCTTGTCCGGCTCTTCTAACCGGCCCTGACGGACGACAAATAAGTAAAATTGTATACAAGATTATTTTTAAATAATTGTCCCAAGTTATAAAAGATATTTTGTGCCATGTGCATTCAAACTAATTTTCTTAAACTCTTTTCAAAATGAGTCAGTTAATTGTATTTACCAGTGTAAACTGACGTATTTTTCAAAAAGGCTAAGTGCAGGTACTAGACGAGATAGGCTGGCTACTCCTGGCATCATTAATCAAGTCTTGCAAGCTCTAGATGTTAAAGTCTGTTGAACAATGATCTTTTTATCTTTTGATCCGCCTGTGGATCCATTACAGTCCGTTTGTGATACTTTGATATTACTATTTATTCGGTTTGTAATGTGATTCATCTTTTGCTTCCGCTGTGCATTTAAATTGTGTTGTTTGACTATGATGATATCAACTACGTCACGATACTCCCCACCCGGCCCACCGGTAATACGTGGAAATTCGGGGTGTGACAGGTTGGTATCAGAGCCAACGTTGAGTGAATTAAACACTAGCCTTTTGTGTCTAATCTCAATGACACAGTTTGCACATTTCTCGACTTCCGAGTCTAGACAAAGAACTTAGGACTGATCCAAATTTGTTTTTATTTCTAACTTGGTCCTTTATATTTCTTTGTTGTCCTTTTGTTTGTTTTGACAGGACCTACTACAATGCCGCCAAGATTCCGAGGTAGGGGAAGAGGTAAGGGGCCATTCGTCGCCCCCAATGATCACGAGGGCGGGCCTTCACACCGGCGAACACCATCCGACACCCTAAGCAGGAGTCCTCAGGAAAATTGGAGGACCCAGATAGAACCCGCAAAGCGCTCAGTCTCGCTGAGCTCCTCACCATCTTACCAAAACTCTTACGGGCCTTAGTCGGAGAATGAGCCCCACAACTCCCATAACTCCTTTATACCCCTACAGAGCCACAACTCACACCACTCACCCTTCAACGACCCAACGCCCTATTTTCAGAGCCGGTTCAACCCGGCAAACCTTATTGGAGAGCCAACGGGTTATAACCCGTTGGGGCCGGAGGACCATTTCTCCATGGATATGGATGAAGATCCGGAACCTGCCCAACCGCCAGCGGCACACCTACTCACCCCATCGAGATTTCGGATGGGTCACCTTTTCTCGGATCACCTTATAGCGGTCCCGACAGCTATGAGGCGAGGTTTAACCAGATCGACTGGGTGTTTACTCCCAGTTACCACAACTCACCGTAGCAGCAGCAGCCACAGCAGGATCTCTCCGAGGATTCCCGTTTTGTAGCGGTTACTCCGCCACCACCACCAGTGTAGCAACAGCCTCCGGAGCCACCGAGGCGTAGGAGAACAACAGCACGGATGTCCATGCGAGGGGGAGTTCGGATCAGCACCCCTCAGCATTCGAGTGGCAGTCATTACCCGCCACTATATGAAGACCCACAAATGGGTGGGTCTTCGAACCCTGTTTCTGAGGTGCAGTCTGCGCCGGTCGCACCGCCACCAGGGGGTTTTGATAACCCAATCCCTGCATATACCAGTGCAGCGGCATTCAACCCAATACCTACATACGCCGGTGCAGCGGTGTATAACCCTTTCGAGCAGCCAGCCCATACCAACTACAACTATGCTGAGGCTGACCCATACCTGGTAGCGGCAAACTACAATGCTCTTCATCCCGAGGGACCCTTTGGAGTCCCATATCAAGCTGGATATCCACACTATGGGTACCCACCCTATGGGTATCAACAACCGCCACCTCCTCAACCTCCGCTGTATCAGCAGCCCCCGCAGCCGCCAGTGATATCGCCACCGCAACATCAAGAGATTCTTCAAAGGTTGAGTCAGGTGGAGGATGAGGTTCGGGAAGAGCGTAGGCAAAACCGAGGAATTTTCAAGGGTCTAGCGAGCTTAATCAAGGGGAAGACCAAAAAGGGTCATTAAATCCTTTATTTGTTTATTGTATTTCTTTAATGTTTAATCAGTCCCTGCGTGGGCATCTGTTTCTGTAATCAGTCCCTGCGAGGACTTGTAGTTCCTGTTTAGCCCCTGCGTGGGCATGTCTTTTCTGTTTAGCCCCTGCGTGGGCAAGTTATTTCCTTTAAAGTCCCGTTTAGGGCAAACATGTACTCTTTAAATTTTGTAGTGGAATGGTTTAATTTAAAATTTCATTTTTGTTAATTATATGCATAAACATAAATTATGAAATAAATAAAAATTATCATTCCTTTTTATAAGATCTGTCATTATAATAAAATCTAAAAAGGAAAAAACCTAGCCCATGTGTCATTTTAAGACAGGGCCATGATGGTAGTTCCTCAATTAGATTCAGATCCTGATTAACATCTCAATTAAGGAAATTGCTCCGCGTTAAATATTAAATAAGAATCTTAAAGGTAAAACTTAGCCTAGATGTCATTTCAGACATGGCCAAGATGGTAAAACCTATTCAAAGGATTCAAATCCTTGTTAACATCTGAAAACATGTTAACACTCTTGGCAAAATGTGATTTGATAAAATCGCATAAGTCATTCTTAAATTGGGTTATTCCAATTCCCTTCTTATTTATATAATCATCCGTTAGGGATGAAGTGCCTACGGGCTATAGTTAATGTCCTTTGAGACTAAAGACAGTGGTGGTCTACAACCCCCTGTTAAAAAGGGCAATGAACTTTGATTCAAGCCTTAATGCCTCGATTCTATAAAATCCTGGCTTATAAATTAAATTTGTCCCTGTGACTTGACCTTTTTGCCATTATTATATTTAATTATAACTAAGGATTATTAATGAAAAATCCTGAATGAAATACTTAATAAATTAGCTAATATGGTTCTTTAATACCATGGTTAATAAATTAATAAGATGACAAATCTATTATAAACTTCTAAGAAGTCGTTGTCATCATTTTATGTAGCAATCAAGCTACATGGCTGAGTCTGAAGAAATCAACAGTCACCCAAAGGAAAATCAAGATGCCACCAGAATCAACATAACTGGTGCAGAACTTCAAGCATTGGTTGATAATGCTGTTACCAAGGCCTTGGATAGGCAATTTAATGAATCTAGTGGTACTCGAAGCAGGACCTTATCAGTACCCCATTCTAAACCTAAGACTCACTCTGAGGCTCATAGTAAACCACCCTCTAAACATAATGGATCAAGGAGGGATGACGATCATCACTCCTCAAATCAGCAAAGTGTTCCGTCAAAGAAGATTGAGCTCAAACGAGAACCACGTGGTAAATCCTGTACCTACAAATATTTCGTTTCCTGCAATCCCAGGGATTTCACTGGGGAGAAAGGGGCTGTGGACTGCATAACATGGTTGGACGGAATGGATACCGTGGTTGACATCAGTGGTTGCGCTGATAGGGATGTTGTGAAGTATGTATCTCAATCGTTTAAAGGTGAAGCACTAGCCTGGTGGAGGTCTCTAATCCAGGCTACTGGGAAGATTCCATTGTACAATCTGTCTTGGGATCAGTTTGTTGCACTCATCAAAGAGAATTTATGCCCTCAAAATGAGGTTGAAAAGATTGAGTCCGACTTCTTATCGTTGGTGATGAAAAATCTAGATTGTCAAGCTTACCTCACCAGTTTCAATACCCTGTCTCGACTGGTTCCGTATCTGGTAACACCGGAACCCAAGCGAATAGCTCGATTCATTGGGGGTTTAGCCCCAGAGATCAAGGCCAGTGTCAAGGCATCACGACCTGCTACTTTTAGGTCAGCAGCTGACCTATCCTTATCCCTTACCTTGGATGCGGTCAGGCAAAGATCGCATAAGAACTCGGAGGAAGGTAAGAGAAAACGTGAGGACGATAACTCATGACGGTCTGAGAAGAAGTTTAAGGGAACCACAGACCACAAGAAGAAGTTTGGGTCTGGCAAGGGTAATCAGCAAGCAGATGAAAAGCCAAAGTGCAAAACCTGCCAGAAGCGTCACTTTGAAAAATGCAGGTTTGAATCCAAGTCCCAGTCAAAACCGTTTGCATGTGGGTTATACAAATCCAAGGAGCACAAAACGATAGAGTGCAAGAAGATAAAGGATGCAACGTGCTATAACTGTAACGAGAAGGGGCACATCAAGTCCAACTGCCCTAAGTATGCCAAAAAGCCTGAAGAAGCCAAAAAGACCAATGCTAGGGTCTTTCGAATGGATGCACGAGAAGCCGTTCAGGATGATAATGTGATCACATGTACCTTTCTCATCAATGATGTTTATGCAAGGGTATTATTTGATTCGGGTGCGGATAAGTCATTTGTAGATGATAAGTTTTGTAAGTTGTTGAATTTACCTGTTAAAACCCTAAGCGTGAAATATGAAGTAGAGTTGGCCGATGGTACCATAGAAACTGCCTCAACTATATTAGATGGATGTTTTATATCCATTAGGAACCACTCCTTTCCGTTATCCTTGCTTCCTTTGAAGTTAGCTGGTTTCGATATAGTTATAGGCATGGACTGGTTATCTCATAACCAAGCCCAGATCGTTTGCAACAAGAAACAAGTGGTGATCAAGACTCTGTATGGTGAGCCACTTACCATACAAGGAGATACCCAGTATGGGTTGCCTAAACAAGTGTCTGTGCTTAAGGCATCAAGGTGTATGAAGAAAGGTTGTGTCATTTATATGGCACAAGTGACTATTGATGAACCAAAACCCAAGATTGAAGACATCCCTGTCATTTCTGAATATCCAGAAGTATTCCCTGAAGAACTACCTGGTTTGCCGCCAGATAGGCAAGTGGAGTTCAGAATCGACATTATACCTGGAGCAGCACCTGTTGCAAGGGCACCTTACCGGTTAGCCCCAACTGAGATGAAAGAGTTGAGAACTCAGTTGGATGATTTGTTGGCAAAAGGATTTATTAGACCTAGCTCATCCCCCTGGGGAGCACCTATTCTGTTTGTTAAGAAGAAAGACGGATTAATGCGGTTGTGCATTGATTATCGTGAGCAAAACAAGGTTACAATCAAGAATAGATATCCATTGCCCAGGATCGACGATCTGTTCGATCAACTGCAAGGGGCAAGTTACTTCTCCAATATTGATTTAAGGTCTGGTTATCATCAGTTGAAGGTTAGAGATGAAGATATACACAAGACAGCATTTAGAACTCGTTATGGTCACTACGAGTTCTTGGTGATGCCTTTTGGGCTCACTAATGCACCAGCAGCGTTCATGGATCTCATGAATCGCGTTTGCAAACCCTACTTGGACAAGTTTGTCATTGTCTTCATTGATGACATTCTTATTTATTCGAAGAATCAGGCTGACCATGAGAAGCACCTTCGGTGTATTCTTAAACTTCTTCAACAAGAAAAGCTTTATGCCAAATTTTCAAAGTGTGAATTTTGGCTTCGTGAAGTCCAATTCCTCGGACATATGGTTAGTGAGCGTGGTATCCAGGTGGATCCCGCTAAGGTCGAAGCTGTCATGAATTGGCAAGAGCCGAAGACGCCCACAAAGATTAGTAGCTTTTTGGGTTTGGCAGGATACTACAGGCGTTTTATTGAGAACTTCTCAAGGATTGCAGCACCCCTAACTTCGTTGACTAGAAAGAATATTAAGTTTGATTGGGGTCCTAAGCAGCAAGAGTCTTTCGATATTATTAAACAGAAGTTAAGCAATGCTCCTGTGTTGACATTGCCTGAAGGAATTGAAGAATTTGTGGTTTACTGCGACACATCACACATTGGCATGGGATGCGTGCTCATGCAGAAAGGCAAGGTTATTGCCTATGCTTCTCGACAATTAAAGGTGCACGAGAAGAATTACACCACCCATGATTTGGAGTTGGGTGCCGTTGTATTTGCACTGAAACTGTGGAGGCATTATTTATATGGCACCAAGTGTGTGATCTATTCTGATCACAAGAGCCTTCAACATCTGTTTAATCAGAAGGATCTGAACATGAGGCAGCGACGATGGATGGAGACACTGAATGATTATGATTGTGAAATACGATACCATCCAGGCAAGGCGAATGTAGTCGCCGATGCCTGAAGTAGGAAGGAAAGGGTTAAGCCCATTAGAATCAATGCCAAAAGCATTGAATTGAAGAACAGGTTGAATGAAAGATTGTTGGCCACTCAGAAAGAAGCTGTATTAGAAGCCAACTACCCGAATGAGAAGTTGGGAGTAACTGCTGAACAGTTATCTTATGGCAAGGATGGAATCCTAAGAATGAATGGACGAATATGGGTTCCAATCTATGGAGGACTTCGGGATGTTATCCTCCAAGAAGCCCACAGTTCTAAGTATTCTGTTCATCCTGGAAGTGACAAGATGTACCAGGATTTGAAGGTAAATTACTGGTGGATAGGCTTGAAAAAGTCTATAGCCACTTATGTGGCCAAATGCCTGACATGTGCTCAAGTTAAAGCAGAACACCAGAAGCCGTCAGGTTTGCTACAACAGCCTGAACTTCCCACCTGGAAGTGGGAAATGGTGACTATGGATTTCATCACAAAGTTACCGAAGACAAAACGAGGAAATGATACTATATGGGTGATAGTGGATAGACTGACTAAGTCAGCCCACTTCTTACCTATAAAGGAAACACACAGCTCAGATAAGTTAGCTCAGTTGTACATGGACGAGATTGTATCTCTCCACGGAGTGCCAGTGTCTATCATCTCTGATAGGGATACAAGGTATACATCGCATTTCTGGAAAAACTTTCAGCAATCCCTAGGCACTCGATTAAATTTCAGCACAGCATATCATCCTCAAACGGATGGTCAAAGTGAACGTACTATTCAGACACTCGAAGATATGCTACGAGCTTGTGTTATTGACTTAGGAGGAAGTTGGGATGATCATCTTCCATTGATAGAATTCTCATACAACAATAGTTATCATTCCAGTATACAAGTTGCACCTTTTGAAGCTTTGTATGGAAGAAAGTGCAGAACGCCCGTTTGTTGAGCAGAAGTTGGAGATGTCCAACTCACAGGACCTGATATAGTCCTGGAGACGACAGACAAGATCGTGCAGATAAGAGATCGTCTCAAAGCTGCCAGGGATAGGCAGAAAAGCTACGCAGATAAAAGGCGTAAACCTCTAAAGTTCGAGGTTGGTGACAAAGTGTTACTGAAAGTATCACCCTAGAAACGGGAGATGCGATTTGGCAAGAAGGGCAAGTTAAGCCCAAGATATATAGGACCATTCGAGATCATCGAACGTGTCGGAACAGTGGCTTATAAGTTAAATTTGCCTGAAGAGCTCAGTGGTATTCATAATGTATTCCACATCTGCAATCTGAAGAAATGTCTAGCTGATGAATCACTAGTCATACCGCATACGGATGTGCACATAGATGAGACCCTGAAATTTGTTGAGAAACCTTTGCCGATTGAGGATCGACAGGTTAAGAAGCTTCGAAGGAAGCATGTACCGATTGTAAAGGTTAAATGGGATGCCCGTAGAGGTCCCGAGTATACGTGGGAGGTAGAGTCCACAATGAAAGAGAAGTACCCTCATTTATTTCAGTAAATCTCGAGGTCAAGATTTCTTTTAAGGGGGTGAGGATGTAACACCTTGCAAAATCATGTCCAATATAGTATCGACACGTGTCGTGAACTTTAAACGCGTAACGGATTGATTACGAGGGACTAAAGTTGACTAACGAAGAAAGTATATGTATATAAGGATACAAAGTGTCAACATTTGATAATTATGCCTTTCAACAACCCTACATGATGTTTATACCCTAAAACGAATGTATCATGAAGCGTGTGAAACCGTTTGTGGAAGAAAGTGAAAGTTTACAAGACGCGAGGGTTAAATGTGTCAACATGTTTAAGTTATACCTCTGAGTGACCTTTTAGCGAACTCGGAGCCTTGTAACGATTAATTATACTCCCAAGAATAAGTGGTAAAAATTTCACAAGGTTTCGATATCGTATGAGAAAGATACGCTAATTTTCGTAATTAAGGGGTTAAAAGCGTCAACGAGGCAAAACTTGTGTTTTCGGTTATCGTTTAATGAAACCAGACCTAATGATGATTGGTTATATCTCATGGATCATAAAAATATAAATTTCATGGGCTAAAGGTGCTTAAATGGAAGAAATTACGCTTTAGAAAGTCCAGGGGGTGAAAGTGTCACTTTTAAAAACTTGTTGCTGGTCCCCCTATATGCTGGCGTCACGCCACCAGCTGAGCACTTCCCTGTGGCGTGGCGCGACGGACTACCAGATCAGCAAACACTTGTTTAACGTGGCAGCTTGCATGTTTGCCGAATTCCGCGAGTTTGCCACCCTCTAGCTCCTTGAAACACGTCCCTTAACACTTGTATTCATCCCTGGAGTTGCCCTAACACCTGTATCCATCTCCTTCAACCTTCCTTGGCTATAAATAAGGCCATTTGTTGCAACCTATGAACTCACATTTGAGCACTTCACTTGAAAAGCTTCCAACTCATTTTCTGGAGATCCCTGGAGCTCAAGAGCACTTCCTAAGGATCCCTAGTCGTGCATAGGACTTCAGTAAGTGTCCTTAACCTTTCTTAATTCAGTTTTACTTAGTTTATTAGCCTAAAGTCAAACCGTTGTAATTAAGGTTTGACTTCGTGATTAATTAAAATTTGTCCAGTCAAATCTCGAATTGAAAGTAGCTTTGAGTTGGTATTTATGTGGGTAATAAACCCTTAAAAGGGCACCCTTTGATTCCCACTCTAACTACGTCAATTGTCGGGTCAAAGTTAATTTTAAAAAGTCAACAGAAAGCTAATTTTCGCATAAACACATAATTAACAATGTAGAAGCTATGAAACCTATTTTATCACTTGTATAACTTGGTAATTAATGTAAGAACATGTCTAGGCATGTTCAACCCGACAATTTTCAGTATAAGCTCGGTTCGGAACCGAAAGTCGCATAAGTGGACTTTTGCTTTGACTTTCAGTTCTGACCCATTAGATCATATTTTAGAAATGTCTTAGAGCCTTATTAGGACCAGGTTACATGTTAGTATAACCCTCTGTGATTATACAACTTGGTTCATTAGTTATTCGATTCATGTACATGTTTCCGTTATATGCCTAAATTTTGACCATAATGCCCTTTTTACTTTAAAACAAGAATTTTGAAAATGTGAGAGGACAATAATCTTTATTACTGATTTATAAACATGTCCCTAAATTTTCACATCAGTTGGAGGTCTAGATTAAGAGTTATGCTCAATAGCGTAATTAGCATAGAGCCTATCTAAACCCAATTTTTGATACCAAACTTTTTACCTACTGATGTAAAATAATATTTTTTGGATTTTTGAAGATTTTTATTTATTTTTAGGCTGAGCATAACATAAGGTTATAGCTTTGATTCGGTAATTGTCGGTTTTGCCCTTTTGGCCTATAAAATGAGTTTTACATAATATTTTGATACCAAACTTTTTGCTACTGATTTTGTATAATAAATAAGATATTTTGAGTCTTCTGGAATGATAAAAATATCAGCTTTTCTTTAAAAACCGGGAAATCGCTTAAAACCGTCTTTTTCGCGTTTAAAACGCATACTATGTATTAAAACCATTTTTCTCATATAAGACTTAATACCTACTGATGTTTTAAGTAAATTTTTATATTCTAACAGTAAGCAAAAGTTTTAAACTCAGATTTCCAGTTTTGACCTTTTAAGCTTATGTGAAATTACCAAAATGCCCCTACGGTGCATAGTTTGGTTATAAAAGGTAAATTTCACCTATATACCATACCCTACTATTATGACTTATAAAAATAAGTATTTTTACTGAATATATCAGACCTGAAACTCAGGTTTATATTTAAACCCTTTTATAAGCTTTAAAATGACCAAAATACCCCTACGGGGCATAAATTGAGTTTAAATTCATTTTGGGCATAATGGAAGGTATCCTACTGATATCGCAACATATTTAAGGCATATTAACTCAGGAAACCTGTTCATGAATCATTTGGTTACTCGTTACGCATTATTCGCGTTCGGTGCGATTTATGTAACTAGTTTGCATAAATTAACCGAAACGGGCCAAACCTTATCATTTTTGTCTCAAAATCCAGAATGTGTTTAGTTTACCCATATTATAAAAGTATACAAACTTGTCGGGTCTAAACCACATTCTAATCCGGTCTTCACTTAATCGTGCGTTTGAACCGTATATCTTCCTTTAAAACTAACCGGTCTAAGTTTATGCTTAATTAAGACCTGTTAGGAATCTAATAGGTTATTAAAACCTTCGTTCCAGATTAGGATCCCAGTAAAAGCTACTTGTACTTGCTGTTTGTGAATTATACTTACTCAGGTAAATACTCTTAACTTATTTTCCCTATACGGGCTTGGGATACGGTATTATAATAATACCGCTTGGTCGGGTGTGTAGTCATTTAAATCGGATTGTGATTAATGTATTTACATAACTCGTTTTAATCTGTATTATTTGGTGTATGGCCTTTGGGGGTTAATGGCCATTGTCACACCTCAACCGATGGCGGAAACATCGGGATGAGACGAACAAATTGCTCAAAACATCATAACTCTATGTGACAATATAAATTAAATTGAATTTCATAAATTGATAAAGTATAATACAAGAATTCAACATAAACAACATTGTTTCGATTATACAACAACAAAATAGTTTAATCAAGGTGTGTTTCTAAGTCCACTTAAATCTTGTTTCTTCACTTAGCATCATCTTGTCTATCATCCTGCAACATGTATTAAAATACAATCAACAAAAAGTTGGCGAGTATACAAGTTTGGTACGTAATATAACATAGAATAAAATTGTTTAACGTGATCATATCCAACATAAATAACATGATGCAAGTTACTAATACGCTGAAACGGTGTCACTATATGTTCAAACCCTAGAATACAATGCGTTAAAATAGCCTAATCCCAATAGAGTAGCGGGAGGTAAAATGTTTAACTTAACAATTCCCCAAGTCTAATGGGCGGTGCATTACTCCTATAGCGCTATAATTGTTAAGGTGGGCTTGTACGAAGTTAATGAGCATATAGACACTAATAGTTTACATAGCATATGATATTAACAAGCATCAAAATCGTTCATAGATTAACTCCCAATAGACTAGCGGGAGGTGAACATGTTTACATGTGGATAGAATATAATTCAAATAGTTTCATGTGTTTAGTGTTTTTACATAGAATACATGTTGCACCCAAAAGTGTTTAAAAAGTAAAATGGGTTCGAGTATACTCACAAAATTGCCTATGCTTTCCGATTATCCAAAGTGACGAAGTTGTTGAGACTAGGAAGTTGAATGTGTTCGATTTGGAGTCTAAGAGGTGTTTACATATGGTTCTAGGGATTTGGAGTTTAAATAACATGAAAATAAACATATGAAGATAATCATCTAACACCTATGACACTTGTTCTTGACACTATGAAACTCTAAAAGAGTTTAAATGTTTTCATGGAACAAGGTTCCATTAGAATAGTGACAAGTTGTCAAGGCCTAAGATGATACAATCTACTAGCTTGACGAATGTCCATTAGTTCATCACCAAGAGTTCGATTTGTTAGAAGGTTACATAAGTATTATATAGAGTATAGTATATCATATAAGTCATGCATGAGGTAGAAGATCAAAGTCTTCATTTAGGCACCTCTAAGTATCATAGAATTCATACAAGAGGTAGGAAGAACAAAGCTTCCATTTAGGCACCTCTATTGTTCACCACTACACTTGTTGTTATAAACAACAAGGAGGGTCATGAACTTACAAGAATAATGAAATACAACAACTAATCTATGAGAAAACATCAAGAAGTGTGTGGATTTTTATAAAAGATAGCCCAAGCTAGTCTAACAATCACACCTTCATCAAGTTTCAAGCTTGAACACTTCTTGTGGGTAAAACCCTAACTAAAACAGAAAGTTTGTGAGGTTTTAACCTCTGATTTAACATTTCTCAGCCTTGTTTTTAAGCCCAACTAACCATTCCTTTGATTATGAGCATTAAGACATAGGTTTGAGATGAGAAAACTCAAGTTTGGTTAAGTTTAACAAAGATTACATGAAAATAAAAACAATCAGTGGACTTTGGAGCCTTTTTACCGGAGTTCCAGGGACTTATTTACTGTGAAAAACCCATGGAATCGAAGCTAAGGTCAAACCAAGCACATAGGAAAAAGAATGGACTAAATCGGAAAAGAAATGAGTGAGATATGCTCACTTTTGTGAAGGGTGCTGAATCTGCTCGAACTCCTGAATTCAGCAATGATTTAGAGAGTTTGTGAGTGAATGGAGAGTGTTTAGAAAATGAAAAATGATTGGAGGATGCCTGGGTTTTATAGGGGATGAATTAGGGTTGGGTTGGTTGGCTTTAAATGCAATTAGTTGGTGGCTGAACTACTAAAAAAATAATTGAATTCAGTCATTAAAGGGCTGCGGTCGCCAAGGCTGATAACAGCCATGAATATCTTCCCCTTTTGTTGTTTGAGACATAATAGATTTAAGTATATTATAACATGTTGCTAACTAACTTATCATATCAAATGTAATATCATGGTGGGTGGAAACATTTTAATTAAAACACCCAAACAAACTGCCTTGGCAGTTCTGGTCACAAGAAGGGGGCTGCCCTCTTTTATTTATATTTTTTTTTCAACATACGTTCATTTGATATAATATAATGAATACTAGCCTAAAGTGATATTAATATTGTTGTCGTTGGATTGTATTGGTGTGCATGGATTCAACTTTCTTTTTTTCTTTTTTTTTCTTTTTTTACTAGGTTTGATATAATAATGCACATTATGTGAGATTAGGTATATATATATTAAACATATGAAGCATACATTACATACACTACTTTGATTCTAATTTAAACACTAAAATAACATATTCTAGTATTAATATTAGATTAGGTAATTTATCAAGCTTAATTTATATAAAAATCTAGTAATAAGTTTGTATAAAAAATAAAAGTATAGGTTGTGTATATTGTAAATGTATAATCAAGTGTTTGCACGTATAGGATATCTAGCATCACGTATTGATTGTAAGTTACGCATGTGTTTACAAGGGTACGGGCACATAAGTATTAAATGTTTAAGCATGTAAAAATAAACAGGGTATACTTCGTATGAAATAACGAATTTTATTATGATCCAAGTTTCGGATTTTACAACGATACAACGAAACGACGATTACAAGAACTCAAGACTTCCAAAAATAGAATTACAAGCAAGGGCTTCCAAATATAGAAAGTACGAAATAGCAGGGCGTTACAGTCTCTCCTCCTTTAGAAAATTTCGTCCCGAAATTTAGGAAGAGGTAACGAAAAAAACGACAACTATTACATTACTGGCATTTATTTTCTTTTGGCGGCAAAAGAAAAGGAAATTAAAGGTATGGAGCTTATAAATGTTATAAGTTACAATTTACACCATTGACTAATAAAACTTGATTAACTTAGAATGGTTAACTTGGTTAGTTATATAACCTTAAAACTCATTTCTAACTAACTCGGTTATATATATAAATCTTTAAATTAATTAAATTAATTAATTACTTAAAAAATTAGATAGCTTGATTAACTAGTTTAAATAAAATAAATAAAAAATTAAACTTTGTAATTGTAAATTTAATTAATTTCACTAATGAATAAATAAATAAATATACTTATAAATGGATCAAATTAACGATAAAAAAATCTTTCAACGATTAAAACTTCGAGTTTTCAAGGGTTAGGATCCAAACTTTTAAAACGGGTCGGATTTTGGGAACCCATTTTGACAGATGTTACAGTCTCCCCTACTTTAGGAAATTTCGTCCCGAAATTTATTCAAGAGGAAGACTTGGAGAAAACATTTTGGCTAAAAGAATCGAGAAGGTCTGGTACATTAAATAAAGTGATAACGGTCTATTAAGTATGTTAGTACAAGGATAAAGAATAGGAAGATAGTTTTAAGGTAAAGAGATAAGTTAGGATTCGAACGTTTAAACAGACTCGATTGTGAACAAGGTTCGTATAGAAGGATAATGGAGAATAGTAGGAGTATAAAAGTGAACGATTGATTACTAATAAGTGAAACACGAGTATAAGGATGGTATAGGTATTGATTAGACGAAGGTAGCGTGTTAAGGATGAAGTCTCGTCGTGGATAATCAGATATAATGTGTTTGTGAGTCGTTTAAAGTTTGTATTAGGTCCAAAAGGTCTTCAAAACACCGAATTTCTCATAACACGTCTTACGAAAGTTTGGTAACATGGTGCAAAACACTTATGTATAGGAAGTACCAGCGGCGTATCAACCATGTTTTGACCACATTTCGTCCGTTTCGTATTCGGTGTCATGTTGCGTTACGTGTCTTACCATACCCAGTAGTACACTCTATGGTTCTCATACGCCCAATTACTATAATCCCGTGTGCACCCGCGATTATACCAATCGTCGTATGATACGCATAGCGCGTACTAGTTGCGTATGAATTAAGGTATACATAAATTCTAAGGATAAGATTGCGCGTGTATAGAAATATAGCATATAAGCATGTTTGTGTTCCAAATAGTATAAGACCAATGTAAGCGAATCCCTCGGGTTTCGCTCACGTACAAGTGCGAAAATATAAACGTTGGGTAGGACTAAAGCATGAGCATAGTATAAGTTTAAATGTGAACATGCACATGAGTATAATCACAAAACGCATGTCAAGAGTATGAGTACAAGTATAAACAAACATGTATGAAAAAGGAGTGTAAATGTGAGTACAAATTAGAGCATAAACGAACATAAGTGAGTACAAACATAAATTGTATAAGTGAGAGTATATATAGGAGTATGTGTATAACATAAATTGTATAAATGCAAGTATCTCAATGAATATAAGTGTAATCATAATTGAATTAGTATGAATAAAATATATATGGGTGTGAATATAAGTTTAAGTATATTTGTATAGGCATAAGTATAAGTAGGATGTATGAGTGTAAACGTGGATATGAGTATTAGTGTAAACGTAATTGTATAAGTGCGAGTGTAAGTATATTTGTATGAATATGAATATAAATTTGAATATAAGTGTAACATATGAGTATAATGTAAAATGTATGGATATGAATAGTAGTGTAAGAGATAATGATTTTGTATACGGTATTAATCGTAATATATGTACTTAAGTACGTAGAAGATCAAGAAGTTTTTATTATAAAAGAAAACAAAGTTGAGTAGTATATGTGAAATTGCCGTGAGATATAAACTAAAACACATAAGTTGATATGCATGTGTAGTTGTTTGAGCAAAGCGTGAAGTTTACTTAAAATCAAAATAGGTTGAATTGACATGAAATATAAAATCTAGTTTGTAAATGTAAAGGGAGTATAAAATATCAATTGGTTATGTGTGTTGTACTTTGTGAAAGAATGGAAATGCTACTATGGTTTTAAAAGAATTGATATAGTTGAAAAATTTGTCGGTTCTTACGAACTTTCATTACCCACGTGTTTTAAATTCAATTAACGTTTTGAACAATGGTTGAAAAGGTTCTAGAAGTAATTAAGATTACATTGTTTTAAGTCACTATTCGTAAATGAAGAATTCCGGAGTTTAAAGGTTCTTGTGAAAATGTTGCTCCTTAGAAAAAAGAAATTTTTGATATATGAGTCTAATGATCGTGAAAGGTGTTCTTAATAAAATATTTTGTTGATTTTTGAAAAGGGTTTTGGTAAACGACCGAATAATATTTTTAATATTTTGTATGAAAAGTTGGTTTGATTCTCAATTGAAAAATAACAATCTTTAGTTTAATGATGCGAGTTGAGTGAGTTTTAGTAATTACGTGGAATACGAAATTTTGTGGGGAATGGATTTATTAGACCGACTAAGTCGATAGGTAGCATTTCGTGAAGTTTTGAAAATCGAGGATTAAGCATTTTTGATAAAAGTTAAGAATTTTGTGTGTGTGAGCTATATGAAAATAGATTGTAGAATAAGAAATTCGTTTATATAAACAATGCATTTTGGAATAATTAGAGATCGACTAATGATAAACGATTTAGATATAAACATGATCGTGTTTACATAATATAGTCTATTAAAAGAAAGCATCGGTAACGATCACCTAGGTAAGGGAATCACCCCTAACCCGCTGGCGAGGCCGTTGCAAGGTGAGAAAAGAAGCGGAGTTAACCTTCAAGGTAAGGAAATCATTCCTATCTCGATGATATGCCTCCACTTGTTGTTACAAGGAATATAAATAAAATTATGTGAAATCATGTATGTGAATAATGTATAAATGTATGAAAAAGTATTTGTACGATATATGCGTAAAAGTGAAATTTGTAAAATAATTCGAATTCGAAAAGAGGGAATTGTATCATAAATGATCGAGAATAATAAAACGTAAAATCGATTAAAACTCGGATGGTTCCAAAACGGAACGTTAACTAACCAAAGTGGTCGAAAAGTCTTTTGAATTTGAGAAGCATGCTTTGGCCTAATAGGTGGCATACTCTCACCGACACGTCGGTTAACGGTATTCACACTTCCGGTTACTACATGTCCCAATTCAATCGAAAATTCAAGACTTGGCGGGATTTATGAAAATCAAGGAGTGGGACTAGTCGACAAGATGTGGGTTTCACCCCTAACTTGGCGATTTCATGCCCTAAGCGTGGTTGGTACTCGTCGGGTCAAAATTTATTTTCGACATATTGACGAGGGTCCACTAGAATTTGAAATTAAAATTCTTCATCAAGGTGAGGACTTCACTCCTAACTTGACGACGAATCTCGTTGTAAAAAGAATAGGTGGATTGAGAGTCGTTCACCAAATTGTGGGTTTCACGTCTATTTTGGTGAAGTCGTCTCGTTTGTATAATACGAGTGTTTGTGGATTTAGAATAGTCGAGTAAAATGTATGAGGAAAGCATATGTTGGAGATTAACAATCAAGTATAAACATGTCAAGGATGGCACATAAAGAATGAAATATTAAAACAATTATTAACACCTATTAAATCAAGTGTTAACACATAAGAATAGCATATCAAGCATTAACACATAAGTGGCATATACGTTTAAAAGATAAAAAGAAAAGGATAAATAAGAAGTAATTAAAGTAGCATTGTAACACCCCGAAAATGCAAATTATTTATTTTAAATATAATGCTGCTAAATAAACCAATGAACTAACTAGGATTAAAATAACCTAGTTAGGTAAAAGCCTTGTAGTGACTTACAATGGGTTAAAACACTAAAAGTTAGAACCAAATGATAGTTGAGGGGCTGAAAGTGCTTAAATTGAAACTAATATAATTAAAACAAGAAAAATAAAAATCTCAAACACACATACGTGTGTGAGATCGATCAGACAAGGAGCAGGGGGGCGACCAAGTTCATCAAAAACCCTAAGTCTCACAAAATCTCTAAATTGAAGGATCAAACTCAGTCCAAATCAAAGTCCGAATGTAAATTACTGATCCTCATCACAAGAGGATTACAAGGTATGTAAAATTTGATGAAAACTCTCAACTTGAAATTCTCATGAAATTGGGAAAATCTGATATTTATGGTTGCATGTTTGATTTATGATGAAATAGGGACAATATAGAGTCTAGGGACAAACCCTAGACAAATACAAGTTGAAATCATGTGAAACCTTAGTAAAATCCATGAACACCATTGTAGGTGATTAGTGGGTTTTATAGAACTTGATAAACACTAGGAAATTGGGTGTGGTTCTAGTGTAATTTGACAATATTGAAGTGATTTCTGAATTCTAGAAGCTAACAATTATGTAAAATGGTTGATTGATGTGAAATTAAGGCTAAATGATAAGCTAGAGACTTGATATTTAATCATGTAAAAATCTGCCCTTAAAGTGTTTGTGAAAATGCCTCAAAGAAGGCTTAAAACTGAAATTCAAAGTTGAAATGCACAATTATGATGTTTCAGTTTACTATGCGATACATGGTTTAAAAGGGAGTTCTAAACATGTTATAAATGGACTCTATAGGAAAGGACGCAGGAGCGTCAAGTGGACAAGCGGGTGGCGAATCGCGTTTGAAAGGCTTACTTTGAAGGTATGTAACTTAACTTGTTACATTGGGTAATTTGATAACTAGTATATGTGTAGTCGAATTGTAGAATAGAAGTCAAGTTGAATTAAAGCGATAATGTTCGCTATATTGAATAATAGGTAAAGAATTGGTTGGATCGCGTTGGTAGTCATCACAAATGGAAGATTCCATAGATGAGCCAAATGGGTCAAATTATCAAATGATGCGTGGTTAATGCATTGTAGTATGATTACTCAGTCTTTGTTATTGTTCATAAAAGACATATTAGATACTAGAAATCAGTGTGTTGGTGGTTTGAATGAGAAATCATAGAATTTGGTTTGGGCAAAACAACCAAATCCATCAAAACATAGAATTGCAGTGGCTACCGTAAATTACGGTATCCACCGTAATTTACGGTAGAGATCAAATGTTTACGGTGGTTTACCCCTGAGTTACGGTGGACCAGAATGATAAAATGACTACCGTAACTTACGGTAGATACCGTAAGTTACGGTAGAGTCTGGAAATGTTGGTTAAGTTTTGTATATCACAGCAAATCGAATCCGTTTCTAATGTAGTTTCGATTAAACCATAATTCCATGAACTCTAATACTAATAATTGTCAAAGTTTCAGTTTGTAGGTGTTGCTAGTATGTGGATGATGATCAAGCATGTTTTGAAGAACCGAACACGAAATTTAGAAGCTTCCGCGTTACTTAACTCTAATGGAAAATGTTTTGGAAATGTAAACTATTTGCTAAACATCTTATGAATGTTTGAATTAGTCGTTAGTTAACTTATGTTTTGCTACTTTTGACATTATCTATGGAAACTATGTATTAAATTCGACATCTTTTATATAATATTGTATGAATTATTATTAAATTCAAATAGAAATTTAAGGGTGTTACAAGCATGCAATTAGTTTCGAGCAAAACGTAAAAATAAGGCTCTAAAACTATAGACTAGGTAAAAGCATTCCTACTTTTCCTAATTCCCTATAGTTATGGCTCTGATACCAATCTGTCACACCCCAACCGATGGCGGAAACATCGGGATGAGACGAATAAATTGCTCAAAACATTATAACACTATGTGACAATATAAATTAAATTGAATTTCATAAATTGCTAAAGTATAATACAAGAATTCAACATAAACAACATTGTTTCGATTATACAACAACAAAATAGTTTAATCTAGGTGTGTTTCTAAGTCCACTTAAATCTTGTTTCTTCACTTAGCATCATCTTGTCTATCATCCTGCAACATGTATTAAAATACAATCAACAAAAAGTTGGCGAGTATACAAGTTTGGTACGTAATATAACATAGAATAAAATTGTTTAACGTGATCATATCCAACATAAATAACATGATGCAAGTTACTAATACGCTGAAACGGTGTCACTATATGTTCAAACCCTAGAATACAATGCGTTAAAATAGCCTAATCCCAATAGAGTAGCGGGAGGTAAAATGTTTAACTTAACAATACCCCAAGTCTAATGGGCGATGCATTACTCCTATAGCGCTATAATTGTTAAGGTGGGCTTGTACGAAGTTAATGAGCATATAGACACTAATAGTTTACATAGCATATGATATTAACAAGCATCAAAATCGTTCATAGGTTAACTCCCAATAGACTAGCGGGAGGTGAACATGTTTACATGTGGATAGAATCTAATTCAAATAGTTTCATGTGTTTAGTGTTTTTACATAGAATACATGTTGCACCCAAAAGTGTTTAAAAAGTAAAATGGGTTCGAGTATACTCACAAAATTGCCTATGCTTTCCGATTATCCAAAGTGACGAAGTTGTTGAGACTAGGAAGTTGAATGTGTTCGATTTGGAGTTTAAGAGGTGTTTACATATGGTTCTAGGGATTTGGAGTTTAAATAACATGAAAATAAACATATGAAAATAATCATCTAACACCTTTGACACTTGTTCTTGACACTATGAAACTCAAAAAGAGTTTAAATGTTTTCATGGAACAAGGTTCCATTAGAATCGTGACAAGTTGTCAAGGCCTAAGATGATACAATCTACTAGCTTAACGAATGTCCATTAGTTCATCACCAAGAGTTCGATTTGTTCGAAGGTTACATAAGTATTATATAGAGTATAGTATATCATATAAGTCATGCATGAGGTAGAAGATCAAAGTCTTCATTTAGGCACCTCTAAGTATCATAGAATTCATACAAGAGGTAGGAAGAACAAAGCTTCCATTTAGGCACCTTTATTGTTCACCACTACACTTGTTGTTATAAACAACAAGGAGGGTCATGAACTTACAAGAATAATGAAATACAACAACTAATCTATGAGAAAACATCAAGAAGTGTGTGGATTTTTATAAAAGATAGCCCAAGCTTGTCTAACAATCACACCTTCATCAAGTTTCAAGCTTGAACACTTCTTGTGGGTAAAACCCTAACTAAAACAGAAAGTTTGTAAGGTTTTAACCTCTGATTTAACATTTCTCAGCCTTGTTTTTAAGCCAAACTAACCATTCATTTGATTATGAGCATTAAGACATAGGTTTGAGATGAGAAAACTCAAGTTTGGTTAAGTTTAACAAAGATTACATGAAAATAAAAACAATCAGTGGACTTTGGAGCCTTTTTACCGGAGTTCCAGGGACTTATTTACTGTGAAAAACCCATGGAATCGAAGCTAAGGTCAAACCAAGCACATAGGAAAAAGAATGGACTAAATCGGAAAAGAAATGAGTGAGATATGCTCACTTTTGTGAAGGGTGCTGAATCTGCTCGAACTCCTAAATTCAGCAATGATTTAGAGAGTTTGTGAGTGAATGGAGAGTGTTTAGAAAATGAAAAATGATTGGAGGAGGCCTGGGTTTTATAGGGGATGAATTAGGGTTGGGTTGGTTGGCTTTAAATGCAATTAGTTGGTGGCTGAACTACTAAAAAAATAATTGAATTCAGCCATTAAAGGGCTGCGGTCGCCAAGGCTGATAACAGCCATGAATATCTTCCCCTTTTGTTGTTTGAGACATAATAGATTTAAGTATATTATAACATGTTGCTAACTAACTTATCATATCAAATGTAATATCATGGTGGGTGGAAACATTTTAATTAAAACACCCAAACAAACTGCCTTGGCAGTTCTGGTCACAAGAAGGGGGCTGCCCTCTTTTATTTATATTTTTTTTTCAACATACGTTCATTTGATATAATATAATGAATACTAGCCTAAAGTGATATTAATATTGTTGTCGTTGGATTGTATTGGTGTGCATGGATTCAACTTTCTTTTTTTCTTTTTTTACTAGGTTTGATATAATAATGCACATTATGTGAGATTAGGTATATATATATTAAACATATGAAGCATACATTACATACACTACTTTGATTCTAATTTAAACACTAAAATAACATATTCTAGTATTAATATTAGATTAGGTAATTTATCAAGCTTAATTTATATAAAAATCTAGTAATAAGTTTGTATAAAAAATAAAAGTATAGGTTGTGTATATTGTAAATGTATAATCAAGTGTTTGCACGTATAGGATATCTAGCATCACGTATTGATTGTAAGTTACGCATGTGTTTACAAGGGTACGGGCACATAAGTATTAAATGTTTAAGCATGTAAAAATAAACAGGGTATACTTCGTATGAAATAACGAATTTTATTATGATCCAAGTTTCGGATTTTACAACGATACAACGAAACGACGATTACAAGAACTCAAGACTTCCAAAAATAGAATTACAAGCAAGGGCTTCCAAATATAGAAAGTACGAAATAGCAGGGCGTTACAGTCTTTCCTCCTTTAGAAAATTTCGTCCCGAAATTTAGGAAGAGGTAACGAAAAAAACGGCAACTATTACATTACTGGCATTTATTTTCTTTTGGCGGCAAAAGAAAAGGAAATTAAAGGTATGGAGCTTATAAATGTTATAAGTTACAATTTACACCATTGACTAATAAAACTTGATTAACTTAGAATGGTTAACTTGGTTAGTTATATAACCTTAAAACTCATTTCTAACTAACTCGGTTATATATATAAATCTTTAAATTAATTAAATTAATTAATTACTTAAAAAATTAGATAGCTTGATTAACTAGTTTAAATAAAATAAATAAAAAATTAAACTTTGTAATTGTAAATTTAATTAATTTCACTAATGAATAAATAAATAAATATACTTATAAATGGATCAAATTAACGATAAAAAAATCTTTCAACGATTAAAACTTCGAGTTTTCAAGGGTTAGGATCCAAACTTTTAAAACGGGTCGGATTTTGGGAACCCATTTTGACAGATGTTACAACCATGTCCCTGATATCCTTGGCATCATTCAAAGAAATGGCCACAACCTAAGCACGGGGTGTAGGCATACACCTGACAGTTGCATTATGTAAAAACTGGTAATCCACTTAAAGGAATCAACCTTTGTGCGCATTATACATGTGGCATGTCAGTTAATCTTGTCCGGCTCTTCTAACCGGCCCTGACGGACGACAAATAAGTAAAACTGTATACAAAATTATTTTTAAATAATTGTCCCAAGTTATAAAAGATATTTTGTGTCATGTGCATTCAAACTAATTTTCTTAAACTCTTTTCAAAATGAGTCAGTTAATTGTATTTACTAGTGTAAACTGACGTATTTTCCAAAAAGGCTAAGTGCAGGTACTAGACGAAATAGGTTGGCTACTCCTGGCATCATTAATCAAGTCTTGCAAGCTCTAGATGTTAAAGTCTGTTGAACAATGATCTTTTTATCTTTTGATCCGCCTGTGGATCCATTACAGTCCGTTTGTGATACTTTGATATTACTATGATGATATCAACTACGTCACGATACTCCCCACCGGGCCCACCGGTAATACGTGGAAATTCGGGGTGTGACAACAACGCGGCGCCCTGGGTGCCCTTATATAAAGTTTAAGAATGCATCTTGATCTTATATGTGGCAAAGTAGAAAAATAAGAGGGAAGAATATCTTAGTTATTATTACGCCAACTCATCTTCAATCAATTCTCAAAACCACATATCAACTTTTCCTTTAGTTTCTTTCTTTAGAATCACTACATCATAGTGTGACGTTCTTCATCAGTCACTAATTCAAACACTCAATCAACTTGTTCGTCAACTTCTCTAAAGTAACCCGGTTCAGTTTCATACAATTTCTCACTTTTTTCGCGTGATTTTGAAACGAATCATTCAATTCGTTCAATTTGATCGTTGATTAGTGTTTCTAACATTAAAATTTTGTCAGCTGTTGAAGAAATCTGAAAAAATCGGCTTCGATCTGTGTAATTTTGTCTGATTTTGAAACCATTGTTTTCGAATTAGGCATGATGTTTTGGGTTGTTTTGCCAAGAAATACATCAAACATAACAATTTAAAACACAATGAAACATATTATGGGCGTGAAATTAAAAATACAACTAAAACATACTGCTTAACACTTAAAACACACTACTTAACGTTCTTGGCATGGTGTTTTAAGTTTTAAGCCTATAATTCATTGTATTGTGTCTTAGATTGTTATGTTTTGTGTTTTTATCGCTAAAACAACCCAAAACATTATGCCGAGGTTCAAAACATGATGCCTACATGTCAATTCTTATGCCTTCTCACACTTCTCACGAAAAATGTCATTTTTATAGGATCCTGAAACTATATATATATCGGTTATTTTAATTTATATGCAATCTCAGTTACTTATAGCTTTAAAGTGATTTGTTACACCCGTGTGTCACATGGGAAATAAACTAGTTTTCATAATAAAATAAACCTATCTAATAAATAAATAATTCAAACTATGCAAAATTAATAAATAAAACTATATTTATCATTAATCCATTTGAATTATCTTTAACCCATTTAAACTATCTAGATAATCCTCCAAATTAGAATTATCTATTCATTCACCCCCTTAATTTTGACCAGGACCCGCTTCACATCCGCACCATTATCGGCAACCTCAACTCCTTGACCAAGTTTGACATCCCTCTTCCCGCATCCTGGGACTACACCGTTCTTGACCACGGATAAAAAAAAAACAAGCTCGCCGCTTCTATCGTTTTCTTCTTTCCTCGCATGACACGACAAGATCTAAAGCACCCCGCTTTGACGAATCTCCCTCCATCCGTGTACCGGCAAATCCAATCAGGTACCTCTAGATTGAAAGTTGCTAATGCGATGAAATTCATCATCGCAGAACCAAACCGAATTGATCACTGGTCACTACCGCCTTCCCAACAATACTCCCCGTAACACTCACTGATCCGAATCACCAAACTGTCAACACTTTCCTCTTGTGAACAGCAGAAAAGAAAGTAACCTTAATTGGATTTTTACACGAAAAACTTCTTGATCGATATGCACCCATTGTCATCAACCGCCAACACAACAATCCACAGCTATTCTGTCATTTTTGTTGTTAAATGAACCCCCGTCAACCCGTGTTGTTCTTGTTTCTGCTGCATAAAAATGCATTGGTTTTTTACCTGCCATAGAAAAAGAACACTCACCATTCTTTTTTACACGACTAAGAAGCTTTCGAAACCCAACCTCAATTGAACCCTTCTGACGATCAATCGTCTCTACCAACAAAATTCCTATTGTTGTGGTCTTGAATCTCCCAAAACAAAACAAACAACTTTGTTCCTTTTGCAAGAATTTGTGCATAAATCCACCAATCACTACTATGCTTAATATTTATTGAAAAACCTTTAATTCCACCGATCCACTAATATCACGAATTTATATCTCCAATATTGAATTTGGATTGCAACTCACTATTAATTTTAAGATTATCAATTAAAAACAGTACTAGTGGTAGGAGACTTGGTTTTCCAATGGAGACTCAAGTTCAATTCTCACTCCTGCCATATTGGGGTGGATATAAGCAATGAAGGATTTGAACTAGGCCTTGTGTGAGGTTGTCAGTTTGATTCCCGAGCCCAACTGGGTTTTCGTCCCACCGTGTGTTACGCCAAAGAGTTATGCTCTTGTGGTGGCACAACGACTGTCAAGTGGCAGCCGACGGTATAGTTTCCCGGGGGAACGCCCAAAAAATCCAAACTTTGAAGACAGCGTGGGCCCGGTTAAGACAACATAGCCTGGTCAATGTGGGGCAATACGAGACTCTCCGATTTAGAGAGTGTGTTAACCTTATACATGAAGTTCACCATTCAAAAAAATAAAAAACAGTACTAACCAATGAATTGCATTCGATCAAATCATTCTATTCCAGTATCTCCATTTAACTCATTCTTAGGCTAGAGGATGTGGTTTAAAGCTCTAAGGGCTTTATTACGTCACGTAGGCGACGCATAAGCAGGTGGCTTTGTCGCTAACTTATACGGTGTGGAATAACACCCCTTATAAAGCCCCTTTTAACTATATTAAAAAAAGATAAATAAAAAAAAAGTTGATTGGTTGATGAAGGTGGGGCCCCTTGATTTCTTCCTCTCGCGCCCGCTATTCCTTTGGCGGAAGCCAAGGATAGCGTCCCCGTTAATGGAGGCGGGGTGGTGTAAGGCGCCATAGGGCGCTAAAGTTGATGAGGTGGCGGGGGGCGCGAAGCCACACCCCCTGGCCTTAATTAGCGGCTTTAGCCATTTTAGTGCCCACTAGCACAAATTTGTTAGCCACTATATGTATCCAAATCCTCAAAACTTCGCACCAACACTCAGTTGAAATGTTGTCAAAAGTCCGTTACCAAGACTAAAAAACCTCATATGAATTAATTAGCTCTTTCAAATTGCTTCAATAAAAAAATCAGTCGAGGCATTATTGCTTGATCGAAACAACCTGCGCAACAAGATTCTGGTGATTCTTGATCGGGATAACAACCAGTCATCACTTGTTCTTTGTTCCGATCACAAACCCTAATCGAGTTCTTCCCAGCCTTGCACGCCAAGTCTCGTTTGCAGTCGTCGTTGAGGGGAACCCTTCTCGAAAAACGACTTTCAAAATCGCCATGCTCTGATACCAATTGTTGAAAAATCAAGCCCTTAATCGAACACATAGAACACGAGATTGAACAAAACGACTCTTTTTATTATAAACCAAATGCACACCAAATTATAATAAACCTATACATCTATTTGTACGAGACTCGTTCTGATCTTAATCCAACTCAAACGCTATTTTAATAATAAATAAACCAACTAAATAAAAATATCTAATAAAAATAATAATTAAGCTATATTTATCTTGAATATACTTGAATGCTCTTTAACTCATTTAAACTCTATGAATAACCCTTCAAATCAAAATTATCTCTTCAAGTAAAAAAATTCAAAAGGTATCTTGCTTTTGGGAAAAAAAACCTAACTAAATAAACTTATCTAATAAACAAATAATTTTCACTATTTAAATAAATGAACCAAGCTTATATTTACCTTGAATCCACTTGAATGGTCTTTAACTTATTTAAACTCTACGAATAATCCTCCAAATCAAAATTATCTCTTTACGAAAAAAAATTCAAGAAGTATCTTAGTTTTGAAGACAAATTAAAATTTTTGATTCTATTGCAGAGGCTTCAATCTAGTGGTCAATAGGAACTTACTCTTGTGAGGAGATAAGGTTTTCATCTTTGGGAGGTGTTTAGTACACTATCTGTTTTTTTTAATGACAAATTTGAATCACTCACGGACCACTGTGAGGAGATAAGGTTTTCATCTTTGGGAGGTGTTTAGTATAGTATCTTTTGTTTGAATGACAAATTTGAATCACTGATGGACCACTGGAGAATCATCGTGTCACCAGTGGAACCACCCGATCATATCCATCTCCACTTGGCATAATATGCCTATAGACCAATTCCGGAGGAAACCCAATAAATATGGGAAAAACCCTCTTGTGGGAATTGAATCCAGAACCTATTGGCCATAAAGCCTTATCTCACCTCTAAGATACCATTAGGTTGTACAGCCATGGGCGGTTTAGTATAGTATCTAGTGGAAAAAGCTTTTAATTGTTAAACAAAATAAAAAATGGATTCTATATTTCTTTTACGACAAATGGAGAATGAGTACATAAGTGCGTGAGTGAGATGGGAAGTGCACAACGCGATAAGTTGATAGGAGCATCTCCCTTTCTACTTAACATATTATATAAGCAAACAATGCATTGACGTGTAACTTGCTCATATTTGCATGATAAGACCTCTTCGTTCTCACATTTTTTCAATCATGCCAATAAATGTCATGACAAAGCAATTTACTTTTCTTTAACACCACATGTAGTTTTTAACTATTATTATCATTGTCATTGATATTAATATTATTAATTATTTTAGGGTTATTGGATTTTATCACCCACAACTATTGACTATTGGTCGCTGCCACCCCCAACTATTACTTTGACACCTCTCACCCCCAACTTAACACTTAGTGTGTTCTGTCACCACATCGTTAACTGATCACTAACTTTTGATCTTGGTACCATACATTTGGGGGTGTCATAGGGATCTTAGGAAGGTTTTAGGGATCTCAGGATACCGCAAAAGTATAGTAACAAAATCAAAAGTTAGTGATTAGTTAACGACGTTGTGACAGAACACACTAAGTGTTAAGTTGGTGTTGACGGACATCAAAGTAATAGTTGAGTGTGACAGCGGCCAATAGCCAATAGTTGGGGTGATAAAATACAAAAACCCATTATTTTATTATACTTATGCAAAAACTTCCCAAATTTCGTTTATGACATATAATGAAATTAAACAAGTGTTTAGCATCTGTATTAGGCTAAACTAATAATATTAGAATAGTTGTAAATAATGTCTTTAGATAGCTGACTAAAATTATTGTCTCATGTTATAACATACATCTTTAAAGATATATGCTCATATTACTTATATTCATGTGTATTTTTTAAATTTGAAGATGTTTTTCCAGCATTTCTTTAATTGTAACATAATCCACTACTTTTAATAAAAAAAATCTGTTTTTTTTTTTTTTTTTTTTTAGAACGGCTTGCCTGGTGATGGCGGTGGAGCTCCGCTTACACCCCGGGCCAGCCTGTACTGATTACCCGTCTACCCAGGATCGGGGTTCTCCCCAGGGTAGAACTCCCGCAAGTGATAAATATGACTCCGACCGGAATCAAACCCTCAACCTCCACTTGCACCTCCATGTAATCCCCAGGCAATTGCCAGTTGAGCTACACTTCATTGGTAAAAATTTGTTTTCTTTTATTATGAAAAAGACTAACAAAATTAAAGGAAGATGTTTAGTGACATGCAATTGACTTTTTCCACTACTTATTTTTTATCACCTCGAGTTTATTAGATGAATCATAAGTAAATTCTAATTCAAATATAATATCTTTAGTTTACCTTTCATAATATTTATAAAGTCAATAAACCGATGTGTTATTTTATTTGTGTCTATTTGAATGTAAATGAACTTTATAAATAGCATTTTTTTTAGTTAGACCATGTGTAGTGGTAAAAGGTTATAAAGTCCCCACCATGGGGCATTATACGACACGTGGCGTCCTAGTCAGCAATGGGGCATTATAGCAAAAGTGGTGTAGTGGGTATAATGCCCCATAATGCCCCATTCAATCATTTCACAATCATTTCACAATTATTTATTTTAATTTAAAACATAAAAAACTTCATTAATTAAAAAATGGTAGGATTTTTTAGAGAGGTTTTGAGATTGTTTTTGTTGAAAATGGATGAGTTTTGGTTGTTTATATATATATGTATATATAATAGGTTTAAAAAAAATCAAACTAGCCGTTAGGAAACTAGCCGTTTGATTGGTTGTTGGTTTTCGATTAAGCGTTTTAATTTAAACGCCGGCCCCAATTTTTTTGATTTAAAACGCCCTATAACGCCGGGTGTAGTGGGTTATGGGGCGTTATAGGGCGTTATTTTTGAAATTTTTTTATGTAAAACGCCCCATTACACACGGTCTTATGATTATATTTGTATCCTTAAATTTTTTACATAAAAAAAAATATTTGTATCCTTAAATTTTTTACATATGTAATAATGTAAGTGATTAAACGTAAACGACTAAATATGTAATTTAAGTATTATATTCGAGGGAAAATATCAAATAGGAAGTTTATTTTGGCTAGGAAGTATATGAAGCAATCTTAGCCGTTCATCTTATTTTTTAAAATTTTGGACGCGTGGGCTTTTTCATCTTTTTACATTATCATATCTTCGTTCTAATTCGATTATAGATTTTGTTAACTCTCTTCTTAGTTCATCACTTTCATAACAGAATTGAAGATTCTATAACCCTAAATCGCAATCGATCGCAAATTCACCTCTTTTCAAGCATTAATCTTGTTTCGTTCGTCAATTCGATAACCTCAATGTCTTCTTCAGACTCTGTTGGTAAGTTTAGCTTCAATTTTGAGTAAATTTTTGTTATTTTTTCCGAAATTCATTGTTTTACGTTTTATAATCCGTGTTTCTGTTATTAATATTTGATTTTTCATAAGTTTAATTGTTATTGTTGTATAATTTAACATAATTTGTTCGTTTTGTTTCTTCATCATTTATTGCGTTTTAGTGAAGAGTTGCGTTTTATGATTTGATTCACATTATATGCATACAAACTTTAAATTTAAGATTGATGTAATATAAAGCTATAACTGTCATTGTTGTACAATTTTAGAGTTTTGTTCGTTTCATACATTGTTTTGTTTGTTCATCATTTGATGCGTTTTACTGAACGTATTGCGTTTTATGCTTTTATCCATATTAGTTCATATACAAACTTTAAAGGTCTGTATTTCTAAATTTTTATTAACATATTTTGAGATTTAACACTAAAAACATTATTATATAAGAGGTATTGCGTTTTATAGTTATTTGTTAATTGTTTCAGATCACATGATGCGTTTTACTGAACGTATTGCGTTTTATGCTTTTATCCATATTAGTTCATATACAAACTTTAAAGGTCTGTATTTCTAAAATTTTATTAACATATTTTGAGATTTAACACTAAAAACATTATTATATAGGAGGTATTGCGTATTATAGTTATTTGTTAATTGTTTCAGATAACATTTTCAAGTGGGAGGAACGTGTATGCTTAAACAGTGGAAGAAAGTTTTTCAAACCTAAAGTCAGTGGATCCATTACACCTGCTGTTGGAATGTTTTTTAAATCATTTGATGAGGCTTTTGCGTTTTATCAAAGATATGCACTTGCTGCAGGTTTTTCTGCAAGAAAAAATACCTCTAGGAAAAAAGGTGGTGGTTTAGTGAAAATAAGATATATTGTCTGCTCAAAAGAAGGATTTCATGTTAGCAAAGAAATAGATTCTGGTTCAGTTGATGAGAATAGTAAAAAGATTGTTAGACGTAATAGAGGTTCAAAAAGAGTTGGATGCAATGCTCATGTGAAATTAATATTAGAGAACAATAATATGTTTAAAATCTACTACTTTGAAGAAGAACATAATCATATCTTTGTTGAAGATGAAGATATTCATTTCTAGCCGGCTGCCAGAAGTATCGATTATGTTAAAGAAAGTTTTATATCTGGATTGGCTGCAATCAATATTGGACCTGTTAAAGCATTCAATATTATGAAAACAATTTATGGTGGTTTTGGTGAAGTTGGTGCTAGTAAAGTTGATTGTAAGAATTATAGAAGGGATTTGAATCTTTACATAGGAGAGTATGATGCAGAAATGGTAGTTAGGCGTCTTATTAGGAAGAAAGAATGTTGTCATGGTTTCACATGTGATTATGTTATTGGTGAAGATAGAAGATTTAAAGGACTTTTCTGGGCTGATGAGCAATCAAAAACAAATTATACAATGTTTGGTGACATAGTTGGTTTTGATGCTACTTATAAATCAAACAAGTAAGTTTTTTTCATTTATTGCGTTATATATTCTATTGCGTTATATATCATGTTCTATTTTTTCTAATGCTTTTTTAATTTGTTTTTATGTAGGTATGATTTGGTTTTTGTACCATTTACTGGGATTGATAATCATTTTAGGAATGTCACATTTGGTGGTGCATTACTTGGTTCTGAGACTGCAGATTCTTATAGATGACTTTTAAGGTGCTTTGTTAATGCTTTTGGAAATGAGCCTAAAGTTGTTGTTACTGATCAAGATGCTGCAATGAAAAGAGCTATTTATTAAGGATGTACTTTCAAGAAGTAGGCATAGGTTATGTATGTGGCATATATGGGAGAAATTGAAGACAAAGGTATTAACTGCGTTTTATGATATAATAAACTGCAATTTTATATAGTTTTATTATTGCGTTTTATCTATTATACAATAAGATCCCCAAACACTTTTATCAATAGAATTACAAAACAATTGCGTTTTACCATCAATGCATTATGTTTATCATTTTCAATATATTGTGTTTTAAATTATTGCGTTTTATGTTTAATAATTTTATTACTTTTTATACAGGTTGGTCCTGTTTTGTCAGCAAACATTGATTTTAATACAAGAATGACTCATGTTGTTTGGAATGATACTATTATTCCAGAAGATTTTGAAACTGAGTGGCATTCAATAATGTCTACTTTTGGATTGGAAAATCATGAGTGGTTAAAAGATATGTACGATCTTCGATTTGATTGGATTCCCGCTTATTACCATGGAGAGGATTTGGCTGGTCTTATGCGTACTACGTCTAGATGTGAAAGCGAGAATTACTTCTTTGGTCAGATTTGCAATCCAAGATGTACACTTGTTGAATTTTTCACTCATTTTGAGACTGCAATGGATATTCAAAGGCATGAGCATAGGAGGAATGATCATGATACAAGGTATATTCAGTGTAAGACCTGGAGTGACTTTGTATTGGAGAAACAAGCATCAGAAATATATACCAAAACAATTTTTAAGGATATTCAGATTGAAATTGATGCTGCCATTACAAAGTGTATGTCAAAGTCTCTTGATACTGTGGGTGATGTTCAATATTATGAAATAAAGGATTTCAAACAGCCATGCACATCTTTATTCAAGGTAATTTTTTAAATTTATATTGTTTTAAATATCTATTGCGTTTTATTTTTTCCATCTTTTGTTGCGTTTTATCATTATATGATCATATACTTATTTCTGTATTATATTTATTATTCATTGCGTTTTATATTACATTTCACTAATTTTATATAGCTTTTTAATCTTATTTACTGGTGCAATACAGCAAACAAGAAGATGTTTTAAGTATAAGTTGTTCTTGCAAACGGTTTGAACAATTTGGTATATTGTGCCGCCATATATTTTATGTTCTACGGTATGATGATATAACTGAGTTTCCTAGAAGATATGTTCATAGAAGATGGATGAGAGATGTTGTTTCAAATGGATCAAATCATTGCAATATTCGGTTTGATGAAATTGGTAGGAATAGTGAAATTGATAAAGTTTATAGAGAAATCGTTGTTGCAAATGAGTATGTGGTTAATAGGCTGGTTGGGGATTTAGATGAGCTGTGTCGTTACAGGGATCATATTAAAAGTTATATTGATAAAGCGGATGAGGTTATGGTTGATGCGCCGCCTCCTAGTCGCAAAGAAAGATTTGCTGATATTGGAGGGAACTTAGAAAAATCAGATTCTATGATTCGTGTCCCGATCAAAATAAGGACCAAAGGATGCGGTGTACAAAAAAGGATCAAGTCTAATCGTGAGATTGCAATTCAGAAATCATCAAAGATCCAGAAATCATGTCGTGTATGTGGTGGAAAAGGACATAACAGTCGCACATGTAAAGATAAGGTTTCTTCTAATGCTTTAGGTTCTAGCAATGCAATGTAAGTATGTATACAAATTTTGTCAAATTCTGATATCAATAAGAAAGAAATTTTTTTTGTCATTGCGTTTTATGATGTATAGGTTTCATCTCTTTTTGTTATTGCGTTTTGTGATATCCTTCATAAATATCAGCTTTTTTTGGTTAATTGCGTTTTATGATAACAACAGTATATTGTTATTGCGTTTTATACATAGAACAATATACTTTAAATGGAATTTTTTGATTATTGCGTTTTATTATAACACAGATCATAGATCAAATTAAACAAGAAATGCAAGTGGATATCATAAACATTGCGTTATATAGATGATGATAGTTTTAAACAAAGATGATGTTTTCAAACTACAAAATTAAATAAAAATTACTAGCGTGATCAGCATCATGGATCAAAGTTTGTTTCTTCTTCGGATGAGAACCCTAAGCTTCCATCAGGGATTTCCTCATCACTTTTAGATTCAACCCAAAGTTCAACCTGTGAGACTACTGCCTTTTGAAGCTTCTCTGCAAATTTGCTAGCAGAGTTGTTGATGATTGATATTTCAGATAATTGCTTCAAAAAAATTATATCCACACTGGTAGATATATCCTTTGGGTCATACATCTCCACATCACCATCGTCCCAAGTCATTGAAACTTTGAAAGTTTCCTCAATAAACTCCCAAGATGTAACTTGGGCATCTTCAGTTGCAGTTTGATTCGGATTTCCAAATCTTTTGTGTAGAATTCTGAACAGTGCGGCTGTCTGATCTGTGTAACAAGCAGGTGGTATACCTATTTCATTCATCCTTCTCAACACATTATCATTGCAGTTTTGAAGAACAGAAGCAACGGAATTGTATCTTATTTTTTTTCCATCAAGGAATTGAAGAACGAAATTATCTCTTTTAACCCACCAAACTGATAGTTGTTGATTAGCCATTTTAGGGTTTGTGTGTGTGTTTTGTTGTTGGGTATTGGTGTATTTGGTGTATGATGAGAGGAATGTGAAAATAGTTTAGGGTTTTTGTTCTTATATAATGGATTGGTGGAGGGATTTGAATCAAGTGTGTTAATAATAAAAATGATTATATTTTATTTTTTTCTTTGAATTGATTGTTCAATCATACAGTATTTTATCAGAAATCCAAAAGGCTTTTTAAGGCTTTTTGTCTAATCAATTTCCTTGTCATTAAGCTATCAGTTTTTTTCTTTGTTTTATCTACTCTTCATTTATTATTATTTTATTTTATAACATTGCGTTTTAGAAGAGTATAATATATCAGTTTTATGATTATCGTTATTATAATTAAGCTTTCAATTTGTTTTGTGTTATAAAAATAGTAAAAAAAATTTATTGCGTTATAAAGGTATATTGCGTTATATGTTTGGAAATGAATAATTAGGAAACACTTTGTAATGCGTTTTAGAATAAATAACTTATGTCAAACAACAAATAAATAGACAATGTTGAGTTATAGCATACTATTAAAATGTTGCGTTTTATAATAATAACATTTCACTATATATGTATCCTTTCTTTTAAATATATTATATAAAATTTTTATTGATAAATTGTACAAATTTTAAATAATATGTTTAAAAGAAAGGATACATATTGCGTTTTAAAATAACAAACAAATAAGAGCATTTTAAATATATCAACAAAATATTGCGTTATTTGAAAATTATCCACAAAGAAAAAAACATTGCGTTTTATAATAAGTAGCATTTCTAAATCAAAGTAACCAGCAAGATCAAGAAAATACCGCGTTATATTAAAATTATGCTAAAAGAAAAACATTGCGTTTTATAATAAGTAGCATTTCTAAATCAAAGTAAACCAGCAAGATGTCACACCCCGATATTTCCACGTTTCACCGGTGGGCCCGGTAGGGGAGTATCGTGACGTAGTTGATATCATCATAGTCAAACAACACAATATATATATGAATGCACAGCGGAAGCAAAAGATAAATATATTACAATCCGAATATAAAGTAATATCCAGTATTACAACGGAAAGTAAAGGATCCACAGGCGGATCTTAAAACATAAACATTATTCAACAGACTTTAGACGCCTAGAACTTGCAAGATTCCTTATTAACGCCCTGAGCTTCCAGCCAATTACGTCCAGTACCTGTCACTTAACCCTTTTGGAAAATACGTCAGTTTTCACTGGTAAATACACTCAACCGACTCATTTTGAAAAGGTTTAATAAAAATTGATTTGAATGCACAAGGCACAAACTCTTTATAACTTGGGATAATTATAGTTATAATCTTGTATACAGATTTACATGTTCGTTATACGTTCAGGGCCCGATGTAGAAACCGGGTCAGATTAACAGACACGCCACAAGTATAGGCCCACAAGAGAGTGAGATACCGTTTTTCCTTAAACAACTGTCAGGTGTATGCCTACACCCCGTGCATAAGGCGTGGCCATTTTATAACACAATGATGTCAAGGATATCCGGGACATGGTCATTAACCCCTAAAGGTCTTTATTTCAAACAATACAGATTAAACCGGTTTACCTCAATAATTTAACCATAATAAGATTAAATATTCAATACCCGACCAAGCGGTATTATTATAATACCGTATCCCAAGCCCGTATAGGGAAAATAAGTTAAGAGTATTTACCTGAGCTAGCTCCTGTCTTAAATAGTAAGAATTTAATAACTCAGCCGTATTCACTTAAGTAAGCGTAGGTACCATTTACCGGAAGGCTCTAGTCTGGAATGATGGTATAAATAACCAATTAGAATGCTAACGGGTCTTTAATTAAGCCTAAGCTTAGACCGGTTAGTCTTACAGAAGGATACGGTTCAAACGCACGATAAGGCGAAGACCGGTATAGAATGTTTTTTAGACCCGACAAGTTCGAAGACTTGCATAATATGGGTAATCTAAGCACATTCTGGATTTTGAGATGAAAACGATATGGTTTGACCCGTTTCGGCTAATATATGTAAACTAGTTACATAAGCGGATCCGAACGCGAAAAGTGCGTAACGAGTAACCATAAGAGTCATATACAAGTTTCCTAAGTTAACATGCATTAAATATGTTGTGATATCAGTAAGGTGTCTTCTATTATGCCCCAAACGAATTTAAACTCAAATTATGCCTCATAAGGGCATTTTGGTCATTTAAAGGATTATAAAAGAGTTTAATTAGTAATCTGAGTTACAGGTCTGATTTATACAGTAAATATACTTAATTTAATAAGTTATAACAGTAGGGTATGACCTATAGGTGAAACTTATCATTTAAAACCAAACTATGCAACTTAGGGGTATTTTGGTAATTTCACAAAGGCCAAAAAGGTCAAAACTGTAAACCTGAGTTTAAAAAAAACTTTTACTTACTGTTATTATATAAAAATATACTAAAAATATCAGTAGGTATCAACCTTATATGTTTAATATAGTTTTAGCACATACTATGTGTTAAAAATGCTTAAAAAGGCGATTTGGAGCCATTTCCGGGTTTTCAAAGGAAAGCTGATATTTTTATAATTCCAGAAGGCTCAAAATATTTTATTTAACAAATAAAATCAGTAGAAAAAGGTTTGGGATCAAAAGGATTTGTAAAACTCATTTTATGGCTTAAAAGGGCAAAACCGGCATTAACCGAATCAAACTTAGAGACCTATGTTATTCTCAGCCAAAAATTAAATAAAAATCTTCAGAAATCCCAAAATATTATATTACATCAGTGGGTAAAAAGTTTGATATCAAAAAGTGTGTTTAAGTAGGCTATATGCTAATTACGCCGTTTAATTAACATAAAGCTTCCAAATTACGCTAATGAGCATAACTCTTAATCTAGACCTCAAACTGATGTCAAATTTTAGGTGCAAGTTTATAAATCAGTAACTAAGGTTTCTACTCTTTCACTTTTTCAAAAATCACGTTTTATAGTTAAAAGGGCATAATAGTCAACATTTAAGCATTAATCGGAAACATGCATATGAATTTGATAACTAATGAACCAAGTTGTATAATCTCATAGGGTTATACTTATAGGTAACTTGGTCCTATTAAAGCTCTAAGGTATTCCTAAACCATGCTCAAACGGGTCAGAACTGAAAGTCAAGGCATAAGTCAAACTATGCGACTTTCGGTCCCGAACCGAGCCTAAACTGAAA
Organism: Helianthus tuberosus; assembly: GCA_030545235.1. NCBI lineage: Eukaryota > Viridiplantae > Streptophyta > Magnoliopsida > Asterales > Asteraceae > Helianthus > Helianthus tuberosus. The sequence continues at coordinate 197,348,474 of CM060400.1, forward strand.
ATTGTCGAGTTGAACATGTTTAGACATGTTCTTACATTAATTACCAAGTTATATTAATGATAAAACAGGTTGCATAGCCTTTACATTGCTAATTATGAATTTATTTGAAAATAGGCTTCCTGTTGACTTTTTATAATCAAGTTTGACTCGACAATTGACCTAGTTAGAGTGGGAATCAGAGGGTGCCCTTTTAAGGGTTTATTGCCCACATAATTACCAACTCATAGGTACTTACAATTTGAATTTTGACTGAAGGGATTAAGATTAATGATGAAGTCAAATCTTAATTACGACGGTTTGACTTTACGCTAATTAACTAAGCAAAACTGAATTAAAGAGGGTTAGGAATACTTACAATAGTCCTAAGCACGACTAATGATCACTAGGAATGATCCTTGAGCTCCAGGAACCTCCAAGAAGTGAGTTGTGAACTTCCAAGTGAATGAGCAAATGAAGAACCCAAGATCATGGCCTTTATATAGGTTTCTTGGATCAATTTGATCATGCCAAACAACTCTATAGATGTTACAAGATCATTCCAGGTGTCCCTATGCCTTAAAATACCATCAAACAAGCTCCAGGTATTGAAAACAACCTTCATAAGTCGGTTAAATGGACTGAAATGGCAGCTGGAGGTTGTTTCTGTCACTGTAGCTTTCTCGCGGGCCCGCGGGCCGCCTACAAGCGTGCAACCAGCCAAACAAGTTTCTATTTATTACAATTCAGTCCTTGGTCCTTTGTAACGTGGTTTCACTTGTTTTTCTTGCACTTTAGACCCTCTAACCTGATTTTTAAGGACCTTGGGACTTTTACAAACTTGGTTAAATCCTTGGTTAACTTTGTGCTTACCCGAAAAGTCACAAATTTCAACGTTGACGCTTTTAACCCTTCGTACACGGTTTTGATCATAACTTTCTCATACGATAACGAAACTTTATGAAATTTTTATCACATATTCTAGTGAGTATATTTTATCATTACAAAGCTTCGTGTTCGCTAAAAGGTCACTCGGAGGTATACATTCAACATGTTGACACATTTAGCCCCTTTAGTTTGTAATTCCCCACTTTCTTTCATTTTCAGCTTCGTATGATCCATGATTTATTCGTTTAAGATTATAAACACCATGTAGGGTTATTGTAGGGCCTATTTATCCATTATTGACACTTTGGACCCTTATATTCACATAGTTTCACTGTTTGTCAACTTTAGTCCTTCTAAAGTACTTTTTCACACATTCAAAGCTTATGACACGTGTCAATACATTATTGGGCATAAATTTTCGAGGTGTTACATCCTCACCCCCTTAAAAGAAATCTCGACCTCGAGATTTGATAAAATGTTGGAAGTACTTTTTGTCGCATAATGGACTTAACCTCCATAGCGTATCAGGAGTCTCTCCAAGCTCCCAAGTTGACCTCTATAATAGGTACATATATCCTTTTTGAAGCTTCTTAACCTGTCGATCCCCAATCGATATAGGTTGCTCATTATATCATAAATCTGCATATCATTATGTGATAATGCTTCTCGACTTATTGGTGATACACATCCTTAAATCATTAGTGTGAAATGTATTGCGAGTTCCGTCCAACTTCTTAAATAGGTTTTTGCTTTAAGCTATCTGATCTTGATACATTCGATTCCTTCGAATGATTTTATATATTCAGAGCTTAACTAGTCTGAAAATTAACAAATTGGCACACCCTTCCAGGGTGATATCTTTTGTTGAACCCTATTCTTTAACAAGAACTTAGGAGGGTTGCTACTTTCATAAATCCTCGATTTCCTGCCGTATACTGGCAACTTACAAATGATTATGTATTTGCGTGATCTTATTTGTTGTTTCTATTGCAACTTTCAGATCCTGACAATTGGACTTACCAATCTATTGTCCTATCTATAGGCGTTTAAGATTCCATCTATACAAGGTCTCCAAAGGAGTCACCTTGATACTTATATACAACTATTATAGAAAAGCTTATCTTAAAGTGAGGTGGTTATCCCAACCATTGCTTAAAACTATTCTTAAGGAATAACTAATCCTTGCCGTTAGTCGAACAAATCGACGATCCTGGGCAGCTGATGGAAAATTCTTAATTGTTGCCTAATTGGGGTTGCGGTAATCAATGCATAAGCATAATGAACCGTCTTTCTTAATTAACAATACCGAATTCTTAGAATGTTTAGTTAGGCTATATGAATCCTCTATTTTAAAAACTTACTTAATCAAGGTTTCGATTATTCCATGATCAACACGGAGTTCTTACAACATTCCAACCCAAAACAGGATGTAAATCTTAACTCTACTTGCCTCTCAGGGGTAAACAGGGTAATCTTAGGAGAAGATAATTAAGGTACAAGGAGGTTACAGAGATTTCCAAATCTCGGGCTTCAGTTCATCAATCATATTCTGTATCAGATAAGTGACACATTTATGTTACGAGTCCATGAATTCCTTAATCGGGAACATTTACTTGGACCATTCCATTTTGGATATCTTCTTTGAATACCAATAGTTGACCTTAGCACCATATGACCATTGAAATATCCTTGTGGTCCCATGCATTAAACCTCCATACTGATCAGGCATGGAAGCAATCTATGGAACATATTAAGATACATCAATCCTCATATGACGTTTTTATCATACCGTCTGGTATCCGTAATCATTAGAGATCAAAGAGATATCAATTCTAAGTGTTGACGCGTTACACCTAGAAAGAGGATACTTCTAAAATTCTACGACTGAAGGTTCTTGACAAGAACAGAAGAAATAGTTCTTATGATTCCTGTCTTCACTTAATAACTATGGTTCTTAAGAAAGATTTTAAAAGTTTGCTATACTTATAGTTTACGAAGGGTTTGTAGCAAGTAGCATTCGGCTCTTTGAACTTTTTTCACGATCTTCTTCACAGCTTTTCCACAGCTGTGTCTTATCATAGTTTGAAGAACATCCTTGGACTTTTTCAGGCTTACAATTGTAGTATCATTAACATGCGCCGCCTCATCAATGGCGTGATTGACTGATTGTCTTATCCGAGTTTGTCATACTCAAGATTTGGTTCCTATTACTGAATGAATCAATCTCTTGGTTGTGATCCGACAACTGCTATTCATCATCCTCATGGTCTTATATACTAACCATGGTTTCATTAAACCATACCGGCCAATATAGAATTAACATTCTTAATGAACGCTATATAATATATATGAATTATACTTAGCCTAGGTCACAAAAGACCTTTAATGGCATTTAAAGTTTGGTCCTAATCCATCACCTTTTTTACAGGGGATCAAAATGTCACATCTGTCTTTATTATAGTGATGAATTTGGATAGCTTGAAAGCTTGCCATAAGGATATCAGAAAAGAGTGATTCTTAATAGATATAAAATATCAATCTAAGATTTGTTAGAGCATTTCCATAGTGTCATCGGCAAATTTCTATCTCGCGTTAAATGACCGGAGTCCTAATCAGCGGAGACAACAGTTCACAACATTTATTTTTTTCTATATAGAATTATATGTGCCAGTAACAAATAAATTTCTGTATAAACTGCTTGATAAGGAAGGGTACCTGCTATATAGTCGTCATTCTGCACTATCTCCTGGGCGTTCATCATGTGTTTGTTTTCTTAGCTTCTTCGGGCTTCTTCTGATTCCTAGGGCAGTTGGTCTTGATATGCCCCTTCTCGTTGCAACCATAACAGGTTGCGTCTTTCAACTTCTTGCAATCCAGGGTTTTATGTTCCCTAGACTTGCAAATTCCACACGGTAGAGGCTGAGATTCAAACCTGCATTTCCCTAGGTGGTATTTCCTACAGGTTTCGCACCTGGTTTTCTCACCCGACTGCTGGCTGTCTCTCTTAAACCCGGAACTCTTCTTATCCTCAGAGTTCCTCTTCCTATCGGAACGATGAGAATCCTCATCCTCCCTTTTACGCTTTCCATCTTCAGAGGCTTTCGCAGCTTTGTTTCTGACTACATCAAGTGTAAGGGATAGCGACAGATCTGCCGCTGACCTGAATGTAGTAGGTCTTGAAGCCTTAACACTGACTTTGATTTATGGGGCTAAACCCCCAATGAAGCGAGCAATTCTCTTGGGTTCTGGTGTTACTAGGTAAGGAACCAGTCTGGACAGGGTATTGAAACTGGTGAGGTAAGCTTGACAATCTAAGTTTGTCATCACCAATGATAAGAAATCTGACTCAATCCTTTCAACCTCGTGTTGAGGGCAGTAGTTCTCCATAATGAGAGCAATAAACTGTTCCCATGACATGTTGTAAAGTGGGATCTTCCCAGCAGCTTGAATGAGAGCCTTCCACCATGCTAGTGCCTCTCCCTTGAACGATTGGGATACATATTTCACTACATCCCTCTCAGCACAACCGCTGATATCGACAACTGTGTCCATTTCATCCAACCAGGTCATACAATCAATTGCCCCTTTCTCCCCAGTGAAATCTCGGGGTTTGCAGGAAACAAAGTATTTATAGGTACAGGACTTGGTACGAGGTTCGTTATCGAACATTATCCTCTTGGATGGAACACTGTGTTCATTAGATGAATGTCGATCATCATCCTCCTTTGGTTCCTCTTTCTTAGAGGGCGGCTTGTTATGAGGCTCTGAATGAGTTTTAGGGTCAGACTTAGAGTGGGGTACAGATGAGGCTTTACTATTAGTCTCATTATACTCCCTAAATTGCTCCTCTACAGCTTTAGATATAGCTGAATCAATGAATGTACGAAGCTCTCCTCTGGTTATATTAATCCTTTCATCATCGCGGTTTTCCAGAGGGTGACTGTTCTCTTCCTTTGACCTAGCCATGTAGCTTTAAATGCTACATAAAAATCAAACAAGGGCAAGGTTTATACGGAAGCTTTTACAGTTTTATCGTTTTAAACGATTTATTAACCATGGTAATATAAACCACATTGGTTAATTTGTTAGTTATATTTAATTAGCATTTTCATTATAATTTATCCTAGTTATAAAACATTAAGGATATTAAGGTGGCGCAAAGGGCCTAGTCACAAGGACAGTTTTAAATTTACAAGCCATGATTTCAGAGAATCGAGGCATTTAGGTTTGAATCAAAGTTCATTACCTTTTCTTGACAGGGAGTTGTAGGCCACCACTGTCTTTAATCCAGAGGACGTTAATTATAGCCTGTGGGCGCTTCATCCATAAGGGATGGTTATATAAATAAGGGAATTTAGAACATCCCAATTTAAAAATGACTTATGTGATTTTATCGAATCACATCCTTGTCATTAATGATAACATATCAGATGTTAATAAGGGTTTAAATCTTTCGAATAGGTTTTACCATCTTGGCCATGTCTGCAATGACAATTAGGCTAGGTTTTACCTTTAAGATTCTTTTAATAATTACGCAGAACAATCCTAAATTGAAATGTTAACTAGGATCTGAATCTAATTGAGGAACTACCATCTTGGACCTGTCTTAATGTGACATATGGCTAGGTCTTGTCCTTTTTAAATTTTTGCCATTTTATTATAATGGTAGATCTTATAAAAAGGAATGTTATTTTAAATCTAACCGTTCCTATTAAAATTTAAACAAATACATAGTTGCCCAAAACGAGACTTCTAACTGAAATGACTCGCCCATGCAAGGGCTAATCAGAAAATAACAAAAGAAACAAATAAAACGAATTAGGATTAGTCCTATGTTCTTGTCTAGACTCAAGAATGTGCAATTGTGTAACTGAGATTAAACACAAAAGACTAGTGTTTAATTCACTCAGTGTTGGCTCTGATACCAACCTGTCACACCCCGATATTTCCACGTTTCACCGGTGGGCCCGGTAGGGGAGTATCGTGACGTAGTTGATATCATCATAGTCAAACAACACAATATATATATGAATGCACAGCGGAAGCAAAAGATAAATATATTACAATCCGAATATAAAGTAATATCCAGTATTACAACGGAAAGTAAAGGATCCACAGGCGGATCTTAAAACATAAACATTATTCAACAGACTTTAGACGCCTAGAACTTGCAAGATTCCTTATTAACGCCCTGAGCTTCCAGCCAATTACGTCCAGTACCTGTCATTTAACCCTTTTGGAAAATACGTCAGTTTTCACTGGTAAATACACTCAACCGACTCATTTTGAAAAGGTTTAATAAAAATTGATTTGAATGCACAAGGCACAAACTCTTTATAACTTGGGACAATTATAGTTATAATCTTGTATACAGATTTACATGTTCGTTATACGTTCAGGGCCCGATGTAGAAACCGGGTCAGATTAACAGACACGCCACAAGTATAGGCCCACAAGAGAGTGAGATACCGTTTTTCCTTAAACAACTGTCAGGTGTATGCCTACACCCCGTGCATAAGGCGTGGCCATTTTATAACACAATGATGTCAAGGATATCCGGGACATGGTCATTAACCCCTAAAGGTCTTTATTTCAAACAATACAGATTAAACCGGGTTACCTCAATAATTTAACCATAATAAGATTAAATATTCAATACCCGACCAAGCGGTATTATTATAATACCGTATCCCAAGCCCGTATAGGGAAAATAAGTTAAGAGTATTTACCTGAGCTAGCTCCTGTCTTAAATAGTAAGAATTTAATAACTCAGCCGTATTCACTTAAGTAAGCGTAGGTACCATTTACCGGAAGGCTCTAGTCTGGAATGATGGTATAAATAACCAATTAGAATGCTAACGGGTCTTTAATTAAGCCTAAGCTTAGACCGGTTAGTCTTACAGAAGGATACGGTTCAAACGCACGATAAGGCGAAGACCGGTATCGAATGTGTTTTAGACCCGACAAGTTCGAAGACTTGCATAATATGGGTAATCTAAGCACATTCTGGATTTTGAGATGAAAACGATATGGTTTGACCCGTTTCGGCTAATATATGTAAACTAGTTACATAAGCCGATCCGAACACGAAAAGTGCGTAACGAGTAACCATAAGAGTCATATACAAGTTTCCTAAGTTAACATGCATTAAATATGTTGTGATATCAGTAAGGTATCTTCTATTATGCCCCAAACGAATTTAAACTCAAATTATGCCTCATAAGGGCATTTTGGTCATTTAAAGGATTATAAAAGAGTTTAATTAGTAATCTGAGTTACAGGTCTGATTTATACAGTAAATATACTTAATTTAATAAGTTATAACAGTAGGGTATTGTTAGGGCATGAATTTTATGCTAAGGATCATCTATCCTGAGTCTGGGCATGGATCACGGATGCTTAATGGATGATGCAGACAGTCTGAGGATCCAGAGTCTGAGGATCCAGAGTCTGAGGATCACGCGTCTGAGGATCACGAGTCTGAGGATCAGGATCCTTAACAGAACTTAAGTTTTGCACGTTTTTAATGTGTAAATGCAGGTAATGGACGTAGTGGACCACTTCTTTGCTGGAATCTCGTGGAATATGCTTTTAGGCACGTGCTAAATGAAGAAATAACCGTTAGTGGTGGTCATGGGTGACTTCCACCTTTGTAGGAGAGTTGGTTTCTTGATATTTTCTTATCTTTTTAAGGGGAAACAAGCTCAAAAGAGACACAATTCGTACACACCAGAGAAACAACACACAAAGCACGAATTCTCTGCAAACACTTAGCAAAAACACACACACTTACACTAGAAATTCATTGTATCGAGCTTGTTTTCTTCCGAAGTTGTACAAGGATCACTGCTGTTTTTGCAATATAGTTGGTGATCGGTAGTTTCCATCACCCGAGGTTTTTTATGCCGGAGATCTTCTAAAGATCAAGGGCTTTTTCCTCGTATAAATCTCGGTGTTCATCGTTGATTTCATATACTTGTCGTTCATAAAATTAACCAAGCATCATACCTCACAAAATCAGATTTGGTTGCATTATCCTTGTGTGATTTTTGACCAAAACAGTTTGGCGCCCACCGTGGGGCAATTGGTGCTTCAATTCTGAGAAATTTTGTTCATTTCATTCATTTCGGTTCATTACCTTCAACCACATGGCTTCTCAGGGAAAACTACTCCAAGTTCTATGTCGGCGGTCACTTTTTCACAGGGCATTCCGCCTTTGCATCATCTCCCCCTTGCATTCCAGAAGAATGCTGAGAATTCTCCGAAGAAGACAACCCCCATGGAGGATCACATGCAGCAGCAGGTCAAAACTAATGGCAGGATCCTTCGCGAAATTGATAAATCAGCAGAGGATCACTCCCCTTTGATGTCGAGGTCGCTGGATTTCGACACTCCGGTCATAACTTCCCAGCACTTTGCAGCTCCATATGTCCAATACCAGGGTGCATCAATAGGAATGCGTTCTGGATCATCGGTAATGTCTCAGGCTCGAGGATCCTCTTTCCAGCCTTCAGGATCCTCATTTCAGCATCAGGGATTCTTCACCAGTTTAGGAGAATGCATGGGGACGCAGCCAATTCAAGGATCCTCTCAGGTTCAAGGATCCTCGCAGGTTCAAGGATCCTTGCAGGTTCAAGGATCCTCTCAGGTTCAAGGATCCTTGCAGGTTCAAGGATCCTCGCAGGTTTAAGGATCCTCTCAGGTTCAAGGATCCTCGCAGATTCAAGGATCCTCTCAGGTTCAAGGATCCTCGCAGGTTCAAGGATCCTCTTAGGTTCAAGGATCCTCTCAGGTTCAAGGATCCTCGCAGGTTCAAGGATCCTCTTAGGTTCAAGGATCCTCTCAGGTTCAAGGATCCTTGCAGGTTCAAGGATCCTCGCAGGTTTAAGGATCCTCTCAGGTTCAAGGATCCTCGCAGATTCAAGGATCCTCTCAGGTTCAAGGATCCTCGTAGGTTCAAGGATCCTCTTAGGTTCAAGGATCCTCTCAGGTTCAAGGATCCTCGCAGGTTCAAGGATCCTCTCAGGTTCAAGGCTCCTCTCAGGTTCAAGGATCCTCGCAGGTTCAAGGATCCTCGCAGGTTTAAGGATCCTCTCAGGTTCAAGGATCCTCCTTCCAGGTTTAAGGGTCCTCATCTCAGGTTTCCGGATCCATGGATTATCCTCCAAGACCCCCATTCACAGCACATCAAGGATCCAACATCTTTCAGAATCAAGGATCCTTAGGGAGTTAACAACCCGGAAGTTCAAATGTTTATCAAGGAGACTTCATTCCAATGCAGACCATTGCTTCCTCTGATCCCTCGGTTATGCCAGAATCCCGCCAACATGGATTCACATCTGGAATTCCAAACTTGAATCATTCAAGAGGTAACACTTTGAATAATTTTTGCAATGCTAACCATGGCTTTGTGCAGGATACAGGTATCAACCAAGCCATGGCTAAGGAGTTGCAGAAACTCAAAGATATGATATCCAGCGTTCCGAGAGTGGTTAAGCCCATTCCTGAAATTCCAGATGGAAGTCACAAGGGAAAGAATGGAGATCAATCCCATTCCTGAGAGGTTAAAAGAAGCATGTCTATGCAAGGGCTTTGGATCCACACTTACCGGATCAACGTTAAATGGCTGCTAAGTCTTCCTCCTTACTCTATAACTTCATTTGCTAATCTAGTTAATTTGTTTAATAGCCAATTCTCATGCAGTAGGAGATTTGAAAGATTAACTAGTAATTTATATAGGGTAACTCAAGGTCATAATGAATCACTTAGAGATTACATAATTAAATTCAGTAAAGAATCCTTAGAAATCCCTAACTTAGATATTGCTACAGCTCTAGAAGCCTTTAAAATGGGTTTGCTTAGGGATTCAATGTTCTATGATGATCTTGTCATGACCCCTTGCAGGAACTTAGATGAGGAAAGAAACAGGGCCCTTAGGTTCATCCGTTTAGAGGATGACAAAAGGATCCACGAGAGATTGTCAGGATCCTCAAAGCAAGACAAATAAGGATCCTATCTCAAGGATAACTGATCTAAGCAATACTCCAAGCGTGACAACCAAAGTGTGCATGCTGTGGAACAAGAGGAAGATGATCAGGATTATCCTCCTATTTCTGAATATTGTTTTTCTGCTGATAATAATGAACTAATCCTTTCTATGCAGAGTTTAGGTGACAAGATTAGGTGGCCAAGGAAAAATGACAAACCGCCTACCACCAAAGACAAATCGAAATGGTGTGCTTACCATGGGGATTCTGGTCATCTCACAGATGAGTGCTTAGCATTAAGGCAGGAGATAGGTTATCTTTTGAGCAAAGGATACTTGAAGGAATTGCTCGGAAGGAAAAAGTCAAGGATCAAGTATCCTGAGAAAGTTCCTGAAAAAGCTCCTCCTCCACCATCCGATGCTCAAATTATCCATTTCATCTCCGGAGGTTCTCAGCAGCTAAGAGACGTGCAAAGGAAACAAAGATGGAGAATGGGGGCAAACCTGTTCGGACCTCCATCCTTACCCAGCAGAAAGTGATATCATATGATGAGGATAACTGTGCGGACATTCAGGATCCTCATCACGACGGTGTAGTTATTACATTATTTATATCTAACCATTTTGTTCGCAGGATTCTCATTGATGGGAAAAGCTCAGTGAACATAATCCAGTTGGATGTCCTCAATAGAATGGACATCCTTGAATCCGATATTGTCCAAAGATCATCTGTTCTTGTTGGATTCAGTGGAGAGACAAAGATTACATTGGCGGACATCAAACTTCCTATTTACATAGAGGGAGTTAATTCTTTTCAAAAATTTTGTGTCATAGATTTCTTATCTTGCTATAATGTTATCCTTGGCAGGCCATGGATACATGATATGAAGGCAGTCCCCTCAACATATCATCAATGTGTCAAGCTCCCAACTCTATGGGATGTGGTGAAGATAGAAAGAGATCAGCAGGAGGCAAAGAACTGTTACACTTCTTCATTGAAGCCAACCTCCAAGGAGCAAGACGTCAAGGATATTCTGTTGAACCCAGAGGATCCTGAATCCAAAATTTGTATAGGATCCGGGATCCTAGACAGTATTGAGCAGGATTTAATATCCTTCTTGAAAAGAAGAAAGTCTACCTTCGCTTGGAAACATGAAGATATGACAGGAGAAAGTTTGCACTCGAAAGAATGCCATTATCCAAGAAGAGCACCAGCCCTGATGAAACCAGAAAATGGAGAATCGTTATCCTTATACTTAGCTATTTCAGCTAAAGCAGTAAGTGTGATCCTAGTTAAGGATCATGAAGGCTCTTAACATCCGGTATACTATGTAAGTAATATTCTACTTGATGCTGAGGCCAGGTACTCTCATTTAGAGAAATTAATTCTTGATTTAATTATGGCTTCTGCTAAATATAGACATTATTTAGAAACTCATACCATTATTGTGAAAACTAACCTTGCTATCAAGAATGTTCTCAGGAAACTTCAAATGTCAGGTAGAATGGCAGAATGGGCAATCAAGTCCCAAGCTTTACTTGACTTTGTGGCTGATTTCAGTAGTGATCTACAAAGGGAAGCTGAATTAAAAGTTCAACAACTTGAGAAGACCAAGGATCCTTAGACACTCTTCACAGATGGAGATTCAAATGTTAAAGGAACTTGACAAGGCACACTACCAAAATCGCCACAGGGGGACATTATACCCCAATCCACTGCATGGAATTCCAAACCACTAATCATGAGTCAGGAAACTGGCAGATTCTTTTGCTTTTTTCAGTCTACCACAGGTACCCAGGGAAGAAAATGCAGAAGCTGACGCTTTAACTAACCTTGGATCATTCCTAAAGATGCCAGAAGATGTGAAAAATACTCATCACCCATGTTTTAACTCCTGCAATTGAGGATCACGTAGCCATGGAGATAGTGGAGGATTCTGCAATCATACCTGGTGATCCTGCACATTCGAATTCAGGATCTTGGATCCTTCCAATCCTAAGATATATACAACATGGAGAGATCCCTACAGGACAAAATCCTAAAACTTTCAAAGTCAAGGAAACTGTGGAAACTACACTGGGGGCAGAGCACTATTCTCAAGGATCCTTAGAACAACATACTATAGGCCTACCACGAAGAAGGATGTTGTGGATTATGCAAAGAAGTGTGATGCTTGTCAAAGACACAGTAATATTCTACACCAACCAACATAACATCTGCATCCTAAGAAGAAGCTTTTGCTCAAAGTCAGAAAAAAGGAAATGGCCAGTTATCAACAAAGAATGGCTGGAGCATACAACAAGAATGTCAGGATTAGAAGATTTCAAGTTGGTGATTTTGTGCTAAGAAAAGCATTCTAGAACACTACAAATCCTTTTGATGGTAAGCTAGCACCAAAGTGGGAAGACCCCTATCCAATTGAAGCTGAATCAGGAAAGGGGGCATATCATTTGTTAACAATGGATGGTGATCTCCTACCAAGAGCTTGGAATGCTGTTCATCTCAAAAAATACTAAGTAAGAAGGATCAGGGATCCTCAACGATACCGGTATTCTGATTAAGGATCCAGCATCCTCAAAGGATATATGATTCTACATTTGGTAACACATTACTTTCATTTTCATTTTCATTCATTTTATACTTATTACTTATCATAAGCTAAAGATGTTAATCAGTTAACATCTATTTTCACAAAGTTTAAGCTTTTGCAGAGTTGTTATCATTTTACAGAAGATCAAAGTGGTTGGCCAACCCTCCAAAGTTTTGGGCTTGTCCCCAGTTTGGGCCTGTCCCCAGTTTCGCCAGTACTCGCTTTAGGGGCTGACAATTCCATTGTACTGGCTATACCCAGGATCCTACGTATAATGGTAGACGTACCATACATCAGTTCCTAAGGTTTCTAACGTTTTCACGTTAGCTAAGGTTTCTAACGTTTTCACGTTAGCTAAGGTTTCGGCATTTTCATGTCGCTCAAGTTTGGATAGTCGCCAGTGAGGGCCATACTCCAGTTTACATCCGTTTATATGGGCTTGACCCCAGTTTACATCCGTTTATTTGGGCTTGTCCCCAGTTTATTTGGGCTTGTCCCCAGTTTGTTGGGCTTGTCCCCAGTTACTAACTCTTATCTTATATTGGCTTAGTCCCAAGTTGTATCCTATTTCAGGTTTTTGGAGACAAACGACCAAGGATCCTTGATCCTTACCTTCCATTAAGGTTTGTCTTATGGTTATCATGTTTATAATGATAAAGGTTAGGATCCTAACTTGGATTCTCAGGTATGATCCTTAACTATTTTGATTTTATTCATTATTCATTTGAATAACCCTTATACTTGACAACTGAACTTGTGATTCTTAAACTATATCACTTTTTAGAACTTATCGGTTATGGGATATGTGATCCTTGATCATATCCTAAACTTTTTGGATATCTTTTTTAATTTTTCAAGGCTTGATAAGTATAAACAGAATGAACATTACAACAGTTGGAAAGTAAGATATTAACAAGGATATCAACACAAAATAAGCCAAAAAGTTCAAGTTATTTTATTCACAAAACATTAAACCCCTTAAGGTTGTCAAAATTGCCAACCCACGTTTCTACCAGCAAAACGTGGCCCGTCCACATGGGTTGGCAAAGGGTGTCCATTGTTTACGGGTCTTTGTAGTGCAGAAAATAAAAGACGAAAGGATAACGAGTGGCTTCATCCCCCAAATAGAGGATCCATCCACCACCCATTATCCTGCCTATTGTTCAAGGATCCATGATCTTTCACCCTAGAAACTACTGTCTAAAGTTATACAAGTTCTGACGATAAGGATCCTTTGATCCTAGAAGCTTTACTTTTCATAGTTTGCTTATTCAGTAATAATTTACAAGGATATAGAATCCTAACTTGGATTCTCTGGTATGTTATATTCTAACTTTTTCTAAGTTGTAAGTTGTCTCTTATCCTTTTTGGTTAAGGATCATTGATCCACATTTGTTCGAACACTTCAAGTTTTCTGTTAAAAGTTTAACATTATCATCAGATTTTCAATAACTTTCCAGTTATTTGGTGATGATATTTTTGAAAATAGACAGCATACATGAAAAATAAAGAGGAAAGAAACAACAACAGTTGTAGCTAAAAATGTTTAATGTCATTACCCATTCATTATGTATCAAATCATCTGGCCTGGATTTCACCAGCAAAACCGTGGACCATCCACCCAGGCCGGATAAGGCTATCTAACAGTTAAAGTGTCTATGCAGAAATTAAAGTGCAGGAAGGTTAATAGCAAACTGTGTAGAAGGATTCATTCTCCACGAATGGAAGGATCTTCTGATTTGTAAAGGCACTTGAGGAGTTATCTCTAACTCTATATTTTGCAATGATCATTATAGCAGGTCTTATCAGTGACGACAGGCAGTGTAACGACTAGATACCAGCAGCAACGGCTAGTCCGCTTCTGACAGAAATATGACAGCTGTGAATCCTTATCACAACTGCCATATTGGGGGCAATTGTTAGGGCATGAATTTTATGCTAAGGATCATCTATCCTGAGTCTGGGCATGGATCACGGATGCTTAATGGATGATGCAGACAGTCTGAGGATCCAGAGTCTGAGGATCCAGAGTCTGAGGATCACGCGTCTGAGGATCACGAGTCTGAGGATCAGGATCCTTAACAGAACTTATGTTTTGCACGTTTTTAATGTGTAAATGCAGGTAATGGACGTAGTGGACCACTTCTTTGCTGGAATCTCGTGGAATATGCTTTTAGGCACGTGCTAAATGAAGAAATAACCGTTAGTGGTGGTCATGGGTGACTTCCACCTTTTTAGGAGAGTTGGTTTCTTGATATTTTCTTATCTTTTTAAGGGGAAACAAGCTCAAAAGAGACACAATTCGTACACACCAGAGAAACAACACACAAAGCACGAATTCTCTGCAAACACTTAGCAAAAAACACACACTTACACTAGAAATTCATTGTATCGAGCTTGTTTTCTTCCGAAGTTGTACAAGGATCACTGCTGTTTTTGCAATATAGTTGGTGATCGGTAGTTTCCATCACCCGAGGTTTTTTATGCCGGAGATCTTCTAAAGATCAAGGGCTTTTTCCTCGTATAAATCTCGGTGTTCATCGTTGATTTCATATACTTGTCGTTCATAAAATTAACCAAGCATCATACCTCACAAAATCAGATTTGGTTGCATTATCCTTGTGTGATTTTTGACCAAAACAGGTATAACCTATAGGTGAAACTTATCATTTAAAACCAAACTATGCAACTTAGGGGTATTTTGGTAATTTCACAAAGGCCAAAAAGGTCAAAACTGTAAACCTAAGTTTAAAAAAAACTTTTACTTACTGTTATTATATAAAAATATACTAAAAATATCAGTAGGTATCAACCTTATATGTTTAATATAGTTTTAGCGCATACTATGTGTTAAAAATGCTCAAAAAGGCGATTTGGAGCCATTTCCGGGTTTTCAAAGGAAAGCTGATATTTTTATAATTCCAGAAGGCCCAAATATTTTATTTAACAAATAAAATCAGTAGAAAAAGGTTTGGGATCAAAAGGATTTGTAAAACTCATTTTATGGCTTAAAAGGGCAAAACCGGCATTAACCGAATCAAACTTAGAGACCTATGTTATGCTCAGCCAAAAATTAAATAAAAATCTTCAGAAATCCCAAAATATTATATTACATCAGTGGGTAAAAAGTTTGATATCAAAAAGTGTGTTTAAGTAGGCTATATGCTAATTACGCCGTTTAATTAACATAAAGCTTCCAAATTACGCTAATGAGCATAACTCTTAATCTAGACCTCAAACTGATGTCAAATTTTAGGTGCAAGTTTATAAATCAGTAACTAAGGTTTCTACTCTTTCACTTTTTCAAAAATCACGTTTTATAGTTAAAAGGGCATAATAGTCAACATTTAAGCATTAATCGGAAACATGCATATGAATTTGATAACTAATGAACCAAGTTGTATAATCTTAGAGGGTTATACTTATAGGTAACTTGGTCCTATTAAAGCTCTAAGGTATTCCTAAACCATGCTCAAACGGGTCAGAACTGAAAGTCAAGGCATAAGTCAAACTATGCGACTTTCGGTCCCGAACCGAGCCTAAACTGAAAATTGTCGAGTTGAACATGTTTAGACATGTTCTTACATTAATTACCAAGTTATATTAATGAAAAAACAGGTTGCATAGCCTTTACATTGCTAATTATGAATTTATTTGAAAATAGGCTTCCTGTTGACTTTTTATAATCAAGTTTGACTCGACAATTGACCTAGTTAGAGTGGGAATCAGAGGGTGCCCTTTTAAGGGTTTATTGCCCACATAATTACCAACTCATAGGTACTTCCAATTTGAATTTTGACTGAAGGGATTAAGATTAATGACGAAGTCAAATCTTAATTACGACGGTTTGACTTTACGCTAATTAACTAAGCAAAACTGAATTAAAGAGGGTTAGGAATACTTACAATAGTCCTAAGCACGACTAATGATCACTAGGAATGATCCTTGAGCTCCAGGAACCTCCAAGAAGTGAGTTGTGAACTTCCAAGTGAATGAGCAAATGAAGAACCCAAGATCATGGCCTTTATATAGGTTTCTTGGATCAATTTGATCATGGCAAACAACTCTATAGATGTTACAAGATCATTCCAGGTGTCCCTATGCCTTAAAATACCATCAAACAAGCTCCAGGTATTGAAAACAACCTTCATAAGTCGGTTAAATGGACTGAAATGGCAGCTGGAGGTTGTTTCTGTCGCTGTACCTTTCTCGCGGGCCGCGTAAGGCCCCTCGCGGGCCGCCTACAAGCGTGCAACCAGCCAAACAAGTTTCTATTTATTACAATTCAGTCCTTGGTCCTTTGTAACGTGGTTTCACTTGTTTTTCTTGAACTTTAGACCCTCTAACCTGATTTTTAAGGACCTTGGGACTTTTACAAACTTGGTTAAGTCCTTGGTTAACTTTGTGCTTACCCGAAAAGTCACAAATTTCAACGTTGACGCTTTTAACCCTTCGTACACGGTTTTGATCATAACTTTCTCATACGATAACGAAACTTTATGAAATTTTTATCACATATTCTAGTGAGTATATTTTATCATTACAAAGCTTCGTGTTCGCTAAAAGGTCACTCAGAGGTATACATTCAACATGTTGACACATTTAGCCCCTGTAGTTTGTAATTCCTCACTTTCTTTCATTTTCAGCTTCGTATGATCCATGATTTATTCGTTTAAGATTATAAACACCATGTAGGGTTATTGTAGGGCCTATTTATCCATTATTGACACTTTGGACCCTTATATTCACATAGTTTCACTGTTTTTCAACTTTAGTCCTTCTAAAGTACTTTTTCACACATTCAAAGCTTATGACACGTGTCAATACATTATTGGTCATAAATTTTCGAGGTGTTACACAAGATCAAGAAAATACTGAGTTATATTAAAATTATGCTAAAAGAAAAAACATTGCATTTTATAATAAGTAGCATTTCAAAATCAAAGTAAACCAGCAAGAGCAAGCCTGTCTTTAATCCTTTCTAAACTAGTGTCATAAGATTGTTTTTTAAGTTTCGCACTGAGGTTTCGAAACTTCTTTGAGTCCTCAATAACATAATCTTTGAGTTCGTTGATTTCGTGCAATAATATCTTTGCGATGAACTTTCTTCTTAAATCATCAAGTTGTGCGGTCTGCTTGTTGACTTGGTTTTTGTTTTTACCCTTCTTGATAATTGCAGGTTCTTCATATTCCACATTAAACCCACAATCCCATTTTTCGACTGCTTCACCATTATAACATTCCATATGACGCATACAGAATATACCACAGTCAATGACGTTATCTTTTGTCCTCTATTTCATCTCCATTCTAACAGGGGTTATTCCCTTTATTTCATCTGCTTTTTCATGTCCAACAGATTTAAGGTAAGCTGCCAAAGCATTCCTCTACAGAAAAAAAAAACAAAAAGATTAGGTGGTTTATATTTGTGTTTTAAAAGCATAAGTAAGAATACTTACTGTATTTTCAGGCACATCACCATATTTTTCTTTATTTGTGGCTTCTTTCACACTGTTGACAATGATGAATATTTGTTTCTCTTCAAGATTGAACGAGATCACAAAGAAATGCTCTGAAAAGAGAATCGGGACAAGGATAATTTTAAAATCTTTTTTGCTTTTTAGCTTTGCACCTTGAAGAATTTTTTCAATGTTTTTTTGTGAATGCTTCTATCATCTTTTCTTCATTTTCAGTTTCTTCCTTATCACTCGATGTTAAAGCCTGCATAACATTAAACAAATTAACATATTATTGCGTTTTATGATGGTAATAAAACATACAGCTGCGTTTTATGAAGGTAATGAAACATACAGCTGCGTTTTATAAAACTTCATTCAAACAAAGTATACATTGCGTTTTATGAAAGAAATAAAACTGGCAATTGCGTTTTATAAAACTTCATTCAATCAAACTTCAAAATACTTCATTATACATATATTATTTCTATAATACAGACAAATTGCGTTTTATATATCTTACCAGCATTCGAATAGTACAGAAAAATCTTGGAGTTTTGTTGTCTTTTGATCTTTTTTTTTCTTCTTCATTCAAAATATATGTCCAACAATTGATTACTTCTCCGGTGATATCCAATCCTGGCCTCATTGTTTCAGCAGCATATCTATATAGAAATACATTATCTCTAATTTCAAAGAGAGTGTCCCTGCAAAAAAAAAATTATTAAATTTTAATATTTTGATTTTTGTTTTGTGTTAGTGTATATAAATGATTTTTTACATCAATTCTCCTTCTGCATGGAAAGCATATCCCGATATGTTGTTTTCGTGTGCCGTTCTTGCTTCCTTCATTGCTACTTGTCTTAGATAGTATGGTGAACAAAATACTTCTGATACATTTTTTTGTCGATCTGGTCGTGCCATCCTTGTGATTATTTCTTCTGTTTTGGTTATATCACTTGTTGGTTGTTCTTGATGAACTGATTTTGCAGGTGTTTTATACGGATCTTCTTGTGGGTTGAGGAATGATGTGTTTTGAATTAGATCACTGATTTCCTTTTTAGTTTTCTGTTCTTCAATTCTATCAAACATTGTTTGTATTCCAGTAATTTGAACTTCTTTTTCGATTGTTTTATTTTCAGATTCCGCTTGAATTTCGGTTTGTGCAGCGTGGCGAGTAGCATCAACTTCCACTTCATTTTCATCAACATTTGAAGACAACTGAGAAATTTTCAAATCAAAGGATGGTACCTCATCATTTTGAATTTTCTTTTGATTTGATTTTTTTTCTTTTTCATCTGTCTTTTGGATTATCTCCAACATTAATGATGAAGTTTCTTCGCTAAATGATGATTGTACCATTGAAGGGTTTTCAATGTGTGTTTGCAGAATCGATGCAGGTTCATTCTCACTGATTTTTTTCTGGATTGGAGGACTGGACTACAACTGTGTTAACTTCATTGCGTTTTATAGCATCATCATTGCGTTTTACAATCAATGGAGTTGAAATGATTTGATTTTCAGTGTCTTCATTTTGGCTCAAATTTAGAAATCTTGATGGTGTTTCCATCAGAGTTGAATCAATATTAACTTTCTTGTGTTTTTTAGCTTGATGGTTGAATTTTTCAATCAATGACGCCCATTCGTTTACTTTGTTATGAACAGTTTCATTGTTTGGATATTCTTCAATGATCTCATCTATGCGTGATTGGATGCTTTCGAAAATTTCTTCAAATCCTTTAAAATGATTATCCAAGGCAGTCACAGCATATTCTTCTTTTGATTTTTTATCTTCAATGTTCTTCATATTTTCATCGCCACTTTTTATTGAATGAATGTCAGAAAGACCTTCACTTTGATTTTGTGATGGCATGAAATTACGCAATCGGCATTGACTGTCTACCCACAATTTATCTCTATTTCCTGTTGATGGTTTAATGAAGAATTGCCCCCATGATCCTCCGCTTTCTGTTTGTGTTTTCTCAGTTTCATTGGTTTTAAGTTGGCTGTTTTGAACATCCTCTTGATTCTCTTGTTCAATCCAGTCTGTTGCAGCTTTAAGTAAGGTGTTTCCATCTTTTATCTCTTCTGAGTTTATATTGATGTTTGGGTGTTCTTCAGCATCGTCTTCTTCTTTTTCTTCAGATTCATCTTGAAAAATTTCTTCGTTTTCATTCTCGGATTCAGATAGATAAACATAAAATTCATCCTCCTCATCTTTCTTTTTTTGTTTATTCTTTCTGACTTTTTTCTCTTTTTTTCTTTTTATCCATTACAAGACCTCTCCCCTCATTTTGCGCAGCAATTTCCAATTCATCTTCAAATTCTTGTAATGTTGTAGAGTCAATTTTATCAAGAGAGAACTCTTCAGTGTTTTTAGCATCGTCAAATCCTTGTTTTTTGTAAGCATATAGTATCTGTATGAATCATTGCGTTTTAAAAAAATATACAATACTAATTTTGTTGCGTTTTATAATATAAATCATTGTAAACAACTTACACAACTAATATTATGTAACTTTAAATACATTGCGTTTTACACAAACATTGCGTTTTAATAAAGCATAGTTTTAAACAAACAAACAAATAATATAAACAAGTCATTGTGTTTTGTAACATTATATACATTGCGTTTTAAACAAACATATTTTAAACAAAGAATATAAACAAGCAGCCTAAACAAGCATTCAGCAAATATGTAGCAATAATGAAAGATCAAATTTCATACCGCTAACAATGCAATAGGTCCATTGAAGAGCTTGTCATTTCCAGGCCATTGTCTTCTTGTACGCCTTAAAACAGTCAGAATATATTCACACCAATTAAAATCCTGGGTTTTTTTGTCACTTTTCATCGATGGAAAGAATCTTTGATTACCGTTACTACTTTGCATTGCCTCTGCCATGACCGTAAAAAATATAACCAAGAAGTTTAGTTTGAACAGTCTTCCAAGCTCATTTCTTGATTTTAAATATTTAATAAAGTTGGCCGCATACATTCTCTTCAAAATATCTTTGCTGAATTGACCGCGCCAGAATTTAATGATAAGCTCAGTATCTTTTGGCCTCAATTTTTCCTCAATCTCTGTTTTTCCATTTGGTATTTGAAATACCTTTTGGATCAATTCAGCTGTGATCTTAATCTTCTCATCTCCTGTATTTATCTGATCATTTTCAGCATCAAAGTTTTTTACCAGCCAATATCCGAATTTGCGTGGAACTGAATGCAGCTTGAATGATAGTATGCTCTCAAACCCTATTTCTCTAACAACTTTCCTTTGCTCTTTTGACAAACTTTCAATATAATCTTTTAGATTATTGACTGCACATCTTATGTTTATTTTTTTTCCGTCGTAATCATAATATGGTTGTTGTTCTGGTTGTTCTTCTGTTTTATCTTTCCTCAATGAACTTTTTGGTTTTGATTCTGCATTTTCCTTCTTTTGATTTTTTGTCTGTTTCAGTCTTGGTGGTGGATCAACAAAATCATCATCTGATACATTGAAGTGTTTTAGAAACATATATTTTTTTCATGAAATTTGTTAAATGCGTTTTATGTTACCTGAATTTACTTGTTGTTGTTCGGAAGTATGCAGAACTATAGCTCGACTAGAATTTTCATCCTTTGAAACAGACTTTGTATCTTCTGAAACAGAATAATGAAACAATGTCAATTAACAAATTTATGATAAAACGCATTAGCTAACACTATAAAGATAAAAAGCAGTAATTCACAGTTTTAAGATAAAACACAATACTTTACATCATATTAAATTTAACACAACAAATTAACATTACATAATCTCATTTTTTTTATGATATTTTAATATAAAACGCATTAGTCAAGTAAAAAAAAAAGCATTTTGATAGTATTATGATAAAACGCAATAGTTAACAACACATATATCTCAGCAAATTCAAAGATAAAACGCAATGTTTTAAAATTCGATTACAATTATCATAATAATAATCTATTTGTTTTCGCAAATTTATTAAGATAAAACGCATTATTTCACAATATATAAATACCATAAAAAGCATTAGCATCCTAGGTCATAGTTTTAACATAAAACGCAATGTAGTCTCTAATAACAAAAATGTTAAGATAGGGATAAGATATCACTCATTAACAATTTTTGGGAAGGGATATGATATATTAGGTCTATTGTACTTCATAAAACGTAACTTGAATTCAGTTAAAACGCAAAAAAAACATAAAATTACCATTGTCTGAAATCTCTTTGCGTTTTCTACTACTTTGTTGTTTCATTGTTGATTTTCGGCTAATATTTACTTGTTGATCTATGTTCTCTTCAGCTGATGATATTTTTGGCTTCTTTGATGATTTAGGGTTTTCAGAGACGGATTTATTTTCAGTAACTCGAAGGTAAACCTTCAAATTATCTCTCGACGACGCTGTGAACTTCAATGGAGTATGATTTTCTCAAATTTTTGTATGTGTGTGATCGTTCAATGGAAGTGTAAAACGTAATGCACTTTTTTTCGAAGCGTTTCTGTGTATATTCAACGGCGGTTTTTTTTGTAATTTGACGATAATACCCTTGAAAGACCGGAGAGCGTGTTTAAATGACAGTTTTTAATTTGATTTTGATCTAGACCGTAGATTGTGCAATTGGACGGTTATGATTGCTTCCTACCGAAATAAACTTCCTATTGTATCTCCACCCATATATTCGATTCAAGTAACACATTAGATATATAATAATTTAATATTCAAATGTATAAGTAACCACTATATAGATTTTATATATAGTTATTTGAAGTCTAATTTCTAATCATGTATATTAAATTACATATACCTTTTAAAATTAGATTGCAAAACTATAAAAATTTCAAATATCCTAAACAAAAGGCAAATTGGAAATAAATAATCCAAACTTTCTCAATTTGGCCGATAATAATCCCAAGTCAGTTATTAGCCGAATATAATCCGAACTGGTCAATTTTTTTTTGTAAAATAGTCTGCCGTTAAAATAGCTTAACGGAGTTAAGTTTTTTTCCGAATTACAAACCGATGTTTTAAGGCATTTGATCAGAACGAGGATACGAGTCGATTGATGTAAAACTTACCTCAAAATACAACCCTCAACCCACGAAAATGGAGCTTCAATTCGGGTGTTTAAATTTCAATTAACAAAAATAAGCCATTTCGAGCACAATTTCGAGGTACGTTTTACATCAACCGACTCGTATCCTAGTTCTGATCAAAAGCCCTAAAACATCGGTTTATAATTCGGAAAAAAAAACTTAACTCCGTTAAGCTATTTTAACGGGGGACTATTTTACAATAAAAAAATTGACCTGTTCGGATTATTATCGGCTAATAACTGACTTGGGATTATTATCGGCCAAACTTAAAAAGATGGGATTATTTATTTTCAATTTGCCTAAACAAAAAATAGGTATGGTTGTAAACATTAGGTGTTTTCGTCCATTAACAAATATTGCTAGGGGTTTATACAAAACTTACTTGCAACCATATGTAAAGTTACTATAATATAATCAATAGTTAGTTCATTGTTATTGTTGTACGCAAGGAACGACCATAATGACAACTTCCTTTTCTCCGGTTATTCTCTAAAATCGGCCATAACACATACTTGCTATTCAAATTTGGGTCGTTTAGAAGATACCTAGTGAATCTTTTTTAGGGTAAATTACTTTATAAGTCACTGTGTTTTAAGGGTTTTAACCACTTAAGTCCAAAAACAAAATGTTTAACGTCCTGAGTCATTGTAGCCATTTTTCTTAACCATTTGAGTCCAAATTTCTAACTCCATCCACCAAATCTGTTAACTACGAGGGCAATTTAGTCATTTAGACACAAAGTACAACTTTTATATGCACAAGAGTATAATGAACAAGTCTTTGATGCATAATAATTTTAATATTATATAAAATCAATTTCACAAACTGCATACACCCTCTCTTTAGACATCCTACCACCACCCTCCACCACCACACCACACCACCTCCACCACCGCATCATCCCCACCACCACCATCCCACTGAAACCCCAACACCACCATCCAACTGCCGCCACCTCTAAACAACCACCAACACCACCATCCTCTCAAAACCCCCAACAACCACCATCCCTGACGGCTTCAACCACCATCCCCACCACTGCACTGCCATCATCCCCAAGTTGTCCAGTAGATAAAACATCTAAACACTAAACTTAACATTATCAAATCCAATACAAATAGGCCTATGCCTTCAAAATGTAATCAACAGTAATCCTAACACCATATCACAACCATAATAATCAAACATATATACACAAATACAGTTACAATAATCAAACAGATGTGAAGCACAACATGATTGAGAAGATCGAAGTGGATTTGACTTAACATTCCGTGGACGGTGTTTCCGACGCGACGACACCGTCTTCTAGAGTAGTCAGAGAACCGTGACGCCTCAAAATGGTTTAGGGTTTGCAAATTCTTCTACAGAGGTTGCAAAACCTTAACGTCTTATGTACGCCATTACGTTGACTAATAGAGTTATTCCACTGCCGCCACGACATAAATTAGAGCATCATCTTACCATGAATATCATTAGAGCATCGCTTCCTCTCCGATGTACGAACTCGTCTTTTTCCGGCTGCGGAGGTTGAGAACGGGGTTGGTGGAGGGGCTATGAGTGGGACTTCCGGCGACGGCGCATTGTGTAGCTAACATTTTGAATTTGTGCAGTGTGGCCATTGATGGAGATCTGATGGTTTGAGAGAGATATAAGGAGAGAGGTGTATAAGAGAGAGAGAGAGAGATAGAGGGAGAGATCAAAATAAATTGGTTTTTTATTTTTTAATTATAGGGGTAATTTGGTCATTTAACAAAAACTTGACAACATAATTCTAACTGTGTTAGAAATTTGGACTCAAATGGTTAAGAAAATTGGCTATAGTGACTCACGGCGTTACATATTTTGATTTTGGACTCAAGTTATTAAAACTTCTAAAATATAGGGATTCAAAAAGTAATTTACCCTCTTTTTTAATTATGTAATTCTTTATTAATTTACATTAATATAAAACTATTGAACTTTTTAAATTTCTTAAAATTATAAATAGACATGGGTGTCAACATAAGGTTTGTCTTTATTAATACATAATGCATAACGTGTATACGCAAACTAGTTATAGATGATTTAAAGATGATATGTTAAGCACCTGCGTTGCAGCGATTGTCATAAAACTATATCATTGTTAGGGACCACTAACACTGGGAAAGCTCGTACAAGCAAAATAAATAAAAACGGGAAAAAAATAACGCCGAGCATAAAGCAGAAATAAAATCTTTGAATCACGCACGCTTGTTGCTGAGAAATTAAACCGAAACGTAAAACATAGAAAAAATAACTAAGTCCATCCAGGACCCGTGTGTTGGATGAACTTGTCAAACGCAGAAAAATAGATGTAACGCGACGGGTCAGTCAAACGGGAAAAAATACAACTTGTCAAACACAGAAAAATAGATGTAATGTGACGGGTCAGTCAAACGGGAAAAAATATACGAAAAAATGTTGAACCCCACACACACGTTGCGATGCGTTAACTCACAAAATTTAGAACAAAACCAAAAACTTGGGAAAGATGAAAAGTATGGTGGACCAAAATTGAAAATAAAAAATAGTTGGGATTAAATTGTAAAAGATAAAAAACTTTGGGTTAAAAGTAAAAAAAACAAAGGGTCTAAATTGCAAAATTGAAGTTATTTATTAATTTTAGATGAAGATAAGGATAAAAATAAGTGATATCTTGCAAAAGATGAAAAACTTTGGGTTAAAAGTAAAAAAAAACAAAGGGTCTAAATTGCAAAATTGAAGTTATTTATTAATTTTAGATAAAGATAAGGATAAAAATAAGTGATATCTATATACAGTAGAAACTCGATAAATTAATACACGATTATTTAATAAACTCTCTAAGATAATATTTTTTGCCGGTCCCGACTCGGGGATAGGGTGTTAAATTAATAATTCGCTAAAATTATAAGATAATACATTTTTGATAATTTCTTTAGACCCCATATAAAATATAAATTAATAATTCCTTATATATAGCATATTACATGAATGATTTATGATGTTTTCTTGAAAAATGACTCAATTGTCTTTTGTTTTTTGTTGAAATCAATTTCCCCTTGAATCTCGTCTCTAATTTTCCTTAGCATGGTGAGACTTGGATTATCCTTGTTGTGCTTGCATAATGCTCTTCGAATCTCATCTGTCATTGTTGTTTTTTTCACACCTTTAAGATGGGAAGCCATGTTGTGTGTATGATTTGTTTGTGTTAACCAATTTTTATCTTGTATTTATATAGAAAATATTTTTAATGTCCATAAAGTGATACATTGAACACAAGAAGCATAATAAGGTGGGAGATTGAAGGTTTCTTTCAAATTGGGCCGTTCATTTGATATACATGCATTGTATACAATAATTAAGTGGAAGCTTGAAAGGTGTTTGTAAACTAAGTATTCTACTATAAATTAATAAAATATTAATTAATATATAAATTAATAATTATTAATTTATCGATTAATTAATAACTCTTTTAATTAATAAATTTTGGTGGTCCCAAGTGTATTATTTTATAGAGTTTCTACTGTATTGGTTATTAATTAATATTAATATTAATATTAATATTAACAGAAATTTATTAAACAAATATAAATAAAATTTATGAGGTTGAAGGAGAGAATACCATATGACATTATTTGGAGTATTTTATTATAAGTTGGATGTAAAAGTTGATATATTAGTTGTATCTTAGATTCGTATTAAAATTATCTAATAAATATTTATGTAACTTTTAATTAGTTTCACATGATTTGACTTTTTTTAACGGCAAATATGGATCGTTAACGGCAAATTTTATTAAATAAATATAAATAAAATTTATGAGGTTGAAGGAGAGAATGTCATGTGACATTATTTGGAGTCTTTTATTATAAGTTGGATGTAAAAGTTGATATATTAGTTGTATCTTAGATTCGTATTAAAATTATCTAATAAATATTTATGTAACTTTTAATTAGTTTCACATTATTTGACTTTTTTAACGGCAAATATGGATCGTTAACAGCAAATATATTAGACAAACAGTTTCTTTTTTAAACGACAAATATGGATCACTAATGAATAATTGGAGTATCATTGTGTCATCAACAGAACCACCAGTCAGTTTCTAAAATACAATATCTTAGTAAATATAGCTTCAAATAATGAACAAAAAATAGTTACTATATAATAACAGGAAAGAAACTGAAAATATCAGGGTGAACGAGGCACCATGCAGGGAGTGGGGCGGTGACCCAAGTCCCCGAGCGGGAACACCGCCGCCATTACCGCGGGGAGGGTATTCGGGGAGGGGGATCGGGGAGGGTTCACCGCACAAGATTTCATTGGGCAACATGTACCTTGGGCTTACATACTTGTACACACCTAAGAGAGGAGTGCCGCCATCAAATTGAGGGTGTGAGGGGAGTTAAAAGGGGAGTTGACATGGCGCGTGCTGATTGGCCGTGCGTAAGAGAGGGGACTCCCCTAAGAGAGGAGTGCCCCTCTCACCCTCAATAGCTCATTAAATTGATTGACAAATAATACTTGACGTAACATTTTACTGAAACGTTAATTTTCAACCTCAAAATAAGAATAATACAATTCATATGATTACGATTTTCACCTAACACGAAACTTTTCCTAGATACCAAACAACCTGGACATGATAGATAAGGATACAACATCGCACATCGTTGTCGCATAATGTATAAGGATAGAGTCTAATCTTAAAATATATTTTTGTACTTGTAATTAGTTTCATAATGCCATTAAGTTAATATCATTATTTCTCCATTGTCCATTTTGCTATGATTATATATTTTGATTGAAAAAACATGGAATTCTGCATATGTTTAAATAAACAAAACTTTATCATCATGTTGTTTTAAACTTATTGATAGTATTATTATTTCTTGTTTTGAATAGGGTGGGGAAATAACCCAACCACCAAAGTGTTGCGTATTTATATGAGATTTGTATAATCTAATATTGTTATCAATTTGTTATTTGATTTTAAGATGTGAATCCAAAAACATATCAAATTAACAAAGTTTAGTACAACGAATCAACTCAATGCGTCAAAGGCCACGTCTGTTAATAAGAACGAATCAACTCAATGCGTCAAAGACCATGGATGTACGGTGTTCACTGAACCGAATTCAAGAACCCTGACTTGATTGAATCAAACTTACCTTATTTGAAACTTTCAAAATGGATTTGAAGTTGATTTTACATTCGAAAAAAGCTGATTTGAATTTGAATATATAAAACAAAATGGATCGGTGTAACACCCCAAAACCCGAATGTTTATATTTGTCGTATGTTCCTATATGACTTAGTATGAAATAACTAACTAGGCTATTTAACCTAGTTAAGTGTGTGGTTAAAAGTCTTAAATGACTAAAGTAGTGCAATTTATGTTAAGTGACAAACATGAGGGGCCAAATGGAACAAGATGAAAGTTAAGTTACTAAATAACAAAACTCTCACACACAAACACACACATCGTGTGTTCGAGAATGAGCAGGAAGCTCCCATGGAGCCAAGAACCCTAACTTCATCC
This sequence comes from Helianthus tuberosus, assembly GCA_030545235.1. Classification (NCBI taxonomy): domain Eukaryota; kingdom Viridiplantae; phylum Streptophyta; class Magnoliopsida; order Asterales; family Asteraceae; genus Helianthus; species Helianthus tuberosus. The sequence continues at coordinate 197,377,024 of CM060400.1, forward strand.
TTTTCATCAAATTGAAAGGCAAAATGAAGCTTAAATTCATAACTGAGCATAGATTAATGATCACCTTCACAAGGGGATCGCTAGGTATGTCTTAAAAGTTAGTTTGGTGATTATGCATGAAGCGGGTTATGTTGTAAATCACGAATTTGTATGAAATTGAGTATGAGTATGTATTAGAATCATCATTTGGAACATGGATTATGCATGAATTCGGTTAATTTGATGTTTAAGGGTGAAACCCATTAGTTATGGTGAGAATGATGATTTGAATCATCATCCATGTCTAATTCTTGTTGAATGTTGATGTATTTTGATTTGTATGATGGATTCTTGTTAGAGGAATTGAAAGAAATGTGATACTAATATGTTTGATGTTTATGCATGTATGATTCATGTTGATTAGAAGGAAGAAATTGATGAATTATGTATGAGATTTGAAGGATATGCATGAACTAGTTGTACACTATGCTTAGAAGGTAGTACACATATCAAAAGTATGATGAAATTATGAAGAACTTAAGATTAGATCACTTGTAAGTGATTAACAAGTAGTTATGAAGTGGGTTTTAGATGATGTAATGTAAATTGATGATTTACTTATGTTAATAATGTTTGGAATCATACATGTGTGTGAATGTTTAAAGAAATCGGGTAAGAAATGATGGATTAGCATGTTATAAGGTTGAATGATAAATTCCATATAAGATCCGTGTAATGAAAAAGCTGTGATGAATGACGAATAAGCTAACTATCTTGAGAATGATATATGATAGTTGAGGCTTGATAAGCGACATGGAAGCTTGGGAAAGAAGCGGGTCAAATGGAACTTATGTGCACGGGAAGCGTACTCGGATGCAAAGTAAGTTAAGCTTACACCCTCCTTGTAGAATACCTATTCATTTTATAGATTATGAATATGATAAGTTTATAAATGAGGTATGAAGTTCCGACAAGTTTTGATATGGGTCGAAACATGTGTTCATGACAAGAAACTAAGTTTGATGGTTAAAAAGGGATAAAAGGGTATTATGGTAATTTTGGTTGCAAGTTAACAAAGTAATAAATTACATGGATGGGATGACGAATAACTAACATCCCACAAGGATAAAATGGACATTTAGACTTAACGGGTCAAACGGTGAAGATGTCACCCTTTGGCGTTATCGACTAATGAATTTCTTTGTTAAGTATTATGAATTTGTAGAATGTATAGAAAAAGGATTTGCGTTGCTATTATCTAGCAATTCAGCGGATGAAGTATTAGAACGGGTCATAGCTTTGATCCGAGCCAGGTATGTGCATTTACCATTGTAGATAAGTCGCATGATCGGTAATTTATGAAATGAAGTCTTTAGTAGTAAAGGATGGGTCAAAGTTGACAAAAACGCCCTTGATGGGTAAAACGAGCAAATGGTCCTAAAAGTTGATTACAAACAAGCTATTTGATTAAATGAATGTTTTGAAAAAGTAAGAAAGCGAGAAGTGTGATTTTCGTAAGCTAAGGACCTTAAAATGCGCAAATACCCTTAACGGGTCAAAATAAGCTCTTGAGCGAAAATGGGACAAGAGGATGCAAAACATCCGAGAACTTAATCTTTTATGATAGACAATGTTGAAACTATAGGGTTCATGAGGAATTTAGGTCAAACAATCAAGTTATGTTGATGAATGCATGAACGGGTCGAATAAGTGAAAGCGGGTATATAAAGCCGAGAGCTTTAAGTCAATAATTTCCTTAAACCGGATGTTGGATTTCAAGTTTATATGATAGAATGTGAATTTACAAGCATGTAGGAAGAAACGGGAGGTTAAACGGGTAAACGGTTCAAAAGTTATGCGCGTTTTAGTGCGTACGGACGACGAAACGGAACTGCAGAAAAATGCAATTTCTAGAGGGGGTCGCCGACGGGTATGGGTGCGTCGCCGACGGGCACGGGAAAGTCAGTTTTTTTTGCTGACGGGTTATTTGCCTGTCTACGGGATTTTTGGGCTACGGGCATTTGCAAGGGCCGTCGCCGACGGCCTCCCCATGTTCAAAAACCTGAAAAATGTTTTCTAAGTTGATTTGGGTATAGTAGGCTTCGGTTTATCATTCGTGGACCACGACGGGCCTCCCAAACATGATTTTGATCATTCCTTTGACGTTTATGGGCTATAAATCTAAGTCTAAGTACCATGTAATTAATGTATGGATATATAAGAGGTATGTAAGATCTTGATCGTGTACGTATGTAGATATGCATTTATGTATATGTGAAGATACGTATGTAAAGACGTAGTAATGTATGTGCGTATGTAGATGTATGTTTGGTATATGTGAAGGTACGTATGAGTGTATGCTTGTTTGTAGAGTTCTAGGAAGGCGTGTACGTATGTAGATATGCATTTATGTATATGTGAAGATACGTATGTGTATATGTACGTATGTAGAGACGTAGTAATGTATGTGCGTATGTAGATGTATGTTTGGTATATGTGAAGGTACGTATGAGTGTATGCTCGTTTGTAGAGTTCTAGGAAGGCGTGTACGTATGTAGATATGCATTCATGTATATGTGAAGATACGTATGTGTATATGTACGTATGTAGAGACGTAGTAATGTACGTGCGTATGTAGATGTATGTTTGGTATATGTGAAGGTACGTATGAGTGTATGCTCGTTTGTAGAGTTCTAGGAAGGTGTGTACGTATGTAGATATGCATTCATGTATATGTGAAGATACGTATGTGTATATGTACGTATGTAGAGACGTAGTAATGTATGTGCGTATGTAGATGTATGTTTGGTATATATGAAGGTACGTATGAGTGTATGCTCGTTTGTAGAGTTATAGGATGGCATGTACGTATGTAGATGTGTATGTATGCATGTAAGAATGTATGTATGCATGATTTAGATACGTCGAGTAATACGTTATTAATAGTGTGCCTTGAGAATGAAAAGTAATGCAGGTACATTATTGAAGCCTCACCAGGATATGGATACACAGATGAAATGCTTAAAGTTAGAAAGATAACGAAATGGGAAGTGAACGAGATTGAATCTTGTTTATGTATTATGTACTAATGTTATGAATGTATGTGGTGAGTGCAGGTTGTACGAATCACGGGCGGTTAACACGAGGAATAGAGATCAAAGATCGGGTCACAAGATAGATTGTACGGGAATAATTGAGTATGTACTTTAGTAAACAGGACTTATACTTTATTTTTGTAAAAGATACATATTAAAACGAACTTTCAAGTAAGTCAAGACGTTTGTAATGAAAGAAATTTTATGGCGTGAATTTCCGCTGCGACTTTTTGTCAAATACGTATTAGGGCCTTACAATCGGCAATACTAAAGATATAGATACCATTAGGGTTGTTCACGAACCGAGCGGACTTTTGCTCGTGCTTGGCTCGTTTACAAACCGAACCGAGCGGAGCGGCTCATTTAAAACCAAGCATCAAATCAAGCGAGCATTTTTCGAGCAGTAAATATTCCGAGATAGCGTCGAGCGAAGTTCGAGCAATTTGGACAACCGTGTCACCCAATTTAAATTTGTTGAGAGAGATAGTGACAATGTTGGGTTTCAAGTTTTTATGTCTTTAAAAATATGCACATTTCATGGCATAATATTTTTCTTATGAATAACAATGTTGTGGCTGACGAGGCGATGATCATATTGCACGAACAATTACATTGAGAGCAGGAGATGATCGACTTAGGGTAACGACATGAAACATTGAGGCGATAAACAGACTGTCGTTTATTGGTTTAGGGTTTAACTTTTAGTTTTGATTTTAATTTTTCATTGGCGTAGTTGGGTTAGTACGTATAGATATAGTTGTTATAACAACCCTCCTAAATATTTCGACATCCTTAATATAATTTAAATGCCCCTATATGTCGTAAAATATACCCCGTAAGCGAAAACCGAGCCCAAAATACCATGTATAATTAAAAATAAGATAATCAAGAAATTTGTGGCGCTCGCGGGCCGCGTAGACCTTTAGGGTCTCTTACGCGGGGCGCGACAGATGGGTGACCAGGCCTCACCCGGTGCCGCCACGTGTCAAACGCGTGTTAAACCTACACTCGACAAATCAGCATAGCTAGGCCCTACAACCCTACGTCGCGGGCCGCGAAGGACTAACCTTCGGCTTACGCGGGCCGCGAGGAAGTCCGAAATCACAACTATAAATAGGTGCGTTCGGCAGTTCATTCAAACCGTTCAAATTTCTTTTCTCTCTCGAATTTCCACATAGCTAAAGCTATTATCAGGCATAATACCCCCCTAAATAACGAAGTTCTGCCCCGTTGTAAGTATCATAACCCCGGTTACGTATTAGATACGCTGCCCGATTGATCCAGTGTTCCGTAATGGCTGTCGTGGTTCTGCCCGACGTAGTCATTGGAATGCCGTCTCGGGGAGGGTATTGCTAATGTAAATATTGGGTTATTATACTAACACATGTACATTTGTGTAATTAATAGATAATCACCAGGAAACCCTTAAAGGAAACCCTAAGACAGCAATGTGAGTAATCTCCTTTTTGTAAACTGTTTTTACAAAACCTTAATTAATTTACAATGTGATTAGCAGTGATTGAGTCTTTGTAATTCTTCAATTACTGCCGGTATGTTGGGATTTTGTATACAAAATGTGGAACACGTTACCATTGGCCAAAGAGTTAGCCAATGGGTAATATGACTCACCAGTCAGGATTGACAGTACTGAATGAGTAATTGTGTAGATGTAAACATTGTAATCGCTCTCAATACTGTTCAAAGATAAAACTCTTCTTGATTAAACTGGGATTCACTCACCAGTATTTCCCACTGACAAAATGTTTTTAAACGCTTTTTAGGTAACAAAATGTGAAAGCCAACTAGAAGCCAGCTGGACAGCACTGAAGGCTTGGAAAAAGTGGCTATAAAAGTTACCTAAATAAAAGAAGATGTTTTATTCAATAAAATAGGGATTTTCCCTATGAAAGTGTTTGTAATGAAAACTTGGGCTTTATCCCAATATGTTTAATATTATGAAAGCGTGATATTTACTCTGATAAAATATTTCATAACTACGGTCCTGATGTAATTTTCGCTGCCAAAATGATAAACACTGATACCACCAATACTGATTATCGCGGCCGCCCGTTCCCGGGACAGATAAGGGGCGTGGGTTGCGACAGTTGTAAATTTGTATATAGTTGATCAAAATCTAATAGATTGGTACATATAAAACTATAAATTTAATTTATATTTAAGTATATATGTATGTATAAGTGTGTGTGTATATATAGGTGTATGTGTGTATATATATGTATAATTTATATTTGAGTATATATGTGTGTATATACATGTTTATAGATGTATGTGTATATGTATATGTATATATATACTAATTAAAATAATAATTCGAGCCGAACCGAACGGACCTTTGCTCATGCTTGGCTCGTTTACAAACTGAACCAAGCAGAGTGGCTCATTTACAACCGAGCGTCAAATCGAACGAGCAATTTAAACGACCCTAGATACCATCTACTAAAGATTAAATATCGTATGACCAAGGAACGAAAAGACAATGGGTACTACTATTATTTTTGTACTTAAAAGAATCATTTGGTCCCACATACAACTGGATTCCACCTCATATGGAGATCCACTATCACTTCACCGCCTGATAATATTTAATGGCTCAGACTATCTACACACTTGGTGTGTTGATAGCCAACCTAAAAATGTGTTTTTTTTCCTATATGCAAACCCTGCAGTGTCGAGCTGTGGCCAAAGAGCGGCGTTTTGGTCTGGTTAACCAGACAAAGACTGACGGGTGTCTCACGGGTCTGTTGACCGGACCAAAACGCCGAGCTTTGGCCACGTTTTGGTCCTGTCAACCAGACCGGGTGTCAGTCTTTTGTCTGGTTGACAGTACCAAAACGCGGCCAAAGCTCGGCGTTTTGGTCCGCTCAAAAGACCCGTCAGACACCCGTCAGTCTTTGTCTGGTTGACCGGACCAAAACGTCGCGCTTTGGCCACAGCTCGACACTGCATGGTGTGCATATAGGACAAAAAACACATTTTTGGTGTGCAAATAGGTACACATTATTTAATAATCAGTTGTATTCTAGTATATTCGTCATAATTTCAAAATATACTGTCAGGACCTGCTCAACTACTTTAGAGGCTTAAAGTGAACTAGAAATTCGGAACCCCGAATTATTTGATAAACGATGAATACTTAGATTCTTGTTTGATGAAATTGAAATGAGAGATCTCCCATTACTGAAATAGATCTAAAATGTGCACAGAAAGAAAAAATTAACAACAAACAAATAAAAGTGGGATTTCTACTAAAAAGTAGGCCTTTGTAAGGTTTCAGATAGATACACTTGAATGAAGGTATACCCTATGAGCTGCGGATATTACGTGCCGATATAAGTTCGAGTTCGCAGACCAAACTTTGTTTGGTGATCACATTTAGACCATACGGGGTGGGGCGTGGAGGCCTCAACCACGCCACTACACCACCCCGTTGTTGGCATTTTGGAAAGGCGGCATGTTTTCCACCGGCGTGGAGGTTGGGTGATGTGTGATGTGGAGGCTTCTCATTGGGTGGTGGGGTTTTTTTTTATTTTCTTTGTTTTTTAAATTTAAAATAATTATAAAAAGTGTATGCCATGTGTCCCACCACGCCCCATCCCACCCCGCGTTTTTTGGTACCACGCCACTTTTCTGACGCGTGTTTACATGTCATCCACGTGTCGAATAACGCCCCATTTTCAAGCTTCTCCACACCGTATAGTCTTAGGGTGTAGGGTGTGGGACTCGGCAACGTGCGGCAAAGGAGTTTGCCGATCGGCAAACACCGGCGCCGACCGAGAATCGACGCGGCAAAGCAAAGCAATCGGCGACAGCATGCCGATTCGGGAATCCTTCTTTTTGACCCCTTTTTTGTCTCCAACGGTAATAATACCGTTCAAATTAAAAAAAATTATTTTTTGTTTTAAAAATTTACACCATAAATACTACCCTTCATTCTTTCATTCTCTATCCTCTTTTTTACATTTCAATCTAAAAATTTACACCATAACACTTTCAAATATCTTGCAAAAAATGGAAGGCTCAAAGAAGGGTGAAGGCTCAAAGAAGGGTGAAGGCAAGAAGAAAATGGTAGGGTCCGGTTTGAAGTCGAGGGCTCAAGATAAACGTGGTTCGGGTGGTACTAGTGTCCCGTTTAATCCACAACTTGGGTTTGCGAATCAAACCCAACCTCCATTTTATTTTAGCTAACCCATGCATCAACCTTTCGGTTATGATACCCAACCCACCCAAAATTGGATGCAATACGGTCCGAGGATGACTCAACCCGGTTATTATGATTACTCCCCAGAAGCGCAAAATGCTTTTGACCCGTTTGCTTTTCAAAACCCAATGTCACAATCACCGAGAGACGTACAACATGACACCGATGAGGAGTTCGTGCCGGAAACCCAAGAACAAGAGTTAGATGATGATGATGATGATGATGAAAATGTAATGCTTTATTTTTATTTATAAAAAGTTTATGTTTTTTCCATTTTATCTTAAATTTAAAAAAAAAACAGAAAATAAAAAAAAAAGTTTGCCACTCAGCAAGTGTTTAAACCATTGCCAACACTTTTCAGCAAAGTTTAAACACTTTTGACTGATTGACATGGCGCGCTCTGATTGGTCGGTTTTTTGGTTTGCCACTCCAAAGTGTTTAACCACTCCCTACACCCTTAGGCCTTTAAGTTTTTGTTTGTCTTTTAGTGAAAGGGTTTCTTCTTAGGTTTCAAAATTGTCACTTTTGCCCTCCACTTTCTAAAAGTTTATGTATTTTCTTTTTAATCTCATCGACTTTCTAATACGTGCCGGTATAAGTTCGCTTTCATCTATGTTTTATATCGTGTCAGTGACTTGGTGTTATAAATTCGTGTTTTGGTTTTAAGCTTTTCCTTGGTTTTTGTTCAGAAACATAATTTTTTTAGTTTCCTTCCACTTGTCTCCACTAGAAAAACTCAGGAACACATCTTTTCCACCTTTCTTCCATTTCCTTTCTTTTCTTTCTTTAAAAAGGACCCCTTAGTGTAACTTAATAGACTCAAATAAACCTAAAACATTTCTTTTTTGGGTTTTTACCTAAACAAGCCCATTTTTTATTATAAAGAATCAGACTTATAAAGGCATTTGGGGCACCAACGTGATGGAGAGTGTGATGGCGTGATCACACCGCCGCAAGTGGTGTGATCATGATAGTGATAGTGATGGGTGTGATGGTTGTCACGGCTGTGGTTGTTTGATGGTGTAAGGGGGAATGAGATGGCATGTGGTGATTGGTTGGTTCTTTTGTAGGTGATTTAGTGATGGGTGGTACAAGTAATTTAATGATGGTGTGATAGAATTGGAGCGAATAATGTGGCAAATTGTAATTGGTTGTGATGCGTGCGGCTTCCCCCTAAGGCCATCCGTAGTCATAAAGCCCATTGTGGGGCGTTATGCGACACGTGTCGTGTCACGTCACACATGGGCTTTATGGGGTGTTATATCACTAGAGCCGTAGTCATAAAGCCCCTGCCCATCAATACCTAATTATTACTTTTCGTTTTTATTAATTAATTATAAAAACACTAACTAATTTTTTATTGGTCCAAACTTTGAAAACATCCCCCATACCGGCGCGGCGCCACCCCTCTTTTTTTGTCTCACAAAGCCCTTCGTAATGGTGTTTGGGGCTTTATAGGGGCTTTATGAGGGCATATACGGCCCCACTACACACACTCTAATTATAGTTGTAAGTACAACTTTGGACATTAAGAAAACGTAATGCATTTGTGAAGTATTAATTTGTTTAAATTGAAACATACAATGCTATAAGACGATACAGAGTGGTGAGTGTTGTGGTGACGTGGTGATGGGGTGGTAGAAATCTCACTAGCAGAGGGGGAAGGCTTGATGATTTGGTGGGTGTTGTTTGGGTTGGTTTTAATTGGTTGTTTAATTTTTATATAAAAATGTCACTTTCACGCTCCTCACACCCCCATGCTTTTTTTTTACCACGCCCCTTTGCTGACGTGACTGTCACATGACACTTAATGTTCCCTCTTATACCCTCTCACACCGTATACTCTAAGCGATCTCGATATTATTGATTGATGCTTATTATATGAATAAATTCATATCACAAGCTTACCTTACAAAAACGCCACCATCTCAAAACATATAATTGTTTTGTTTTAAAATGTCCCGTCTATTTTGAGCAAATTTTGTCCCAAGTGTCATTATTTGAATTATTTTGTATTTTTCTCTTACTGATAACGATTCAAAGGTCATGTCATGGTCTCGTTCTCAAACAGATACAGTCAGAGACGAAGGACCCGCCATTGTACATTTCTACCACTCCATGATTTATAAGGCTGAAGGGTGTGGTATAAAGCCTCTAGGGACTTTACCACGCCACGTCAGATCCATCTAGGTGCTACGTCATATAGGGGGCTTTAAAGCCTCTCCCGTTAACTTGTATTGTGTAGTATAAAGCCTCCCTATTAAACAAAATTAAAAAAAATTATTGGTTGAAAAGAGGTGGGCCCCACCTGCACACCCCTTTTTGCTCGTTATCATGGTGGCGGACAAGGGTTGGCGCCCCCTTTTAACAACCTGGGGGTGGTCGATGGGGGAGAAGGGCGCTAAACATGGATGAGGTGGCAGGTGGCGCTAAGCCACACTGCAGAGCCTAATATCCAAATTGTTATGGCTTACAAATTTTATTTATGATTCTAAAAACTGTTCCTATCATTTTTTAATAGGATTTTAGTAAAAAGTAAAACAGATTCCAATTTAAAATGAATTCAGAACTCATACTAAAAATAATTAGTCAATTAAGTTCAAACACATCGACCTCTCTTCGGTGTGGTAAAGAACAATCAATCATCATTTGTGAAATTAATGTGGAACCTAAGGGTGAGGGGGGCACCCTCGGTGACCCCATGCGGGGAGGGAAGTAGCCGAGCGGGAAGGGTGCCGCCATCCAAGAGGGGACCCAAATCGGTGGGTTTGTTCGGGGCTTGTTCACCGAAGAAGGAGAGAGAAGATGGTGGGACCACCCTCATTTTCAACCAATCAACATTTTTTTTCTTTTTTAATAAAAAAACAAGTCACCTAATAGGGGAGTGCTGCCATCAAATTTGGGTGCGAGTGGAGTTTAAGAGGGGAGTTGACGTGGCATAACCTGATTGGGTGTGCGTAAGAGAGGGGACTCCCCTAAGAGGGGAGTGCCCCTCTCACCCTAAGAGAAAACGCAAAATCTATTGAAACTAAATGGAGTTCATGAGACTAATCTTTTTTTGAAAGGCAGACAAACTCTTGAGTACCTTGCACATTGTAGGATTTAAACCCTTCACGAGGTTGTGAAATAACCCTTAAGTAAAAGTAAAAATACAAAATAACCCTTAAGGTTGTGATAATGGACTCTACCGATTTAAAGAGATGGTTCTTACTCGCCCCTTGCATGTTTATAAACTAAGAATGGTTATTACTGTTGGTGATCACTATCCTCTTACGTTGTGATAATGGACTCTACCGATTTAAAGAGATGGTGATAGTGAAGGAACTTTGAACGAAGATCAAGGGGGGAACATTCGGTGAAGTACTTAACCCATATCAAAACCACTATACATTGATGCGTTTGTGTAGTAACAACATTATAACCATAGTTGTTAAAAATCATCGCTTCTTGCGCCTAGGCTTATTTCCCTGACGAGGCAAGGCAATTGCGCCTTCAGTCAAGACAATTGGGCTTTAATTCTTGAGGTGATGGTCCAGGCACAGATTCCGGAGAGATTCCTAAATTCCTTTGAGAGTTTTCGACCAAATTCTCTAAATTCTGGTCAGATATTCAAGCTAGATTTCTACTTTTATATAACGAAAACTACTTCTCTATACTAATACACTAATATCTTAGAACCGTTGGTAGTAAATAGATGATATTAAATGCTATACAATACCTTTAGTTTATTTTATTTAAAGAATAGTATTAATTTTCTAATACTTAAAATATTTTTTTATTTTTTTTCGTTGTGCGCTTTTCTTTTCTCATGCCCTCACTTGCGCCTCCTAGCGTCTTTAGTAACTATAGTAACTATGATTATAACCTATTAACCTTTTATATCCCTTGTCTTTCATTTACTTGTCTTTTAACTTTTTTTGTTAGGTGACTTTCATATTTACCTTTACAAACTCGTGAAATATAATATATACACCACTGGAAATGAAAATATCGTATATACTCATAGAAACTAATTTTTAAATCATATATTCATTTCTTTAAAACAATTTAAATAGATTTTTGCAAAACTTTTAAGTTCACATTTACCATCAACAGTAATTATTTTCTTGGGAGAATGATCTGCTTTTAGGCCATAGGGTGTGGCTTAGCATCATCCTGCCACCTAGACAACCATAGCGCCTCGGGGCGCCATCAGCTATCCCCCGACCGTCATGGAGGGGGCGCTATCCACCCTTCTCCAGCACGCTTACGCCAGAAAAAGGCTTTGAAGGTGGGGCCCATTCTTTTCAACCAACCAAATCTCTTCTCTTTATTTTTTTTTTTAGAGTAAACTGCCATTTTGGTCCTTGAGGTTTGGCCCGTTTTGCTACTTTAATCCAAATTTCAAACCTTTTGCCATTTTGGTCTCTGTGGTTTCGTTTTTTTTTTTTTTTTTTTTGTCATTTTGGTCCAAATTTCAAATTTGGCCAGACTCCCCAACTTAAAACCTGATATTTTGTCTTTACCTTTAGGGGTATTTTAGTCATTTTAGAATTATTATAACACATTTTTAATTAAACAATACACATTAATCAATAAACCCCCATCTACAAAACCCTCATCTTCATCTCCCCTTTCAGATCACCACCACCGCCACCATCACCACTCTCTCTCTCTCTCCCTCTCTCCTTTCTGCCGCCACAAGCACCACCACCACCGTTTCTGAAACTCCGACCGCCACCATCACCACTCTCTCCCTCTCTCTTTTCTGCCGCCACAAGCACCACCACCACCACCGTTTCTGAAACTCCGGCCGCCACCATCACCACACTCTCTCTCTCTCCCTCTCTCCTTTCTGCCGCCACAAGCACCACCACCACCGTTTCTGAAACTCCGGCCGTCACCATCACCACTCTCTCTCTCCCTCTCTCCTTTCTGCCGCCACAAGCACCACCACCACCGTTTCTGAAACTCCGGCCTAGTCTTATGTCCTTCATCTCCGCCGTACATGGGTTGAGCTTTCTGGGTTGTATTTAAGGAAATGGCTTTGAATGTTAGGATCTGCAAGTATGTTAGTAACCCTAATTTGGAGCGGCAGATGATTTGGGGGTGTTAGAGAGAAAGAGAGAAGAGAGAGAGACAGAGGGTTGTTTAGAGAGAGAGAGAGAGAGAGAGAGAGACAAGGGTGCTAGAGAGAGAGAGAGAGAGAGAGGCAGGTGGTGGTTAAAACGTAGTTCAGCAATTCCGGTGAGCTTGATTATGTGTTCTTCATCATCATCATGCTGGTGGTCTTCGAAGCAACCAAAATTCATTATTTGTTTCATCATCATCCGCTTGACTTGATTCTGACATCGTTGTGGTGAAATCATAGGTTTGTTCGACGATCTCTTTGATTGATCACAGTAGAATGATGCAGATGTCATTTTTGTAACAATTGAGAATGAAATTGAAGTGAATTTGTGGTGTATTTGGGTCAGAAGGGACTGTTGATTTATGGTGTATTTGGGTTTAATTATTTTTAATCAATTTTGAGTTATAATAAATCTAAAATGATCAAAATACCCCTGAGGATAAAGACAAAATATCAGGGTTTTACTTGGGGAATCTGACCAAATTTGAAATTTGAACCAAAATGGCAAAAAAACAAAACCACATGGACCAAAATGGCAAAAGGTTTGAAATCTGGACTAAAGTGGCAAAACTGGCCAAACCTCAGGGACCAAAATGGCAGTTTACTCTTTTTTTTTATTTTGTTTAATAGGGGCCTTTAAAGAGTTTTAAACTATTGCATTCAAGTTAAAAGGGAGGGGCTTTAAAATTATGAAACATGACACTGATGTGTCGTGATAAAGCTCCTAGAGGCTTTATACCACACCCTGGAGCCTGAAGTCACATGAAATTATTATTTGATTAATCTGAAGGTACATGACATAACTAGTGTCCATTTGAAGTAGTCTTATTCATTCAAAGGGTCTAGTCGCTAGTGCATATTTTCAAGTAGTTGTTGAAAGTCAAATAGCTCTCTCACTCACATCTGTAACTCCACTAACATGATAAAGACTACCACTCACTCTACATTCCAGAAACTGATTGTTTTTCCTGTCCCTTTTTCTAGTTAAAAGTTGAATGGAAACTCATGTTGAGAAGATTTTATGGCGGTTGTTTATCTTCACCCATACCCTATCAATAGTGAGATTATACAGGATAGAAGAATCTATGGAGTCATGAATTAAGTAACAAGATGCTAATAATCTTTACTAAGATATTGAAAAGTAATAAAAAAATGTTAAAAAAATCTTGTGGGTTAATTTGGGCCATAAATAAACCTTTAATGGATCCTTATGGGCTTAGATAAAAAGTCAAAATAATTCAACGGGTCACAAACTCACAATGGGCAAGCTGAAATAGTTCACTTTACAGGTTACTTACAGTGGGCGGATGAGAAACCCAATAGGTTTAAATGGATTTCTGAAAAACCGAAGCGCACTTGAGTCCCTTCGTAGTCAAAGTGTGTTCACTCAGCAATCGATTAACTGTAGTCGTCTTCTAACAACACTTTTCGACCCCTTCGAAGAATCAATGACGAGATGGAAGGTTTAAGAAAAGTCTTAAAAGTCACAAACACCAACGCTGACCTTTGCTTTCTGCCCTTCTTATGACTTTTTGTTGTGTCGCTGCTTTTTCGTGGTGCTGCAGCTCAAAAGAACTAGTTCCAAGATTTCTTTGGTTAACAATTTTGAAAGCCTAAAAAACTTACTTGTATCAGCGAATATCATGGATAAGTTTGGTTTCTAATTCATAGATTATGATTCCAAAATACATATTCGTATAAAAAAGACGACTGCGCAGAAATCAAATACAAAAAAGAGGGTCTGTCTACAATTGAAACTGTATTCTTTCAACTTGAAATCTGTAAACTGATGATTCTTAGAAAAATCATGTTAGATAATGAGTGTGCATTCTTCAACGGGAAGGTTTGGATCTTCAATCCATTTTTCAAAATGACCCAGATGACAAGTTAATAAAACGACCTGTCTTGACAACCATACTGACCAAGTGAACTATCACCCCGTCCAATCCGACCCTTTTGCTAGGCTTTCAATATGAAACAGATCATTCCTATAATTCCCTTGGAAAGGTGACTCTGAGTGTTACATGGCAACGATTCTGGACGCTACGGTGCACAGGAAAAAAATAATCGAAGGTATTTGGAGAGCTAGTAACAAATGGGTGTTCTCAATGAAGCCGACCGAGATCCACAAGATCATTATAGACGTTACTTGAGCTTTTTGCTGAAAAATACTAGGTCCCATTTGGTGGCATTAGAGTGGGGTAGATTGAAACATGGGGTTATGTAATATTGTCCGCCACCATCCATACCCTTCATTTTAACAGGGGGCGCCACCGTTCCAGCGCCACCATGGTAAGAGGAAGAACAAGATGTTCAGCTGGGCCCACATCAATGGATCCAATAAACTTTTTTTTTAATTTTGTTTAAATAGGGGCTCCATCCCACACCCTGCAAGTTAAAGGGGGCGTGATAAAGCCCCGTGGCTGAGGTGGATCCTAGGTGGCGCTGGCGTGTCCTGATAAAGCCACTAGGGGCTCCATCCCACACCCTCCGGCCTAACTAAAACACCAATGGTAAATTGGTATAGTAATAAGAAAAATTAAACAAATCAAGTTATAACTACTAAAACACCAATAGTAAATCACTAAAATGGTCCAGTAATCAGAACAAAACGATGAAAGAAACAAAGAACCCAAATGAAACATAAAAGATTAAAACTAAACAAACAAGCAAAGGGTTAACAGCAAGATTGAGAAGCCTTATTAATCTAATCTAATTTAAAGATGCAAATTTATTTATGAGGTCACACACAAATCAAATCAAACCAAACAACAAGCAACACCAAAAAGCAAAATCATAAATTGTATTATAAAAAAAACTTAAATCCAAAATCAGTTCAACAAAAGCAACCCTAAACAAAATATAAACCAAACCTAAGCAGTAAGCACAACAGCACCACCAGCCTCCTTAATCTTCTTCTCTGCAGTCTTCGAAATAAGCTTCGCCTTAACCACCATCGGCTGCGACGGAGGCACCATCCCCTTCCCCAACACCTTAAAGTATCCAAGCTGCGTGACGTCAACCACAGGCACCTTATCAGCTGAGGCCTTATCCTTCACCTCCTGCGGCACCATTGACCAGAGCTTGTCCACGTTGACTATCGGACAATAGAACTTGTTCCTAAGCCTGTGGAAGTACCTCATACCGACCTTACCGAAGAAACCGGGATGGTACTTGTCGAACAGGATCCGGTGGTGGTGCATACCTCCGGCGTTACCTCTACCTCCTGGATGCTTTCGGTGTTTTCCGATACGGCCGTGTCCGGCGCTCACGTGGCCTCGCTTCTTGCGGTTCTTCCTCAATCTGGTCGTCATTTTACCCTAACGATACAAAGATGTTTTGAATTAGTTTTGATATAATGAAGTGAAATACGCGTGTGAAAGGGTGGTGTTGTAACATATACGGTTAGAGATTAGGTTTGTATCTGGATGATTACCTGATTAGAGAACTCCGGTGACGAGTGGCGGCGACTTAGGGCTAGAAGAAAATGAAAACCCTAAGTCGCTTTATAGCCTGAAGAAGAAAACCCAACTGAGTATTTCCGTGGGCTTTAGCCTATTACATAATGGGCCGGCCTTATAAACACTTGGAATTAGAACATACTTGCTAGTTCTTTCTAGAGAAAGAAAAAAGAAATGAAAAACAGCACTACCCTATTTTTGGGTTAGCTAAAAAGATATTTTTCATTACATCAGCATCATAATGCCTTTTAAAAAATTTATAATGGGCTTTTAATGTCATTTCATTCATTACTTTCTATTTTTTCCTCCTAATCAGGCATTATTCTACAAATGGTCCTCCCTCTTCATGTCCATATAATGCCTATGTGGGTGGTGTTGTGGCATTATCAAACTTTTTAATGTCCCTATAATGTCCATTAAGCATAGTCTAAAAGTCTATATTGTAGATTAATTAAACCACTGACACATCTTAGTCTGATGGGAATTTGATCAATAACTAAGTGTAGTTGATAACTAGAACAGAACTTTTAAAAATTAATCAAAAGAAAACAATGTAATTACTTAGATTGATGTGGGCCCCACCTTCTTCCTCATTAACGTCGCCATTGGATCTCAATGGTACCCCATTCACAAGGCGGCACGGTGTTTAATGCCCCTTATGTTGATTTGGCATGTGACGTTAATTGACAACACTCGGCCGAATTAGGTTTGAATCTGGGTTGTCTCTAAAGAGTCCTTGACTCGTACCACTAGGCCATGAACATGTTGGTTCTTTAGTTGAAAACTGAAATTGATCAAAATTTTAAATAAAAAAAAATTCTTAGATTTTACTGTTTTGAAATCTAAACGGTTTAACTCAAGTTCAAGTTTGAAGTTTATCGATTCAACAGTCAAGATTGATTTGAAACCAGCCATATGAACTGAACTGTTCATTTACTTTCATTATTTATATTTTGTTTCATTTTCTGAAATATCAAACAATACATACGTAACATAGTTATGAACTATGTCCATTTTTTTAAAGAGTAAATTGCTATTTTAGTCCCTAAGGTGTAACCAAAATTGTCACTTTAGACCAAAAAAAATATTTCTTGCCATTTTAGTCAAAATAGTTTTGTTTTCTGCCATTTTAGTCCCTGACTTTTGTCATTTTTTTTTTTGCTATTTTCATCTAATCCACTAACTCCATTAAGAATATTTAGTTAACTTAAGTGAATTTTGACCAAACCACATTTTTCTTTCTTTTTTTGTAGGCACGATGGTATGGGGATGGTGTTGTGCAGGTTTACAGCGAAGATGATGGCGGTGGTTGTTGGTTTTACGATGATGGCAGAGGTGTTGGTTGATGACGTAGGTGGCGGAAAAGTGGCCGGTGGTGGTAGAAATGGTGGGTGGTGATGATGGTGGTGTGGGTGCTGACGGCGCAGGCAGGTGGTGACGATGATAGAAAGTTGATGGGGTGGGTGGTGGGAGGTGGGAGGTGGTAGTGGTTGATAAAAATGACAAAAAATGACAAAAGTCCAAAACTAAAATGACAGAAAACAAAGCTATTTGGACTAAAATGGCAAGAAAAAAAGCTATTTGGACTAAAGTTACAATTTTAGTCAAACCTCAGGAACTAAAATGGTAATTTACTCTTTTTAAAATGTAAGCAGTGATTTTTATGAAAAAATCGGGTATCAAAATCAATTTAAACGCTAAAAAACAAACGGCATACCTAACAGTTTAATTTGTCATTCACCAAAACCATAGTTACTTAGTGACTCAGTTCAAACTTTATGCTAAAACCAATCCAACCAAAGTAGATGCCCCTGCAATGTGTCATTAAGCTTTATATTTTTGGTAGGGCTGTAAATGAGTCGAGCCGAGTCGAGCCAGGGTGGGGTCGAGCTCAAGCTCGAAATTAATTCAGGCGGCTAACTTGAGCTTTACGTCGGAGTTAAACGAGCCTAAGAACAAGCCAATGAGCCGAGCCGAGCTTAGCTCGAGCTAGGCTTGGTTATAAAAATGAGCCAGCTTGGTTCACGTCATTTTAAATTGAGTTTTTTTAGCTAGTTTTTCTCGAGCTTCTTTCGAGCGAGCTACGAGTCGCGAGCTTTATGAACAGCCCTAATTTTTGGGTCTAAATATAATTCCAGGTCCACCAGAAGGCCAAAAATTAGATTTCTTTTTTGAGCAAGCAGCTGGTGAAAGGGATTCCGACATAAAATGCTTATGAGGAGAATAGTGAATCAGAGCTTCTGATTTAAAATGCTTATAAACCTTTACTTACCAGACCTTATGATCCAAAGCCCAAATCCAACCGACCAACCCAGACCGTTTTGCCACTTGATGACTTTAAATAGTAAAACACTTGAACTGCATAATATTCAAATTTTAAGCTGATAAAGATTATAAAAAATCTAAATCAACTTATTAGACTTTAGATTCAATGGTTCTAGGGTCATTTTTCGTGATAAAAATCTCCATCTTGAAATTGAAAACATCTTTTTATTAACGATCAAACATATCTTGAAAGTTTGATGAACATCATCATCAGCCAGCTTTCGATGCTGTTAACCGACTACACTTGTGCATTTGGCCAACCAGGTCAGGGCCTGATGGCAAAATCACAAATGGATCTTCAATGCATATAGAATACGAAACAGCCTATTAACAAAACAAAGCACGACCCAACGCTTTCCACACAAGAAATTGCATATCTATGATCTAAAACCCAAACATTAGCAGCATATAACCTGAAAGTGAAACACCCGCTACTGCAAGTGTAATGAGGTTTTGGGCTATAATCTAGTAAACTTGAGTCCGCAACAAATATATGATTAAATTAATTGAACACGCTCAACTACTTGTACTCTTAACATTCTACACCCGGTAAACAAAGAAGCTACCAATGAGCGTTGGAACCAAGAGGAACAGTATTAGATCCCGACATCCCACCTCGATTCCCAAACCCACCTCTACCTCTCGACCTAAAGCTCCCACCGGAACCTGCTACACAGTAACAATCTGGATCAGTCATACTTCATTGGACCCATAATATAATTAAGTAAATAAATGGTTCAAAAATAAACAAACTACCTCCAGGACCCATGGTCCGGGACATAGACGACAATGCAACAGGAACAACTTGACCAGCCTCTTGAAGAATCTTAACAAGCTCTCTAGCATGCTTAGCATTTGAATGGGTAAAAAACGTAACAGCAATCCCCTTGGCTCCTGCACGACCAGTTCGCCCTATCCTATGGACATAATCCTCGAGGCTTGTTGGAAAATCATAATTGATGACGCATTTTATGCCCTTCACATCTATACGTTTAACAGTTGGAATTAAAAGAATTCAAAGTACAACGAAAAGAATTTAAAACCTGGAAATAAATGGCAACCTTATCCCTGCATTTTTAAGATCATTACCTCAACCTTTTGCAGGGATAAGGAGCAGCAACCACCACTACCTCCGCCGCAATTCCATTTTCATAACCAATAAAAAAGCTTTTGTTTGTACGAGTCAACCGGACTGTCACGACCACCAACCTCATAACCGTGTTTGGGCAGCGATAACTTCTAAAGATGAAGGGTAAAACAGTAATATTGGAGCAAGTTCAACCAACCTCCTTATCTCTCTCTTGCTTTTGGAGTTGAATACCAACCACATGAATGTAAGATGACAATACCACGCTTATAAGACCTAGTACGCCCTATGTAGATTGCATTCTACTTGCATCCTAAATCTATTAGTCCTCCATTAGCTCGATAAAGTTCAAAATTGTTAAATTCGGATGCTTTGTGAAAACTATATATGCCATGCATTGTCAAGTAGAACATAACCTATTTACTAAGGCATTAAACATAAAGCGCAATGCATTCATGGTATAAGTGTACCAAAATAGCCACTGATTCTGCTGCTTTAAGTCGCATTAAACACTTTGAAAATGCACACTATAACTTTTAGTGTGAGGATATAGATTTCAAGTTTGTCACAACTTTACGTTTGAACCAACTAAAACAATAGCATAGAAAATAAGTGGAAGCGTATCAATTTCTCAAAGCCAAGGGTAAAGTCAGAATTTTCAAAACTAATTTATCAAGAATTTTAACTTTAAGAGAAAAAAAGATTTGAAATATAGTGAAAGTTTAAAAATACAAAAGGCTCTTAACGTGCGACGGTATGCAACCACAAAAATAACGTGCATAATTAGGGTTAACCCAACCCATGTGTAATTGTGCAAATAACGTGGGTAATTATGTATTAAAACGTGCGTATTTTAAAAATAAACATGAGTAATTCACTTCGCACCGTCGCACGTTAAGGGGCTATTGTACGTTAACCTACCCCTTGAAACATATTAGATCATTCTAAGTATAAAATTTGTATTCTTCTAACATGTCTAATTAAAAGTGGTCGGATTCAGTTAAGTGTGACCAAATAAACTGAACCACCGAATATAACGGGCAATGATCGACCCACAGCATGTGCTTAACTTCTTATGTGTTTGCTTTAGCAGCCCAAGTAAATTATTCTACCAGATACGGAATTCTGCTGCAAACTAGACCAAAGAGGTGTTTTCCTAACCCTTTACGCTTTTATGTATTACCAAATGCCAATTAGAAACTAGATTCTAAAAGAGAAGCCGCAATAACACTAAAGCTGAACAAATCCAGCTCACCAACAACCATTTCTAGCAACGCTTGCACCACCTTTTCGCACCCAAACCACAAATTATTTTCTCAGGTAAGTAGACAGCAGCCGGCGACTCCCATATGTTAGTGATTTTGTGACCTAAAAAGACTACAACATCCTAACATGCTAACACATAGTGATCCTACCAAGACCACGCGCAGCAACATCAGTGGCTGTCATTATAAGACTCCTGCCACTTTTAAACTCCGCCAACACCCAGTCCCGCTCATCTTGGCTTTTATCACCGTGGATGGATAGCGCGGGCCATCCATCCATTCTAAGTTGACGTGTAACTTGATCACATCCTTTCTTTGTTTCCACAAATATAAGAATTCTGTTTCCATCCATCATTTCTTTCAGTAGTTTGATCAGCCTGCATGAATGTTTTTTAACGCTAATGACCCAAAAAATGTGTGTGTGTGTGTGTGTGTGTTTGGGATTGCATCAAAGGGTACAAATTTAATGAATTTATACCGATTATACTTTTCCAAATCTGTTACAACTTCAACAATTTGATTTATCGACTGATTTGCTTTCAGAACCGGGGATCCAATGATAACCTAAAAAGTTTGGGTTTCAAAAAATGAAATAAGCAAACTAACATGAAAAAAAATGTAATTTCATCACAAGAATGTAAAGATGCAGAATATTAAACCTTGTATGGATTCCTTAGAAACTGTCTTGCTAAACTCTCAACCTCTTTAGGCCATGTTGCACTCCAATAAAGTGTTTGTCTATCGGGTCTGATCTGTGAAACAGAAAAAATGCCCAAAATTCAGCTAGGTTAACTAAAGTTTAGCTACTGGAAAGCATTTTCAAACATATTCTGTCTTTGAAGGCTCTTTCACCAACTTAAAGTTTCTTTTCATCAATATCTGAAGCATCTCTTAAATACACACAAGCCAACATATACAGATCTACCGTTTCAGAAATACCATATACGAGAACATAGATATATTCATATGAGCACATTTAATCATGCAATCCAGAAAAATATCTAGCAGAAATTAAGTAGATGAATCACAAATAGAGAAAGTTTATCATACTTGGGATATAATTTTCCTGATTTGTGGTTCAAACCCCATATCTAGCATTCGATCAGCTTCGTCCAAGACAAGATAAGTCACTCTTCTCAAGTTTGTATGCCGGGCTTCTAACATATCAATTAACCGCCCAGGTGTGCCAATAACGATTTCAACCCCTGCATTAAAGTGTTACAATAACTTGTAAATGCCTCTTCTTATTGCAAAAGCACAGCCTGAATGAATTGACAATTACAGTACCTCCTTGAAGATCACGAATTTGTGGTCCCTTAGGGGCACCACCGTAGATGCAAGTGCTTCTTATTCTAGATTGTGACCCGAATTTTCCAGCTTCTTGTTGAATTTGTACAGCCAGTTCTCGAGTAGGAGCTAATACTAGCACAACTGGACCATCACCTTGAGCTGAACATAGCAAAGAGCAAAAATAACATGATTACCAAGAATAGAACCTCAACCTAATCAATTAAGAATTATATATATACTAACCCAATGGAGGTTGTGCAGCAACGTGAACCAATGCAGGCAGCAAATATGACAAAGTCTTGCCAGAACCAGTCTCCGCAATCCCGATTAAATCTCTTCCCTTTAAAGCCATAGGCCATCCTTGGGCCTGAATTGGTGTTGGCTCACTAAATCCCAGTCTAGAAATGACTTCTAGACAATAGCCTGCCGAATAAAAAACCGATAGTTTAATAAGCAATCCCAAACAGCTCATATAAATAAAAAGAAGACACAATATCACAAGATGAAGAAAAAAATTACCAGGAAAACCTGCCTCGTGAAACATTCTGACAGGCTTCGGGACGTCATGACCTTCAACAATAATTTCCCTCCTACCACGATACATTGCCACCTCGTGGTCAGTCATGTCACTTACAGCACGACACTCGATGTAGAAATTCTTCTCAAATGGCACCAAATTTCCAAAATCCTGTTTTGGTAGAGCTATACTATCCAAATCTCCTTTCGAGCCACCACCTCTTCCTCCTCTTCCACCCCCACCCCCACCCCCACGCCCACCATCAAACCCTCTCCCTCCACCTCGTCCACCACCGCTAAACCCTCTCCCTCCACCTCGTCCACCATCGCTAAACCCTCTCCCTCCACCTCGTCCACTGCCGCTAAACCCTCTACCTCCATCACGCCCACCGCCGCGCTGCCCTCTGTCAAAACCCTTACCACCACCACCACCGCCGCCTCTGCTCCCACCACGACCACCTGAATCAAAACTTCTGCCTCCTCTACCTCTCCCGCCATCGCGTCCTGTGCTGCCCATTCTTCCACCACCACCTCTACCACCAAATCCCCTCCCTCCTCTTCCTCCCCCACCTGCACCGATATTGAAACCTCCCACAACTCCAGGTTCGAAAGGAGGGAATCCATTCCCAACGCCTGCAGAATGAAGCGGTACCGGTGGTGGGCCTCTGAACGGAACCGGTCCACTGGGGCCATAGTTCGGGGCAGCACCCACCGCCGGGAGTCCCGCTGGAGGCGGTAATCCCATAAAAACACTGGCACATTTAATATATAATAACAAATCAAACAAATTGAATCAAACTAGTAACAAATATAAATAGAATCATAACTAGTAACAAAAACAAAATTATTCATAACTAGTAACAAAGGCAAACTACAGAACAAATAGAAAATATTGTGTGAAAGATCTGAATGAATAAAAGTATGTTTTTTACGGTACCTCCGACGCTGATGGTAGGAACCGGCGTCCACAACTCTGTCGTCGTAATGATTCATCACTGTAGAGGTTGAATCGACCCAATTTTTAGGGTTAGGGTTTCCAAAATGTTCGAGGGTTTGACCGATCCCAATTAGGAAAAAGAGAATGACAGGAGAAGATATTTTCTCTTGATTTGATTCACTTTCTAGGATGGGAATTTTGGTGCTTTAGATATTTTTGGGGTGTTTGGCATTCCTTTTCATTTTAACTTTTAACTTTTTTATAAGTTATAACTTATAGGTTAGAAATTCTAACTTCTCATTTTGTTCTTTTTAAACCATAATAGGGCCCCGGGTCCGGATGGGATGAACTTCAAGTTTATTAAACACTATTGGGACTTATTTAAAGAAGATTTCGCGAAAGTATTTGATTCGTTCCACAACTTCGGTGAAATTACTTTAGGAAGTGGGGCTTCATTTATAGCTCTCGTTCCTAAGGTGTCCGACCCGGAGTCTCTCAATAACTATAGGCCCATTAATCTTGTTGGTGTGATCAGTAAGGTAATCTCAAAAGTCTTAGCCAACCGAATGCGGATGGTGTTGGACGGGGTCATTTCCGAATCTCAATCGGCCTTTCTTAGGGGAAGGTTTATATTGAATGGCCCTCTTATAGTCAATGAGATCATTTCTTGGGTCAAAAAGAAGAGTTCTAAAGCCTTTATTCTCAAGCTCGATTTTGACAAAGCGTATGATAACGTAAATTGGAATTTTGTGGTGAACATTCTTCGTCAGATGGGCTTTCATGAAAAATGGTGTCTTTGGATTATGGGTATTCTCAAATCGGCTAACTCCTCGGTGTTGGTCAATGGAGCTCCAACATTTACTTTTAGATGCGAGAAAGGAATGAGGCAAGGGGATCCTCTTTCCCCTTTCTTATTCTTGGTAGTGATGGAGGCCCTCTCGTGTATGATCGACAAAGCGAAGGAAGCAGATATTATTAGAGGTATTAAGATCGCTAATAATGGTCCGTCTATCACCCATCTCCTCTATGCGGACGACGCGATCATGTTAGGTGAATGGTCAAGGAACGATTTGTTGAATGTCGTTAGAATCCTTCGTTGTTTTTATTTAAGTTCGGGTTTGAAAATCAATATAGACAAATCTTATCTATATGGGTTAGGTGTTGAGTTGGATGAAGTTGGGGGGCTAGCGAATGAGTTTGGTTGTAAGCCGGATTGTCCTCCATTCAAGTACCTTGGTCTCATGGTCGGTGCAAACATGAACCATGTGGCTAATTGGCAACCGGTATGTGATATTTTCCGGGCTCGACTTGCTAAATGGAAGGCCCATCTTCTCTCTATTGGAGGAAGGGTGGTTCTTATTAAATCGGTGTTGGAGAGTTTGCCTTGTTACTACTTCTCGCTTTATAAAGCCCCTAAGAAAGTGATTGCTACATTGGAGTCGATGATAAAAAAATTCTTGTGGGGGGGCTCGTCGGAAGAAAGAAAATTACATTGGGTCGCTTGGGACAAGGTTACCCGTCATAAGAAAAATGGTGGATTGGGATTAAATAAATTATTCGACGTGAACACGGCTCTCCTCTTCAAATGGGGATGGAGATACAAGACAGAAGATAACCCTCTTTGGAAAAAAGTCATCGACGCTATTCATGCGAGTCGGGTCGGATGGGAGAGTATCCCTTTTAAAAATTCTGCCAGTGGGGTTTGGGTCAATATTGCAAAAAACTTCATTAACTCCAAAGCTTGAGGACAATACCTGAGGAACTATATGATCGGTTCTGTAGGAAATGGTGTAAAGGTATCATTCTGGTTGGACAATTGGCTTTTTAATGAACCCCTCAAGACCAAATTTCCAGATTTATTCAGGCTTGACTTGAACAAGAAATGTACAGTCGCTGACAGGATCTTGCAGACTGGAACCGAGCATCAGTACCAATGGCAATGGAGGTCGAGTATCTCCGATGCAGGACTTATCTCAAACCTGGAACAGTTGAAAAATGCCCTTTCGGGGGTCCATCTTTCGGCAACCGCAGATAAGTGGAAATGGGGAGCGGATCCGAAGGGTGAGTTTTCGGTTAAATCTGTCAAAAGATTATTGAAAGAAGAACCGGTAACCGAAGATTCTTTTGTCATGAATTGGTGTAAATGGGTTCCTGCGAAAGTCAATATACACGCCTGGAGGATGGTTATGGATAAAATTCCCACAATTGAAGCTTTAAGGAAAAGGAACATTGGCGTCGGCGATTCGCCGTGTCCGATGTGTCAGTCGAACGACGAGACGGCTGAGCATGTTTTTATTGGGTGTTATATTGCAGCGAATGTCTGGCAAGGAATAAGTTCTTGGTGCAAGATTCCAAACGTCTACGCGTTCGATCTCAAGGATCTCCTTTCTTTTGGCAACAACCTCAACGCTTCGGATAAAAAGAAAGACGCGATTCAAGGTATTATAGTTACTGTATGTTGGAGTATTTGGCGAGCTAGAAATAACGCCAAGTTCTCTAATTCCCCTATTAGGATCGATAGCATAATTAGCGAGTCTAAAGCTTTGGGTTTTTTGTGGTTCTCCAATAGATCGAAATATAGAGGTTTAGATTGGCAAGACTGGGTTTCGTTTGTAAATATGTAAGTTTTGTAGTTGTTTTGGTGGCGGCCCGTCTTGGGTCGGCCTTGTGTTAATGACAGTTACCTTTCAAAAAAAAAAAAAAAACTCATTCTCAATTAGTCACATAGATTAAAAGAGAATTAAGGAGGAAAGGCAAGTACGTCACGGTCTCCCCCATACCTTCATCGGCGACGATTAGAGTTCCGGCGACGAGAAGATATCAGCGACGACAAGAGGATATCCAACGACGGTAAGAGAACCGGCGACGAGAAGAGGTCCGATGAATGTAACCAGGTATCAATCGTTAACCTTCTTCGGCTTCAGGGACGATTAGAGTTCCGACGACGAGAAGATATCAGCGACGACAAGATTTCCGGCGACGAGAAGAGGTCCGGCAATTGTAACTAGGTTTTTTCGGGTTGTTCTCTCTTGATAGAATGGGAGTTTGATTAGCAGGATCGATTTCTATTTGAAATCTTGAAAAGAATCGTACTTACTCGGTGAAGAAAAGGAAAAAAGGAAAGATGTTGAAACTTCAGTTGATTCTTTGTGGACCTTGAATGGTGTTCTGATTAAAACTCAAGACGGGTTTTTATTTTCATGGTTGAGTATATGTTCTTTCTCTAGAAGATGGGGCGGCGCACAGAAGAAGACGACGGGGAAGGCACGTGGAATAAAGCTACCAAAAGAAAAGGGAATCGTAAGCCATACGTCAGGAAGAATCACTTCGAGTTCGACAACGCCACCACTTTCTTTGTCTCAAACCTCCCGGGTTACTACACTAGGAGGGAGGTTTGGGATGAGTTTCGTATCTTCGGGAATCTAAAGGAAGTCTTCATACCCAAGAAAGTGGACAGACAGGGGAACCGATTCGCCTTCATTCGTTTCGAAACATCGGTGACCTTGGAAAAACACTAGAAGTCCCGAACAAGATCAAGATTAAAGGTGCCAAACTAGCGGTTGACATGGCTAAGTTTAGAGAAGATGGTAAGCCTTTCGACAACTACAATCGGAAACCGGTGGAATAAGCAAAAATGACACACTCCTACACCATCCATACTAACGCTCTGAATCAGGTAAGTGCCCCCAACGGGGGAAGAGGTAATGGCCCGATTGCATGTAATGTTTGGAACACCAACAATCTTTTTCCAAATAGCATCTCTCACCCTTCTCCGGTTAAGGTTTTGGATTTCTCCGGCTCTCCCTCGCACATCAGTAAAGCATGGGAAGCCAATCCTTTACTTGTTGAGGCCAAAGATATCCACACATTATGTAACCTTTCAGAAATTTTATGCAATGTATCTCACTACCTCACCGACATTAGATACGTGGGTGGGCTTAAGTTTTTCATGTCTTTCCTACACAAGAAGCATTGTGTGCCTTTCCTCGAACATTATCGTGATAAGCAATCCAAATGGTTCGCTTCGATAGAAAGATGGGATGGGGGGTGCGATATCCTTTAATAGGATAGCTTGGTTGCGTATCGACGGCGTTCATCC
The DNA here is from genome assembly GCA_030545235.1 of Helianthus tuberosus. Classification (NCBI taxonomy): domain Eukaryota; kingdom Viridiplantae; phylum Streptophyta; class Magnoliopsida; order Asterales; family Asteraceae; genus Helianthus; species Helianthus tuberosus. The sequence goes on from CM060400.1 coordinate 197,404,407, forward strand.
ACACGCCTGGAATAGAGATGTGTTTAACACAATTGGAAACATCTTTGGTAGCGTGGCATACCCCTCGTTGGTCGATGACAAGGATTGCAACTTATCGTTTGAAAATATTGGAGTTCTAGTTGATTCAGGCACGCAAATTATGGAGGAAATTGTTATTAATTGGAATGGGAACCAACATCCGGTTTGGATATCTGAGGTAATGCAACATTGGGTTCCAGATTTCCTCAAAGCGGGTAAGGGACTTCCGAACCGAGATTATGTTTCTGTTTTTACTTCCACTAACCCACTTGTAGGTAGAAGTACGACGTCGGCTGACAAAGCAACTCCGGGATCAAGCGATGTTGGAAATCTGAAGAGACCAGAGACGGTTTCGGGGGCGCGCGAATCGGAGGTCTATGTTGAAATGTCGGTGACTAATATTAATACTTTTACTGCTACTAACCCTCTTGCAGGTACAATTTCATCGTCTATCGGATTCACTGTTCCGACAACAACGTCGGTGCATGTCTCCACCGCAGAAACTGAAACGACGGAGTATAACGGTCCTGAAGTTAAACCGGTTCTCATGGACACTGTCACGGCCCCCGACCCCACCCTGGACGGAATCGGGAGCCGCGAACAGCCAAGTGGTACCGGTGGATATTTTGAAAAGTATTGCAGCGGAGATGTTCATCAGGACCGTGAGTTAGGAAAAATATCAGAGTTTAGAAAACACCGGATTTTATATATTAAATAGATGGGATAAAACCCATGTTTTACAAAGGTAGCTTTTATATGGGATAAACCCGAATATATGAAACCATGTTTTCTTAATCTAATTTAATTGATAAAATAAGCCACTTCTTTTAAGCTTTTCGGTGCCGTATCATCACTCTTATTCCAATCTACTGTAATTACCTGAAACGCGTTTTAAAAAGATTTGGTCAACAGGAAATACTGGTGAGTTCATTCATTTTTGTACAAAAACACATTTGTTATAATTCACAGCATTAAGAGTTTTTACATTTGCTTCTTTAAGATTGGCAAAGACTTAATCACTGCAATTACAACTTTGTTATAACTTACAGTATTAAGGGTGATTACAATGTTTCTATTAACCAATTACCCCAAATCGGTATTTGTCACTCGACTGTATCTGTGACTATGGTCAGATCACCCATTGGCTAACTCGTTGTCCAATGGTGACGGGTATCAAGTAATGTATACAATACCCCACATACCGGCAGTAATTGAAGATTACAAAGACTTAATCCCTGTAATTATAACTCTTGAAACAAGTAGAGTTTTAAGAAAACAATTTGATAAAAAGAGAATGACTCACATTGCAGGTTTAGACGGGCAGCGTTTAGCCTACTGATTTTAGCCTGGTTAACCTAATTCAAATAATAATGCACACGAAAACTAGGTGTAACAACCCTCGGTAAAATCAACACTCTCATAATATTTCCGACACCTATGTATATTTTAAAAGACCCTCATATGTCTTTATATACACCCTGTATGTGAAAACCGAGCCCGAATTATGTTATAACATATAAAATAAATTAAAAACAATAATTATTAAGCTGAGGCGGGCCGCGTAGGACCTCACCTCAAGCTCACGCGGGTGGTATCAAGGCTGAACCTTGATTCCGGTGAAACTATAAGTTAAGGCGGGCCGCGTAAGCTCACCTTAACTCTTACGCGGGCCGTGTGAGATCATCAAACGCGGAGACACCAGAGGCCGACACGTGTCGACATCGTGGCGGGTCTACAAGCTGACCCAGCTAAGCTACATGTTGACCGGGTGTTGACGCGGGCCGCGTAAGGCTTTGCCTTACCTTACGCGGGGCGCCTGAAAGTCGAATTCAGCAAGTATAAATAGATGGCATCGGATCTCATTTCAGTTCGCTCACAATTTCATTCTCAATCTCACTTTCTGAATTAGAGGCATTATAGACGGGTATTATACCCCTAATTAGCGAGGTTCTACTCCGTTGTAAGTATTATAACCCCAATTTCGTAATAGTTACGCTGCCCGATTGATTTAGGGTTCCGTAACAACTGTCGTGGTTCTGCCCGACGTAGTTGTTGGAATACCGTCTCGGGGAGGGTATCATTAATATTTTCAAAGGGTTATGATACTAACCAATGTACATTTGCATAAATTATAGATTATATCCAGGAAACCCTTACGCGAAGTCTAAGATAGCAATGTGAGTTTATCCTCTTTTTGTTAATCTTTTTGGTAATGTTTTGCCAAACCTTAAATGTTTTACAATTAAATTAAGCAGTGATTGAGTCTTTGTAGTTCTTCAATTACTGCCGGTATGTCGGGGTTTTGTATACAAAATTTACTACACTGTGAGTAGTAAGTCGGGATGACAATACGTTACCATTGGACAATGAGTTAGCCAATGGGTAATATGACCCACAAGTCAGGATTGACAGTACTAATGGAGTAATTGTGTAGAAATAAACAATGTGATCGCTCTCAATACTGTTCACTGTGACTTTCTACTTAACTTGATTAAACTGGGATTCACTCACCAGTATTTCCGACTGACAAATGTTTTTAAAACGCGTTTCAGGTAACACAATGTGACAGCCAATTAATAAAAAGCCAGCTGGAGAGCACTGAAGGCTTGGGAAAAATGTGGCTATAAAAGTTACCTAATAAACGATGTTTTAAATTCCATAAAATAGGGTTTGTCCCTATAAATGTATTGTAATAAGAAACTTGGGTTGTGCCCATGTTATTATTAATATCAAATATGGTGGTTTTACTCTGATAGACATTTCCTAACTACGGTCCTGATGTAATTTCCGCTGCAAGATTAAATAGCTGATACCACCAAAAATCTGAGCTCGCGTCCGCCCGTTCCCGGGACAGATAAGGGATCGGGGGTTGCGACAGAAGGTGGTATCAGAGCCTAGCCACTGGTCTGAGCCAAAGAAGTGTTCTGTTGACACTTAAATTCTAAATTTGTGTTAGGAAATAATTTATGGAAATACATGCATAACTGTAATTATTTGTTATGTGTTATTTGATTATTTGTTAGTTTACAGTATGAGTGATCAAGGACCCTCAGACATGAATCGTCAGTTGTCTGAATCACCTAGGAGTGAAGGTACCTCTTCACAGCCTGCCCTCTCTGGGTATACTGCTGATCAGGAAGAAGGAATGTTTGCTTTTAAAGCTCAGTCAGAAGTGCCATTCCCTCATAACAAAACGAGGATGGTTCAGTAAGGAAGCCTTTGCTCGTAGGAAAAGAATGCGAAAGTTGCAACAGCAAAGAGCCTTAGCAGCTATTAAGCGAGAGACAGATGCCCATACACAGGATATGCTTAATAGAAGCCTAGCCAATTTCCATATCCTAGCTACAACTGCTGCTGACCCAAGTCTGGAACAATTAGTAGCCCCACAACCCCAAATCCCAGAACAACCCATGGAGATAGAAAATCCTGAAAACCAAGTAGAGATGCATGATTTCAACCCAGAAGAAATCCCTAGGGTACCTGCACCAAATCCCCTAGATCCAAATTACGACCCCCGGTGGGACAATAATAGGGACTTTGTGCAACGTTACCCAATCCATGAAGACGTACCCATACAGAACATAGAAACCTACCCAGGTATGGACCCTTTAGATCCCTATTACCATGATGAATATATTAGGGAGATCTTAGAAGATCCTTACCGATTTCAGGCACTTTCACCCCCATATCAGGAACCAGCACCCCAGATTCCAAACCCAGTCCGAGAACCTGCACCCCCAATGAGTGCAGAAAACGTCCAAGAGCTTAGGACTTTCGGGGAGGAAATTTTAGAAAGCAGTGAGAGAATGAGGCAGGTGGGAGAGCGTCTCGTATGGAAATACGATGAACGCAATATGAATTTTTGGATAAATCCATATCCGTGAATGTGAGAATGGAGGAAATGGTAGTAATAATAATAATAAAATAAAATATGTGTGTACGGATGCATATTAATATTAGTGTAATTTTCTTTCTGTTGGTATTATAATATTTATTTCAGTACTAGTGTGTAATAGACGCATAGTATATGAAAATAGAGTACAAGTCGCAATGATCGACGTTTTTTGCTAGATTGCGTGTCATGAGATTAACTATATTACCTATTATCTTGTGATATTAATATGGGGTAAATGTTTAAAATTCAGATGGCCGATGACGGAAATCAAGGAAATCTGAATAACGATGACCAGAGTAACATTAACGTGGTTAATGAGAATTCAAGTATCAATAACAATGGAAACCAAATGAATAATAGTGTTGTTCAACACATAGTGGCACAAGGAATCATAGATGCCATGCCATTTATTATTCAAACTATTCAAGAAGCGAATAATAAAAGTAAGCATAGCAGTAAGCGACCAATCGAACCAGAAAACAGCGTGAACAATGGACCTATACTTCAAGTGCCAATTCCCAAAAGAAGAAGAACCATGCCTTATGGTTGTTCTTATAAAGAATTATGGTCTTGTAAACCAATGGAATTCTCAGGCATTGAAGGGGCCATTGCAACCCTACGCTGGATAGAGAAAACTGAGGCAGTCTTAAGAATAAGCAAGTGTGCTGAAAAAGATAAGATATTGTTTGCTTCTAATCTGTTTAAGAATGCAGCACTAGAATGGTGGAACACTATCCTCCAAACAAGAGGAAGTGATAGAACCTACAATATGGAATGGGAAGAATTTAAGAACAAGGTAGAAAGGATATTCTGCCCTCCTAATGAAAAGGAGCAGATAGCAAACAAATTCCTAAACCTTAGGATGACTGGTGTGGATAGTAAGGGATATGTCACACCCCGACCACGTATAACATACAAAACGTGGCGGAAAACGTCGGGGAGTGTTGTAACAGAATTAATTGTTTCATAACCATGGCATTCAAAGTTGTATTTTATTTATCAACATAAGAGTTACATTGTCTTAAACAGGAAATAAAGAGTTCAGAACATAATTAAACTAAGTCTATCTTCATTTTATGTCTCTAAGGCACAGGTCCGCCCTAGTGTCACGATCATCATCCTACGCAATAGCTCCTGAAAACACATGTGAAAATAGGTACGTCAGCATAAAAATGCCTGTGAGATACATAGGTTTTGTGAAAACAGAATTCATGACTTATGTTTGAGAAAATGTTTAGTCATGAACCTTGTAATTTGCTTTGTTTTGTAAATCATTTGAAAAACGATAAGATCAATTGATATGTATAAATAAGAGAATAATGTATGGTTAAATGAATAACCATGTAAAACGAGTTTGTATAAAATAAGTTGTTTGTAAATTAATATCTTGTGAAAAGTATGTTATTTGTATAAAATGTTATATGTCCAAATTGAAATGATTCAAATAACGCTACGATATGTAATACCATACAATCACTTATATATAGGAAGTACCAGCGGCGTATCCACCATGCTTGTATCATATTACACACGCCTCGTTACTTAAATCACTTACTCAAACCAAACCGACAACGTAAGATGTTTATGTTTAAACCAATTGCCAAATGTATTGAATAATATGTCAAAATGTTTATGTCAAGATGTAAGTCATGTAATGTATAACCAATGTCAATAATGTTTATGTGTCAAATGTAAATCATGTAATGTGTAACCCAAAATGGTATGTATGGCTAGTGAAATATATCAACTAAACCATATGCACAAAAACAAAGTATTGAAGTAAAACATGGTTTAAATCAAAGCTATGTTTTGTGGAACGAATGCATGCTATACTGATATAAACATCTATGCGGTATTGTAAGAATGCATACATCCAAGCCTTGAGACTGTGGCGATGAACCCTTAAACAAATTAAAGGTTTATCTAAGTTATGTATATCGAATTCGGTCATTCCTTTCATCCAAACCTACCCAGGATGTCCGGAACGGGAGTTGTCAATTCCTATGGTACCACTACCTACTAACGAACGGCGTGATCGGTGTTAATGAATGTATATTGATCCATCAAAACAAACCAAATATCATATCAAAATGTAAGCATGTGAATGAATAATAAATGTACTAAGTATGATGAACATACATAGCATGTAATGTTATGTAAAACAATGTACTAAGTATGCACACAATGGGCATACATAGCATAAAATGTAATGTAAAACAATGTACTAAGTACGCACACAATGGGCATACATAGCATGAAATGTATTGTAAAGTGATGTACTAAGTATGCACACAATGGGCATACATAGCATAAAATGTATTGAAATCATGTACTATAAATGTACTAATAAACATAGCAAGTATATGATGTGAAAACAGGAAAGCATGAAAGTAACAAGTAGGCACATGTGTTTCACCCCAAAATGTTTGGAAAACAGTAAAAGAGGGGTCTATGTACTCACTTGAGATTGCTCAGAAGTCCTAAGATAACCACCAAGCAATGCTAGAGATCTCAGAATCAAACGGCACCTAATATAGGTAACTATGTTAATAAACCGGACCTATATCGGAGGATCGGATAGAATGAGGGCTCGTAAACCAAATGAGTATGGGAACTCATGTAGTATGGTTTAACAAAGCCTACATACTAAATGAAACCTAGCCTAAGTGCTTACGACCCATTACGACTCGTTTAGGTAGCTTATGCTACTTTAACGCGTCGTCCGCGTGAAACGCGTTCGGACCGCCTAACTAGTCCTATGACAAGTAAAATATGCCTTAACATCTCTAATATTGTTACCAAATCAGTTTAGACACCAAAAGTTATGTTACATATGCTTAAAATGAATTTTGGCGTAAAAAGGGCATTTTGGTAATTTACCTAAGGCATATAAACTACCTATCATACAACTACTTAAACGAAGCGACCATAAGGTATAGCCTCGGAAGGTTATTCCCTATTTACTATGGTCACCTAATGTGTTTGGTCGGATCTTAATGATAGACCAAATGGGTCGGGTTCGAAAGTATAAGCGATTGTTTAGATCGCTTACCTTACGACCCTATATAAGTACTAAACTAAAAGTGACGAGCTAAGCATGCTAAAACATGCTTAACTAAGTTTAGAAAATAGGTTTGGTATCAAAACAAATGGTTTTGATACCTAAGAGTAGTTTGGTTACAAAATACGCAAGAATGCGCATTTTGGCCGAAACTACGACTCGTCACTGAGCCTAGATAACGTGGTAATCAGTAGGTATAGTCTCTAGGGACTATAACCATCGTGATTACTCTCACGTTATGAAGTTCAAACGGACTTCGCATCGACCATAAACTGGTCAATGCAGAAAGTCAAACATAGTTTGACTTTCGGACTCGAAAAGCAATAAAAGAACGAAGGAACACTTACAAAGGGTCCCCGAATGCTAATCTTGATTCAAGTAGCTCAGGTATGAAACAAAGGTTTCAACTTAGAGCTTCTCAAATCAGATTCTTGTGAGGAATGAGTGAAAATGTGGTGGGTATTTATAGATTTCGGTTCACCGTTAGGATCGTTTCTTGGGGAAGAGGGAATGATCACATCCCTACACTTGTCGGAAAGTTATGGTGGCTCATTTTGCCCCCCACCACAAGAGTTTGACAAGTGGAATTGGCCTTTGGGGGTTTGAAGGGCTGGAACCAGCTGTTTAAAACATTGAATCTGGTCAGAAGGGGCCTCGCGTGACGCCAAGACCCCTCGCGTCACGCCTAGCCCTCCTTTTGGCAGAAATGGCAGATTAGGTCCTTGCACATTGTTTCGTTGCGTAACGTCACTTCTAACACCCGTCAATCCCAATTTCAAGCTCCACAATGATGTTAAGACATAGGGAACATGAAATATGCTTGAAAATATCTCGGATGTCGGTTCGTTTGGCCGTACGGTTGCGATGTTCGCTTAAATACGACGGAATGCGCATAAGCGCGAAAAACGATCTAAATTGCGTGACGAATGGATTTTTCTTATTCCAAACACTAAAATAAAATATTTTAGTGCTTACATAAATTTTTGGATGTCCGGATGTATTCAGAACGTAAGTTATGCGCAAAAGTGCAAACTTGTGCACTTTTTGACACTTTTAGTCCCTGAATGACCCAAAAGTTTATTTTAGCACACCGAACCCCTCAAAGCCTATTTCTAAGCTATATAAAGGATATTTAAGGTGTGTTTAACTTATGGTCATATTCCGGAATGTTCGTTACAGTTCAAATTGGCATACTTTCGCAGTTTGTCAAGTTTAGTCCCTGTAAGTGAATTAACTTGTTTTTGACATACCAAAGCCTTCAAAACTTATTTCAAAGTTATGTAAAGGTTATTTAAGGTATGTTAAGTATATGTTGATGTTCCGGAGTATTTTCGCATTAAACTGATTACGTTTACGCACCAGTTTGCGTAAAATCCTCCAGAAAGCGATATAGAGTTTGAAATTGAATAAAAGTCAAAACATAAAAAATGTAAAACACAACTAAACAAACATTGGGATCAAATAACATTGTTTTATTGATAACTGTACTGTTTACAATGATTATAAGCACAGATGTTACAGGATACACTAAAATATTCTTCGAATATGCTAGAATAGTGTCAACTCTTGCTTCACCAGAACCAGTGTTAATTTCCCGTTATATCTGGGGATTAATTGGAGAGATTAGACATGTAGTCAAGGCAGCTAGACCTCAAACTATAGAAGAAACTGTAGAACTAGCTAATACCTTGACAGATGAATGAATCCGTACTAGAGAAGAAGACCAGAGGAGGAACCTAACCCAAAGGCTTACTCAAGAATTCCGTTATGGGAATTACAACCGTAGGAATACGGGTTCTACCTCTGCACCTTTCTACAAGGTCTGCAAGAAAAAGCATTCGGGAAAATTCTCCACTCTCTGCAATTATTGCAAGATGCCAGGACACAAGGAAGAAAATTGCAGGAAGAAATCCAGTAATGGATTATGCTACAACTGTGGAGAAAAAGGTCATATCAGGCCAAACTGTCCGAAATTGGCCCCAGCTGCAAACAACAAGAATACTAAAAATGCTAGAGCATTTGTTCTGACTGCAGATGAAGCCAAGATGATTCCAGATGTTATAGCTGGTACGTTTTTAGTTAATGATAATTTTGCTAAAGTATTATTTGACTCTGGTGCGAACCAAAGTTTTATCAATACATCATTTTGCAAACTTCTAAATCAATCATTAACTAAACTACCACTAGAATGCTTAGTAGAGACAGCTAATGGAGAAACTGTTAGAATTTCTGAAATCTTGCAGGGAGCAAGAATAGAAATTTTAAATCAGAAATTTATAGCAAACCTATATCCCATGAATCTGGCAGGATTTGATGTTGTTTTAGGAATGGATTGGTTGATAGCCAATAAAGCCAGTATTTTATGTGATCAAAAGTCAATTCAAGTAAACTCACCAAAAGGTAAAACGATCACAATTAAAGGAGATAAACCAAATAGATCCACAAAATTCATCTCTGTGATGAAAACTGCAAGTTATATAAGAAAAGGTTCTATAGTGTATTTGATTTCTATAATCACTAACACTAAAGGAAAGGATTTAAAAGATATTCCAGTAGTATCTCAGTTTTCAGATGTATTTCCAGAAGAATTGCCAGGGCAACCTCCAGATAGAGAAGTTGAATTTAGAATCCATTTAATACCAGGAACAACACCGAATGCCAAAGCACCTTACCGATTGGCACTTGCAGAAATGCAAGAATTGAAGAAACAATTAGACGGATTGTTGGAGAAAGGATTTATAAAGCCAAGTTCGTCGCCATGGGGAGTGCCGATACTGTTTGTTAAAAAGAAGGACGGATCAATGCGTATGTGCATTGATTACCGAGAATTAAACAAGGTCACGATTAAGAATCGGTACCCATTACCGAGAATCGATGATCTGTTTAATCAACTGCAAGGAGCTCGATTTTTCTTTAAAATCGATTTAAGGTCAGGATATCATCAATTAAAGGTACAGGAAGAGGACATTCCTAAAACCGCATTTAGAACAAGGTATGGACATTATGAATTTATTGTCATGCCATTTGGTTTAACCAATGCTCCAGCTGCATTTATGGACATGATGAACCGAATATGTAAGCCATATTTGGATAAATTCATAATTGTTTTTATAGATGATATTCTTATTTACTCTAAGAGTAAAGAGGATCATGCAAAGCATTTGCATGCACTTTTGAGTTTACTAAGAAAGGAAAAACTTTATGCTAAGTTTTCAAAGTGCGAATTTTGGTTAGAACAGGTACAATTTCTTGGACATTTAGTAAACCATGAAGGAATTCATGTAGATCCAACAAAGATTGAGGCAATTACTAAATGGAAAACCCCTGAGTCACCAACTGAGGTTAGAAGTTTCTTAGGATTGGCCGGTTATTATAGAAGATTTATTCAAGATTTCTCTAGAATAGCCATTCCTTTAACTAAGTTAACCTGTAAATCTGTTAAGTTTGAATGGGGACCAAAACAAGAAGAAGCTTTTAGAATCCTTAAGCAAAGATTAACCCATACACCCATATTAGCATTACCAGAAGGAACTGAAGACTTTGTAGTCTACTGTGATGCTTCTAAATTAGGTTATGGATGTGTATTAATGCAACGACAAAAGGTTATAGCTTACACATCCAGACAACTTAAGAATCATGAAGAGAATTATTCAACCCATGATTTAGAACTAGGAGCTATAATTTTTGCTCTTAAAATTTGGAGACATTACCTTTATGGTAGTAAGTTTACCATATTCACTGATCATAAGAGTTTAAGATATATTTTTAAGCAAAAGGAATTGAATATGAGACAAAGACGCTGGATGGAGATGCTTAGTGATTATGATTGTGATATCCAGTATCATGAAGGAAGAGCAAATGTAGTAGCCGATGCTTTAAGTCGAAAGTATCATGAAAAGCCAAAAAGGGTACGTTCTCTTAAATTAAATCTGTAAGTAGATTTAAATGATCAAATAAGAGAAGCACAAGAATCAGTAATCAAGGAAGATACTGAAAAATTAAAAGGTATGCTAAAAGAATTGGAACAAGGAATAGATGGAATTTGGAGATTCCATAAAAAGAGAATATGGATACCTAAATTAGGAAACTTGCGTAATCATATACTAGAAGAGGCCCATAAGTCTAAATATACGATGCATCCAGGAAGTGATAAAATGTACCAGGATTTAAGGAAAAATTTCTGGTGGATAGGAATGAAAAAGGACATAGCAGCACATGTTTCTAAATGTTTAACTTGTTCACAAGTTAAAGCTGAACACCAGAAACCCTCAGGTTTGTTACAACAATTAGAAATGCCGGTGTGGAAATGGGAATTGATAACAATGGATTTTGTTACTAAATTACCCAAAACAAAGAAAGGAAATGATACAATCTGGGTGATTGTAGATAGGCTAACCAAGTCAGCTCATTTCCTACCAATGAAAGAAACCTTCAGTATGGAACAGTTAGCTAAATTGTATGTAAATGAGATTGTTTCTTTACATGGTATTCCTTTATCAATTGTTTCTGATAGGGATAGCCGATTTACCTCTCATTTTTGGTCAAGTTTCCAAAAGGCAATGGGAACTAAGTTAAAGTTGAGTACAGCTTATCATCCTCAAACGAACGGACAAAGCGAAAGGACAATTCAGACAATGGAAGACATGCTTAGAGCTTGTGTAATTGATTTCGGAGGTAATTGGGATGATCACTTACCTTTAATAGAATTTTCTTATAATAATAGTTATCACACAAGTATCAATGCTGCACCATTCGAAGCACTTTATGGACGTAAGTGCCGAACCCCAGTCTGTTGGGCAGAAATTAGGGAAAAGCAACTATCTGGACCTGAGATAGTACAAGAAACAACTGATAAGATCATTCAAGTCAAGGAACGACTAAAAGCCCTCGTGATCGACAGAAGAGCTATGTTGATAACCGACGCAAGCCATTGGAGTTTAAAGTAGGAGATAAAGTATTGTTGAAAGTCTCTCCTTGGAAATGAGTAGTAAGATTCATCAAACGAGGAAAACTAAGTCCCAGGTATATTGGACCTTTTGAGATTATTAAAAGAATAGGACCTGTAGCCTATCAGCTACAACTGTCAGAGGAAATGGCAGGAATACATGATGTGTTTCATGTATCTAATCTCAAAAAGTGCTTAGCTGATGAATCACTAATAGTACCTCTTAAGGATTTAGAGGTAAATGAACAACTCAAGTTCTTAGAAAGGCCTCTACAAATTGATGACAGGAAAGTCAAGAATCTCAAGCATAAAAGACTAGTTCTAGTCAAAGTGAAGTGGGACTCCAAAAGAGGACCTTAGTACACATGGGAACTCGAATCGGAAATGCAAAGGAAATATCCGCACTTGTTCCAGTAGATCTCGAGGACGAGCTCTAAAACAAGGTGGGGAGAATGTAACAACCCTCGGTAAAATTAACACTCTCATAATATTTCCGACACCTATGTATATTTTAAAAGACCCTCATATGTCTTTATATACACCCTGTATGTGAAAACCGAGCCCGAATTATGTTATAACATATAAAATAAATTAAAAACAATAATTATTAAGCTGAGGCGGGCCGCGTAGGACCTCACCTCAAGCTCACGCGGGCGGTATCAAGGCTGAACCTTGATTCCGGTGAAACTATAAGTTAAGGCGGGCCGCGTAAGCTCACCTTAACTCTTACGCGGGCCGTGTGAGATCATCAAACGCGGAGACACCAGAGGCCGAAACGTGTCGACATCGTGGCGGGTCTACAAGCTGACCCAGCTAAGCTACATGTTGACCGGGTGTTGACGCCGGCCGCGTAAGGCTTTGCCTTACCTTACGCGGGCCTCCTGAAAGTCGAATTCAGCAAGTATAAATAGATGGCATCGGATCTCATTTCAGTTCGCTCACAATTTCATTCTCAATCTCACTTTCTGAATTAGAAGCATTATAGACGGGTATTATACCCCTAATTAGCGAGGTTCTGCTCCGTTGTAAGTATTATAACCCCAATTTCGTAATAGTTACGCTGCCCGATTGATTTAGGGTTCCGTAACAACTGTCGTGGTTCTGCCCGACGTAGTTGTTGGAATACCGTCTCGGGGAGGGTATCATTAATATTTTCAAAGGGTTATGATACTAACCAATGTATATTTGTATAAATTATAGATTATATCCAGGAAACCCTTACGCGAAGTCTAAGATAGCAATGTGAGTTTATACTCTTTTTGTTAATCTTTTTGGTAATGTTTTGCCAAACCTTAAATGTTTTACAATTAAATTAAGCAGTGATTGAGTCTTTGTAGTTCTTCAATTACTGCCGGTATGTTGGGGTTTTGTATACAAAATTTACTACACTGTGAGTAGTAAGTCGGGATGACAATACGTTACCATTGGACAATGAGTTAGCCAATGGGTAATATGACCCACAAGTCAGGATTGTCAGTACTAATGGAGTAATTGTGTAGAAATAAACAATGTGATCGCTCTCAATACTGTTCACTGTGACTTTCTATTTAACTTGATTAAATTGGGATTCACTCACCAGTATTTCCGACTGACAAATGTTTTTAAAACGCGTTTCAGGTAACACAATGTGACAGCCAATTAATAAAAAGCCAGCTGAAGAGCACTGAAGGCTTGGGAAAAATGTGGCTATAAAAGTTACCTAATAAACGATGTTTTAAATTCCATAAAATAGGGTTTGTCCCTATAAATGTATTGTAATAAGAAACTTGGGTTGTGCCCATGTTATTATTAATATCAAATATGGTGGTTTTACTCTGATAAACATTTCCTAACTACGGTCCTGATGTAATTTCCGCTGCAAGATTAAATTCCATAAAATAGGGACTAAAGTTGACAAACTGTGAAACTATGTGAATATAAGGGTCCAAAGTGTCAACAATGGATAAGTAGACTCTAAAATAACCCTACATGGTGTTTATAATCTTAAACGGATAAATCATGGATCATACGAAGCGGAAAATGAAAGAAAGTGAGGAATTACAAACTACAGGGGCTAAATGTGTCAACATGTTGAAAGTATACCTCTGAGTGACCTTTTGGCAAACCCGAAGCTTTGTAATGGTAAAATATACTCACTAGAATATGTGATAAAAATTTCATCAAGTTTCGTTATCGTATGAGAAAGTTATGATCAAAACCGTGCACGAAGGGTTAAATGCGTTAACGTTAAAATTCGTGACTTTTCGAGTAAGCACAAAGTTAACCAAGGACTTTACCATGTTTGTAAATGTCCCAAGGTCCTTAAAAATCAGATTTGAGGGTCTAATGAGCAAGATAAATAGCCAAAACCACGTATCAAAGGACCAAGGACTGAAATGCAAAACATGGAAAACTTGTTAACCTGGTCGTCACTTGTACGCGACCCGCGTAAGGCCTCTCGCGGCCCGCCTACAAGTTGCCAGCGACAATCAGCGCGCATATGTCAGTTTTTAAGTCTGAAACGATGCTTAACAGCTGTGAATCGATACAAGGGACTCTCCAATGGTTTTACATGCATATAGGGGCACTTGGACACATCTGATAACACTCATAGACTCTTGTGGCATCATCTTGGATGATCAAAGTTTATATTTAAGAACACCCATTGTTGCAACAAGTCCACATTCACTTGCATTCTCAATTCTGGAGCTCTCTGGTCATCAACAAGGATTCATTAGGCTTCCTAACCGTAATTAAGATTCTTGTAAGTATTCATACCCCTTTCTAATTCGTTGTAGCTTAGTTAATTAGCTATTAGTCAAACCATCGTAATTTAAGTTTGACTTTGAGATTAAACGAAATTTGCTCAGTCATTTTTCGAATTGAAAGTACCTACAAGTTGGTATTTATGTGGGTAACAAACCCTTAAAAGGGTATTTCCAGATTCCCACTCTAACTATGTTAATTGTCGAGTCAAAGCATACTTTAAAAAGTCAACAGAATGATTATTTGCAAATTTAAGCATAATTAGCAATGTAGGATGCATGCAACCTGTTTGATCATTAAAATAACATGGTAATTAATGTAAGAACATGTCTCAACATGTTCAACTCGACAATTTTCAGTTTAAACCCGGATCGGAACCGAAAGTCGCATAATTTGACTTTTGCTTTGACTATCAGTTCTGATCCGTTTATGCATGTTTGAGATCTGCCTTAGAGCTTATTTTGGACCAGATTTCACATAAGTATAACTCTCTGAGATTATACAACTTGGTTCAATACTTATCCGATTCATATGCATGTTTCCGATTAATACTTAAATGTTGACTATTATGCCCTTTTGACTATAAAACGTGATTTTTGAAAAAGTGAAAGAGTAGAAACATTAGTTACTGATTTATAAACTTGCACCTAAAATTTGATATCAGTTTGAGGTCTAGATTAAGAGTTATGCTCTTTATCGTAATTTGAAAGCCTTATGTTAATTAAATGGCGTAATTAGCGAATAGCCTATTTTAACCCACTTTTTAATATCAAACTTTTTACCCACTGATGTTATATAATATTTTGGGATTTTTAAAGATTTTAATTTAATTTTTGGCTGAGCATAACATAGGTCTCTAGGTTTGTTTCGGTTATGACGATTTTGCCCTTTTAAGCCATAAAATAAGTTTTACAAATCCTTTTGACCCCAAACCTTTTTCTACTTATCATATTTGTTAAATAAAATATTTTGAGCCTTCTGGAATTATAAAAATATCAGCCTTCTTTTAAAAACCCGGAAATGGCTCCAAATCGCCTTTTTGAGCATTTTTAACGCATAGTATGTGCTAAAACCATATTAAACATATAAGATTGATACCTACTGATATTTTTAGTATATTTTTATATAATAACAGTAAGTACAAGTTTTTGAACTCAGGTTTCCAGTTTTGACCTTTTTAGCCCTTGTGAAATTACCAAAATACCCCTAAGGTGCATAGTTTGGTTTTAAATGATAAGTTTCACATATGGGTCATACCCTACTGTTATAACATGTTAAATTAAGTGTATTTACTGTATAGATCAGACCTGTAACTCAGATTACAAATTAAACTCTTTTATAATATTTTAAATGACCAAAATGCCCTTAGGAGGCATAAATTGAGTTTAAATTCATTTGGGGCATAATAGAAGATATCTTACTGATATTATAACATATTTAAGCCATATTATATCAGGAACTTACATATGACTCTTATGGTTACCCGTAACGCTCTTTTCGCGTTCGGTTCGGTTTATGTAACTAGTTTGCATAAATTGACCGAAACGGGTCAAACATTATCATTTTTGTCTCAAAATCCAGAATGTATTTAGTATACCCATATTATACAAGTATTCAAACTTGTCGGGTCTAAATCACATTCTATCCGATCTTCGCTTAATCGTGCGTTTGAACCGTATCGTCCTTAAAACTAACCGGTCTAAGCTTAGGCTTAAATAAAGACCCATTAGAAATCTAATAGGTTATTATAAACCTTTGTTCCAGAATAAGAAGAACCAGTAAAAGCTACCTTCACTTGCTAGTTGTGATTTATACTTACCAAGGTAAATACTTTGAACTTATTTTCCCTATACGGGCTTGGGTTACGGTATATAGAATACCGCTTGATCGAGCATCAAATCTTACATCGTTGGGTGGTTAATTGAATAATTTGATCAGCTCGTTTAAACAGTCTTGTTCACTTAAAGCCTTTGGGGGGTTAATGACCATGTCCCGGATATCCCTGGCATCATTTTACGAAATGGCCACGACCTGAGCACGGGGTGTAGGCGTACACCTGTCAGTGTATAACTCAATATTGTGGTGTGTCTATTGATCTTTAACCCGGACAAGATCCGAGCTACTGAACGCACAAGTAACATGTAATTCGTTCACAAGATTATATTACATAATTATCCCAAGTTATAAAATGTTTTGTGCCACGTGCATTCAAATCAATTTTCAACCCTTTTCAAAATGAGTCAGTTAAATTGTATTTACCAGTGTAAACTGACGTATTTTTCCAAAAAGATTAAGTGCAGGTACTACTCGTACTAGGCTGGCTGTCTTCTAGAGCGTCCACAATAAGTCTCGCAAGCTTGGATGACAATAAAGCTGTTGAACATTATCTTATTTTATTTTGATCCGCCTGTGGATCCGTTTCAACTATTTGTGATATTTAATATTACACTTTATTAAAGTTGAAATGAATCTATCTTTGCTTCCGCTGTGCATTTATATATTGTGTTGTTTGTCTATGATGATACCAACTACGTCACGATACTCCCCACCGGGCCCACCGGTGACACGTGGAAATTAGGGGTTTGGTATCAGAGCCAACTCTGAGTGAATTAAACACTAGCCTTTTGTGTTTAATCTCAGTTACACAATTGCACAATCCTCGATTCTCGAGTCTAGACAAAGAACTTAGGAAATTTCCAAATATTTGTTTTACTTCTAACTTTGTCTTATATATATTTTTGTGTTGTATCACTTGTTGTTTTTGACAGGTTCACAAAAATGCCGCCACGTATGAGAGGAAGAGGAAGGGGACAAGGAGCACATGTAGCCCCAAACGACCATGAAGTCGGACCTTCGCACCGGCGAAGACCTTCAGACCCCCATAACTCAGATGCTCAAAATCTTTGGAGGTCTTTTATTGAACCAGCTAGGCGCTCAGTTTCACTGAGTACCTCACCATCTATCCCACACTCCTTCGGGCCTCATTCAGAAAATGAGCCCCACAACTCTCACCCGTCCTATATTCCTCTTCAGGGACACCAATCACCCTTTGACCATCTATCGCCCGTCTTTCAGGGTCAGGTCAACCCTGCTGATTACCTTGGGGAACCAGTGGGTTTTAACCCACTTGGACCCGAAGACCACTTTTCTGGTGGCAACCCGATGGATATCGACGGGGACACCGATCCTGCAATGCCGCCATCCGGGACCCCTAACCATCCCATTGAGATTTCGGATGGGTCACCGTTTGTGGGGTCACCTTACAATGGTCCCGACAGCTTTGAGGAGAAATTCAGGCAGTATGACTGGGTGTTTACCCCCAGTTACCACAGCTCTCCCTTGCACCAGCCACACCACAGCTATCCCCTACACCAGCCGCAGCACAGCTCTCCCCTGCACCACCAGCAGCAGCAGAATCCTTCCGAGGATTCCCGACTAGTCGCGGTCACTCCACCGGCAGCACCACCTCAGCTTCAGCCTCCCTCGCCCCCGAGGCGAAGGAGAACGACCTTGCGAATATCCGCACGATGGGGAATACGCATCAGCACCCCTCCACATTCAAGTGGCAGCCGGTACTCGCCTGTCCACGAAGAACCAGAGATGGGAGAATCTTCGCACCCCGTCTCAGAGGTAGTCTCTGCGCCAGTCGCGCCACAACCACCACTGGGTTTTGGAGACCCAATTCCTACTTACACTGGTGCGGCGGCGTACAATCCCTTCGAGCAGCCGATTCACACAAATTACAACTTTGCAGAGGATCCCTACTGGTTAGCTGCGAACTCTCTCCATCAGGAAGGTCCCTATGGAGGTCCCTGGGCTACGGGACACTCGACCTATGGATACCCACCATATGGGTATCAGCAACCGCAGCCTCCTCAACCTCCGCATTATCAGCAACCGCCGCCTCCTCCACCTCAGCATCATCAACAACCACCGCGAACACCGGTGATGTCGCCGCCACAATTTCAAGAAATCCTTCATGAGATACATGAGGTGCGACAAGAGGTGCAACATGGATTGCGGGAAGAACGTAGGCATAACCGGGGGATGTTTAAGAAGATGGTGAATTTGATCAAGGGAAAAAGCAAGAAGGATCACTAAAATCCTTTGTTTGTTTATTTATTTTAGTTGTAATCATGTCCCTGCGAGGACATTTATTTCTGTACTCTGCCCTTGCGTGGGCATATTATCCTTTCTGTTCTGCCCCTGCGTGGGCATGTTTTTTTTTCCATTTTGACCCCTGCGTAGGTTTGTTTTGTTAGTTGGCCCCTGCGTGGGCATGTTGTTTATGTAAAAGTCCCGTTTAGGGCAAACTCGTACTAGTTTAAATTTTTGCTTGGAATGGTTAATTTAAGTTTTTCATTTTTAAAATTATGTGCATGAACATAGTATATGAATAAATGAAAAATAACATCTATTATTTCAATTTACCATTTTAATTAAATAATAAGAATCTTAAAAAGGTAAAACCTAGCTTGAATGTCATATTAACGACCTGGCCAATATGGTAGAACCTGTTTAAAAGATTCAAATCTCTGTTAACATCTGCAAACATGTTAACATTCTTGGCTAGTGTGATCCGCAAAATCACACATGTCACCCTTTTTAATAAATTATCCAATTTATATATATATCTGAGTGTGACAAAATGCCTACGGGTTATAATTAATGTCATATAAAACAAAAAGCAGCCGTAGTTTATAGACTCCCTGCCAAGAAAAGGATTGGTTTTTATTTTATTCAAACTTTAATCCTATCAGATCTAAATTTATAATTTAGAAATTTGTCTACGTGACTAGGCCTGTTGTGCCAATATTTTATTTCATTTTAGGATAAAGTTACTAATAAAAAGTCCTGAATGAAATTACTTATAAATTAACTATTATGGTTCTTTAATTACCATGGGTAATAAATCGTCAAGAACGATAATACTGTTTAGGCTTCTAAATAGACCTTGTCCTTATTTTTATGTAGCACTTAAAACTACATGGCTAAGCCTGAAGAAATAAACAGTCACCCAGTGGAAAACCCTGATAACACTAAAATACTGGTAACTGGTGCGGAGCTACAAGCATTAGTAGAAAATGCTGTTAATAAAGCCATCGAGAGGCAATATAGTGAATCAAGCGGGACCCGAAGTAGGACCCGATCCGCGCCACATTCCAAACCCAAGGTTCACTCGGAGGCTCATAGCAAACCGCCCTCTAAGAAAGATGTACCTAAGAAAGATGAGCTCAAGAAGGATGATGATCGACATTCATCTAACCAAAACAGTGTCCCGTCAAGGAAGGTCAAGCATAAACAGGAACCGCGTGGTAAGTCCTGTACATACAAATACTTCGTCTCATGTAAACCCCGAGACTTTACTGGGGAGAAGGGAGCGATTGACTGCATGACCTGGTTGGACGAAAAGGATACGGTAGTGGACATCAGCGGTTGTGCTGAAAGGGATGTAGTGAAATATGTATCCCAATCGTTCAAAGGAGAAGCACTGGCGTGGTGGAAGTCTCTCATACAAGCTGCTGGGAAGATCCCACTCTATAACTTGTCATGGGATCAGTTCGTTGCTCTTATTAAAGATAATTATTGCCCGCAGCACGAAGTTGAAAGAATCGAATCTGATTTCTTGTCATTGGTGATGAAGAATTTAGATTGCCAGGCGTACCTCACCAATTTCAATACCCTATCTAGGCTGGTTCCATACTTGGTAACCCCAGAACCTAAGAGGATTGCTCGCTTCATCGGGGGTTTAGCCCCAGAGATTAAAGCTAGTGTCAAGGCATCAAGGCCTGCAACCTTCAGATCAGCAGCTGATCTATCTCTATCTCTTACCTTGGACGTAGTCAGGTTAAGAGCGCTCAGGAACTCAGAAGAAGGTAAGAGGAAGCGTGAGGACGATACCTCACGAAGATCAGATAAGAGACACCGAGGAAATAATGACCACAAGAAAGGATCGGGATCTAAGAAGGATGGGCAACAATCAGGGGATAAGCCCAAATGTAAAACTTGTAAGAAGAACCACTTTGGGAAGTGTCGATTTGAGTCGAAATCCCAGTCTCACACGAGATCCTGTGGGATTTGCAAATCTACGGATCATAAGACTTTGGAGTGTAAGAAGCTGAAGGATGCAACATGTTACGGTTGCAACGAAAAAGGGCACATTAAGTCTAATTGCCCAAAGAACACCAAGAAAACCGAAGATGGGAAAAAGACCAATGCGAGGGTCTTCAAGATGGACGCTAAGGAAGCTGTTCAGGATGACAACGTGATTACAGGTACTTTTCTCGTAAATGATGTTTTTGCTAGAGTATTGTTTGATTCTGGAGCAGATAAGTCTTTTGTGGATAATAAGTTTTGTGAGTTGTTAAAATTGCCTGTAAAAGCCTTAAGTGTGAAGTATGAGGTGGAGTTAGCTGATGGAACCATAGAAACCGCCTCAACTGTTTTAGATGAATGTGTTATATCCATTAGGAACCACTCCTTTCCTTTATCCTTACTTCCCTTTAAGCTAGCCGGTTTTGATATAGTGATAGGAATGGATTGGTTATCACATAACCAAGCCCAGATTGTGTGCAACAGAAAGCAAGTAGTAGTCATAACCCCGTCTGGTGAGTCACTTACCATTCAGGGGGATACCCAGCATGGATTGCCTGAGCAAGTGTCCATGCTCAAGGCATCCAGATGTCTGCAGAAGGGTTGTGTCATCTATATGGCACAAGTTACTATTGATGAGCCAAAACCCAAGATCGAAGACATTCCCGTCATTTCAGAATATCTTGAAGTTTTTCCCGAAGAACTACCTGGTTTGCCGCCAGATAGGCAAGTGGAATTCCGAATTGACATCATTCCGGGTGCAGCACCAGTAGCGAGAGCACCATATAGGTTGGCACCAACGGAGATGAAGGAGTTAAGGACGCAGTTAGATGATCTGTTAGCTAAAGGTTTCATTAGACCTAGTTCGTCCCCTTGGGGAGCGCCGATCTTGTTTGTCAAGAAGAAGGATGGATCGATGCGTCTGTGCATCGATTACCGTGAGCTAAATAAAGTCACTATCAAGAATAGGTATCCTTTGCCCAGGATCGATGATCTGTTCGATCAGTTACAAGGGGCAAGCTACTTTTCTAAGATCGATTTGAGATCAGGCTATCATCAGTTGAAGGTCAAGGATGGATATGTGCACAAGACAGCGTTTAGGACTCGTTATGGACATTACGAGTTCCTAGTGATGCCTTTCGGGCTCACTAACGCACCAGCCGCATTCATGGATCTCATGAATCGCATCTGCAAGCCTTATCTGGATAAATTCGTCATCGTCTTCATTGACGACATCCTTATCTACTCAAAGAATCAAGTTGACCACGAGAAACACCTTCGTTGTATTCTCAAACTTCTACATCATGAGAAACTCTATGCCAAATTTTCAAAGTGCGAATTTTGGCTTCGAGAAGTCCAATTCCTTGGACATGTGGTAAGTGAGCGTGGTATCCAAGTGGATCCCGCTAAGGTAGAAGCAGTTATGAATTGGCAAGAGCTAAAGACGCCTACTGAGATTCGCAGTTTTCTGGGTTTAGCAGGATACTATAGGCGATTCATCGAAAATTTCTCAAGGATTGCTGCGCCTCTAACTTCATTGACACGTAAGAAGGTTAAGTTTGATTGGGGCCCTAAGCAGCAGGAATCCTTTGACATTCTGAAGAAAAAGTTGAGCAATGCACCAGTGTTAACATTGCCCGATGGTATAGAAGAATTTGTGGTGTATTGTGATGCATCACACACTGGTATGGGCTGTGTACTCATGCAGAAAGGCAAGGTTAGTACCTACGCTTCACGACAGCTAAAGGTGCACGAGAAGAACTACACCACCCACGACTTGGAGCTGGGTGCCGTTGTATTTGCATTAAAGCTATGGAGGCATTACTTATATGGAACCAAGTGTGTGATCTATTCAGATCACAAAAGCCTTCAACATTTGTTCAATCAAAAGGACTTGAACATGAGGCAACGACGCTGGATGGAAACTCTAAATGATTATGATTGTGAGATAAAGTACCATCCAGGCAAGGCAAATGTAGTTGCTGACGCCTTAAGTAGGAAGGAAAGAGTAAAGCCGATAAGGATCAATGCCAAGCGCATTGAAATCAAGAATGGTTTGAACGAAAGGATATTGGCTGCACAGAAGGAAGCTGTGTTAGAAGCTAACTATCCTGAAGAAAAATTAGGAGTAACTGAGGAGCAGTTATCCTATGACAAGGACGGAATGCTAAGATTGAATGGACGAATATGGGTTCCCATTTTTGGAGGACTTCGAGATGTTATCCTCCAGGAAGCCCACAGTTCCAAATATTCTGTTCATCCTGGGGCTGATAAGATGTACCAGGATCTAAAGGCAAACTACTGGTGGATTGGTTTGAAAAAGTCTGTAGCTGCCTATGTAGCTAAATGTTTGACTTGTGCGCAAGTCAAACCTGAGCATCAGAAGCCGTCAGGTTTGTTACAACAACCTGAAATTCCCACATGGAAGTGGGAGATGGTGACAATGGATTTCATCACCAAATTGCCAAAGACGAGAAAGGGAAACGATACTATATGGGTCATAGTAGATAGGCTGACCAAGTCAGCACATTTTCTTCCCATTAAGGAAACATACAACTCTGACATGTTAGCTCAATTATACGTAGATAAGATCGTAGCTCTACATGGTGTACCATTGTCAATTATCTCTGACCGAGATACGAGATACACCTCTCATTTTTGGAAAAGTTTCCAACAGTCTTTAGGCACGCGCCTAAACTTCAGTACGGCTTACCATCCACAGACAGACGGACAGAGTGAGCGTACCATCCAAACGCTAGAAGACATGCTTCGAGCATGTGTGATTGATTTAGGTGGCAGTTGGGATAACCACCTACCATTGATCGAGTTCTCCTATAATAATAGCTACCATACTAGTATTAAGGCTGCGCCTTTTGAGGCATTATATGGTAGAAAATGCAGAACACCCATTTGTTGGGCGGAAGTAGGAGAAGTCCAATTATCAGGACCAGATTTGGTCTTTGAAACAACGGACAAGATTGTCCAGATTCGCGATTGCTTGAAAGCTGCCAGGGATAGGCAGAAAAGTTATGCGGATCCAAAATGTAAGTCTTTTCACTTCGAAGTAGGTGACAAGGTATTGGTTAAAGTATCACCCTGGAAGGGAGTGATGCGATTTGGTAAGAAAGGCAAGCTAAGCCCGAGATACATAGGACCTTTCGAGGTTATCGAACGTGTCGGGTCAATTGCTTATAAGTTAAACTTTCCTGAAGAGCTCAGTGCTATCCACAATGTTTTTCACATCTGTAATCTGAAGAAGTGTTTCACGGATGAATCACTGGTCATACCACATACGGATGTACATATAGATGAGAGCCTGAAATTTGTGGAGAAACCATTGTCGATTGAGGATCGACAGGTGAAGAAGCTTCGAAGGAAGCATGTGCCTATTGTAAAGGTCAAATGGGATGCCCGTAGAGGTCCCGAATACACATGGGAGGTAGAATCCACGATGAAAGAAAAATACCCTCATTTGTTTCAGTAAATCTCGAGGTCGAGATTTCTTTTAAGGGGGTGAGGATATAACACCTCGAAAATTTACGTCCAATAATGTATTGACACGTGTCATAGGCTTTGAATATGTGAAAAAGCACTTTAGAGGGACTAAAGTTGACAAACTGTGAAACTATGTGAATATAAGGGTCCAAAGTGTCAACAATGGATAAATAGACTCTAAAATAACCCTACATGGTGTTTATAATCTTAAACGGATAAATCATGGATCATACGAAGCGGAAAATGAAAGAAAGTGAGGAATTACAAACTACAGGGGCTAAATGTGTCAACATGTTGAAAGTATACCTCTGAGTGACCTTTTGGCAAACCCGAAGCTTTGTAATGGTAAAATATACTCACTAGAATATGTGATAAAAATTTCATCAAGTTTCGTTATCGTATGAGAAAGTTATGATCAAAACCGTGCACGAAGGGTTAAATGCGTTAACGTTAAAATTCGTGACTTTTCGAGTAAGCACAAAGTTAACCAAGGACTTTACCATGTTTGTAAATGTCCCAAGGTCCTTAAAAATCAGATTTAAGGGTCTAATGAGCAAGATAAATAGCCAAAACCACGTATCAAAGGACCAAGGACTGAAATGCAAAACATGGAAAACTTGTTAACCTGGTCGTCACTTGTACGCGACCCGCGTAAGGCCTCTCGCGGCCCACCTACAAGTTTCCAGCGACAATCAGCGCGCATATGTCAGTTTTTAAGTCTGAAACGATGCTTAACCAATGAAAGAAACCTTCAGTATGGAACAGTTAGCTAAATTGTATGTAAATGAGATTGTTTCTTTACATGGTATTCCTTTATCAATTGTTTCTGATAGGGATAGCCGATTTACCTCTCATTTTTGGTCAAGTTTCCAAAAGGCAATGGGAACTAAGTTAAAGTTGAGTACAGCTTATCATCCTCAAACGAACGGACAAAGCGAAAGGACAATTCAGACAATGGAAGACATGCTTAGAGCTTGTGTAATTGATTTCGGAGGTAATTGGGATGATCACTTACCTTTAATAGAATTTTCTTATAATAATAGTTATCACACAAGTATCAATGCTGCACCATTCGAAGCACTTTATGGACGTAAGTGCCGAACCCCAGTCTGTTGGGCAGAAATTAGGGAAAAGCAACTATCTGGACCTGAGATAGTACAAGAAACAACTGATAAGATCATTCAAGTCAAGGAACGACTAAAAGCCCTCGTGATCGACAGAAGAGCTATGTTGATAACCGACGCAAGCCATTGGAGTTTAAAGTAGGAGATAAAGTATTGTTGAAAGTCTCTCCTTGGAAATGAGTAGTAAGATTCATCAAACGAGGAAAACTAAGTCCCAGGTATATTGGACCTTTTGAGATTATTAAAAGAATAGGACCTGTAGCCTATCAGCTACAACTGTCAGAGGAAATGGCAGGAATACATGATGTGTTTCATGTATCTAATCTCAAAAAGTGCTTAGCTGATGAATCACTAATAGTACCTCTTAAGGATTTAGAGGTAAATGAACAACTCAAGTTCTTAGAAAGGCCTCTACAAATTGATGACAGGAAAGTCAAGAATCTCAAGCATAAAAGACTAGTTCTAGTCAAAGTGAAGTGGGACTCCAAAAGAGGACCTTAGTACACATGGGAACTCGAATCGGAAATGCAAAGGAAATATCCGCACTTGTTCCAGTAGATCTCGAGGACGAGCTCTAAAACAAGGTGGGGAGAATGTAACAACCCTCGGTAAAATCAACACTCTCATAATATTTCCGACACCTATGTATATTTTAAAAGACCCTCATATGTCTTTATATACACCCTGTATGTGAAAACCGAGCCCGAATTATGTTATAACATATAAAATAAATTAAAAACAATAATTATTAAGCTGAGGCGGGCCGCGTAGGACCTCACCTCAAGCTCACGCGGGCGGTATCAAGGCTGAACCTTGATTCCGGTGAAACTATAAGTTAAGGCGGGCCGCGTAAGCTCACCTTAACTCTTACGCGGGCCGTGTGAGATCATCAAACGCGGAGACACCAGAGGCCGAAACGTGTCGACATCGTGGCGGGTCTACAAGCTGACCCAGCTAAGCTACATGTTGACCGGGTGTTGACGCCGGCCGCGTAAGGCTTTGCCTTACCTTACGCGGGCCTCCTGAAAGTCGAATTCAGCAAGTATAAATAGATGGCATCGGATCTCATTTCAGTTCGCTCACAATTTCATTCTCAATCTCACTTTCTGAATTAGAAGCATTATAGACGGGTATTATACCCCTAATTAGCGAGGTTCTGCTCCGTTGTAAGTATTATAACCCCAATTTCGTAATAGTTACGCTGCCCGATTGATTTAGGGTTCCGTAACAACTGTCGTGGTTCTGCCCGACGTAGTTGTTGGAATACCGTCTCGGGGAGGGTATCATTAATATTTTCAAAGGGTTATGATACTAACCAATGTATATTTGTATAAATTATAGATTATATCCAGGAAACCCTTACGCGAAGTCTAAGATAGCAATGTGAGTTTATACTCTTTTTGTTAATCTTTTTGGTAATGTTTTGCCAAACCTTAAATGTTTTACAATTAAATTAAGCAGTGATTGAGTCTTTGTAGTTCTTCAATTACTGCCGGTATGTTGGGGTTTTGTATACAAAATTTACTACACTGTGAGTAGTAAGTCGGGATGACAATACGTTACCATTGGACAATGAGTTAGCCAATGGGTAATATGACCCACAAGTCAGGATTGTCAGTACTAATGGAGTAATTGTGTAGAAATAAACAATGTGATCGCTCTCAATACTGTTCACTGTGACTTTCTATTTAACTTGATTAAATTGGGATTCACTCACCAGTATTTCCGACTGACAAATGTTTTTAAAACGCGTTTCAGGTAACACAATGTGACAGCCAATTAATAAAAAGCCAGCTGAAGAGCACTGAAGGCTTGGGAAAAATGTGGCTATAAAAGTTACCTAATAAACGATGTTTTAAATTCCATAAAATAGGGTTTGTCCCTATAAATGTATTGTAATAAGAAACTTGGGTTGTGCCCATGTTATTATTAATATCAAATATGGTGGTTTTACTCTGATAAACATTTCCTAACTACGGTCCTGATGTAATTTCCGCTGCAAGATTAAATTCCATAAAATAGGGACTAAAGTTGACAAACTGTGAAACTATGTGAATATAAGGGTCCAAAGTGTCAACAATGGATAAGTAGACTCTAAAATAACCCTACATGGTGTTTATAATCTTAAACGGATAAATCATGGATCATACGAAGCGGAAAATGAAAGAAAGTGAGGAATTACAAACTACAGGGGCTAAATGTGTCAACATGTTGAAAGTATACCTCTGAGTGACCTTTTGGCAAACCCGAAGCTTTGTAATGGTAAAATATACTCACTAGAATATGTGATAAAAATTTCATCAAGTTTCGTTATCGTATGAGAAAGTTATGATCAAAACCGTGCACGAAGGGTTAAATGCGTTAACGTTAAAATTCGTGACTTTTCGAGTAAGCACAAAGTTAACCAAGGACTTTACCATGTTTGTAAATGTCCCAAGGTCCTTAAAAATCAGATTTGAGGGTCTAATGAGCAAGATAAATAGCCAAAACCACGTATCAAAGGACCAAGGACTGAAATGCAAAACATGGAAAACTTGTTAACCTGGTCGTCACTTGTACGCGACCCGCGTAAGGCCTCTCGCGGCCCGCCTACAAGTTGCCAGCGACAATCAGCGCGCATATGTCAGTTTTTAAGTCTGAAACGATGCTTAACAGCTGTGAATCGATACAAGGGACTCTCCAATGGTTTTACATGCATATAGGGGCACTTGGACACATCTGATAACACTCATAGACTCTTGTGGCATCATCTTGGATGATCAAAGTTTATATTTAAGAACACCCATTGTTGCAACAAGTCCACATTCACTTGCATTCTCAATTCTGGAGCTCTCTGGTCATCAACAAGGATTCATTAGGCTTCCTAACCGTAATTAAGATTCTTGTAAGTATTCATACCCCTTTCTAATTCGTTGTAGCTTAGTTAATTAGCTATTAGTCAAACCATCGTAATTTAAGTTTGACTTTGAGATTAAACGAAATTTGCTCAGTCATTTTTCGAATTGAAAGTACCTACAAGTTGGTATTTATGTGGGTAACAAACCCTTAAAAGGGTATTTCCAGATTCCCACTCTAACTATGTTAATTGTCGAGTCAAAGCATACTTTAAAAAGTCAACAGAATGATTATTTGCAAATTTAAGCATAATTAGCAATGTAGGATGCATGCAACCTGTTTGATCATTAAAATAACATGGTAATTAATGTAAGAACATGTCTCAACA
This sequence comes from Helianthus tuberosus, assembly GCA_030545235.1. NCBI lineage: Eukaryota > Viridiplantae > Streptophyta > Magnoliopsida > Asterales > Asteraceae > Helianthus > Helianthus tuberosus. The sequence goes on from CM060400.1 coordinate 197,433,006, forward strand.
TGTTCAACTCGACAATTTTCAGTTTAAACCCGGATCGGAACCGAAAGTCGCATAATTTGACTTTTGCTTTGACTATCAGTTCTGATCCGTTTATGCATGTTTGAGATCTGCCTTAGAGCTTATTTTGGACCAGATTTCACATAAGTATAACTCTCTGAGATTATACAACTTGGTTCAATACTTATCCGATTCATATGCATGTTTCCGATTAATACTTAAATGTTGACTATTATGCCCTTTTGACTATAAAACGTGATTTTTGAAAAAGTGAAAGAGTAGAAACATTAGTTACTGATTTATAAACTTGCACCTAAAATTTGATATCAGTTTGAGGTCTAGATTAAGAGTTATGCTCTTTATCGTAATTTGAAAGCCTTATGTTAATTAAATGGCGTAATTAGCGAATAGCCTATTTTAACCCACTTTTTAATATCAAACTTTTTACCCACTGATGTTATATAATATTTTGGGATTTTTAAAGATTTTAATTTAATTTTTGGCTGAGCATAACATAGGTCTCTAGGTTTGTTTCGGTTATGACGATTTTGCCCTTTTAAGCCATAAAATAAGTTTTACAAATCCTTTTGACCCCAAACCTTTTTCTACTTATCATATTTGTTAAATAAAATATTTTGAGCCTTCTGGAATTATAAAAATATCAGCCTTCTTTTAAAAACCCGGAAATGGCTCCAAATCGCCTTTTTGAGCATTTTTAACGCATAGTATGTGCTAAAACCATATTAAACATATAAGATTGATACCTACTGATATTTTTAGTATATTTTTATATAATAACAGTAAGTACAAGTTTTTGAACTCAGGTTTCCAGTTTTGACCTTTTTAGCCCTTGTGAAATTACCAAAATACCCCTAAGGTGCATAGTTTGGTTTTAAATGATAAGTTTCACATATGGGTCATACCCTACTGTTATAACATGTTAAATTAAGTGTATTTACTGTATAGATCAGACCTGTAACTCAGATTACAAATTAAACTCTTTTATAATATTTTAAATGACCAAAATGCCCTTAGGAGGCATAAATTGAGTTTAAATTCATTTGGGGCATAATAGAAGATATCTTACTGATATTATAACATATTTAAGCCATATTATATCAGGAACTTACATATGACTCTTATGGTTACCCGTAACGCTCTTTTCGCGTTCGGTTCGGTTTATGTAACTAGTTTGCATAAATTGACCGAAACGGGTCAAACATTATCATTTTTGTCTCAAAATCCAGAATGTATTTAGTATACCCATATTATACAAGTATTCAAACTTGTCGGGTCTAAATCACATTCTATCCGATCTTCGCTTAATCGTGCGTTTGAACCGTATCGTCCTTAAAACTAACCGGTCTAAGCTTAGGCTTAAATAAAGACCCATTAGAAATCTAATAGGTTATTATAAACCTTTGTTCCAGAATAAGAAGAACCAGTAAAAGCTACCTTCACTTGCTAGTTGTGATTTATACTTACCAAGGTAAATACTTTGAACTTATTTTCCCTATACGGGCTTGGGTTACGGTATATAGAATACCGCTTGATCGAGCATCAAATCTTACATCGTTGGGTGGTTAATTGAATAATTTGATCAGCTCGTTTAAACAGTCTTGTTCACTTAAAGCCTTTGGGGGGTTAATGACCATGTCCCGGATATCCCTGGCATCATTTTACGAAATGGCCACGACCTGAGCACGGGGTGTAGGCGTACACCTGTCAGTGTATAACTCAATATTGTGGTGTGTCTATTGATCTTTAACCCGGACAAGATCCGGGCTACTGAACGCACAAGTAACATGTAATTCGTTCACAAGATTATATTACATAATTATCCCAAGTTATAAAATGTTTTGTGCCACGTGCATTCAAATCAATTTTCAACCCTTTTCAAAATGAGTCAGTTAAATTGTATTTACCAGTGTAAACTGACGTATTTTTCCAAAAAGATTAAGTGCAGGTATTACTCGTACTAGGCTGGCTGTCTTCTAGAGCGTCCACAATAAGTCTCGCAAGCTTGGATGACAATAAAGCTGTTGAACAATATCTTATTTTATTTTGATCCGCCTGTGGATCCGTTTCAACTATTTGTGATATTTAATATTACACTTTATTAAAGTTGAAATGAATCTATCTTTGCTTCCGCTGTGCATATATATATTGTGTTGTTTGTCTATGATGATACCAACTACGTCACGATACTCCCCACCGGTGACACGTGGAAATTAGGGGTGTGACAAGTTTTTACGTCGAACCAACGCCAAATTTCAAGTGCCAAACCCTACTATTTATACTGGAAAAACGGCGCCCTCGCGTGGCGCGAGGGAACCCCCTCTAGCATAGGGTAGCCTCGTGTCTCCTTAGCTTGGGTGAGTCGACGTTTCGCTAAAATTCGATTTTGACAACGAACTGTGAAGATAATATCGATTAGGGAATACCCCCCCTGAGTTTTAGGGGCCCTGATCCTGTTTTCGATTGTTCTAAAAATTTTAGGGGTTATGCAAGATTACTTAGGGGTCTCAATTAGGGTTTCCTATTGAAAAAATAAAATAAGAAATAGGAATTTTGGTGAGAGTTGTTACATCCTCCCCAACTTAATTAAAATCTCGTCCTCGAGATTTCCTGGAACAAGTAGGGATATTTTCGCTTCATCTCTGATTCCAGCTCCCAAGTGTACCCAGGTCCTCTCTTTGAATCCCACTTGACTTTGACCAGTACTAGTCTTTTGTGTTTGAGAAACTTGACCTTTCTATCTTCTACCTGCAGTGGCTTCTCAACAAATTTTAACTTCTCATTTACCTCTATATCTTGAAGAGGTACTACCAGGGATTCGTTAGATAGACATTTCTTGAGGTTGGATACATGAAAGACGTCATGTACCCCAGCCAGCTCTTCTGGTAGTTGTAAACGATAGGCAACTGGTCCTATTCGCTGGATTACTGGGAATGGTCCTACGTACCTTGGACTTAGCTTTCTTTTCTTACCGAACCGAACTACTCCTTTCCAAGGAGAAACTTTTAAGAGTACCTTATCTCCGAATTGAAATTCCAGTGGTTTGCGTCTATTGTCTGCATAACTTTTCTGACGATCACGAGCCGTTTTCAGTCTTTCCTTGATTTGAGTGATCTTATCAGTGGTTTCTTGTACAATCTCGGGACCTGATAATTGGCTTTCTCCTATTTCTTCCCAACAAACTGGAGTTCTGCATTTTCGTCCATACAGTGCTTCGAATGGGGCAGCTTCAATGCTTGCATGGTAACTGTTATTATAGGAGAATTCAATTAAGGGTAGGTGGTCATCCCAATTTCCACCAAAATCTATCACACATGCCCTGAGCATGTCTTCCAGGGTTTGAATCGTCCTTTCACTTTGTCCGTCTGTTTGAGGATGATAAGTTGTACTTAAATTTAATCGCGTCCCCATGGCTTCTTGGAAACTTGTCCAAAAATGTGAAGTGAAACGACTATCCCTATCCGATACAATGGAGAATGGGACTCCATGTAAGGATACTACCTCGTCTACGTATAACTTGGCTAACCTTTCCATACTAAAGGTTTCTTTCATGGGTAGGAAATGAGCCGATTTGGTTAATCGATCCACAATTACCCAAATTGCTTCGTGACCTTTTCTGGTTTTGGGTAGCTTAGTAACAAAATCCATGGTTATTAGCTCCCATTTCCAAACAGGCATTTCTAATTGTTGGAGTAATCCTGAAGGTTTCTGGTGCTCTGCCTTAACTTGTGAACAAGTTAGACACTTAGATACATATCTAGCTATGTCCTTTTTCATTCCTATCCACCAGAAATTATTCCTTAAATCTTGGTACATCTTATTATTTCCGGGGTGCATGGTATATCTAGATTTATGGGCTTCCTCTAAAATCTTATTTCTTAAATTTCCTTGCTTAGGTACCCAAATTCTTTTCTTATGAACAGTTATGTGTTGAGCTTGATTGAATGCTATGTGCTTCATGATGAACCTACTTATACGTGAACTTCGTGAATGTAAACTGATTGTGTACAAGTGCATACTCTATGCTTTGACTGATAAATTGTGATCAAGTAACTAATCAAACCGAGCAAACCGAGGTGAGTTCACACTTTCTACAAGGCATGGGATTCCCGGTGGTTTGGGAATGGGTTAAAGAATTAAAACGGAACCTACATATCCTCCTTGGGTAGGATATGTACCGCCATCCTCCATGGGTAGGATGCCAATATTAATCATGCGTATTCTCCTTGGGTAGAATACGTACGTTCGTCCTCCTTGGGTAGGACAACAACCTTAAAACTTACTAGACAAAACTCTATCATGAAGTCCCTCATTTTTATATCGACTTAATCGCCGGGACAATGGCGAGCGGGTCATTAGTTAATAGCGCTATTAGGGTTGACAAGCCTCACACCGTGCCGGTCGGACGGGCGTGTACTAATGGATCTGGGCACTTAGTCAATGATGATAGACATTGACGTAGGGCACAACTATTGTTTGTCAGTTGTCGATATGGTAACGGTCTAGTGGTTCACATGGGGAAGCCCCCACTGATTATGAATATGGTTTGGGAAACAAAGGAACTGGTTAACTCGTGGTTTACGAGACAACTTGTGGTTTTCAAAACAAATTGGTAAAACTAAACAACCAACTGTGAACTCGCTCAACTTTGTTGTTGACTCGTTGTTACATACCTTGCAGGTCGTTAGGTTTTCATGGAGCTTGCACGAGGAGGCGTGATCGTTGTAGGACATGGATATTCATATGCCATGTTAAACATTTGATATATTTGAACTCATACTTTGGTTTTAAACATTATGCTTCCGCTTGCAACTTAAACTATGTTTTGTTTGGACACTAATTATATTGTGTTGGGTTTTATATTTATTTACATGCTTTGTTCAATATGATTGGTGGCTTGATCCTGGTCAGTCACGCCTCCATGCGGTGATACTCCGCTTGTGGATTTTGGGGGTGTGAATTCCATTAGCTCCTTGCTCCAATTCCTTTATCCTTCCTTTCATTCCTTCAGCATCATCCTTGATTCCTGTTTCTTGAATGTTTTTCAGTTGTTCCATCAAGTCTAATTGTAAACTTAACCTAAGAGCATGAACTCGCTTTTGCTTTTCATGATACTTACGACTTAAGGCATCTGCAACTATGTTTGCTTTTCCTTTGTGATATTGAATATCACAGTCGTAATCACTTAGAATTTCCATCCATCTTCTTTGCCTCATGTTCAATTCTTTTTGCCCAAATGTGTATCTTAAACTCTTATGATCTGTATAAACTGTAAACTTACTTCCATACAGATAATGTCTCCAAATCTTAAGGGCAAAAACTATCGACCCTAATTCTAAGTCATGTGTCGTATAGTTTTCCTCGTGCTTTTTCAATTGCCTTGAGGCATACGCAATTACCTTTTTGCGTTGCATTAGCACACATCCTAATCCTAGCTTAGAAGCATTACAGTAAACTTCAAAATCTTCTGTCCCTTCTGGTAAGGCAAGAATTGGGGTGTTGGTTAACCTTTGTTTTAAAATCCTAAAAGCCTCTTCTTGCCTAGGTCCCCATTCAAATTTAACCGATTTACAGGTTAGCTTAGTTAATGGTACTGCTATCTTAGAAAAATCTTTAATAAAGCGCCTATAGTATCCAGCTAATCCTAGAAAACTTCTAACTTCCGTAGCTGATTGCGGGACCTTCCATTTGGTGATTGCTTCTATCTTAGCAGGATCTACGTGAATACCTTCGTGATTCACCATGTGACCTAAAAATTGCACCTCCTGTAGCCAAAATTCACACTTCGAGAATTTGGCGTAAAGCTTTTCCTTTCTTAACAAAGTTAAGAGTGCATGCAGGTGCTCACAATGCTCTTCCTGGTTTTTGGAATAAATAAGTATATCGTCGATGAAGACAATTACAAATTTATCCAAGTACGGTTTACAGATCCTATTCATCATGTCCATAAATGCTGCAGGAGCATTTGTTAGTCCAAAGGGCATGACTGTAAACTCGTAGTGACCATACCTAGTTCTGAAAGCGGTTTTAGGTATGTCTTCTTCTTGTACCTTCAATTGATGATATCCGGAGCGTAAATCTATCTTAGAAAAATATCTAGCCCCCTGAAGTTGATCAAAGAGATCATCAATCCTAGGCAATGGGTATCGATTCTTAATTGTAACCTTATTGAATTCCCTATAATCGATACACATTCGCATCGAACCATCTTTCTTTTTCACAAACAACACTGGTGCTCCCCAAGGGGATGAACTAGGTTATGAATCCTTTACTGAGCAATTCATCTAATTGCTTTTTCAGTTCTAACATTTCGGTAGGTGCTAATCGGTAGGGTGCTTTAGCCACGGGTGTAGTTCCAGGAATCAAATGAATTCTAAATTCTACCTCCCTATCTGGTGGTAATCCTGGTAACTCCTCTGGGAATACATCCGAGTATTCTGATATTACAGGAATTTCCTTAAGTTCCTTACCCTTAGTGCTAATGATTACCGAAATCATATACACTATTCCTTGCTTTCGTTCATAACTAGCAATTTTCATTACTGAAATGAACTTCATGGGTTTACACGGCTTATCCCCTGTAATCATAATTACTTCTCCTGTGGATGCACGAATTTCTATGGAATTCTTATACTTTCGATGGACTCCCAATCATCAAGGGTTCACATTGTTCATCTTGTCGCACGAGTTACGAGACGGATGATCAAATGAAATAGTTTTCGATATCGGAATTATAGATGGATACAAGAGATTCCTAACAAAGAAATCTACAATTATCGTTGACATACATGCTCGTGCTTGATTCTAATTTGTCAATCCTTACGGTTTTTGGATTTCCTTATAGATATATATATATATATCTATATAATCTAATATTTCACATACTGTAATATACATATTATTTATAAGGTCAATGTATTTAACAGATTCATATTTCCAAAGACAAGTCAGACATCTGGTCATGATACTATTTTAGGGAATTCTGTCACTTGTATATACCCCATCTTACCCGGTTCTTGCCGGAGAGGTAACCCCTATCTTACCTGGACAAGCTGGAGAGTCTGCTATACCATACCCAGTCTTGCCGGAGAGGTAACTGGTATTTCCCATAAATAGATCTTTCTTAAATCATGATAAAAATAAACCTTTTATTAGGGCTTTCATCAAGGAAATTAGTATTCCCATGACGGATCATATTCTAGAATCGAGTAATATAAATAAACAAGATATAATAGTGGCCAATTGTTATTGCTTATTTATCATATTTGCACTTTTCTAGTTATCATCCTCATGATATACCAACATCCATCACAATTTATCTATACAATTAATTAGCTTATACTAAAGCATTAAATTCTGGTTTTCCTGATTTACTTCGTTGTTCATCTGAATATCTATCAGGTATTAATTATCACAGACTAATATTTAGTACAAACATTTAGGTAAACAGATTTAAAAAAAATGGCGAACATTGCGACTTTTATATATATATATATATATATATATATATATATATATATATATATATATATATGTCTATTACAAATTACAACTAAAATTCAAAATATACTAGGGTTATGCATTCATAATTTATTTTAGTCTATTTAGGAATATTATGCTCAGCATGCTTTTATATAAGGTTTATTCTATCTCCTCTTACTAAGTTGTTTATCTAATGGGCAAAGTTCCTTTAAAGTTTCTGGTTCATAGGTGACATGGGTGCTAGTACTGGGTCAGGGTGTTGAGAGATAAGATAATTTATAAACTTTTCTGGTTGAGACCTAATTTCATTGGTTAGTCCGGGTTTGGCATTTTAACTTAATTAAAAGTTAACATTTACTTCTGTAGTGGCTAACATATAGAGATTTGCCCATTGTTCATCTAATTCATCTTCCCATGGTGGGTTATTGCCTATTTCCTGAGTTTCCTTATTGATTATCACTCCTTTTTGTTGTGACTTCTTTATTTTCTCTTGACTTTTTCTAATAATCCAACCTCTTTTCTTAATGGTAAGTGGTTTCTCAGACTGTGCCTTATGAATAAATATTCCTTACTCAGTATCTGTTGAGTATCTTAAGGAATTTGATTGAAATGAGATTCCTTTATCTTTTGGTGAACTATCTAATTGACGATAGATGTCCGAAATTCTTTGCTTACCCATACTGAAAACTAACAAATAGTCAAATAACACAAAAACACATAATCACATAAGTTATTTCCTACCACAGAAATTTTAAAATTTAAGTGTTATCAGAACACTTCTTTGGCTTAGACCAGTGGCATGGCTCTGATACCACCTTCTGTCACGGCCCTCGACCCCACCCTGGACGGAATCGGGAGCCGCGAACAGCCAAGTGGTACCGGTGGTTATTTTGAAAAGTATTGCAGCGGAGATGTTCATCAGGACCGTGAGTTAGGAAAAATATCAGAGTTTAGAAAACACCGGATTTTATTTATTAAATAGATGGGATAAAACCCATGTTTTACAAAGGTAGCTTTTATATGGGATAAACCCGAATATATGAAACCATGTTTTCTTAATCTAATTTAATTGATAAAATAAGCCACTTCTTTTAAGCCTTTCGGTGCTGTATCATCACTCTTATTCCAATCTACTGTAATTACCTGAAACGCGTTTTAAAAAGATTTGGTCAGCAGGAAATACTGGTGAGTTCATTCATTTTTGTACAAAAGCACATTTGTTATAATTCACAGCATTAAGAGTTTTTACATTTGCTTCTTTAAGATTGGCAAAGACTTAATCAATGCAATTACAACTTTGTTATGACTTACAGTATTAAGGGTGATTACAATGTTTCTATCAACCAATTACCCCAAATCGGTATTTGTCACTCGACTGTATCTGTGACTATGGTCAGATCACCCATTGGCTAACTCGTTGTCCAATGGTGACGGGTATCAAGTAATGTATACAAAACCCCACATACCGGCAGTAATTGAAGATTACAAAGACTTAATCCCTGTAACTATAACTCTTGAAACAAGTAGAGTTTTAAGAAAATAATTTGATAAAAAGAGAATGACTCACATTGCAGGTTTAGACGGGCAGCGTTTAGCCTACTGATTTTAGCCTGGTTAACCTAATTCAAAACCCCCACGACGAATGACAAAGTATAGCCCAAGTACGGGCCGCACTTAAACATCCATCGGATTGGTTTTTATCGATCGGACATTAAATCGCAGCAGTGATCGAGTTATTACCCTATTATCGTGGCAGAATTTCGTGCTTGTGTGTGTTTTTAGAGTAAACAGACGATATCTCAGTGTAGGAAACGAGTTTTTACGTCGAACCAACGCCAAATTTCAAGTGCCAAACCCTACTATTTATACTGGAAAAACGGTGCCCTCGCGTGGCGCGAGGGAACCCCCTCTAGCATAGGGTAGCCTCGTGTCTCCTTAGCTTGGGTGAGTCGACATTTCGCTAAAATTCGATTTTGACAACGAACTGTGAAGATAATATCGATTAGGGAATACCCCCCTGAGTTTTGGGGGGATTGTTCTGAAAATTTTAGGGGTTATGCAAGATTACTTAGTGGTCTTAATTAGGGTTTCCTATTGAAAAAATAAAATAAGAAATAGGAATTTTGGTGAGAGTTGTTACAGACACCTCGGGCGATATTCTGTTAAACAACATTAATGGCGCCAATTCTCCAAGTTTTGGGAATGGTGCTATTAAAACTGGGAATATAAATGTGGGCACTTCAAATGGGGGCAATGATTATGTCGATCAGAATGTCTCCCCATCTATTAATTTCTCATCTGTGGGACCCCACATTACTAGACCTAAACCTCTTAAACCTAAAAATGGGCTTAGGAAAGCTGCCACTCCTTTTGGGCCTAATAATAATTCCCCTAATCCACGCCAACTAGCCCAACAAAGAACCAGACTGGACCTCAATCAGGAGCCGCCGAGACCCCTTACCCCCATCGAGTTTCAATTACCTTCTTACCCAGATTACCTGCGACCTTTCCCACCCCCTATTATCAATTGCATGGAACCTCTCAACCCTTTAACAAACTCGGCCGTACAATCGAGTCTAGATGCTCCGGTCGCTTTTGTGGCTAGTGCAGATCACACTGATCCAAGACAAGAGGATGTTATTTTATGAACCACCCTTTGGGGAGCATGCACATTTAAAACATTTAATGCTATCCCATTGCCTTTAATTCTGGCTTTGACCAAGAGGAAGGACGTGTTTTTAATTGATTCAAGGTGCACAAACACCTCTGAATCCCACATAATCAGCACCACACCCACTGACATCTTCAAGTATTCATCCCATAAGTCGGAGCTAGTGTTGCACACAAGTTGTCAAATAATAAGCGTAAATTTTTGTAACAACGTGAAACCGGGTTTTCCTCTAGCATCGCTTCTTGTTGGAAAAAATCATACGCTTAATCCAAATCGCTAACTTGTAACATCTCATGTTTTGTAACTTTCCTTATTTAGCAAGATCATTGTACTTTCCATTTATGGAAACTTGTATTCCTTTGTATTCATATTTCATTTCATACGTTGTAATCCGAGACTTGAATCATAATGAAAATCCTATTTTTTATATATTTGTGTTAATTCATTATTCATAAATACGTGTCGACTATTCTTGTTACATACATACTTAATAACGTTTACATACAAATTCATGCGTATTCATACTTAATATACATGCAAAATACATTTATACATTCCCTTATTTATGCACAACACTTATACATTGCACTTATACATTTAAAACCGTCAAAATCTAACAAAATCAAACATTGGGCTTTTGGGCCAGGCACTTTCGTGCGAATGGGCCTAGCCTAGTCGTACGAAGTGCATTCGCACCAAACAGCCACCTCGCTTATAAATACTAGTCCATCTCCTTCACTTCCAATCTTCAACACCCGAAATTCTCTCTCGAAACATCATTGAGCTGTTCATTCGGATCATTGTCTCAACAATTCTAAGTGAGTTTTAGCTCACAAGTATCTGATTTCATTTTCAATCTTCTACTTTTCTTTTATTTTATCAAACTTTTTACAAGATTCTTCACGAATCTTCCCTTGGCTTTCCAGGTCTGCTTTAGCAACTTGTATGAACACTCAAACTCAATTGAGGGCCAAGTTGAAGGTGAAGTAATCTTACAAAACCATTTTAAACAAGCTTTCCGAATTCGAACTCAGCTGGATTTGAGGTTCTACGAGCTCACAAGCTAAGTCTATAGCTGTAGATTCAAGTTTGAGCCAATTCCAGTTGAGTAGGTAATCAGTTCAAACAAAACCGAACTGATTTGCCTAAAAAATAGTCATAGTCGTTCGAATGGCAAGCAAATTCATCCGAGAGGCACGTCCCTCTCGTACGAAATGGCACATCCAGTTCGTACGAATGTGACAGTTTTCCAAGTTCCGATGATTTTCCAGTGTTGAATGATTGTCCAGATTGCTATTTTCCATATAGTTAAGTCTGGAACATCAGAGTGTGTTCTGGGGGAACTTTGGTTTTCAATCTAGAGCCACCACCTCACTTAACTCATGTAACAAACACCCAATCAATCTCCTAGACCTAGAACAAGTGAACCCCGGCCAGCCTCCAACACTTAGGATTACCTTTCTATGTCGTGTTAGCACACCTGGGTTGTACATTGTCCGATTGTTTGGATCAGTTTACATTCTGTAATCATGACTAACCGATCTGTTAACTAAGTTAACTGATTTGTGCTATGGTGATCACTAATGAGGTTAAAACCTACATGCATGACTTCTATGAATCTTGTGAACATACTGGACTGGTAATATACTAATACTATAACTAATAAACGTAACAGAAATCATGAACATAACTGTTTAAATAGTTAAAATGTTCAAAACGAGAATCTGTCCACAACAGTCCCTTTCGTACGAATGGCACATTCGTCCCAGACCCTCTCGTACGAACTGTTCGTATTTCCGTTCCCGTTATTCTGACTTCTATGTTCTTTGTCACTGATTTTGTCGGGCAAGCTTGGACCCATACAACCACAGAAAGATCAGTGTCGGGACAAGTGCACGAACAGAATACGCTTTCTGTTTATTTTATTAATTACTTTCTTAATATACTAAGTACCTTAAATTTTATAACTTAATCCCCCAACTCCGACTCATGCCTTCGTTTACCCTGTAGGGTGACCTCGGTGTTCCTGTACTAATTCCATCACCCCGTTGCTCGCCGGGTAGAATAACCTCGGTGTTCCTGTACTACGTCCACCTACTCCTGCCAAAACTACGCTCACGGGATTACTACTAAAGATTTAGAAAAGCCGTGAGTATACTCACATTCTCGTTCCCATTTTCACACTTTGGGTGCAATATGTTATCTTATAAACCTACACAGTTACACTTAGTATAACAACCCTCCTAAATTTTTTTCGACACCCTAAAATATTTTAAAATATCCCTATATGTCTCAAAATATACCCCGTATGTGAAAACCGAGCCCAAAATACGATATAACATTAAAAATTAAATAAAAACAAGAAAAATAGGTCTCTCGCGGGGCGCGTAAGCCACCCCCTTGACCTTACGCGGGCCGCGACAGCTAGACGGTCAGGCGACACCCTCACCAGTATTTCCCACTGACAAAATGTTTTTAAAACGCGTTTCAGGTAACAAAATGTAAAAGCCAAATAGAAGCCAGCTGGACAGCACTGAAGGCTTGGAAAAGTGGCTATAAAGTTGCCTAAAATAAATAGATGTTTTTATTAAATAAAATAGGATTAATTCCTATGGAAATGTGTGTACTTAAAACTTGGGTTTTATCCCATGTGTTATATTAAAAGCGTGGTATTTTACTCTGATAAAATATTTCCTAACTACGGTACTGATGTAATTCCGCTGCCAAAACTGACAATCACCAGATACCACCGAAACTGGCCGCGGCCGCCCGTTCCCGGGACAGTTAGGGGACGGGGGTTGCGACACTTAGACTTTTATACAAAATGCACAAACAGTCCAAATACATGCATGCATACGTTATACTTGATACTTTAATCTGGGTTTGTTCGTTTTGTGTTAAACTTGTCATTAACTTCATACGAGCCTATCCTTAACATGTATGGCGCTATAGGAGTAACACACCGCCCGTGAACGTTAAGTCATGTTAAGATTCTTTTACTAGCGTTAAAACTTGGGTTGACTTGTTTGTTCATATGCCAGTTTAATGTTAATCTTGAATAACTAGTTTGCCATGTGGATTCGTTTAAACTTTACTATTATATTATGTATCAAAACTTGTATACTCCCCAATACGTTGTATTGAACCATGTATTTTATAACATATTGCAGGTTGATGATAAATTCAAATTGGGCGTAGCGACGAGGCCTTAGATACACATCTAGAAATCTTAAATTTTATACCGTTACATCAAATTTGTACTATGTTATGCTGTATTTGTTTGTTGTATTTGAATCATGTTGTATTTGATATTTCTTGTATTGTAATTTGACAATTGTTATGAAATGAAAACGATTTATCTTAATTCTATTGTCACTTTTAGTGTTGTGTGCAATGAGCAATCTTTTTCGTCTCACTCTGATGTTTTCGTCATCGGTTGGGGTCTGACATAACTATCCGTACAAGTATTTGTGACTCATGCGAAACGTTGCCTAAAAATAACTACATTATGAACATGATCTTCACAAAGATAGAACATACTAGAAATTCATTAGTGGACTCACGATCTTGTTCAAGTGGTGGTCGTCTAACTAAGGGTTGTGACTACTTTCGGCGTAATTAGTTTAGAATTCCATTGTTAATTTAGAAGCCTCCATGAAAAACTCGTCTTCCTCCAATACATCGTACATCAGAAAATAACGAGAAATCCTTCTTTTTTAAATGGATATATTATGATCAGTGTAGAAAATTTGTGAATACTTTAAATAGGTTTTGAATGGAATGCGTAGCGTACTAGAAGATTTGAATGGAATGTGTGGAGTTTTTTTAAGGGTTATTGGATCTTATCACCCTTAACTATCGGCCTTTGGCCGTTGCCACCCGCAACTAACACTTTGACACTCGACACCCCTAACTTCACTTTTTGTTTGCAATGGCACTGCCCAGTTAAATCTGCACTAACTGTGTTTGTTTTTTGTCCGACGTGGCACATGTTTGCTGAGTTGGACATTATTACGTGGCGATGATATGTCATATTCCTTTCTCCTTCTTTATAACATAGAAAGACCCTTAAGAACCCTAATTTCCTCATCCCTCATCTGGGTTGCATTTTATCTCACTTCTGATCTTCAAAACCTAAAGGGTAACTAAATCTCCAATCTTTATCTTAATTTGCACTTAACCCACAATCATTCTGTCAATTTATGACCTATTTTCATCTTCCTGATCAAATCTCAAAGCTTACAATGCCGCCACCGGAAACCCCACTTCGTTGGAAGAAAAACAAGTCTCCGGCGACCGGAAAGTCTTCTCACAGTAACGATTTCCGGCCCAGATCTGGGTAACCGAGTAATGAAACAAGTCTCCATTTGTTATTTGCGCTTCGTCTTCGTCACCGAGTAACGATTTTCGGCCCAGATCTGTGTAACGATTTCCAGTAGTGACGAATCTGATGATGAACATGGTAGGGATTCTGGTGGGAATGACAGTGGGTATGGTAAGAATGATGGTCTGATGATGAACATGGTGGTGACGTGAACAGGTTTCGGCAAAGAACCGTTGCTCGGTTACTGATTGACTCAAATGCGGATTTAATGATTGAATTATTGGTTTCTGTTGTTTATGTCGCCGGCGTAGACACTTCCTGACCGCCGGTTAGTGATGTTTACATGGTGGGGATGGTTGTTAATGTTGGAATCGAAGAGAGGCAGGGGTGAACTTGGACTATGGATGGTGGTTTGGGGTTAGGTAGATACAGGTTAGTGTGGGATGGTAGTAGTTGATGGTGACGATAAAAAGGGTTTCGGTGGTGGACGGTGGTGTTTCATGGTCGTTTACACGGTAGTCGGTGAAGGTTTTCAAAGATGAACACTGGGACTGTTTAGTTTTTTGTTCAAACCTGATCATTCGCCACGTAACCCTGTCCACCTCATCAAGTATCTGCCATGTAGGATAAGAAACAAACCAAGTTAGTAAATATTTAACCGAGTGGTGCTAGCACAAACTAAAAGTCAAGTTGGGGGTGCCGGGTGTCAAAGTCTTAATAGTGGGTGGCAACGGCCAAAGGCCGATAGTTGGGGATGATAAAGTCCAATAACCCTTTTTTTAATTAGTATGGTAGTTTAAATACCTTTTTTAAAACTGATATTTCTTTTGGAATAACGTAACCTTATTTTTTAACGGGTGTGAGAATTCCATGCACCTAATGATAATGATTCAATTGCCCCACGCATGTGAGCTCACCCAAACCCCCCCCCCCCCACGCCCCCTCTAGTGCCACCAGTGACGGTGTGGCCCCGAGCCCGACCTACGTGTCAACTTCCACGCCCTTATTGAAGCTTATTAGATTTGTAGCTCTAAAAGGGTGATATGAGTTGAATAATGTTTATATTTGTATAAGTTTAACAGATACGTCCTGACAAGTTGGTTTAGTGCAGTGGCGTCTCTGAGAACTTATGTACCCTGTTCGAGCTCGAAAAATGTGCCCTTATGCCTTAATGCAATTACGAAAATGACAAAATCGTAGTATTCGATAAACAATGCAATTACGAAAAATGAGAAAATTATAGTATTCGAATGAGTTACATACCGTAATAACTAATAAACTAATAGTTAACCAATGATTCGTGCAGGCCTCCTTGCATTCTTCATAACAAATTGGTGGATCAACTCTTCACAATTTATGTTATCTAAGACTTCGTTTTCAATTAGTAATGGGCTCAATTAACCTAGTGGGCTAAATTCTAAAGTCTAAACCATAAAAAAATGATTTGTAAATGAGCCTTACTTGAATTTGGTAATGACAAAATCGTAGTATTCGATAAACAATGCAATTACGAAAAATGAGAAAATTATAGTATTCGAATGAGTTACATACCGTAATAACTAATAAACTAATAGTTAACCAATGATTCGTGCAGGCCTCCTTGCATTCTTCATAACAAATTGGTGGATCAACTCTTCACAATTTATGTTATCTAAGACTTCGTTTTCAATTAGTAATGGGCTCAATTAACCTAGTGGGCTAAATTCTAAAGTCTAAACCATAAAAAAATGATTTGTAAATGAGCCTTACTTGAATTTGGTATGGGTTTACAATTTAAAAAAAATAACATGTATATATCGATTTTTTTAAAACATATCCCCCTCAAAATCACGGGTCCTGTGCGAAAGTCCTCCCCGCACACCATCTAAGCCTCCCCTGGTTTAGTGATTAGTCATTTGTTTTTTCTTAGGGGTGGCAAAATGGGTGGGCTGGACAGGTTTGGGTAATGGGTTAGAATGGGTTTATTAAGAAATAGGTTTAGGTCAAGATGTGTTTTTTTGTCAAAATGGATTTGGGCACGATAAGCTAAAAATATAAATAAATAAAAAATATTTAAAAAAATAAGAAATAAAAAAATGTATAAAAAAAAAGATTTAAAAAATCAAAAAAAAAAAAAAAAATTTAAGAGTGAGGATGACAAAATAAAATAGATCAGTTAATCTAGAAAAATCAAAAATAAAAAAAACCAACATTTAGCAATCGAAAATATATGTACATATCAGCAAAATGCATTAAAGCAGACAGTGCATGATACTTTCCGTTTAGGTAAAACTACTGGTTCTTCCTTCTCCATGCTCATACTTCTGTAAGTATTCGAAAACATATGTACATATCAGCAAAATGCATGTTCTAGTTGTTGTTATGTTTCTTCAGGATATCTTTTTTCTTCTTTATGGTTTAGATATCTTATAAACCATTAATGCATCTCTTGCTCGGATATAAACAGATATTTTTCGCGTTTATATTAAACGAGTGGAATAGATTTTTCAACCACCTTAACTGTCACTTCGACTCTTCGAGATAAACAACCATTTTACCAGTGAAAAGAGGCATCAAGCCCATTAAGTATCTTGCGTATTTATCCTACTGTATTTGTCACTTTGTTGCAAAACAAACATCCCCAAAGCTTTAACACTACCAGTTATAGCATTAATTACTTTACACTTCCTAAAGGTCACTTAACTTATTTAATCTGTACTAGCAATCTGGACATAAGGTAGTAGTACTGTGCTAAATAATAATATCTCTTGATTTTGCATTTGTGCTAAAGATTGTTGTATTTCATAACAAAATATCTAATTTAGGATCAAAACTCACTTGGGCTTTTCAACAAACGCCTTACGGGCACTACTAATGATAAACACTTTTCAGCATAAATTCAACATAAATTGTAACAATTACTTGTAAAAGAACAAAATTTTAACCAAAAAGAAAGAAACCCAGAATACATCCTTAATGAATTCGTCAAGTATACATTAAATCTCATCAATTACAAGTTACAACCCAACAAAAAAGTTACATAGATCTGACCTGATGTTTGCTGTGAGCAATTAAAACAAGTATTCGATGTTCAGAATTCAGATCGATACTTCTTGTCGCCACCGCCGGCCACCGTGCCAGAGAACACTGGTTAATTTGTTTGGAGATATTGAAAGGATGTCGTATGGGCTTCACTTGAACTTCTTACCACAAACAGTTGATCAACTTAACTCAAATTGACTGTCAAAAACTGAGAAATGACGAACAGATTGGGTGAATTCATCGGAATGATGTGATGATTTTGGGAATTCAATCGTTGATGGACAGATTTGTTGTGAATTAAGGTTTGATGTTTAGCAATTGAAGAACCTAATCTGCAATTAACGTTGTGTTCAACTGTTTCTATTTTGGGTTCCAAATGAGCCCATTGTAACCCACTCCTTTATTATCTTGGCCCATCCTGACCCATTAGATTTTTCTTTCAGTTTTAAATTTACCCATCCTGACCCCTTTAACTATAAAATCTTACCCAACTTAACCCATTGCTTAGTTTTTTGCACCCAAATCAACCCAAACTTTCTTAGTTGGGTCCATTTTGCCAACTCTACTTTTTCTCCTCGAGGTCTCAAGTTCTACTACCACTAACATTAGGACATTGGTGGTGACAATAAAGTTTAGAACTAGGCCTCTCTAGAGATCGCCAATTCGAAACTGAGCCGAACCGGTTTTTACCGCAGTGGGCCTTCGGGCGGGCGGGCGGGTTTTCTCCGCACACCATCTAAGCCTCCCCTGCTATACATGTAAGGGTAAAACCGTCTTTTCATGATTGTATGTTATTAAAACCCAAATAAATTCCCAGACCCACTCCTTCCTCTTAAGTTCGTTCTTCAACCTAATAATCTTTCAAACCCTAGATTCTAATCCTAATCTTCAACCTAATCTTCAATACCTGCAATCCACATCAAGTGCCTACAACATTCCCAAGCATCTCCCCCATATGAATAAACTTACTCCAATAAAAACCCTAACTCGCATAATCAAAATAGGTAATAGGGGAAGGTTCATTTGAGAAGAAATTTAATGTGAGAAGAAAAAGAAGAAAGGGCATATTAGTAAAATACAATTTCATTTATAACTCATATCATTATTTTTTTCTCTCTTTAATTAATTAGTCAACTAATCATTAATTATTTTACATATAATCTACAAAACCTACACATATCAAAATTTTCCTACATATACCCTACACATTATAGAATTTTATCCTACACAGCCAAAATTTATCCTACACACCTTGAAATATATCCTACACAACTCGTAATTTATCCTACACAACTAGTAATTTATTCTACACTTTAAATTAAGTTGTTTTTTTAATTTGAAAAAAGTATATATTTTGAAAAGGAGTTACAAATTTAATTTAGTTAGTTATTAAAGGGGAAGAATACAAATTAATGATTTATGTAAGTTTACCAATATACCCTTATATTAAAATTAAATACAAATATTAAATGAAGTAAAAAGAAGCATTCTTATTGGTTGAAACTTATTCTTTTTTCTTCTTACAAAAAAATTCTTCTCATTTGAACCCTCCACATAGGTAATATTCCTTTATTATTATTATTATTATCTAATTCTTTTAAAAACACACCAATATAGCACCTTCAACATAATCCCATTTCAAGAAGCTCCCAAACTCAAACAATCAAACATAAAACCAACAAATCCATATCACACATCATCAAAATCCAAAATCTTTAATCAAAATTAGGTGAAAATACAAACTTTTTAAATTTAAATAGTGAGCAATCTTGCAGCAGGAACACTTCTAGGGTAGTGAATAGCAGCAGAAATAAGAAGCTTTCTTTGACCATTAATGATGAGTGACTTACTATCATAAGTCACATTGTTAGCAGCTTCTGCAAATAACAAAATGTACAACCACACAACGCACAAAAGAAACCGAGTACAAATAGAGGAACCCATTCAAGATTTTATACAATCTTGCATAAAGATTGAAACTTTTTATATGGGTTGTTATGGAATCAAAAGACCTGATACAATTATTAAACTTGCACATGTGAGTGTCAAGATTTTCAAATAATTTTCTTGTTTTGGTGAGATAAGATCATAAAAATGGGATTTTGAGGAAAACAGAAGTTGGATGAGGACACGTGTGGAGAATCTGTTCGGCGGTAATTTGGATTGGGGCGGGGGTTTTGTTCTTGACCATCATTGGACGGGGGAGTCAAGATTAGGTTGAAGATTTGGATTAGAATCTAGGGTTTGAAAGATTATTAGGTTGAAGAATGAACTGAAGAAGAAGAAGGAGTGGGTGTGGGAATTTATTTGGGATTTTATAACATACAATCATGAAAAGACGGTTTTACCCTCACATGCGAGGCCATTTAACATAGATTATTAATTGGGTTAGGGATAAAGGATGAAACCAGCAACAAAATTAATTTTAAAGGCTGGTTTTGGCAACTTTTAAAGATTAAGGCTGAAACCAGCAAGATTGGTGAAACTTAAATGACGTTTTGTGCAATTTACTCTTTTGGTAATGGGTTAGGATGGGTTTAGGTCAAGATGAGTTTTTGTCAAAATAGATTTGGGCATAATAGGCTAAAAATATAAATAAATAAAAAATATTTAAAAGTAAAAAAATGTAAAAAAATAAAAAAAATCAAAAAATTAAAAAAATTAAAAAAATAAAAAAACACTAAAAAAATAATAAAAAATTTAAGAGTGAGGATGACAAAATAAAATAGATCAGTTAATCTTGAAAAATCAAAAATAAAAAAAACCAACATTTAGCAACCGAAAATATATGTACATATCAGCAAAATGCATTGAAGCAGACAGTGCACGATACTTTTCGTTTAGGTAAAACCACTGGTTCTTCCTTCTCCATGCTCATACTTCTGTAAGTAATCGAAAATATATGTACATATCAGCAAAATGCATGTCCTAGTTGTTGTTATGTTTCTTCAGGATATCTTTTTTTTTTCTTTATGGTTTAGATATCTTATAAACCATTAATATATCATTTGCTCGAATATAAACAAATCTTTTTCGCGTTTATATTAAACGAGTGGCAGGGGCGGATGTATAGTGTATCAAGGGGTAGCCTCCGCTACCGCTTGGTCGGAAATTTTTTGACATTTTTAGTGTAAATTTT
Organism: Helianthus tuberosus; assembly: GCA_030545235.1. NCBI lineage: Eukaryota > Viridiplantae > Streptophyta > Magnoliopsida > Asterales > Asteraceae > Helianthus > Helianthus tuberosus. The sequence goes on from CM060400.1 coordinate 197,453,658, forward strand.
GGAAAAATTTGACGTTTTTTCGATTTCGTTACCGCTTATTTATAAAACGTTCCCGCTTGGTCGGAATCCTAGATCCGCCACTGACGAGTGGAATAGATTTTTCAACCACCTTAACTGTCACTTCGACTCTTCGAGATAAACAACCATTTTACCGGTGAAAAGAGGCATCAAGCCCATTAAGTGATCAAAATTTGCAATATCTTGCGTATTCAACCTACTGTATTTGTCACTTTGTTGCAAAACAAACATCCCCAAAGCTTTAACACTACCAGTTATAGCATTAATTACTTTACACTTCCTAAAGGCCACTTAACTTATTAATTTGTACTAGCAATCTGTACATAAGGTTGTAGTACTGTGCTAAATAATAATATCTCTTGATCTTGCATTTGTGCTAGAGATTGTTGTATTTCATAACAACAACAACAACCATACCCAGTAAATCCCACAAATAGCAAAGCTACTCATAGGGTCTGGGGAGGGTGGGATGTAGACAGACCTTGCCTCTATCCCTAGGGATAGAGAGGCTGCTTCCAGAAGAGACCCTCGGCTCCAAAACGAATAACAAACCACACATCAAGTCAAAGAATATAGAAAAATAGAATATAGAAAAAAGAAGTCACCTATACCAAGAGAGAGATCCGAGTGACACAGTATAATGTACATCATGTATAACAGCATACAACATCATTCAGGCATATACACAAGAAGTCAATCACCGGTAAAGTCATTTAGAGAATAAGAAAAACATACGTCCCTAAAATACACCTAGGACCTTACTGCAATATCCTCTAGAAGTCCTTAACCCTAATCCTACGCCTCCACGAAGTCCTATCTTGGACCATGTCCTCAGAAAGATGCAACTCTAGTAAGTCATGCCTAATCTGCTCTTCCCATGTCAGTTTGGATCTGCCTCTTCCTCTCCTCCCCTCCACAGTAAGGGTTTCCACTACTCTAACTGGTGCTGTCGTTTGCCTCCGCTTCACATGCCCAAACCATCTCAATCTCCCCTCCCTAATCTTATCCGTTATACTAGCCACTCCTAATCTCTCCCTAAAAACCTCATTTCTTATCCGATCCAATCTCGTGTGACCACACATCCACCGCAACATCCTCATCTCTGCTACCTCCATCTTGCGCGCTTGCGTCTTCTTGATAGCCCAACAGTCTGTTCCATATAGCATAGCTGGCCTAACTGCTACCCTGTAAAATTTCCCCTTTAGTTTAGTTGGGAACCTCTATCGCACAATACTCCACTGGCTGCCCTCCATCTACACCAGCCAGCCTGTATGCGATGGGTAACATCACTAATTTAGGATCAAAACTCACTTGGGCATTTCAACAAACGCCTTACGGGCACTACTAATGATAAACACTTTTCAGCATAAATTCAACATAAATTGTAACAATTACTTGAAAAAGAACAAAATTTAACCAAAAAGAAAGAAACCCAGAATACATCCTTAATGAATTCGTCAAGTATACATTAAATCTCATCAATTACAAGTTACAACCCAACAAAAAAGTTACATAGATCTGACCTGATGTTTGCTGTGAGCAATTAAAACAAGTATTCGATGTTCAGAATTCAGATCGATACTTCTTGTCGCCGCCGCCGGCCACCGTGCCAGAGAACACTGGTTAATTTGTTTGGAGATATTGAAAGGATGTTGTATGGGCTTCACTTGAACTTAACCAATTGCTTAGTTTTTTGCACCCAAATCAACCCAAACTTTCTTAGTTGGGTCCATTTTGCCACCTCTAGTTTTTCTCCTTGAGGTCTCAAGTTCTCCTACCACTAGCATCAGGACATTGGTGGCGGCAATAAAGTTTAGAACTAGACCTCTCTGGAGATCGCCAATTCGAAACTGAGCCGAACCGGTTTTTACCGCAGTGGGCCTTCGGGCGGGCGGGTTTTCCCCGGAACTGGTGGCTTGGTGACTCGGGTATGCATCAAACTCTGACCATTATAGAGGGGATGCATTTATTCGATTGACGACATTCCAAGATGCTTATCTGGTGATTTAGTTGGCCGTTAAAAAAAAGTAGTTTAACAGATACATGCAATTCCATGTGTTAAATATTTATATATACTTCTTAAAATATAGTTAAATTAATCAAGATTTGTAAAATTTCTGTTAAGGTGGGCTTAAATTAAAGCTTAAATTTTTTTGATGCCATAGCCCTATTTTTGGCATGAATGAATGAATGATATCCTTTGAAAGTTGTCCAGAAAACATGGAAGCCACGGTTGCAAAATTTGTCTTCAAATTGATGCAACAATGGCCATTATTTCTTTGTCATCGTCCTTCAATTCTTATTGTTTGTTGCCTTCTTCGTTCTTTCTCCCGTTCGGATGAGACATAGCGTGACGCCCTGATCAACTCATATATATACAACCCCCAAAGCGTTACGTTCATTGATCTCTCTGAACACCATCACCACCATCATCCTCCTCCTCATTCCTCCTCATCATCATCATCTAAATTATTATCGCCATGGATCCGAACCCGAGCCCAAGGAAGATGCGAATCCTCAAATATGTCATGACCAAAATCCCCAGCTTCAAACGCCGGCAATTGCAGGAGCTTGAGAACGAAAGACTAGCTCGCCCATACGCCTTGCCAGAAACCTACACCGAGCTATCTGAACGTGAATCATATACCGAGTTAGCCGAACGTGTGTCTCATTTAACAGAAGATGATATTCTAGCCAACATCCGTGCGGTTGTTGTTGAGGTTAAACAGATCCGTTCGGTTATTAAATCTCTAGGTGACCGTCCCGACCCAGAAACCGTTGATCTGGCTAGGTTGCGGTACGCAGAAGCCGAATCTCCAGTTGCGGGTCAATTCGATGAGAATGCGGAATACGATATGGAGATGGAGAAGAGGAAGAGATTGGCGAAAAGAGAGAGGCAGATGTATAAGGCATTGATTTCTTTAGATGAGATGCATGAAACGTATAGCGATCTGCTTGTTGTCGCAGAGAGGAGGCTTCAGAAGCTTTATGATACGGCTAAATCGGCTGGGAAGTTATCCGCGCTTGATAAGAGGGTGTCTTCTATGCTTCCCACGATAGCTGAGGAGGTGAAGGAGGAGATGGCAGATATTCTTCAGGATGCGTTGATGAACGGTGTTGAACGGATTGATTTGTCGCGCAGGCGGTTGCCGTTTGTTCCTGAAGCTTTTGGGAAGCTTCATACTTTGGTTTCTCTTGACCTCTCCTCCAATAAACTTACGGTTAGTCGTTTTGCACCATCAACGTTTTCAAAAGTTGAAAACGTTATTTGGCTCAGATGGCAGGTGACATGGAAAAATGACCATCCGCTATTTAAGTAGCACGTCTCAAATTAGTTAATGTAAAATAAAAAAAAGTTCAAACTTCAAATTTGAGACATCCACTACTTGTAATAGCGGATGTCGTGGTCACTTTTTGTCATGTCACCTGCTATCGGTCAGATTACACTTGCATTGGTCTCATAAACCAAACATGTTTCAAAACATGACCATAAACTATATAAAAAAAGCTAAAAAAAGGATTCCATATTCATATGTGTTCTTATCTTAGAATTATTGACATTTGCTTAAAATCGTTGTTGCAGGCTATACCAGAATCACTTGCGGGACTTACGAGTCTCGAGGAGCTTAATCTTTCTGCTAATCTCTTTGAATCACTACCAGATACCATCGGCTCATTGCAACATTTGCAGTTTCTAAATGTCTCAAGGAACAAACTCACTTCCTTGCCCGATGGCATTTGTAAATGCAGGTAATTGCCTAAGCCGTAGGAAAACTTGTGTCAGAAATGCGTAGGAAAAGTTACAAAAAAAAAAAAAAATTTAAAAAGGGGGTCAAAAATGCCTTTTCACTAATTTTTTTCCCGCAATGGTTTTTCCGACAATACTTTTTTGTGAGAAAAGGGTGTTTCCTAGGCCCTCTGACCTATTTTAGCGTAGAAAACGTCCCACTTATCTATTAGTGTCAAGAACTAATTAAATATCACATGTTGGTGCAGATCATTATTAGAATTGGATGCTAGTTTCAATCAGATTACATATCTTCCTGCCAACATTGGGTATGGACTAATCAATCTAAAGAAGCTTATAATGCCTTTGAACAAGCTGCGCTCTCTTCCTACCTCCATCGGCGAAATGATATCTCTTCAAGTCCTTGATGTGCACTTCAATACGCTCAGAGGCCTGCCACCCTCAATCGGAATGCTTAAAAAGCTCGAGGTTCTTAACTTGGGCAGTAACTTTAACGACTTTACAGCACTCCCCGAAACAATCGGGAGTCTAACTCGCCTAAGGGAACTCGATATATGCAACAATCAGATTCAACAGCTGCCCATTACATTTGGGCGGTTGGTGAGCCTGACAAGACTGGTGGTGGACCATAACCCGTTGACGGTTCCACCACCAGAGGTGGTGGCAGAAGGAGTTGAAGCTGTGAAGGTGTATATGAGCAAGAGGTTATATGATATGATTGTAGAAGAAGAGAGAAGGGTGATGTGGGAACGGGAAGAACAGGCACAACAAGCTGGGTGGTTTACGTTTTTGTTTTTCGGGCCGGCTTATGGCCCGGGCGCAACGTATCCTTACCTCACTCATCGACTTTGATCAAGTTATAAAATCCTACCATATATAGTAGCTTGAATTGGGTATTCGGTCTATTCTTCGTTCAACCTTGTTATTCATTGTTTTTTTAGTAAAATGTTATGTTTTTGGACCGAAACAAACCTGAAAACATGTATGTGAAGGTTGCACGCAGGATGGATACATGTAACATCCTAAATTTTATTCCATTCCATGTGTTAAGGACGATTTATTGAAATAAATGGCCTCCTTTATTTGTTGATGTGTTTGATGGAGAAATTCTAATTGTTAATATATTTTATAGAGTAAATTGCAATTTCACCCCCTGGGGTTTTAGCAGATTGACACTCTGACCCCCTACCTGGAAAATATTGCTGTTTGACCCCCCAACGGTGTAGATCTGTCACAAGATTACCCCATCCGTCCATTCAACGTTATTATGACCGTTTGTAAGTGATGAAATGACCATTATACCCTCTCCATCTTCTTCCTCATCAAATATAACCCTAGCTTCCTCATCAATTCTTCAATCGTTGTTCGCTGTCTGCTCTTCTTCCACCCTCAAATCATCAATCGCTCCATCACATATACCGTTGCTCCCCCAGTTCTTCAATCGCTCTACATTTAACTCCTTGTTGGTGAAAATGTCTAGCTCTTCTTCCACTGTGCTTAGATCGAAATAAAAAAATGGTGAAAACCCAACCCTTAGACCTTATTTTTCCGTGTGGTGGGCAAACTGTTTACAAACAGTCAGAAACGAAGGCTAATCCTGGAAGATGGTATCTTCGATGTGTAAGTGAATTCTGTTTTATGCATATTGAAAGTAGTTGTCTGATAATTACTGAGTTGTGGTGTTGATATTGATGTCCGATTTTAGATTGGAGGATGTGGATTCCTCAGATGGGCTGATGTTGGTGAAGAACATGGATGTCCAATTTGTCGTGAGGTAATGCCTGCTTTAATTCAAAGTATCAAAGATAAGGATGAGTTGGCTAAATGCAAAGACCAATTGGCTCAGTACAAGAATGACGATGTGTTTAAATGGAAGATGTACTTAGGGATTACTTAGGTCTTGATTGTGCTAGTTTATTTGCTTAAGTAGTTAAATGTAGAGAAATTGGATTAGTATTTGTATTATCACCCTACTTGTAACTGAGTTTTCAAGTTATTGCAATGGTAAATTTTCCTTTTTCAAGTTCTTACTGTTTGTTTATATTGGTAGCCTGAATGTAATCCAGAAGCTATTGCTGAGAATGAGAAAGAGAATGATAAGGCTGAAGATGTCGTTACAGCTGAAGAACCAGACAGTTATGTATACTTTGAGGATCAAGACTCTGAGGTACTTAGACCTTATTTGGAGCAACAAACAGAGAATGAAAAGACATTCGAAGATCCAACAAAAGACTATGACCTTGAAGTGCTGGAACATGCATGGGATTACAGTTATTGGGATGAAGATGATGATTGGTACCATGATCCATATGAAGGGGAGCATGGTTCTGATTCGGATTGGTCTTGTATAGATGATTGTCACTGGAAATAGGGTAGAAAGCAGCATCTAAATTTGTGTATGTTGTACTTTGGACCACTAAATTATGGAATTTGTACTAAAGCTTGCAATGTAATCGAATTACTTTCTGTCGAAATTATGTTTAGCCACAAATGTGAATTTACTGAAATGCAGCCATATGAAAAACAACCAAACATTTTCATCACAACTTAATAAAGTTACAAACATAGTCATAAGTGCAGAAATGAAAACAAACATTGTCTGTAACAAACTCGACAAACATCCATACAACTAGAGATATTAGAAACCATAAAAAACTTCCATCAATCATGAAGATTGTCAATTGGGGCACCTTGAGTGGCAGTATGTGATTCTTGTGAAGCAGCAGATTGTTCACCCCCTTGTCCTTTGCAGTTCCTGATGTTGTGTCCCAGGTTTCCACATTTACCACACTTGTTGGTGGTTCCCTTTTTGGTCATTTTACCTCCTTTGTCGAACTCCTTCTCAAGCTCTTTTTCACCAAATGCCTTCTTTCGCTTCTTCTTTGGCCTTCCAACCTATGCATGATGCTTTGGTGGGATAAGTGTTTTTGGACACTGAGAAGGAGTCCACATCTTCGGCCCATTGATTGGCTCTATGTAACACCTCGTAATTTCATGTCCAATAATGTATTGACACGTGTCATAAGCTTTGAACGTGTGAAAGAATACTCTAGAGGGACTAAAGTTGACAAACAAGGAAAGTATGTAAATATAAGGGTTCAAAATGTCAACAATGGATAAATATACTTTACAATAACCCTACATGATGTTTATACCCTTAATTGAATGAATCATGGATCATACGAAGCTAATTGTGAAAGAAAGTGAGAAATTACAAACTACAGGGGTTAAATGTGTCAACATGTTTAAAGTATACCTCTGAGTGACCTTTTAGCAAACCCGAAGCTTTGTAACGATTAATTATGCTCACTAGAATGCATGATAAAAATTTCACCAAGTTTCGTTATCGTATGAGAAAGTTATGATAAAATTCGTATACGAGGGGTTAAAAGCGTCAACGATGAAATTTATGAATTTTCGGGTAACCAAAAGTTAACCAAGGACTTAACAAAGTGGGTATATGTGACACCTGGGTCACTGCGACCATCAAACAAATACCAAGCCAATGAAATATTGTATTTCATACTTGGGATTTGTAAAAATATGTGTATCATTTGCACATATCAAATTTTGTTCAATTCAAGCTTTAAATCACTTTCTGGAAGGTTATACGCGCACTGATGCGTAAATATAACCAGTTAATGCAACGAACACTCCGGAATAGTGAAATAGGCTTAACATACCTTAAATAACCTTTACGTAACTTAGAAATAAGTTTCGAAGGCTTTGGTATGGCAAAATCAAGTTAAATCGCTTACAGGGACTAAAGTTGACAAACTGCGAAAGTATGCCAATTTGAACTGTAACAGACATTTCGGAACATGACCATAAGTTAAACATACCATAAATATCCTTTACATAGCTTAGGAATAGGCTTTGAGGGGTTCGGTGTGCTAAAATAAACTTTTGGGTCATTCAGGGACTAAAAGCGTCAAAAAGTGCACAAGTTTGCACTTTCGCGCATAACTTACGTTCTGAATACATCCGGACATCCAAAAATTTATGTAAGCACTAAAATATTTTATTTTAGTGTTTGGCATAAGAAAAATCCATTCGTCGCGCAATTTGGATCGTTTTTCGCGCTTATGCGCATTCCGTCGTAATTAAGCGAACATCGCGATCGTACGACCAAACGAACCGACACCCGGCATATTTTTGAGCATGTTTCATGCCCACAATGTTTAGACATCATTTTAGGGCCTTAAAGTTGGCTTTACGGGCCTTAGAAGTGTCGGAAATGAGCTTAAACACCAACAGGGACTGAAACTATCAATATGCAAAACATGTTTCTGATCAGAGAAGCCCAGGCGGGCCGCGTAACCTCCTGGTGTTTCTTACGCGGGCCGCGAGGCCCCTTCAGACCAGATTAAATGAATTTAACAGCTGTTAACAGCTGTTAAGCACTCCCACCTCAATTCCACTTGTCCCTTCCTGATCATGAGGGGCCAATTTTGGGTACCATATTGTTCCAACAAGTGTAAGGTTGAGATTGAAGCACGGTTTCCAAGAAATGATCCTAACGGTGGTCCATTTACTATAAATACCCACCTTAGTTTTCACTTCTTCCTCACAAATCTGATCAAAAGTGCTCTAAGTTGAAGCCCTTGCTTCATACCTGAGTTATTTGGATCGAGAATTAGCTTGCGGGGACCCGTTGTAAGTGTTCCTTCGTTCTTTTTTGCGTTTTAGCGTTAAAAGTCAAACTTTGTTTGACTTACTGCGTTGACCAGTTTATGTTTAACACGAAGTTCGGTTGAACTTCATAACGTGAGCGTAATCACGATGGTTATAGTCTCTTGTGACTATACCTACTGATTACCACGTTATCTAGGCTCAGTGACGAGTCGTAGTTTCGGCCAAAATGCGTGTTATTGCGTATTTTGTAACCAAACTACTCTTGGGTATCGAAACCATTTGTTTTGATACCAAACCTGTTTTCTAAACTTAGTGCATGTTTAACCATGCTTAGCTCGTCACTTTTAGTTTAGTGCTTATATAGGGTCGTAAGGTAAGCGATCTAAACAATCGCTTATACTTTCGAACCCGACCCGTTTGGTCGATCATTAGGATCCGACCAAACACATTAGGTGACCATAGTTGTATAGGGAATAACCTTCCGAGGTTATACCTTATGGTCACGGCGTTTAGTTAGTTGTATGATAGGTAGTTTATATGCCTTAGGTAAATTACCAAAATACCCTTTTTACGCCAAAACTCATTTTAAGCATATGTAACATAACTTTTGGTATCTAAACTGATTTGGTAACAATATTAGACATGGTAAGGCATATTTTACTTATCATAGGACTAGTTAGGCATTCCGAACGTGTTTCACGCGAACGACGCGTTAAAGTAGCATAAGCTACCTAAACGGGTCGTAATGGGTCGTAAGCACTTAGGTTAGGTTTCACTTTAGTATGTAGGCTTTGTTAAACCATATTACACGAGTCTCCATACTCGTTTGGTTAATAAACCCTCATTCTATCCAATCCTCCGATTTAGGTCCGGTATATTAACATAGTTACCTATATTAGGTGCCGTTTGATATCCGTGATCTCTAGCATTGTTTGGTTGTTACTCAAGGACTACTAAGCAATCTCAGGTGAGTACATAGACCCCTCTTTTACTGTTTTCCAAACTGTTTTGGGGTGAAACACATGTGCCTACTTGTTACTTTCATGCTTTCCATGTTTTCACATCATATACTTGCTATGTTCATTAGTACATTTATAGTACATGATTTTATTACATTTTATGCTATGTATGTCCATTGTGTGCATACTTAGTACATCGTTTTACATTACATTTCATGCTATGTATGTCCATTATGTGCATACTTAGTACATCGTTTTACATTACATTTCATGCTATGTATGTCCATTGTGTGCATACTTAGTACATCGTTTTACATTACATTTCATGCTATGTATGTCCACTGTGTGCATACTTAGTACATTGTTTCACATTTCTGCTATGTATGTTTACTTAGCACACTAGACATTGTTTTACATTGCATTTCTGTTGCATATGCTCATCCAGCATATGAACACATTATATTACATTTTGAACCGTTGTAACCATTTGACTATGTGAACCGTCGTAACCATTTGATTATATGAACTGTTTGTAACTGTTGAACCGTGTGAACCTCTTGTATCTGTTGACATGATTTACATTGGACAATAGACATTGGACTAGACATAAACATCTCTACAATTGTTAAACATTGCATCTTGGTGGTTTGGTTTGAGTAAGTGACTTAAGTAACGAGGCGTGTGTAATATGATACAAGCATGGTGGATACGCCGCTGGTACTTCCTATATATAAGTGCTGGTATGGTATTACATATCGTAGCGTTATTTGAATCATTTCAATTTAAGACATATAACATTTTATACAAATACGCCCCGTTTTGTGGTATGCGCATATAATGTATATATGTGTGGGCCATCATGGGGCCAAAAGTGAAAGTGCACTAATTTTAACGTTATTTTACTAATTTCGTGAAAATAACGTTAAAAGCTGAGGACGGTTAATCATGCATCATGTAGTGGCGTTGATAGCTGAAAGACAAAAGGGTACATGCACTAATCGGTCTTTGTCCCGATTGCTGAGTGTTATGTGCCTTATGTCCAAGGCTTGATGCAAAACTACTATCGAGCTGGGGGTCTCACCGGAAGCAACCTCTCTATTCCTACGGGTAGAGGTAAGGCTGTCTACATCTTACCCTCCTCAGACCCTACCTTTGCTTTGCTATTGGTGGGATTTACCGAGTATGATGATGATGATGAACATTTTATACAAATAACATACTTTTCACAAGACATTGTCTTACAAACAAACTCATCTTACATGGTTATTCAGTTAACCTTACATTTATTTATACATATCATCTGATCTTATTGTTTTTCAAACGATTTACAAAACAAATCAATTTACAAGGTTCATGACTAAACTTTATTAAACATTTTCTTAAACTTACAAGTCATGAATCCTATTTTCACAAAACCTATGTATCTCACATGCATTTTTATGCTGACGTACCTATTTTCACATGTGTTTTCAGGAGTTGATGCATAGGATTTATCGAGACATACTTAGGCGGACCTGTGCCTTAGTGACTTAAAACGAGACAAGAACTAGTTAATTTTTGTTATGTACTCTTTGTTCCTTGTTTAAAACGATGTAAACTCTCTTGTTTGATTAATAAAACGAAACTTTAATTGCCATGGATTTGAAACAATTAATTATGTTACAACACACCCCGACGTTTCCGCCACGTTTCGTTGTCTCACGTGGTTGGGGTGTGACAGTATAAGTCTTGAAGCCCTTATAAATCAATTTAGAGGGCTCAAAGTGCAAAACAAGAAGTCAAAACAACTTTTAGGAGGACCGGGGGCCAAAATTGCAATTAAATGAAACTTGTTTACCTGAGCCCGAGCCTCAAGCGGGCCGCGTAAGCCTAGGCATAGCCTTACGCGGGCCGCTTGGCACGCCCAGATGCAGAAAACGCTGACAGGTGTCTGTTCAGCCCTCTAACCGACTTGGATTGCTTGTTTTGCATACCATGGGCGACCCCAACTGGTTTTTAGGCACTAGGGACACATGTTTAACATCAGGGAACATGTATAGCATTGCTTGGCATGATCTAGTGAGATTAAACTCACTATATAAAGTCCCACATTGATGCAATTTTGATCATTCACTCATAACTCAACTTCTGGAGCTTTTGGGAGTTCAATATCAGTTCCTAAGCATCTCTAGTCGTAATTAGGACCTTGGTAAGTATCCTTAACCTTCCTTAATCGTGTTTTACTTAGTTTATAGCTTAAGAGTCAAACCGTCGTAATTAAGGTTTGACTTAACGATTAATCACTAATGGTCCAGCGATTAGTCAAAGTAAAGGTAGTTATAAGTTGGTAATTATGAGGGCATTAAACCCTTAAAAGGGCACCCTCTGATTCCCGCTCTAACTAGGTCAAATGTCAGGTCAAACTTAATCCGAAAAAGTCAACAGAATCTTAATTTTCAATTTAACGCATAATTAGCAATGTAGAAGACGTGTAACCTATTTTATCACTCATATAACTTGGTAATTGGAATAAGAACTGGTCTAAACTTGTTCGATCCGACAATTTTCTGTTTAGGCTCGGTTCGGAACCGAAAGTCGCAAAACTTTGACTTTTGCTTTGACTTCAGTTCTGACCCGAATTGGATGGGTTTAGAAATGCCTTAGAACTTCCTTAGGACCAGGTTACATGATGGTATAACCCTCTGTGATTGGCTCGTTGATTGTCCGATTCATTTGCACGTTTCCGTTAATTGCTTAATGTTGACCATAATGCCCATTTGACCTTAAAACGAGAATTTTGGAAATGTGAGAGGACAATAATCTTTGTTACTGATTTATAAACATGTCCCTAAAATTTCACATCAGTTGGAGGTCTAGATTAGGAGTTATGCTCAATAGCGTAATTAGAAAGCTTTTTATTAATTAAACGGCGTAATTAGCATAAAGCCTATCTAAACCCAATTTTTGACACCAAACCTTTTACCCACTGATGTAATATAATATTTTGGGATTTTTGAAGATTTTTAATTATTTTTAAACTGATCATAACATAAGGTTATTGCCTTGATTCTGTTATTACCGATTATACCCTTTTGCTTATAAAATGAGTTTTACATAGCCAATTGATACCAAATCTTTGGCCACTGATTTTATATGATAAATGAAGTATTTTGAACTTTATAACCTGATCAGAAAACTCAGATTTCCTGTTAAACCCGGAAATCGCTTAAAACGGCTTTTTACGCGTATTAAACACATAGTATAGGTTTAAAACCATTTTGTCATATAAGACTTATCACCAACTGATATAACCTATTAAATTAAGTTGTTTTACTGATTATCTCAGAACCGAATCTCAGAATTATAATTAATCTCTTTTATAATCTCTTAAATGACCAAAATACCCCTACGGGGCTTAAATTGAGATTAAACTCGTTTTGGGTATAATAGTGTCACACCCCTCATTTCCACGTGTCACCGGTGGGGAGTATAGTGACGTAGTTGGTATCATCATAGACAAACAACACAATATAATAATGCACAGCGGATGCAAAGACAGATTCATTTCAACTTTAAATAAAATGTAATAATAAATATCACAAGTAGTTGAAACGGATCCACAGGCGGATCAAAAACAAAATAAGATATTGTTCAACAGTTTATTGTCGTCCAAGCTTGCGAGACTTATTGTGGACGCTCTAGAAGACAGCCAGCCTATTTCGTGTAGTACCTGCACTTAATCTTTTGGGAAAAATACGTCAGTTTACACTGTTAAATACAATTTAACTGACTCATTTTGAAAATGATTAAAAATTGATTTGAATGCACGTGGCACAAAATATTTTTATAACTTGGGATAATTATGTTATATAATCTTGTAAAGGATTTACATGTTACTTTTGCGTTCAGTAGCCCGGTTCGTGCCGGGTTAAAGATCAATAGACACACCACAATATTGAGTTATACACTTGACAGGTGTACGCCTACACCCCGTGCTCAGGTCGTGGCCATCTCGTAAGATAATGCCAAGGATATCCGGGACATGGTCATTAACCCCCCAAAGGCTTTAAGCAATAAAACACACATTCAAAACAGGCATCTCAATAAATTTAACCTCTATTCGATTAAAGAATTCAATGCCGGACCAAGCGGTATTTTATATACCGTACCCCAAGCCCGTATAGGGAAAATAAGTTAAAAGTATTTACCTTGGTAAGTATTTATCTCAACAAGCAAAAAGGCAGGTAGCTTTTACCGGTGCTCCTAATCTGGAACGAAGGTTTATAAATAACCTATTAGATTACTAACGGCCTTTATTTAAGCTTAAGCTTAGACCGGTTAGCTTTAAGGACGAAACGGTTCAAACGCACGATTAAGCGAAGACCGGATAGAATGTGATTTAGACCCGACAAGTTTGAATACTTCTATAATATGGGTATACTAAATACATTCTGGATTTTGAGACAAAAATGATAATGTTTGACCCGTCTCGGTCAATTTATGCAAACTAGTTACATAAACCGAACCGAACGCTAAAAGAGCGTTACGGGTAACAGTAAGAGTCATATGCAAGTTCCCTGATATAATATGCTATAAATATGATATAATATCAGCAAAGTGTCTTCTATTATGCCCGGAACGGATTTAAACTCAACTTATGCCTTATAGGGGCAATTTGGTCATTTAAAAGATTATAAAAGAGTTTATTCGTAAATCTGAGTTACGGGTCTGATTCATACAGTAAAAATACTTAATTTAACATATTGTAACAGTAGGGTATGACCCATATATGAAACTTATCATTTAAAATCAAACTATGCACCTTAGGGGTATTTCGGTAATTTCACAAGGGCTTAAAATGTCAAAATTTGGAATCTGAGTTTATAAACTTATACTTACTGTTATTTTATAAAAATATACTAAAAACATCAGTAGGTATCAACCTTATAGGTTTAATATGATTATAGTACATACTATGCGATTAAAATGCTTAAAAAGGCGATTTGGAGCCATTTCCGGGTTTGTACAAGAAAGCTGATATTTTTATATTTCCAGAATGCTCAAAATATTGTATTTAACAAATAAAATTAGTAGAAAAAGGTTTGGGGTCAAAAGGATTTATAAAACTCATTTTATAGCCCAAAAGGGCAAAACTGACAATAATCGATTTAAGGCTAAAACTCTATGATTAAATCAGTTTAAAAATTATTAAAAATCCTTATAATTCCCAAAATATTATATAACAACAGTAGGTATATATTTTGATGTCAAAAATTAGGTTTTGAAAGGTGTTATGCTCATAACGCCGTTTAATTAATAAAAACCGTTCTATTTGCGATATTGAGCATAACTCACAATCCAGACCTCGGATTGATGTCAAATTTTTGGTGCAAGTTTATAAATCAGCAACAAAGGTTTCTACTCTTTCACTTTTTCAAAAATCGCGTTTTATAGTAAAAAGGGCAAAATAGTCATATTTAAACATAACCCGGTAACATGCATATGAATCGGTTAAACATGGAACCAAGATGTAAAATTCCAGAGGGTTAAACATATATGAAAGTTGGTCCAAAAATATGCTCTAGTGCAGATCTTAACATGCATGTACGGATCAGAACCGATAGTCAAAGAAAAAGTCCATTTATGAGACTTTCGGTTCTGATTCGGGTGTAATACAGAAAATTGTTGAGTTGATCATGAAGAAACATGTTCTTACATTAATTACAAAAATTATTTTGATGATCAAACAGGTTGCATGTAACCTACATTGTTAATCAAGCTTATTTTTGCAAAAACACATTCTGTTGACTTTTTACGAAATGCTTTGACTCGACAATTAGCATATTTAGAGTGTGAATCTGATAATACCCTTTTAGGGGTTTGTTACACACATAAATACCAACATGTAGGTACTTTCAATTTGAGATTTGACAGAGCCAATCTCGTTTAATCATAAAGTCAAGTTTAAATTACGATACTTTGACTTTTGGTGAAAATACTAAGCTAGAACGAATTAGAGGAAGAGGTAAACACTTACAATGGTCCTAGACAAGCTTATGGATCACTATGAGGTAGCCTTGGCGTCCAGAAAGCTCCAGGAGAAGTCTTGTGAATTTTTTTGAAGTTGCAAGTGCTTGAATGTTTACAACAATGGTGAGCTTTAAAGCAAGTTTCGATCAGATTAAAGGCTGTTGCAGGGGTTTTCTGATGTTGTTAGATGAGGACAAGGGTCTTAGATTGCATGAAAGTTCATTGGTGAACTCTTTATAATCGACAACAGCTGGTACCCACTCAGAACAGACCTGAAACTGGCACCTGTACACTGGCCGTCGCTGGCAGGCGCTCGCGTAGCGCGAGGCACCCGTCGCGCGGCGCGAGGGTGGGGGGCGACCAGCTTTATAAGTTTTCAAGTATTTGCAATTTAGTCCCTGATTTTGTGATACGTGTTTAAGCTACTTATTTGCACTCTAAACCCTTAAAATATGATTTTTATAAACCTTGGGACTTTTATAAATTTGGGTATGTCCTCGGTTAACTTTGCGCTTACCCGAAAAGTCACGAAATTCACGATAGCGTATTTAACCTTTCGTGTACGTTTTAATCATAACTTTCTCATACGTTCACGAAACTTCATGAAATTTTTATCACATATTCTTATGAGTATATTTTATCATTACAAAGCTTCGGGTTTGCCAAAGGATCACTCAGAGGTATACTTTCAACATGTTGACACATTTAGCCCCTGTAGTTTGTAATTCCTCACTTTCTTCCACTTTTCGCTTCGTATGATCCATGATCTATCCATTTAAAGTTATAAACACCATGTAGGGTTATTGTAGGGCTTATTTATCAATCGTTGACACTTTGAACCCTTGAATTCACATATTTTCATCGTTTGTCAACTTTAGTCCCTCTAAAATGTGTTTTCACATATTCAAAGCTTATGACACGTGTCAGTACATTATTGGACGTGAATTTTCGAGGTGTTACAAATAGAAGGTATCCTACTGATATCACAACATATTTAAAGCATATTAAATTAGGAAACCTGTTCGTGAATCATTCGGTTACCCGTTATGCGTTATTCGCGTTCGGTTAGGTTTATGTAACTAGTTTGCATAAATTAGCCGAAACGGGTCGAACCTTATCATTTTTATCTCAAAATCCAGAATGTGTTTAGTTTACCCATATTATAGAAGTCTTCAAACTTGTCGGGACTAAATCACATTCTATTCCGGTCTTCGCTTAATCATGCGTTCGAACCGTATCTTCCTTTAAAACTAACCGGTCTAAGTTTAGGCTTAATTAAAGACCCGTTAGGATTGTAATAGGTTATTATAAACCTTCGTTCCAGAATAGGAGACCCGGTAAAAGCTAAGTGCACTTGCTTGTTGTGATTATTACTTGCAAAGGTAAATACTTTTAACTTATTTTCCCTTATACGGGCTTGGGGTACGGTATCTAAAATACCGCTTGGTCGGGCATTCGACCTTAATCGATTGGTGGTTAAGTATTATCGAGATGACGGACCCGTTTAAAAATATGTTTTGTTTGCTTAAACGCCTTTGGGGGGTTAATGACCATGTCCCGGATATCCTTGGCATCATTTTACGAAATGGCCACGACCTAAGCACGGGGTGTAGGCGTACACCCGTCAGTGCCTAAACAAATAATGTGGTGTGTCTATTGATCTTTAACCCGGCACGAACCGGGCTACTGAACGCATAAGAAACATGTAATTCGTTTACGAGTATTATATTCAAATAATTATCCCAAGTATTTAAATCAACTTTCTAAACCTTTTCAAAATGAGTCAGTTGATTGTATTTACCAGTGTAAACTGACGTATTTTCCCAAAAAGATTAAGTGCAGGTACTACTCGGAATAGGCTGGCTTTCTCCTTAGCATCAATAAGAGTCTCGCAAGCTTGGATGCATTTCAGCCTGTTGAACAATGTTTCATTTTATTTGATCCACCTGTGGATTAGTTTCAACTATTTTGTGATACTTAATGTTACAATTTTATTTGGTTGAAATGAATCTATCTTTTGCTTCCGTTGTGCATTTAAATATTGTGTTGTTTGACCATAATGATATCAACTACGTCACGATACTCCCCCACCGGGCCCACCGGTAATACGCGGAAATATCGGGGTGTGACACTCTATGACATTCTCATAAACTTTCTTCCATGTTGAAAACCAATACACATCCGAAACCCACTCTTCTGGTATACCAGCATCAATGCTATTCCTTGACATATCCCATATGGTTGCAACAACATGTTTGCAAGGCATCCCTGTCAAGTCCCGCTTCCTGCATGTACAAGTTTTTTTTAACATTCACAACACACTGTGATCTCGGACCTGATACTTGATACTTGTATGTATCAACCATTAAAACAGACATTTTAGAGGCTTGTTTCTTGATCCCATCGAAGACCTCAGTGGCATGAGGTGTCAGTGGCCCCATACACTTTGCTTGCAATTTCTTTACATTCACTATCCTCTTGGTCATGTACTCCCTAATGAATTCTAAGCATGTGATAATCGGCTTGTCCCTTGCACCTATGATTTGTCTGTTAAAAACTTCACATATGTTGTTTAGCAACATATCACATTTACTCTTCCAGAAAAATATGCTCTTGACCAAGCTGTGTATGGGATCTCATTCAGCCAGTCATACATAGCCCGTTCTGTTGTCTTAATTTCTTCCATAACCTTGTTAAAATATGGAATGGTCTTCCTACCGGCTGACCAAAGCAAATTCTTGTAAACATCTCCTCACCACTTGGATTTCATGTTCTCATGAATGTGCCTCAAACAAAACCTGTGCTCAGCATTAGGAAAAAATGCTAGCATAGCTGGAATCAGACCCTGTCATACAAATTGGAAATATTCCTCTTATTTTTCAAGCAAATTTAAAGGAAAGTCTGGAATTAACATGTAATAATGGATTACCTTCTGCCTGCCGCTGATGAAAGTGAAACATGAATCAACTGTGCACCTTAGGTCATCTCTCAAAAGTTGCAAAAACCATTTCCAACTTTGTGTTGTTTCTGCCTCAACAAGAGCATAACAAACTGGATATATGCTATTGTTCCCATCTATACCAACAACACTCAAGATCTGTCCAGGAAAAAGACCTTTCATAAAACACCCATCGACACCCAGCAGTGGTCTTCCAATCATCATAAATCCTCTCATCATAGATGCAAAACAAACATATATCCTACGAAACTGCCTTGTAGGACTACCCGGGTTCCCACATGGCTCCACATCTATCTTAATTGTACTACCCGGGTTGGCTTTGAGAAGTTCATCACAGTACGACCTTAGAAGACCATACTGTTCTTGGTAATCACCATAAATCCTGGTAGTTGTTATCCTCTTGGCTCTGAACACCTTATGTAGTGATATTTCTAGCTGATGCTTCTTAAGAAGTTGACTTTGAATTGCTTGAATTGGCATCTCTAGATTGCTTTCAATCATAGGTTGGATCTCCCTGGCAATCGAACTCATTGTGTACAATGATACGTCCCTTGTTGTCAAACAATTATGATGATTATGAACTGTCTTCACACACCACTTCTCCTTAGCCGTCTTCCTTGAGATGTGAACTGCCCAAGGGCAGGTGGGCTTTGTATGCCTTTTAATGTGCCTGTATTTTTGCCCTACCTTGTTGATTTTACTATTTTGCCCCTTATCTCCTTTTTTTGTAACACCAAGTAGTGGTGGATTACTACCGAAACACACTACTCTATACCTTAACAACTCGTTTTTTAGGATAAAAACATCCCTCCTAGCCTTAAGATCATAGTTTTTGACCATCTTGTTCATCTTACTCTTGTCATCGATAAGCTGACCAACAAAGAAGGGCACATCATCTGCACCCCTCTCTTTGATAGCAGCCTTCCTTTTCCTCCTTATCTTCCTGGCAACCCTATCTCTAAGTGTTGTATTGTCATCAGACCCCCTTTCAAAGTCCTCCAGATCTACAGGAAGATAACCTTCTACATTTCTCTCATCATCATGATCCCCATCACTTGAACCATCCAGTTCTTCCCTAGTAAATTATACATTAGCCCTGAACCTCTACATTCAACTTCTATTTCATAAACCATATTATCTTCCTCAACATACTCATAATCAGGATCACTTTCTTCATCCTCTTCATTCTGATCTTCACTTTCTTCCTCCTCTTCATTCAGACTTTCATTTTCATTTTGTATTAAAAATGATGTTGGAACAATTTCTTTACATGGCCCTGCTTGAACTTCATAGGACTCCATCAAGATTGTTGACCTCCGGTGTTCAACATACATGTCTATCAGGTTGACTCCTTGACGCACATGATCAAACATAGCTTCTAAATCAACATCGCATTTTAATGTCCTAAGACCAAAATCCAAAGACATGTAAGGTTCCTTGTAATGAATGCAGAAAAAGAGACCATCATCGTAGCCTATTTTCTTAATCATCCCCTCTAAAACATCCGTAGTCAACACACGAAAATCTACATGATCAATGTAGTTCATCTTTCCATCTAAGTATTCCCTATTTGGGTTTTCTACAAAATTATCTCCATGGTGTAATTTAATTGTAAATTGTCTCTAAGTGTCACCTGTAAACAAACGTCAACAACATATTAACACAGCAAAGGTTCAAATTTTACCTCAATCAAATCCTATGAGCTTGCATGTCACTTATGGTACATCTCGTCTGGTTCGAAATACTGATCTTCAGCTCTAATCTTCCATAATCGAAGATCTATACTCGTAACAACTTGGATTTCGCTTGTAATTATTCAAATGTGCAGGATCGCCATGTACAAAGTGATGATTTTAGAACTAGGTTAACTTGAGGGTTTCATACTGATGAAATGTGAAAGATAAAGGGATGTAAGTAAGGATTAGAGTGAAATTACTAGTTTGCCCTTTGACCGTTTAAAGAAAACATTGCAATCTAACGGAAACAAAGGCCAGGGGTAATCTTGCGACAGGTCGACTAGGGGTGTGCAAAATTCGTTTCGAATTCGAAAAATTCAAAATTCGTTTAAATTCGATTATCAAGAATTCATTTCGATTATAAGAATTCGAATTCGATTCAAAGAATTCGAATTCGATTCAATTCGAATCAAGTAAATCGAATACGAATTTATAATTTCAAATTCGATTCAAAATTCGAATAAAAATTATACTTTTTTATTTATTATTTTTATATATAATACATATATAACTTTTATTATGCTATACTATAAATTATTTTCAATTTTTTTTCCAAGTATTAAAATTAGCCATTACCAAACCCACTACATGACTCATAACTAAAACCTAAGTTACAAATCTATCAATAGATTTCTAAGCATAAAAATATTAACTTATAATGTGGAGTGGTTATTCCCGACTTCTCGTTTTGAATTTTAGACTTGTAGTACTGTATTTGGAACTTTTTAATATGATATCGTGCTTTATAGCTGCTTTAAAATTTATGTTTCACTTTGAAAGTTTTTTTTACATGTTTTTAAAGAATTTGAATTAAATCGAATTTATTCGAATTCGATTCGAATTCAAAATTTTAATCGAATACGAATTGGGTTTTTTATTCGAATACGAATTCAAATCAAATTCGGTAGGTTTTAATCGAATTCGAATCGAATACGAATTGAAGGAAAAATAAAAACTATTCAAACAATTCGATTCGAATAATTCGAAAATTCGATATTCGATTCGATGAACACCTCTAAGGTCGACACTGTTGGGGGTCAGACAACAATATTTTCCAGGTAAGGGATCAGAGTGCCAATCTGCTAAAACCCCGGGGGGTAAAATTGCAGATTACTCTATTTTATATGTTATTTTATACATAAATTATAAAACCACGTATCTAGGATTTTTTCCAGGGAAAGTTAGCAAAACAATCAAGGTTTACCATAAGTTTTCAAAAAATAGAGATGTAAATTTAGCTTTTACCAAAGTTTGTCACCTCTAATTTCCTCTAATTAGATACCGCCACATCAGCTCTGCCGGCTAAGAAAGGTAGGAAAGCGCCAACTGAGCTCCCAGCCTCTCTTTTGGTGAAAAGTGTCGGCTGAGCCTGCGCTTATCTTGCGCTTTTGGAGACGACTAAAATTCAATGTTTGTTTTTTTGAGTATTTTGGTGATTTTTCCTTTTTGTTTGTATTTTTGTTACTATTATAATATTTAATTAAGTTACATACATAGTCCCTGAAATTTGTACTTATTTACTTTTATAGTTTGACCGTTTTACCCTTTTATTTAAATGCGCGCACCGGGCACAGAATAAACTACATGTAGGCCGGGGCGGACCTCCCTCTTTGGTAGAGGTAATCCCCGCTACCCCTTAACTTTTCGACCGAAGTGCAAAAATTATATGTTTTTTTACATTTTTTTGTATTCCGCTATCCCTAAAATAATATTATGCTACCCCTTCACAATTTTTTTGTTGGTGTTGAACTCTTACCTAGTGTTTTTGTGAAGAGATGAATACCTGCAACTTTTGTTTTGAAGTTTAGTGTTGTATGAAGGAGAAGAAGATATATTAATAATCATATATCTATTCCCAATGAATATTGAAAGAGGAAAAGTAAAATACATGAAAAAGGGTAATAAAGTATCTATATATAATCTAAAATTTAGTTACATGTTCTGTTTTAAAATCAACATTTATGATGTTTTAAATGCAGTACTTAAAATAATATTGATTAAAATAATATATTACAAAATCATAAGTCCGCCTCCATCCACCTTATTCGTTTTAATTAGGGTTTTGAACATGGAAATTAGGGAAGCTGTGGAGAAAGCCATCGACTCTCAACCTCTAAAGCTGTGGAAGAAGCCATCGACTCTCAACCTCTAAACAAGATCCAATCTCAGGTACGATTGACAAACGTATGCATCCAAATTTGTGTGAAACGAATGAAAAAGATTGGTTCTTTGTGTGAAACGATCCTGTTATACATTGAAGGGGAAGAAAACATGGAGATCCAATATTAGCTCCGAAGATATGCTCACCGAAGTTCCGAGCGATTCTATGTTCTTCGTCGATAAATCCAAAGGTTAGATTAATAGCTTAATTACTTGGCTTAATTACAGCTTAATTACTTGGATATTAACAGTTTAATTACTTGGACATTATTGTAAATTGAACGACGCACGCCAGGTGTTTGTTAAAATGCTCGACTGAAAATTAAGTTGGATTTCGATGACATAATTAACATAAAAAATAAAGTATAGGAATTACAATTACAAAGTATATCATCTTTAACTTTTTAACTACCGATTAATCATAGTTTGTGTTACAATAAACTTAGTATGTATGACTTGATCAAAAATTGTTAATTATAGATATGTTTTAATCTGTTTTAATCAAATCAGTGTTTGTTATATTGAAAGCTTAGTTTCAAAGGATTGGTTTTAGAGCAGGTAGTAATCGTTGATGATGGAAGTAAGGATGGAACAAAATCAGGGGCAGTTGACTTTGTGAGGAAGTATTTGTGCTCCTACGCATGAATCATGGCAAATGAGAAGGTATAAGAAAAGTGACTTTAGTTTATATGATATGGTTAAATCATGCTTCGTCTTCTATATTTTTTTTATTTTGTTCAAGAAAAGTGATTAACACTCATAGTTTTTAAGTTAGTAAGTTAATGGTGTTCAAAGAGTGAAGTTAGATAAAAAAAAGGGAAATGTATAAGTTTTATTTTTAACAGTCATACTTTTTAAGTTAGTAAGTTAATGGTGTTTTATGTTTTATTAGGGAGTTTTTTTAGTTAGTAAGTTAATGGTGTTTTATGTTTTATTATTTTATTAATTATGGAAGTACTGAATTTATTTTGGGATTTAGAAATGTGTTAGGTGTTGGTTCAATATCTTTCTTTTTTTCCAATATTGAAATTGTGTCATTATATCATATTATTTCATAAGTAAGATTTTAGGGTTTTAATTATGGATATTGATTAATGAGGCTATTTACATACCACAATTGCATGATCATTTAATGGGGCTGTTTACATACCACCACAATTTACGGTCGGATTTAATTGCATTGATTATTCACCGGTTTCTTTCTGGGAAGGTGAATGGTCTGAATTTCTATTATATGAGCTCCACCTTCCCTGTTGTTATAGGCCCATATTCAGACTGGCTACTCTACTATCATGGCTAGCTCTCTTAGTGTGAATACATCGGGAATTGGTGTTGGCAACCAAATGGTCCTTGCTGACCTCCGTGAAGGGAGTACCGGCCCCATCACGGTTATGGTTTGCAGAAAGTGGGACGTCACAAGTGTCAATGGACGCTACATGAGCACCGACTATGTCGTCAGTGATATAAAGGTAACTCTCACCCTTTTAACCCCCGTACCCTTTCCCTTTTACGAGTTTCATCGTTATTGAAAGTCTGTTGTTTGGTTTGCACAGGGAGGTGTGACGCATTGTACCGCCCGGAATAACATTGCACACTACTTCTTTGACAAGCTCAAAGAGGGCGGGATATATTTACTCAAGGGTTTTATAGTCCAGAGCACCGATCAATACCGGGTTCTAAATACACACCCCCTTTGTTATCGGGTTAAATGGCTCCACGACTGTTAAGAGGGTTGACGATGCCAGTGGTTCATTTACGCGCTACCCGTTCTTACTTACGGTGTTTGAGGACCTCGAACCAACAGAGAGCAAGTATTTTGTAGGTATGTTTACTCTCCTCATGCCGGTGTAACGGTTGTTTGCTTTTCTTATATAAAAACAATGGTCCAATAAAGGTTAGAGTAGTTATTGGTTACTAACTAAACAGTCATGTTTGTAAATTGCATATTCCATTAGTCCCTGCACATTTATATTTGAATTTTGAATAGTAGCATTTACAAAAATGAGTGTTAAATAAGCAGAAATGAATCTCTCACAACAGAATAATGAATGGATATTAAATAATAATGACAAAAATACAATAATTTTAGGATCAAAATGGAGATCATCATCATCGTACGTAGTAAATCTACCCCGGTAGAATCAAAATGGAGATAAAACTTATAATATTGTAACTAAATTTTAAGTTAATTTTGTCAATAATAGGATTAAACTTGTAATTAATTGTGTGTTTTAACTAGCTACTGATAAAAATATGTGGTCAAACGTACAAGTGTTGGGATTGAACCCTACCAGAGGAACAGATAATGAAAGCCAAAACCGGATCATGACAGTGGATTCACAATAAGCAGCTGTTTACACTAGAACTTTCCCCTTGAAAGTGATTTGAAATATCAAATGTCCTCTATCCACTGATCGTATACAACAGCCACTGATCTTAACAACTGATGAAGAACTTAAAGACTGTTGAAGTTTAAACACTGTTGTCCTATCAACTGTTGTTCTCTAAGCGCTGTTGAAGACTCAAGCACTGCCCACCCAATGACTGATCAACCTTGAGGAAAGCACTGATGAAAAGAGAAAGCAGTAGTTTAGTGTGTCATCTGTTTTATATATATAGTCAGTGGTTAAGATTAGCAGTGTCTGTATAGGAACAGTGGTTATAGGTTGTTAGTTTGTTAGACGTCACTTTCATGGTGACGTCAGCTGAGATGCCTCAGCGGTTTGGTTTGTCTATAAATGGAACAGTACCCTGTACTGTTACATTTGATCGTTTTGAGTGAGTTCTTCTCCTCAATTCAATCCTTTCATCTTGTGCAACCAACCGCTGGAGTATTAGGCTGAGGGGGAGTTGATATGTAAGCTTGCATTGTAATCATTTGATTTACTTGGTAATCTTTCGACTGATGCAATTCAAGTGTTTATCAAATCCATCTCTCTTTATGATTGTGTTAACAAAGTTTGTTGTTCATTTCCGCTGCACCTTACATGTTTTTTCATATTCTTTGATTGATTCAATTTACACAAACAAACACTCTCATAAGAGCCTTCGATCCTAACAATTGGTATCAGAGCTCGGACAGTCAAATTCGATCTAACAATCAATTTGACATAACAGTTCAGCTCAAAGATTCATTGATACTAAGGTTGGTTGTATTCAGTTGAAAAACAGAGTAACGAGTAATTAGTTCAAAAATACTTTTCAAAAACTCTATAAAACAACTAAGATGTCATAAGACACACAAATTTCACACAACAAGTGATGTCATACACAAGTCACTCATAGTTTTCAGATCTGAAAACATATCTGTTAAACTATGATATTATTTCTTCTTTTCAAAATTGATTTCAACTGTTGTTATGAAATTTGTGATGTTTTCATTATATCAGATGCTAAAGTATGAACCTCGGATTAACAAAAACCTATGTTCATAAAAACATTAGTGTTTTTGCTAACGAAAGAGAGGGAAATTAAAACTTTAGTCACTTGATCTTATGTGTTGAAAAACAGGTTGAGATCCTCAAAAGGAACAAACCAACCTAGTTAAAATTACATTAAGAAAATCAGGGGTCAAAAATGTCCAGATCATAGGTGATGTGAAATTTGGCATGAGCATGTGTATAAATGACCAAATTTCTCAAAACATTACTGCAAAATGATTTTGGAATAAGTATTCCTTCAATAAATGCCTCCCAGTGAGTATTTCAGTACTTATGAATGGGAAGGGTAAAAAGGGAAGAAAATAATCGTAAAAACTCAAAAAGTGTATTTATCTCAAAACTTTTGAAGTCAAAAGAAAAGAGTATAAATATAAAACGCTTAAGAGTCAAAAGTTGGGGTAATAATGGTCATTAAGCAACTGTGTGCATTCATTGGTTCAGGAAAAGGTTCAGGTAACAATAGTATTCGCAGAGAATAAACCTTCAAAAGGACAAGACAAATTTTCAGTATCATCACATGGTAACAAAATCTAGACCAGGGTTTTAGAAAACTCATGTGATCTTGTGTCCTCATTTTTCTGTTGTCAATCAATCAACTAGAGAATGGTACCAAACAGTGGTCAAAATGTATTTAAAATTTCATACCACTGTTGTCAAACCACTGACCATTTTCATAAGCTTGAGATTGATATGATTAGGAGTTTCAATGGAAAACTATACCAGATTCTTTTTGATGTTGTTTTCAGAAAATCCTTTATTTATTTTTCTGAAAAAGGATACTCTCGAATAAGGCAGGATATATCATTCTTCATTTTTTTAAGAATAATATATTTTGAATTTTTACTGGTTTTTGATAGTAAAAGTTTCAATCTCCTGTCAGGATGTATAACCTTTATTTTTGTTGGTTATATTATCCTCAAAACACATCAAAAGGAAATTGGTACAAGTGTCAAGGTCATATCTAACTCAAGTTTGTCTTAAAACTGTTCAAAGATTGATTGCCAAAAGACCTTGAAATACTGGGGTACTCTTGCTTTAATTTAAATATTATAGCAAGAATGAGTAGCCTTAGTAAAAAGTTTACATCATCTAGGGTACTAAACCACTGTCAGGGAGTTGTAAAAGCTTCAAAATATGTAAATGACATGCGGCAAAACCTTGAATGAAAATTCTCAAAACAGTTGCTGACATACTTGTCTTTCAAATAATTACCATTACCTTATCCCTAACCACTGTTTTGCTCAAACATCTGTTTCCTAAAAACTGTCCACTGCTGAAAGTCAGCCACTGATCCTTCAGTTTCTTGGCAAGCACTGATGTTCAAAATCAGTGTCTTATCCACTGATATGCTATCTACTGATAGTAAAAATCATCCACTGTTATCACATTATTACCGTTGTAACTACTGAGGCTTGGTACATCAATGGTTCTCAAAACAACTGTCCACCACTCTTCATCCACTTCATCAGAGGTTGGCACGTGGTCAGTTTTTAGCCCTCAGATCTTTGTAACCGCTGCCACATCAGCACTTATTTTTCCTAAATAAAACCCTCATCAAAACCCCAAACAGGGTTTTACACTGTCGAATTGAATTCCAAAAATTCTTTTCTCAAAGCAGTTTCCAACTTTCCTTCTCAAAGCATTCTTCATCTTTCTTCATCAAAATGACGAAATCAAAATCAAAATCTAAGTCAAAATCATCATCATCCTCCAAAGAGGCCGCTCAAACGGCCGAAGAACCCATTGAAATCCCGTACAATTCTCCTCACAACTATTTGGGTCTACTCACTAAACCCACAAACAACCAAACCGTCGATTCCATCATCGACATCTTATCTGCATCAAAGTACAAAACTTTGCTAACAGCAGATGGTCCAATTTACCAACAAACCCAGAGAGAGTTCTGGAAAAATGCTACCCTTGAAAAACAAGGAGACATTGTCACAGCCATCAACTCCTCGATACAGGGTAAAGCAGTTCAAATTTCTCCACAATCCATTTCAGAAGTCTTCAAACTCGATGATCAGAAAGGTAAAACTTCTTTCTCTAAAACCGAGTTGAAAATTGATTTCTTGAATAGGGGGTATGCAGAACAACCAAAAACAGATACCTTACAAAAAGGTTATTTTCCTTCTGCACCAAGGTTTTTATTTCACACTCTTTTGATGTGTGTTTCTAATAAAACAACTACTTTTAACGAAATACCATTAAAAATCCAATGTCTGGGTTATGCTATTTTGAAAAATGAAAATTATAACTATTCCCAGGAGATTTTTAATGACTTGGTAAAAAATGTTGAAAGCAAATCATTTTTGCTATTTCCAAGGTTTCTAAGCTACTATTTTATACAAAAATTTGGAAAGGAAAATGAAAATTTGCTCAAACAAGGTACTTATTTTCAAATAAATGGTTTAACAACTGAAACATTTTCTAGAATGATGGCACCTATAAAAACAAAAGCAGAGGTGCCTGAGCAGAATTTAGCAGCTACCACTGCTCCTCAGACATCTGCTGCTGAGCCCACTGCTCCTGGTGATCATAGCAGCACTACCACTGCTTTGAAACCCACACCTGCCACTACCAAAAAGACCAAAAAGAAAACATCCAGAAAACCCACCAAACCCAAAACAAAGGCAACTCTGGAAGATGAGATCCCAGAGCAACTGCCAGTGACAAAACAAATGTCACCACAAACCACTGCTGCTACTTCCTCACAGCAGTTGGTAGAAAGATCTCCACCATTGCCTCAAACTCCTCCTGCATCCTCACAAAAGGATCAGGTTGTAAGCACAGGGACCCCACAATATGAAGCTCTGGACCCAATCGGATCCATCTTCCTCAGTCCTGATCCCAAGGACATGTCTCTTTCAACACCCATACCCTCACCAATCATATTACCACAATCCATAATACCCTTGTTGCATGCAGTTGCTATAGCTCAGACACAAACCAGTTCCTCTCTATCACCTATCACTGAGAGTATACTCCCACAAGTGACTGGGTCTGATGCTACTACCCATGCTATCCCAGCAACAACTGAGGATGTTACACCCCTTGAGTTACAAGTAACTCTTGGTGGTAGTTCAAGTGGAGCAGCAACTACACGTGATGGATCAACAGATCTTCAGTTGGACAGTTGTTTCATTAGTAAGACTCCCTTGAAGGCAATTTCTTCCATAGCACCTCTGGTAACCACTAGTGAGTTTGTTTTGACCACTGGTAAAATAACAAGGTTATCAAGTGCTGAAGAAAGAAGTCCCCAGTACCAAGAACAAGGGGCATCAATGGATGATTTCTGGGTTTCATGTCCTAAGTCACACATTGATACAACCACTGCTGGTGGGGAAACAGATGATTCCATTAAATTGGATGATGATTTAAAATATCAGGAATTGACGGGCAGAGTTGAGAAACTTGAAACATCAGTTGCTGAAATAAAGGATAAGGTGCAACAGCTGCTAAAAGCTCAAAAAGCACAATCCACTGCTGCTCCAGCTCAAGCATCTGCACAACCTGTACCTGCTGCAAATGAGTTGTGGAACTTATTCCAACCCCTGCTTGAAAAGCAAAAACAAATGGCTGACCAGCAACATGAAATACATGTAAAAATGCTGACAAACATGGTGGAGTCAAGATTTAAAGATACTCAAGCAGACATCAAAGCTATCAAGGCTCATATCCAAAGCAACACTGGAAAAGTTCCTTCCACTATACTCTTCATGGATAACCCCTTCCAGATAATGCCAAAAAGGGGGAGAAAATCAAGTTGAAAAAGAAGGGAATAGAAGATGGCCTGTATATTGAACCAGAACAAGAAAAACAGACATCTAAACCACTTCCAAAAGGTTCCAAATCTCAAACCACAAAATCTCATACTTCCATCCAAACAGCTGATACAACAGTGGTTTCAAAAACTGCTAGCCAAACAGCTGCCATCTCATCAACACACACCAAAACCACTGCCTTACCACCACCAACATCACCAACATCGCCTCCTGCTAAAAAGGAGAAGACATCAGATGTTACAACATCTGTTGTAATGACAACAGTGGTTGAAACACCAGTTGTTTCAACAGCTGTTAGTCAATCACAAATCACTGCCACTCAAACCACTGATCCACCCAAGACATCATCAGCCTCTCCTACAATAAAAAGGAGAAGGGTTTTCATTCCTGATGATGATTCTCCATCACCACCACCAAAAAAATTTCACCACTTTCAACCCCTGCTCAAAAGCAGAAGACATCTACTGACAAATCAGTAGTTGTAATGACAACAGAGGTTGAAACACCAGTTGTTTCAACAACTGTTTGTCAACCATCCACCACTGCTCTCGTTATTCCTACATCACAACCAAAAGTACATCCACACATAAAGCTTCACAAAAGAAAAAGAGAAACAACTCAGGCAACTGATGAAAAATAAGATCCTGTTGCTGCTAAATATCCACTGGAACTAGAAGCTGTGAAAAATGAGATGAAACAATTTTACACCGAGGATGATCCTTCAAAAAGAAGATTTCCTTCTCTCATAGGTTTCATAGTCCCAGAAGACATGGATGAATATCTCGAGATGAAAGCAAGGCAAGCAAAGATTAGAGCTAAACTCAAATGCAAAGATCAAGGTGATGAAGCCATTTCTGAAAAATTGAAATTTTTGCTCACAAAAGTCAAGCTGATGGAAAACTATGCACAAGATCTGAGCAAAGAAAAAGCAGATCAACGAAACGAAATGAGAAAAAGTTATCATGCATACATCATGAAAGAAAAATTCTATCAAGCTGAAGAACACCAATTTGAAGAATGGCCAATGGTTGCCTTAAAGCATGAAGCAAACAGAATTGAAAGGATTAAAAGTGATCCAAGAAAGAAGAAGACAGCTCCAAATTGGAACAAATATAAAAAGCTCATTGCTGATCTTACATCCGAGTACAAAAAGAAAAAACAGGAGCTGATAGATGCTAGGGTGGATATTGCTGAAGCCATAGCAAAATGGACAAAGCAGTATACCGACGAAGCTTATGAAAGGCTGAAGAAAAGAAGGATAACAGTCCCAGACACTTCAAAAAGGCCTGACTACAAAAAGCTAGAACAACAACTTGACACTCTTAAAACACTGATCACATCAACAGTTAACCCGAGCCTTGTGGTAAACCAAGAGAAAGGAAAACTGTTGACCAGTGAAGAAGAAAAAGAAAAGGAAGCTGAGTACTTCACAGATGCCATCAAGAAAATGGATCTAAAAGAAGATAGCTCAGTGAAACTTCAAAACCTTTTTAAAAAGGTATTAACCAAACCTGCATCACCAAACACTTCAACAGACATGACAGACATTGAGAGGCAAGAGCTGATTGAAAGAGAAACTGCAGAAGATATAGCTGCAACAAATGATGTCATCGAAATGGCCTTCAAACAAATGTCTGAAAGTTTACAATTTTTCTCAAGACCAATTTCTCTAAACTCATCAGAAAATAAATCTCTCCCAAGAAACCCATTGGGTTTAAAAGTACTAAAGTGGATGTCTGATCAAAAGACTCACGTATTGACCTTGGTCAGATCCAATGGCGAAGTGAAGTATATATCAAGGAAAGAAGCACTAGGTCTTGGTGTTGAAGATTTGCAGGATCTCCTTGAACTTTCACTATGCAGGGATGAGGATGACCTAAGTTCCAGAGACTTTGAAGCAGAATTTAAAAGACAAGCTAAGGAACTTCTGATGAGGAATAAAGATCCAGAATAATGAAGGGTTTTGGCATTATCTGTTCCAGGGGGAGATTGTTGGGATTGAACCCTACCAGAGGAACAGATAATGAAAGCCAAAACCGGATCATGGCAGTGGATTCACAATAAGCAGCTTTTTACACTAGAACTTTCCCCTTGAAAGTGATTTGAAACATCAAATGTCCTCTATCCACTGATCGTATACAACAGCCACTGATCTTAACAACTGATGAAGACCTTAAAGTCTGTTGAAGTTTAAACATTGTTGTCCTATCAACTGTTGTTCTCTAAGCGCTGTTGAAGACTCAAGCACTGCCCACCCAAGGACTGATCAACCTTGAGGAAAGCACTGATGAAAGGAGAAAGCAGTAGTTTAGTGTGTCATCTGTTTTATATATATAGTCAGTGGTTAAGATTAGCAGTGTCTGTATAGGAACAGTGGTTATAGGTTGTTAGTTTGTTAGACGTCACTTTCATGGTGACGTCAGCTGAGATGCCTCAGCGGTTTGGTTTGTCTATTAATGGAACAGTACCCTGTATTGTTACATTTGATCGTTTTGAGTGAGTTCTTCTCCTCAATTCAATCCTTTCATCTTGTGCAACCAACCAACCGCTGGAGTATCAGGCTGAGGGGGAGTTGATTTGTAAGCTTGCATTGTAATCATTTGATTTACTTGGTAATCTTTCGACTGTTGCAATTCAAGTGTTTATCAAATCCATCTCTCTTTATGATTGTGTTAACAAAGTATGTTGTTCATTTCCGCTGCACCTTACATGTTTTTTCATATTCATTGATTGATTCAATTTACACAAACAAACACTCTCATAAGAGCCTCTGATCCTAACAACAAGCAAACAGAAAACCCAAAAACCAAACCATATCCGTACGAGAAATAACCGAATGAATGGTGAATTCGGTTTTTAGTTCGGTCCCTAACCGTATCCGAATATAAATTCAGATACCGGGTTCCACAAATCTTGCTTATTCGGATAACCAAACTGAATGAAATCGAATAAACCAGATATTAACTGGTTCGATCAGATAACTGAACCGAATAAATTAGTTTATTCAGTTGAATTTGGCTCGGTTAGACTATTAGACACATTTCTAATTCAGACTGGTTCAGTTTTCGGTCAGGGCCAAAAAATATGCAAATCCCAATAAACAGATCCGAACCAATAATCGACTAATCCGATAACTGAAGGACATACCTAGAGAAACAGTGGCTTCTGCACTTTTATTAATGGGATGATTAGTTGACTTTAATCCTGAAATAATTCTACTGTCACTCTTTACTGGTTTTACTTCAGCATTTAACTTTAGAACCACCTGGCCCCAAAGACCCCGAATTTGCAGATCTAAATGACAAAGGTTTTGAAGTTTCTTTCCCTACTGGTGTAATGGTTATTTGCTTCTCTTATATAAAAAAATGGTCCAATAAATGTTAGATATTATAATCTGTGTAGGGTGGGGTTCCTCTACAAAGTGTGTTTTTTCTACAAAGTGTAGGAAGCAATCTTAACCATAGGATGGGAGTGTTTAATGGTTGAGATTATCTTGGTGGCATTTTGGTAATATTTATGTGTTAAAAATAAATTGTTTTAATAGATTAGGGGTATTTCGGTCATTATGCGTGTTTTAAATCTGTCATACAACTGTCGACATAAACCCACCTCCCTACATTCATGCATTTTTTTCCTCTTTCCAAACACACACTTTTAGAAACCTCAATCATAGCAAAATTAGCTAGAAATGGATTTAGATAACAAATTCCCACTCAAATACAAGTGTGTTTTTTTTTTGTTCCTGGAAATTGAAAATCCATCATCGATGTGTTTTTTTTTTTTTGATTTTCTTGCAAGAAAAAGATTCAGGAATATTAAGACAATGCAAAAAATTGAAGCTCTGATCTATTCCAAAAAACATTTCAAGAAGGGATCATCGGGCAAAGGTGTGTTTTTTCTATATACTTCAAGCCTAGGGTTTGAAAGTTGTTTTGATTGTAAGCGATCAAAGTATATTTATACCAGTGTGTTATACGGGAAGATGATGTGTTGTAGCTTGCTTTTGGTTAGATCATGCGCTTGCAGTATCCAGTGGGTTGGGTTGAAGACGAAGGCAATGGGTTGTGTTGAAGACAAAGGCACTGATTGATGTGGTTGTTAAAAAAAAATTCTGGATGTTGTGTTCAAAGTAGTGTGTTTTATGCTATATTTGTTTGTTTGCATTCCTTTTTTTATTGGTTGTTGGGCAAACCGAGTATGTGTTTTAATATAATGGATCTAAATTGCTTATTTGATATGGATAAAAATATGTTTGATAGTAAATGTACCATTAGTGTGTTCAAAGATGACGAATTATGATCTTTTTACATCTGGTGTGTTATATAACTATAACACAACATGAAGAACTCAATATTATGTTTTATAGTAGATGTACCATTAGTGTGTTCAAAGGTGGCCAGTTATGATATTTTTACTCTAGTGTTACATATACACTATAAGACATCATGAAGAACCTAATATTTATAAACACAATCTCAAAAAAAAAAAACATGTCATTTGTGAATCATAAACTGGTATAACACATCCCGATGAAACCAATAATTAACAAAACACAAACATCATGATTACAAAGACGTGTCCTTCTTATAAGATAAACTGCTATGACA
The DNA here is from genome assembly GCA_030545235.1 of Helianthus tuberosus. Lineage (NCBI taxonomy): Eukaryota > Viridiplantae > Streptophyta > Magnoliopsida > Asterales > Asteraceae > Helianthus > Helianthus tuberosus. The sequence continues at coordinate 197,487,714 of CM060400.1, forward strand.
CATTGTGAAACTTGTAACTAATAAAACACAATGTGGAGAAATTATTCATGAATGATCATATGGCGTGTTGTGTGTGACTAATAAAACACAACGTGAAGAAATTCTTCATGAATCAATCTTTGCAATTTTAAGTAACTGTAGGTTTTGAATTAATAGAATATATCATGTTTCCTTAAAAATCTCCTTTTTTGTTTATGATATAATAATATTCCATAAATAAGATAATTATTTGATTACCTTTATGCCCTTTAGTAAAAAAACTCTATATGCCACATGTCACTGTGAGATCGCATCCTACACTTTGTAGGAAAAGTAGGCTTTGTAGCCAACTCCTACCCATCTGTGTAAATCTATATTTAAAAGTGGTGTTAAACAAAAGAATGCTTATGTCTTGGATAAATGATTACGTTATAATTATTATTAAAATACTTTAAAAGCCCTTGAAAACAATAATGTTAGAATATGATGATTATATATGGCAGTATATAACTTTTTATATGGTTTATTAAAAGGATTTTTTATTTTTTGCTGTCACCTACAAATAATAAGTTATATACCTGATCAAATCAGTTTTAGCTGTATTAATAATCTAATGGTTGATCAACTTAGTTTTGAAAGTATTGATAATCTAATAGTTTCAACAGTCTTTATTATTTAATTATTCACCTAACTTTTGAATATTGTAAAATAAATACTGTGACGGAAAATAAAGTTACTTTATACAAATTAAAAATATGTAAGAATTTCACCTTTTTATTCGTTTATCCAAGGTCTAATTTTAGATAGCTATAAATGTTTAGGGTTGGATGTGAATGTACACTGGACTTATTTTCGTTGCGCTGCAAATGTTATCGGATATGTTACTGAGGTGGGGCCGCAGTCTGTGAAAGCATCGGGTGCTCGCGCGGTTGAGTTCAACCTAACCAACGAACGGTAAGTGCCTCATCCTTATTGTCCGTTTGGTCTTTCTTTTTTTGCTAAGTTAAGTCTTTCAATTTTTAGCCTTTTTTTTATTCCCACAGCAATCGCCGAGTTAGAGTGGCGTTGTGGGGTCATCTGGGTGATGCTATGATTAAGAAGAAGGACGAAAACCCGGCTGTCTGTTCTCTAATCCTGACTTCCATGAGCGCAAAGTTTTACCTGGGTACGGTTGTTTTTCAACACGTGAATTATTATGTGTACTACTTCAAAACTCTTTACCTTACTTAACACAATGCAGGCGTCCTTGGTTTGTCCAGCTCATCGTCAACTATGCTCATTGATTCCTCGGAGGTACCCGCACTGCAAACTTTCAAGTCGTCTATTAGGTACTGGTACAGCCTTTGTTACACACACTTTAATTATCTCTTTTTATACGTTTATTGCTCTGGCTGAATATGAAACTATGCTTCCCAGTTGTGTTGCTATTGGAGATACTAGCGATCCAGTCACCGAGGATGTGGTCTGTGTTGGAACCCTACAAGAGCTTGTGGACAGACTACGTGCCGACAAATCCAAAAAGAAGGTATGTATCCCAACTGGCTGTTTGCATTCGTCTCCCCCCTTAGACCTACATACGAGAGTTTGAGCAAGGTTGGGTTTTGGGGAAAAAAATGTTGACCCTGATGTTACATTTGATCTGCATTTAAAAGACTCGCGCCACGTATGACCGGCTCATTTATCATGCTGGTGTACACAATAATATAAATTTGAAAGCAAACTGTATAGTATAGTCATGTTTACCGGAAAATGTTCCGCTATTTTCGCCCGCATCGTAGGATTAAAAGCGCTTTTAAGCATATATTTAAAGGCCTTGCATTTATGTACCTTTTATTTGCCCTTCACCCCTAAATGCATAGCCTTCCGTGCCTGCTTTTAGACGTAATTTACTTTTTGGCAACATTATACGCCATCTTTGCGAGATACTTCGTGGAAGTCTTTTAAACGTATTCATTTTAATTAAGCGATTAGTGATACAGTGTTATACAATTTTAGGTACACCTGAGATTGTATAATGTGAAAAAGCTTAGAAATTATATTATACACATACAAAAATATTATTCATACTGCTGTTAGTAGGGTTCTACGTGGCGAGTGATGGGGGAGGCTATATAACTGACCAATAAGTTTTTATAGACCTTTTATTGTATAAAATATATATCTATAGTTATATTTATACTTCAATATGAAACCTTAGTGATAAATGAATCATTGCTTTACAGCAAATTTTATAACCGATGTACTATCTTCAGCATTGTTAAGCACACAAGATGTTTGTTTGCCCTTCTTTAATCAGTTTGGGCCAACTGGGGTGTGTGTGTGGGCCTCCTGTACCTGGGCCAGCCCGTCTCATCCCATCATGTACACGTGTGGCCGCATAGAATACGTTATACCATCACGTGGTTGTTTGTTAACTGCTAAACAGAACTGTCTATCCTACCAAGTGTGCGAAAATAGGGATTACCCTCCCCGACATAACCTGCCTATGGGCCTACCATGTGTGAAAACACCGTCCATACACCCCCTCCCACACCCTGTTTGCCTCGCTGAACTAGCCCTTGTATTTTGTTCGTTGTAGGTCATCCTTTTCCGGAACGTTGTAGAGATTACGTCTATTAGAACCAAGAACAGCTGGTATCTTTTCGCGTGTTCCGGTAGCCAGTGTCGTAAGGGACTAACGAGAGAGGACGGTTACTTCATTTGCAAGGCGTGCAAATCCATGGTTGACTATCCAAGGACGAGGTATATACTTCAACATCTCATGCGCAAATTCATTACTTTGTTCCCCTTCCCATATGATGCCATTATTCTTTGTTGTCCGGGGTGATTTGGTGCCCTTCTACCTTCACCGCCAAAGAATTTTGTATGGGTTAGTCATGTATGGAGAGTCATGCATGCACATATGTTAAGATATTTGATTTGACTAACTCATAGCCGTTGCTTATGTTTACTTGCTTAAACCTGTTGTAGACAAGAAACTACTAAGGGGAAGGGCGACTACATGGACATGCATTAGCGGCAGAAGATTTCGTGAATTATTAAATAAAACCGGAAGCTTTATGAACTCCTTTAAGTTTTTTTCCTGTAATGTATGTTTTTAGACTTGGCATACATGTTTGTTCTTAAACACATTCCACAAACAAAGTTTCCTGTGCTATGCACGCCTTAAATTTTGTGTGGCCGGCTTATGGTACAAGCTCTTATGACGTTTTGTATGGCTTCTCTTACATTGTCTTTTGGCTAATTACCTTTTATCCATGCATAAACATTTTTCCCGAACGCACCACAAAATGAAGGACACTAACTGTTGGTCATGCCGTGCATCGCACGGGCCTACCCTCTAGTGTTAATAAAAATGAAGATATCGAGGCAGAGAGAGTTATTGTATCAACCTTAATCACTCAATTTAGTTTAAGGTTTTTTGTTTTATATTACTTTTATTTTTGGATTTGCGTGGTCTATTTATACTATTGTTTCTTTATTTATTTTTTTGAAAGGCTGATATTATTCATAACATATGTCAATATGGATGGCCAGTGAGTTAGTGGTGGAGTTTGAGAAAAAAAATTGGTGTTCCTTGTGACTCAGGTTCGATTTTCACTCTCCTCATTATTTTCTGCGGCATCCAGTGAAGAGCGAATACGGTTGGCCCCGGTTCGATTTGGATGGGATGCGATGTTTACCGATTATTCCACTGTCGTGCCTTCGGACGGGTGCGAAGTTTTACCTATCATCATCATCATCATCATCATCATCATCATCATCATAAATACTTTGAGTCGTTCAATGTCTATCTAATCAGCTTAGTGGTTTGATGTGATACACTTTATTTTTATCTACTTTATACCCTTTTACGTTTATCATGATATTACGATATTTTATGTTTCCTTTTTGGTTGCCACAACGAGTGCGCGTATCGTAACACACCTAACCGGATTGATATCAATTGAATTCCGTCGTGTAGCGCAGGATATCCCGCTAGTTATTATAAAACAACACTAGCGAGAAGTTAGACTATAGAGAAAAGATTACAAAACATTGTAAACAAGCTAACCCAACCAATCTAATGAATACATTTATACTATTGTTTATTTGATAAGGATGTTTGTTTGCTTTCAATCTATTTGCATTTTGTTGTAAAACGTTCATTTATTTTAAATAAAATAAGCCTATTTTATTTGATAACCTAGAAGTACACATAAATAAAATTATTACATTTGCGTAGAGAGCAATTTTAAAGGCTATATTTAGAAAAATGAGGAGAAATAAGATTATTACGTTTGCATAGAGAAACTTTTGATAAAATTATTACGTTTACTTTTGATAAAGTAAAAAAAGAGGATGTAATGACACGATTTCAGTCATTCAAAGACCAAAGAAAAGAAATATATTAGGTATATCTTTAACTTAATTTATTATGGTATTTTCTTTTGTTTCATTTACATCGTATAAAGTATGGTAAAAAAAAATTTGAACGTCACCCCTATAGTTTCAGTCTAGATCCGCCACTGGTAAGAAATTGGAAGTTTACCACACAAAAAGACCACATTTTATTTATGGGTTCATCTCATATTTTTTAATTACATTTCTATTAAAAATTTGAATTCGAGTGGGTTCGTGTGAACCCGTCCTCATTATCTAGATCCGCCGGCCGGCCTACCTTGATATTAACATTTTATAATATATTAACCACTTTTGATTTTGATATTAACATTTTGTAATATGCTAACCATCCTTTTATCCATTACGCTTTCTCTCTTAATTGACTTATTATTCCTTTTTATGATATACTAACCAACCTTGATATTAACATTTTATAATATATTAACCAATTTTGATTTTGATATTAACATTTTGTATCAACCTACCTTCATATTAACATCTATATCTATACTATATAATAAAAGAAACCATTTTAGAGACACTTGTCATCATATTAGGTCATGTCTTATGGATAATTATTGTTTTAGTTTAATATCTTCTAATTAGTTATAGATAACTCTCATACTAAATATTATTTAATTTAATATTTTATAGATAATTATTATTTAGTTTAATCTCTTTTAATTAATTACAGATGACTCTCCTACTAAATATTATTAATGAGTAAACTGCCAAAATGGTCCCTGATGTTTGGTCACTTTTGCCACTTTAGTCCAAAACTCAACCTTTTTAATCTGGTGCATGTGGTTTCAATTTTGTTGCCATTTTCATCCAAAATCACAATATGGTCAGATTTTTCTGTTAACATTCAGCTTTTTTGTCTTTTTCCTCCCATTTAATGAAGGGCAAAATCAAATGGTTAGATTTTAGATTTTGCTTTTGAATGAAAATAACAACAAAATTGAAACCACATGGGTCCAGAGGTGGCAAAAATGACCAAACATGAGTGACCATTTTAGTAGTTTACTCTATTATTAATTTAAGATATTTTAAATAACTAATTTATTTATCACCAAAACCAAACTTTTTATTAACATATTATTTATTTTTATTTTCATTATTAAAAATTATTATATCGACTTTATTACATAATTTTTAATAAATTTATATATACTCTAATTTGCAACATTTTTATGCAATAGAACTTGTACCATGTGTTTCATTTGTTGTACCACTTTAGAAGGCTTCATGCTTTTTAGGAATGGCAATGGGCCACTTGTACCATGTGTTTCATTTGTTGTATCACTTTAGAAGGGCTTCATGCTTTTTAGGAATGGCAATGGGCGGGGCTTGGGCCGGGTATTGGTAATCCCAAGTCCGTACCCGGTTGTAATTCTTTGTCCCATACCCGGCCCGTTACCCGTCGGGTATTTGTCGGGTAATTACCCGTCGGTTATCGGGCATACCCACGGGTATCGGGTATACCCGTTAATTTCTTAAAAATACCCGTTGGGACAAATGTGCAATTTTTACTTTGACGTTTATATAATTTACTATTTTAATGACTATAACAAGATTATGACAGAAGATTTTTTTTGGGTAAAGGGTATAACAGAAGATTACGGTATTGTCCCTGACCTCAAACATTATGCTTGTGTAGTTGATTTACTTTTGCGTGCATGGGAAGAAGCTTACATGTTTATTAGAGAAATGCCTATAAAATCAGATTGATCAATATGAATGGATAAATGCCGGGTATTATACACTTTTGTGTAATTTTTATGCTGATAATGGTAAATGGGATGAAGTTGCAAAGTTGAAAATGACAATGAGAGAAAAAGGGGTTATAGTTGATCTTGGGTGTGGTTGGGTGGAAGTGAAGGGGAGCATTCATGCATTTCTTACTGCTGATAAGAACCATCCTTAAGGAAAAGAAATAAATTCAATTTTGAATGGCTTTTATGAAAAGATGGAAGAAATCACGTAATTTGATCATTCAAAAGCAGATGCTTTGTGTGGCCGTAGTCAAAGACTGGCCGTTGGATTTGGGCTTTTAAATACGGCTCTAGGTGTGCCTATATGAGTAATAAAAAATCGTTATATATGGTTGGTGGTGGTTTTATTTTTTACGGTTGTGGTGTTGACGAATGCGATGTTGTGGTGGCTATTGTTGTGATGATTTTGGTGGTTGTGGTCTACCATCGAAAAAACATTTAACATAGTTACATATATCTAAAATATGTGAAGTTGCATGGGAGCCAACAACCACATACACATGTTTAGAAACAAAACGTATACAAACCTTGATTCTCGAACGTATGGGTATGGTCAAGGGTAAATGGACAATGATGGTTTATGGTGCAATAATCTGTACTCAAAGCGGATTTACTATCTTAATGATTGTGCTTAGTAAATATACTTTATAGATCACCCTAATCTAACTTGCCGGAAAAAGGATCTGTTAATATATTTTAACACCGCTACATTGACTCGATTTCGCAACACATCTTCAAGCCCCCGCCGCATCGCGGCGGGGTGCGCTTCTAGTTGTATATAACTTTCAATATTACTTTATATATAAAATTAGATTTATTACGTGTTTTTTAAATATAATTTATATTTTATCACTCAAATGACTGATTAATTGTTTGTTGAATAGCATGTTTGACCACTGTTTCTTCTTTTCAATAATCATCTCCGCAATCACCATATCTGTCGCGTACCGAGTATATTCATTAGTTTTTTAAAATATAATTTTCTTTATTTGGTATATAAAATCATATTTATTCAAGTCGTGTAATACACGGGGGTTTTTAAAGATGTAACTTTTTTTATTATTTGGTAAACAATATTATATCTATTCAACCCGTGCAATACACGTGGTTTCAAAGATATAACTTTTTATTATTTGGTATATAAAATTACATTTATTCAACCCGTACAATATGGTTCATATAAATATAATTTTTTATTACTTAATATTTAAAAATGATATTTATTCAACCCGTGCAATAAAGGAGGTTTTTAAAGATATATTGTTTTATTATTTATATATAAAATTCATTTATTCAACCCGTGTAATACACGGGGTTATAACCTAGTTTTATAATATATTAACCACTTTTGATTTTAATATTAACATTTTGTAATAGGGTGTGGCTAAATGCACCTCAATTTTTCATGGGCGTACCCACATATATATCAAGGTGGGCGGGCGCACCCCTTGAAAAAAGAAAATTTAGTGTTAAATTCTTGGTAAAATCTCGACCGCACCCCTTAAAAATTTTCGTCCGCACCCCTTGAAAATTTTCGACCGCTCCCCTTACGAAAAAAATCTTATGAATTTATAATTTTTTTTATGTAAACACTGAATTTTTTTAAAATACAACCTAATTAACTTTCCACTTAACTAATTAACTTTCTCTTAACCTTTAACCCAATAAAGACACCATAATCCCAGCCCAACCCAATCTGATAATCTAATTTGAACAGAAATATAATAACCCAACCCACTGCAATTCCGGCCACCAAACTCATGAAAACAGCATCTCATCACTCTTTTCGGGTATGGTTCGATTATTTTGTTGTTTCTTGTTTTATTTGGATTTTTAGGAAATATATAATTGTTAAAAAAGGTTGAAATTTTAGTTGTTTTGTTGTTTTTTAAACTTTAGTTGGCTGATTTTGTTGTTTTAGTTGAAGTTTAGTGTTTTTAAATGGTTAGTTAGAAGGAATCAACAATTAAAACCAGGACTTGATTTTAAAGTTGAAAATTATGAAGTTTGGTGATTATTGTTTAAGTTTTTAGTGTTGAAAATTAGTTGCGTATGTTATATAGAGAAGACTTGCTTAGAAAAGTAGCTCTAGAAGTTTTGGATAGATTTCAAAAAATGAAAACCCATATGGCGACATTTTAAATATATTTGTAACGACGTTTGACATGTTTTTGATGATTATATAAATTTTAGCTTGATGTTCTTTTGTTTTACATGACCCGACCCGACCCGAACCAACCCGATATGAACCGAATTTTTTTATATACCTACGGGCCTAAAATCTTTAAAAATATTCCGCAACCCCTTGAAAAATTTTCTAGGTCCGCCACTGCATGTAGGAAAACTATGTTGGCCCAGAGTCTGATGTTTATATTTTTAACTTGTAGATAGTCTTTATGAAATTGCTGATATATATTACAAGTAAAATATGATATATTTGGTTTGGACAGAGTCTGATCTCATGACATACTTTTAGCATGGCGTGCATAAATGCAGTCGGTTGCATATCAAATACTCTGGGTCAACCTAACCTACCGTACTACATCTAAACATTTTTCAAGAAAATGGGTGTGTCACTTTGAGGGTGTAGGTAGGTAGCAATGGATCAAGAAAACCCAACAAATCTTCTTCAAGTCCCTCTTATTGTTCAAAAATCTAGAGAAAGAAGATGGGTTGAGATAAAATCTAGCATTAGTTCATCAGAGCCAATAGTTGAACTGAAACAACAGTTGAAGTTAGCTGGACCTCTTTGTTTGGTTAGTTTTTTGCAGTACAGTTTGGAGATCATTTCTGTCATGTTCGTTGGTCGTCTTGGGGAGCTTTCGCTTTCTGTTGCTTCCATGGCGACCTCTTTTGCTTCTGTCACTGGCTTTAGCTTCATGGTATTAGTATTACACTTTTTAGTTTTCATCATTACTCTGTTTATGGATTCTATTTTTATTTACTTTAATGTGTAAAAAACTGTCTTTGAAGTTTGATCAATGGTGCTTTTTTTTGTTTGTTTGTTATTATATGAGATTGTTCATGAATCATGACATGCTACATATGGTCATGGGTTGTTGCAAAAAGTAGAATCTTGCCTTTCCTTTTTCGTTCAAGATATGATTTTCTGGTAGTATTGATGATGGACCCACATATAAAATCAAGCAAAATGTTATAAACCAACTTATATGTAATGGAAAGTGCTGGATTTGTGTTGAAGCAGTTTTTTTTTTTTTTTTTTTTTGGGGGGGGGGGGGGGGGTGAGGGTGAGGGTGGGGGTGGGGGTGTTTATGTGACAAAATTAGGTCAGGTCACAATGGACCATACAAAGCTGATCCAATGGGCCATTGGAGTTATTCCATACCCAAATTTCTGTATCTGTGGCCCGATTTTGACTATAACGATTTCTCCCAATATACGTTTATTTGGAGAACGCGTGAATCATTAGTTCGCGCGTTTATTTAGTCAGTTTAGCTTTCATTATATGTTGATAATGTACTAATTATTTCATTTAGAAGTTTATTCACAAGTCGAGTCAAAATTGGTCGGATAAAAGCAATAGAAAAATGCAGAATTGTGTTAAAAATAAGGGTTGTTTCTTGTAAGAAAATTATTTGTTTAGCAAATTACCTCTAATGCTGCAAAATTTACTAATTGTCAATATATGTTTGTGATTAGCTTGGAATGGGAAGTGCACTAGAAACATTATGTGGACAAGCTTATGGTGCAGAACAATATCGCATGTTAGGCATACACACACAAAGAGCAATGCTTGTACTCATGCTCATGGCTATTCCTACATCCATCATATGGACCTTCACGGGCACTATCTTTACTTGGTTCGGTCAAGATTTGGAAATCTCAACTTTAGCCGGATCATACACCCGTTGGCTCATTCCGAGTATTTTCCCTTACGGGATTCTCCAGTGTCAGTTCAGATTCCTACAAACTCAAAGTAAAACAAAAGTGTTGATGATAAGCACCGGGTTCACGAGCTTTGTTCACATTCTTGTTTGTTGGATTTTTGTTTGTAAGATCGGGTTAGGGTGTCAAGGGGCTGCCCTTTCATGTGCTGTTTCATATTGGACCAACGTGTTGGTTTTATCGGTTTATATCAAGTTTTCATCCGATTTTGAGAAAACATGGACGGGTTTTTGTAAAGAAGGGATCACAAATCTTGGCGAGTTTTTTGTGTTGAGCATACCATCTGCACTTATGGTCTGGTTAGTTGATTATATATGATGATATATGATATCACATGATCACTTATCCCTATAATTGTCTTGTTAAAAAAACTAACATGATTTTTTCTGTATGTGATTAAGCTTGGAGTATTGGTCTTACGAGTTCCTTGTTTTCATGTCCGGTCTTCTTCCAAATCCAAAACTTGAAACCTCAATGATGTCTGTCAGGTATATTATTAAGTGGGCTCAAGTAGATTACAAACGAAATGATGCAATCATCACATTATGTTGTCTTAAAGACTTAAACTGTTTTCATCACCAGTCTTACTACAAGTTCGGTGATCTTCAGAATCCCTTATGGTTTTGGGAGTGCAGTAAGGTACAGCTAATACCATAACTATCTTGAGATGTTTCTTTATAATGCGTAGACTTTTGTTATTTATATGTTCATCTTATATTCGCAAAGCACAAGAGTTTCAAATGAGCTAGGAGCAGGGAAACCACGGGCAGCACGGCTTGCAGCGCGAGTTATGATGTTTCTGGCTGTTACAGAAGGTGTTTTAATAAGCCTGTTTTTGATATCTGTTCGACATATTTGGGGATATTTGTTCACAAATGAAGAAGAAGTTGTGAGTTATATGTCTAAAGTCATGCCGGTTCTTGCATTATCCAACTTCATGGATGGAATTCAAGGTGTTCTATCAGGTAAAGCTTCAACTTTGTGATACTTTATGCTCTAAAAGATATACAATCGAAATCTTTTAGGTACTACTGACTGATGCACTGTGAAAAAGGCACTGCAAGAGGATGTGGGTGGCAAAAGATTGGTGCAGCTGTAAATCTTGGAGCTTATTACATCATTGGTCTTCCTTGTTCAGCCATCTTGACTTTTGTGTTCCATTATGGAGGAATGGTAACAAGAAATATCATCTTATTGTTACATTTTTTTCTGGTGAATTATTCAGCATTATTCTTGTTTCTGATGCAGGGACTCTGGATGGGGATCATAAGCGGAAGCGGGCTTCAAGCGATACTTCTTTTGGTTATTACTATGCGCACGAACTGGGAGCAACAAGTATATACATAACATCTATATAAATCAACTTTATTATAAAATCATCGATGGGCTTTTATAATTTGTAAATCTTCTTTCACTTTTATTTCAGGCTATAAATGCAAGAAATAGGGTGTTTGGTACAAGTTTACCTAAGTGATCGATGCTTGATCTGTCGAATGCTATTGCTCGGTCGAATATGATTACGTCTATGGTTATGCTGATATTCCTTCTTGAAGTGGAACATAAGTTAGTGATGAAAAATGTAAAAAAGTTTGATCAAAGTAACATTGTTCTGTTATTTATGTGTGTGTGTGTGTTAGTTCATACCTTACCACTTGCTACCCAGGAGGCTTTATATCCTGTTTTCTTTTAGGAACATCTTGCGCGCGACAATTAAATAGACTTGACTTGTAGTCGCACCCATATAGGTTGTGATGAGGTATTAAATTTTGTGAACGTATATGCTAGTACATGTGCGGTGGAGAGAAAAGTGATTTGGACTCAGCTCTTGGCGGTTTTAGCTGGTGGGAGTGGGCTCTGGGTTTTTCTTGGGGATTTCAACGAAGTTAGGCGTAAGGAAGATAGGTTCCCTGTCTCGGGCGTCGTATCCAACATGGCTGACTTCAATAATTTTATTTGGAAGGCGGGGTTACTGGAGTATAATTTAGGAGGCAGAAAATTTACTTGGATGAGCGACGACGGTAAGAGGCTTAGTAAAATTGATCGGATCCTTGTGTGCAAGAGGTTTATGGACTTATGGCCTCATGCAAATATCACTGCCTTACCGAGACTTCTCTCGGATCACTGTCCGATATTGTTTGAAGGTAAAGAACACAGGTTCGGACCAATCCCTTTTAAATTCTTTAACTCGTGGCTAAAGAGTGAGGATCTTAAGGCTGTGGTTGAAGAATCTTGGTCTGCTCCGGTCCTTGGTGGTCCTGCGGAGCTGGTTGTTATGAGAAAACTTAAGAGATTGAAAGTAGATATAAAAAAATGGAGGTCCACAACAAGATGTATGGAGGAGGCTGAGAAGTTAAGGCTGGAAGATAATCTTCTTAGGCTGGATTTAAGAGCTGAATCACGTCCGTTATCGGTTTCGGAGAGGAGGATCAGAATTGATGCAAAAAAAAGGATTATGGAGCTGAACTCTTGGAAACGTTTGGACCTTTTACAAAAGGCTCGGGTCAAATGGAATGTAGATGGAGATGAAAACAGTAAGTTTTTCCATGGTATGGTTAATAGCAATGCTGCTCGTTCCAGAATTAATGGCATCTCTATTGAGGGTTGTTGGGTTACTGAACCAACAATAATAAAAGAGGAGATGTTGAAATTCTTTGAACTAAAATTCAAAGAGTCTGACACAGCGCGGCCCACCTTAGTTGATTTGGAGGTTGGCACTTTGAACGAGGTGGATAGGGAAGGGTTGGAGGATCCATTTACGCCGGAAGAAATTAAAGGTGCAGTTTGGGATTGTGGCAACGATAAGGCTCCGGGGCCCGACGGCTTCACTTTCAAGTTCCTAAAATGCTTTTGGGATACGATAAAGCAAGAGTTTATTGACTTTGTGAAAGATTTTGAGGTAAATGGTTTATTGCCGAATGGCTGCAATTCGTCTTTTATTTCTTTAATTCCCAAAGTCTTAGACCCATCCGCCTTAAAAGAATATAGGCCAATAAATTTAATTGGTTGTCTCTCCAAAGTGGTTTCCAAACTCTTAGCCTTGAGATTAAAAAAAGTTGCGGGGAAAATTATCGGCGTTGAGCAATCGGCATACATTGCAGGTAGGAACATTTTGGATGGTCATTTGGTTATAAATGAGACTATAGCTTGGGCTAAATCGAACAAAAAGAAATGTATGCTATTTAAAGTCGATTTTGACAAGGCTTTTGACTCAGTTAATTGGAGTTATCTGGATGCGGTTATGGGTCTTATGGGGTTTGGAATCAAGTGGAGAAGTTGGATTTTAAGCATATTAAACTCCGGAAAAGCGTCAGTTCTTGTCAACGGGGCACCAACTAAGGAATTCAAGTTCGAGCGCGGGGTTAAACAAGGCGACCCTCTCTCGCCCTATCTCTTTCTAATTGCTATAGAAGGTCTCAATGCCATGATGAAAAAGGCCATCAATAACAACATTTTCAAAGGTATATCGCTTCCTAATCATGGGCCTATTGTGTCACACGTGTTGTACGCTGATGATGCAATCTTCATAGGCGATTGGGAAGTGAGTAATGGGCTGAATTTGACAAGAATCCTCAGGTGTTTCCATCTTGCCTCAGGGCTGAAAGTTAATTTCTTCAAAAGTAAGGTCTTTGGAGTTGGGGTGGGGACGTCGGATGTCAAGGATATGGCGAGCATCCTTGGGTGTGAGCCTGGTTTACTTCCTTTCAGTTTTCTCGGTCTTCCCGTGGCATCTAGCATGGGTAAATCGGTCAACTGGAATCCGGTAGTGGAAAGGTTAAAAAGTAGACTTAACTCTTGGAAAGCCTCATGTCTCTCTTTTGGAGGTCGTCTAACTCTAATTAAAGCGGTTCTTGGTGCCTTACCGTTGTACTACCTCTCTATGTTTCGAGCTCCAAAAAAAGTGATTGATGAGATGGAAAGAATAAGAAGACACTTCCTTTGGGGAGGCCTTGGTGATTCACATAAGGTAAATTGGGTAACATGGAGGAAGGTTGTCATGCCAAAAACGTTCGGCGGCTTAGGGGTTGGTAGCTTGAGGTTGCAAAACTTGGCGTTAATTTCCAAATGGTGGTGGCGTTGGAGGACAGAACCAGGGGCATTCTGGGCAACATGTATTAAAGCGATTCACCGGGTTGACAATCATATGGATCGTATAAAGGCAAACAGCATTGGCATCGGTCCTTGGGCCCATTTCATCAAAGTAGGAGGTGACTTTCTTGACTTAGGGGTGAATCTCAATGAGTTTATAGTCAGAGAAGTTGGGGTGGGAGACCACACACAGTTTTGGAAAGATGCTTGGTTTGGCAAAATACCCTTATATTTACTATTCCCCAATCTATATGAGCTGGATAAAGAAAAATCCTGTTTCATTAAAGATAGGGTGTTTTGTGATGTTAATGGGATGATACAAGTTTCATGGAATTGGAGAAAAAAGAAGCTGAACACAATTGAGGAAATGGACGTGGGGGATTTAAAGTCGCTGGTGACAGCCTATCCTTTCGGCTCGAATGGAGATAGGTGGAAATGGATAGGTGGGGAAGAAAAATCCTTCTCGGTTAAAGCTGTGAGAAAGGTTCTGGAAAGAAACTTGTTCGGGTCGAATGATAAGGTCTGCACTTGGGTAAGTTGGCTGCCGATTAAAGTAAACTGCTTTGCATGGAGAGCATTCCAGAACCGGATTCCCGTGTCAGATAATCTTATGGTGAGGGGTATCTCTCTTGTTTCAGGTGACTGTGTTCACTGTCCTTTGGTGGCGGAGACAGTTGAACACCTTTTTATTGATTGTAACATAGCGAAACAGGTCTGGAGGAAGGTTTCGTTTTGGGCTAGCTGGGATTTTACGGGGATGGTCGACGTGGAGCAGCTACGGTTACAAGCTGAGGACGCAGAGACTGCGATGATGAAAAAATTACTTTTGGCGATTGTCTATACAGGTATGTGGTGTCTTTGGAAAGCTAGAAACGATAGAATTTTCAAAGGTTTGAATCGAACGGCAGATTACATCACGGAAGAGATTGTTTCGACTCTTTTCAACTGGGTCAAACACAGAGGAAAGCTTATGGAGTGCAGCTGGGAAAACTGGATTGTCAATCCAAGTGTCAGCTTTTTTTAGTTTTGTGTATGTAGTTCCTGTGTGTTGTGCCCCTTCTGTTTCTTTTTTTCCCTAAGTTGTCCAGCCTATCGCTGGTCTTGTTCCCCTATTTTCTTTAATACAAGTTGCTGCAGTTCCAAAAAAAAATATAGGTAACTAATCAAGATTCCATAATTTCTAGTTTACAATCATTTCTCCACAATATATTGAGGTTAGATTATGGAGGGCTAAATGATAAGAGTTCTTACAAACATTAGCATAATTTTACTTGGGCCAATTAGACAGTAGGAACCAGGGTAGAAAATGGGCAAACATGGAAAGAGCATAACTCGGGTAACAACTTACAATTGGAGTTACAGGGTCCATAAGCAGTGGACAGAAAGGTCTAAATGAGACAGATAATGTGACAAACGATTATAGATGGTTTGGCCCAGTTGTCACACCGAGTTCCATCATTTAGGGTTCTAATTTTGTCGCCAGAGATTTTCCATGTTTTTAGCTATCTTGATGTTACAAACCAAATCGTTATTCAAGTGGTCCAAAGAAAATAGCAAGAAAACCAGAAAGAGTTATAAAGATTTACAGATAGATTCAATTGATATTTTTCATTCATAAACTCCAATAAAGAACATACGGCTATAAACAAAGAAAATGAAATAAACTAACTTCCAGTATCTTGAACCTAAAATACGGAGGAAATGTGAATATGCTAACTACCCACTATCCTGGGCAAAACTTCAGCCGATTTATGCTTTTTCCTTTTTCGATTTGCTTGAGGTTCCTAAAAGTTTTGATGGGAACCCGAAGGCTAAGGATGTCGTGCAGGGGATTGTTTTGGTTACTTGTTGGTGCATTTGGAAAGCTAGGAATGCGAAGATTTTCTCCAATGGGAGAGGTCTTAGCTCGAAAATCTTTGGGGAGGTTAAGGCTCTTAGTTTCTTTTGGTTAAAAAGCAGGTCGAATTTTTGTAACCTTGAATGGAGTGAGTGGTGTAAGTCCCCGCTGTACATGATGTAATTGGCTGTGGTGCAGTCATGTGCTTTTTGTCAGGCCGGCCTGTTTTAATGAAGTTTACCTTTAAAAAAAAAAAAAAAAACTACCCACTATCCTCTTCTTTGACCCATATAAATATAGTAAACAAACACTTGAAAATAAATAAAATAACATGGATAAACTTTTAGAAAAAATAACATGCAAATATACATGCATGCTTCTTCCAAGTCAAAGCTAGGCACATATCACTTGAAGTCTTTCCTTTTTAGTGTAAAACACGTAAATCACATAGCCTTCATTTACGAGTCTATTTAAGTCCTTAATTTCAGTATTTAATTGCTAGTTGAGTAAAATGCACGGATAGTCCCTGTGGTTTGGTGAAATTTCACCTTTAGTCCCCAACTTTTCAAAATTACACTCTTAGTCCCTGTGGTTTGACAAGTTGTTACTCGGATAGTCCCCAAAGAGGATGAATGTTAGTTTTTCTGGTTAAGTGGGTGTGAAATGACAAGGACTATCCGAGTAACAACTTATCAAACCACAGGGACTATCCGAGTAACCTTCATCCGCTTTAGGGACTATCCGAGTAACAATCTGTCAAACCATAGGGACTAAGAGTGTAATTCTGAAAAGTTGAGGACTAAAGGTGAAATTTCACCAAACCACAAGACTATCCGTGCATTGTACTACCTGTCAATTTAAAATTTCATGTACAAAGGCATTTAATTCATGTATTGGTTTAAGTTTTTGGTTTTATCTCAATCTTTTCTAGAATTGTTTCTCTGTTTATTTTTTACTTTTGCTCTGTGTCATTCAAACAAGGAAGTAAAGGTTGGTAACTGAAGCCTCTAAGACACTATTTTTGTATAATATATTAAATATATTAGATAAATACAATTATTTTAACACACAAAAATAGGGTACCTCATAAACAAATTACTATTCAGCCATTTTTATTCTATTTTTTTTCCAATTATATATATACATGGAACCCATTAAGTCTAACCAACTCTTAACACAATCTCCACCATTGGATTTGGCTGAGATTAAATCTCAGCCACTTAAACTCCCCAAAAAACTGTTGTGGTGGCAGTTTCGCTTAGAGCAGTTCATTTCGGTTTTCAGCAGCTCCACTTTTTTTCTGCACACGTTACCAGTAAACCTGCATGTCTCCTTTCTTTCCTCCCCACGTTGCAGGTAACCGTCATATACCCTTCCTCTATTTATATATTTTCTTTGCTTTCCACTTTACACCTCATAACTCCTCCTTGTAATCTTTTATACATTCTGGAAGGTGGTGGCGATACAGTGGCGGTTTCGTCGACAGTGGTGGGTGGTTATCGAAGTTTAATGACAATATTAATGGTTTGCTTCACACAACTGTCACCGGTAAGCCTTTCTCCTCTGCTCGCCGCTGCTGTTGTTTGAGACGGAGACCGGCGCCGCCTCCGTTCTACACCCTTTCGTCCCTTAACACACACTGGCGCCAGAAAATTTCTGAAATCTGTGGGTTTTATGACATCCGCCATAGCAGCTCTTGTACGTCATCTTTCTGTATCTGTTATGATCTTGGGGTTTTTGTTTAGGGAATGTCAAACGACGGTTTATAATCAAGTTTCTGGCATTAACATATGCCTGAAACTGTAGCTCCAAGACTAATCAGGGAAGACAGTAATGGTGGGCAATATCAGTGGTGTGGTCTCTTCCTACCTTCACCTCTTCAAAGCTTCCCTAGGTCGACTGGTGAGTTTCCCTCAATTTTATGTCAGATTACATATCTTTTGTTTTCCTTTTTTTTAAATGGCTTTATTTTCCAATTGATCGGTTATCCTTATCAAAACAGAAGATCTAAAATTCCTCACAAAAATTAAGCAAAAACTGAACCAATTTTTAGAAATTTTGGATTACATATATCCAGGTATGGCATTTGCGACTATGAATATGGATACAACTAGCAGCGGATTCAAGTTACCGAAGGATTGTGCAATTTGCCCAAAGTTGTGTTCACCCCTTTCCATGTAAGGTTATTAACCATTGAATTGATTTACACATTAATTACCTATTTGGAACACACAATGTATAATTTAGTGAGCTTTGTTGAATTCAGGGGCATTCATTTGTTGATTATAAGTTGAAATTAGTGAACTTTGAAGTGAATCTGGTATGAATAGGATATCATTTTTTTAACGGTAATAGGATATCATTTTGATGGTCATTTTGAAATATGGCATGGCCTCTATTTGAGACCAAATTAACTCTTCAATTATGTATTTTTTCAGTTAGACGGAACGTTATTTATATGGATTATGTGTTACTCTTGGAAAGTGGGGAGCAAGGATGGGCTTTTTGTGAGGATAAATGTTGGTTTCAAAGGCAGAAGCCGATAATGTTTATTTACTTCTACTCTTATATGGTGTCAATATATTTTTTATGGTCAATTATTATTATTATTTTCTTTTTTTTTTTTCAGTTGGGCATAGTGGAAATATCCCATATTGTTTCCCAAAGTTTAGATCTGGCATGATGCAACAGGTATGCTTCCCATCAAGTTAATAGATCATATGCTTCATTAAACAGTTACTTTCTTGGCTTGAACATTGCCTAAACCCTATTTTATAATTAACCATAAATTACCAAACCATGTATACGGGTAAATATAATACTTAATTACTAAAAAAATACATTAATTGCTTATTCTGAAAGTGGCAGATAGTTATTTTGGAGCAAGGGGATATGCCATTTGTTCATAATGATAATTTATTTAAACATATAGAGGATATGCTACAAATTTAACTTAATATGCAATATAATTAGTGCAGGGCACAAACACGGAATTTCCTTGATTATATTTTAGTCAAACTCAACACCATTTGCAGTGAGCCATATCTACCACCATGTGCAGTGTACCAGGTCACTTGAGAAAGAACTTGCTGAGGCTTTGTGGGAAAATAACACCGGGTTGATAGGTATTAACTATGAACCCAAGAATTTATATGACAGCCGTGAACGTCATGTGCACATTTGGCAAGTTTGACCCGTTTACTTATAAATGGGTCAATTTGGGGCTTTGGGCTATGCTTTATATCTACCAGATCAAACTAACGGGTAAATTCAACATAAATACATTTAGAGAAATGAGTCAAAGGTCACTAAAATATGTTTTAATTACAGAAGTAGATTAATATTAAAAAAAAACTATCATTTTTATAATCATTTTGGCAAAACAACAGATATATATTTATAAAATCATAATTAGGACCAAATGTGTTTTAAAAACAAGCTACAAAGCTTAAGGCTGATCTTGTAGATGATGATTTTTAGTAACAAGGGAACTTACTACTGTCAACTTTTTGTATTTCAGCTTCCTGACCAAGGGACGAATTCATCAGTCAGAAGTATATGTAAAAACAGTTAAAAAGGAACACGATAACGATGCATCTTTACCTGAGACCGACTTGAAAGAACTTTAAGAATTTATCTTCACATGAGCCTCAAATATTAAAAACTAGAAGCCGAAAGAGAAGAGCTTATACCATGTAAATTATATCTTCTATAATTCATTAATTCATTAAATGTTAATATCCAAGATTAGTATCCATTTTATGTAAAAAAAACAGTTAAAAAGGAACACGATAACGATGCATCTTTACCTGAGACTGACTTGAAAGAACTTTAAGAATTTACCTTCACATGAGCCTCAAATATTAAAAAGTAGAAGCCGAAAGAGAAGAGCTTATACCAGGTAAATTATATCTTCTATAATTCATTAAATGTTAATATCCAAGATTAGTATCCATTTTAGGAAGACAAAAAGTATGATACACTGTTTGATGACTTCATAAATTTTGATATAATGTATAAATTTTGATATTTATATTGTTGGGTTAGTTGGTTGTTCTCGGGTTAGTTCACGGGTCGGATAGAAACAGTTCGGTAGCTTGCAGGTTACCCCGGGTCACATGTTAGCAGGTTAGCGGGTCATGTGTGGTGAGTCGGACAAGTGGTAACTATTAACGGGCAGTAGGAATAACCTGGTAATGGATGACCGAGTTTGCTAGAGGATCATTGGAAGATGGATGATATGGTTGCTGACTTGCTGAATAAATGGAGTTCGACGGGAATATACTTTCAGCACATTCATTTTATATGTTTTGTTTATAATTATAAACAAGATAAAATTATTTAGTTTATTTGTACCCCCATTTTCATTCGTATACAGTAGTATTTCTTCACTTCTGCATGTCTTCATACTCCATTTAATTGTTATTCTATTAAAAGTTCAATACACAGTCTTGTACAAATATTGTGTGTGTTTTCAAAGGGGGGCTTGAACCAACATATATCTATAATACATAACGTATTCTTTCCGATGGGCAGGCAAACATCATAACTCATATGGTTAGTTTAGTTATATACTACATTAAAAGTATTGGCTTCCAAAAGGATTCGCAGTGGTTTAGGGAGAGTATGAGAAGGGGAAAGCTCCATGGGAACACGTAAGCATTATTTGCAAGTGAATCATTCATATTGTTATTATATACGACACATCAACGTAACCCGTCCACCGGACGGGTATTAAACTAGTTACTTTTTGATTATTTGATAATATATCGTGTCTTTACATAGTAAATGAAATAGTTCCGTCGAATAAATCAATTTGTCAGTTACAACTTAAAATACAAAATTTATTTTTGCTTTTCTATTTAATCAATAATTTAACTTATTTATGCCTAGAAGCTTTTCCAAGTGGTTGGTTCTTTTCCTTCAATTTCAATAATGCGATATATATATATGGAAAAGTTACAAGATGGTTTAAATTTAAATAGACATACTAGTGCTAATGACTGAGTCACCATTTCATTTGTTATTATTAATCACTAAAAGGTTATGGGATCTTTATGGCCCAATCACAAACATCCAGTGTTGTTTATCTCTTTATTTCTTAACACCAGATGTCAAAAGCAATTGGTATTACATGTCTTTCTTAAAGTCATTGTCTTTGTTCACAAAGGTTTCAAAGTTGGTGCCTCTAAGCCAAAAAAACATGTTGAAATCTTGTTGAATATGATATGGAGAATCTGTAGGTTCTTTCTTTGAGAGTTATTGTCACAAAAAGGTCCATCGATGTCACGTTCCAGTGTTTTTCCTTTGCAAGTGCGCCTTTTTCCGCTATCAATCAAACGACTGGCGTGTTCTCGCGTATCTTATTATCTATACATACCTCATTGTTGATTTTTCTAGTTTAGTCCAAAATCCAGGAGAGAAAGCCCTAAAAAATGGATCAAGAACAGTACTCGAAACCATTTCTCAAGTCTACTCTTACAATCCCAAAATCGAAACACATATTGGAGTTTGATATACATGATATTTTTGCAGAATTGAAGCTTCAGCTGATGTTAGCTGGACCTTTTATTGTGGTTAGTTTTCTTCAGTATAGTTTTCTGCTAACATCGCTCATGTTCATAGGCCATCTTGGAGAGCTCACCCTTTCTGGTGCGTCGTTGGCCACTTCGTTTGCCGGTGTCACCGGTTTCTGCTTCATGGTAACTAAAAAGATCTATAGAGCCATTAGGAAATGCATAGTGCAACTTGCATATCCATTTCTTGGTGGCCTTTAGTGTGATTCTATTCAAGGCTAATTCTATGAAAGGTTAACCAATGTTGCTATAAAAGTTATGTTCTTTTTAGGTAAAAAACACCATGAACGTTTCATAAATGTTGGTTTAATGTAACATAACTTCCAATAAATTTGATTTAATGTGATCGGTCGATAATTTTGTTCATAAGTTGGTTCTGAATAAGACTGATGTTTGAGTAAAGTTGGTTATTTTTGTTATATAGTTTGCCCTTCTTGGACTCTTGGGTCAATTTCTTAAAAGTTGGTTGCTTTTTTGTTCAGATGGGCATTGGGGGTGCACTGGAAACATTATGTGGGCAAGCTTACGGTGCAAAACAGTATCAAATGCTTGGTGTACACATGCAGAGAGCTATGGTAGTACTAATGCTAATGGGCATACCAATTTCTATCATTTGGGCATTCACAGGACAAATCTTTACAATATTTGGACTGGATTTGGATATCTCAAAAGAAGCTGGAAACTATGCGCATTGGCTGATCCCAAGCATCTTTCCATACGGTTTACTTCAGTGCCAGATCAGATTCTTGCAGACTCAAAATAACCTGAAACCATTGATGATAAGCACGGGTTTTGCAAGCTTATTTCATGTTGGGTGTTGTTGGATCTTGGTTTCAAAATTTGGGTTTGGTAGTTCGGGTGCTGCTCTATCAGTTGCCATCTCGTACGGGGTTAATGTGGTTATTTTATGTATGTATATCAAGGTGTCATGTACGTGTGAAAGAACATGGGTCGGGTTTTCTAAAGAGGGTGTTCGTGATCTTGGGGGGTTTCTTGCTTTAGGCATACCTTCGGCTCTCATGGTCTGGTCAGTTTTTTCTATGCTCCTTATCTTAATCTTGCCTTTTAGCTTCTTTGTAGCTAAAATATACCTTCTTTTGATTTCATTTTAAATGTTTAAGCCTGGAGCATTGGACTTATGAGTTTTTAGTTTTACTCTCTGGATTTCTTCCAAATCCAAAGCTAGAGACATCGATGATGTCTATCAGGTGCTTTTTCCCGATTTTTTTTTTGTAGTAGTAGATGGTTTAGGAACGAGATCGGTACTTCTAGGTGTTTTCTGAAACTTCTTGTATTTTTAAGCAGTTCACTACCCCCTGTAAGCGATCGTAGTAAGTTCACTTGGGTGGCAAGCACACTCCATGGATTTTTGTGAAAAAAGCGGTCGAGTTTGGTGAAAAACTCTATGGTGTTCGCTTGCCAGCCAAGCTAACTTGCTAAGTTTGCTTACAGAGGTAGCAAACGGCAAGAAGTTTCAAAAAGCATCTGGAAGTACCATTCTCGTTCCCTAGACAACGGAAGTTTCATGCTAACTTCAAATTTACTTTCCTCAGCCTAAGTACGATTTCATTGGCCTACAGAATTCCCTTTGGCTTTGGGAACACTGTGAGGTACGATTAAGTGAAGAATCTCTATCCTTTAAAGATAAATGTAGATTAGTATCATAATATTTTGAGAAAATAGACAACATATTTTCGATAAGTCACGACACGTGACATGAGTGGTGACCATGACTCGTTTTGACATGTCATCCTACCAGCCCAAACGCCCATGTTTCCACCTATGTGTGACATTTTCCATAATCAACAGCACAAGAGTTTCAAATGAACTTGGGGCAGGAAAACACGAATCTGCAAAACTAGCAGTATGGGTGGCCTTATCACTAGTCATCACAGAAGTACTTGTTATTGGCCTGGTTCTAGTGGCAGCCCGTAAGGTTTGGGCAAATATGTACACGAATGAAGCTGAAGTCGTTAGTTATGTATCACTAGTTATGCCGGTGCTGGCTCTATCTAACGTCACGGATGGAGTTCAAGGTGTATTATCAGGTAATTAGAGGTCATGCATCTTCTTATCATTTAAATGAACCATAACATTTTAACTATATATGTGTTAATAATAAAGGTGTTGTGAGAGGGTGCGGTTGGCAGAAGATGGGCACGTTGGTGAATCTCGGAGCTTACTACCTTGTTGGTCTTCCTAGTGCCGTCATTTTAACATTTGTGTACAATCTAGGAGGCAAGGTGAGGTTCGGTTTCTTGTTCATTTCTCCTCTTTGGGAAGTTGACTTTGTTAAATTCTATTCACAGGGTTTGTGGATCGGGATCATTTGTGGGAGTGGGGTTCATGCGTTGCTGCTTTTAGTAATCACAACACGTACAAACTGGGTACTAGAAGTAAGACATTGAGTCATTAACTTTGTTTGCTTGTTTAAGTCTACCATCGATTAGCAAGTCATACGTTGTCTAATGTCGTTGCAGGCGAAAAAGGCGATGAATAGGGTGCATTCTAGCACCATTACGATGATCACCGTGTCATGAAACCAACATTGCAGCTTTAATTGGTAGTTGCTCTATGATTTTGATTATATGTTAAGAACTCTATGGATAAATGAGTGTTGTTTGGTCTATGAATTCTAGTGGTTGAGTATGTAAATCGTACCATGCAATATCCTTAAGATAAGTTGGAAGTTGTGTTTTGGTCAAAAATTACGAGGAAAGCCCTTGATCGTTGAGGATCTCCGGCATAAAACCTTAGGAGCCGACTAAACGTCATACGGCGATGTTCTTGATATTTTATTAGTAAAAAGTAAATACAATGAGCTGAAGTGGATCGTGTTCTAAGTGTTACAAGTGTTTGTGAGAGAGTGTAGTGTCGTTCCTGTCGATCCACTATCGCTTAAATACAAAAAATATCTAATAACTAACTATCCCGGATTTCTGGGATAAACTCGGTCTTCTCTTGTGACCGTAGTGGACTTGATCAGCGCTCTTTTCCACGTGCTTTTCAACTACTGAAACGAATATACAGACCATGACTTAGTCATACGATTGTTCCTGCAATTGTTGAACAAAAATGAAGCAAAAGGTAAGTCGGTAAAAATTTCACAAATAGACTCAATACTTAACCTATTCAGGATCCAGGATCACTAACTAGTACTCGGATATCGGACTTAAAATTTCACCCACAACAATTGTCCCAAAAAATAGGACACGTGGGAGTTACGTGCATAATTATATTTCGCCAAAGTTAGCGGTCCAAGTACATGCGAAAGTTGTTTACAATACCAAAAATGCTTTATTTTACCAAATATAAACGTAAAATAAAAAAAGGAAATTAATATATACTCTTCATCATAGTCAAAGTTATTGATTCAAGCATGCGCGAGAGCCGTTTACAATACCTAAAAAATTTAATCTGAAAACAACCTCGATTTCAATAAAAGTTGTATAAGAATGTTGTAACAACCCTCGGTAAAACCAACGCCCTTATAATAATTCCGACACCCTGTTATCTGTTAAAATACCCTTATATGTCTTATATTACACCCCGTATGTGAAAACCGAGTCCAAATTATGTTTTAACATATAAAATAAATCAAAAATAGGAAAAATAGAGTTGAGGCGGGCCGCGTAGACCCATACCAACATCTCATGCGGGCGGTATCAAGACTGGAATTGACTCCGTTGACTCCTTAAGTTGATACGGGCCGCATAAGCTTAAGCTTACACTTACGCGGGCCGCTAGAAGTCATGAAACGCGGAGACATCCGGTGCTGACACGTGTCGACATCGTGGCGGTCTAGAGGATGACCGGGACAAGCTATATGTTGACCAGATGGTTGACGCGGGCCGCGTAAGGCTTAGCCTTATCTTACGCGGACCGCCTAGAAGTCAGAATCCAACACTATATATAGAACTCATCAGTTTACGTTTTTCGTCGCTCACATTTCAATCTCAAATCACAGTTTCTGTAGGAAAGTTATAATACACGGGTATTATACCCCTAATTAGCGAGGTTCTGCTCCGTTGTAAGTATTATAACCCTAGTTTCGTAATAGTTACGCTGCCCGATTGATTTAGGGTTCCGTAATAACTGTCGTGGTTCTGCCCGACGTAGTTATTGGAATGCCGTCTCAGGGAGGGTATCATTAATAATTTCAAAGGGTTATGATACTAACCAATGTACATTTGTATAAATTATAGATAATATCCAGGAAAACCTTACAAGAAGCCTAAGATAGCAATGTGAGTTTATCCTCTTTTTGCTAAACTTTTTGGTAATGTTTTACCAAACCTTAAATATTTTACTATGAAATTTAGCAGTGATTGAGTCTTTGTAGTTCTTCAATTACTGCCGGTATGTTGGGGTTTTGTATACAAAATTTGTACTACTTGCGAGTAGTAAGTCGGGATGACAATACGTTACCATTGGACAATGAGTTAGCCAATGGGTAATATGACCCACAAGTCAGTGAATTGATAGTACAAAATGGAGTAATTGTGTAGACATAAACAATGTGATCGCTCTCAATACTGTTCACTGTGACTTTTTATTTAAACTTGATTAAACTGGGATTCACTCACCAGTATTTTCGACTGACAAATGTTTTTAAAACACGTTTCAGGTAACCCAATGTGACAGCCAATTAATAAAAAGCCAGCTGGAGAGCACTGAAGGCTTGGGGATAATGTGGCTATAAAAGTTACCAAATAAACGGTGTTTTAAATTGAAATAAAATAGGGTTCATCCCTATAAATGTATTGTAATAAGAAACTTGGGTTTTACCCATGTGATTATTAATATTAAATGAGATGGTTTTACTCTGATAAACATTTCTTAACTACGATCCTGATGTAAATTCCGCTGCAAGATTAAATAAACCTGATACCACCAAAACGCTGTGATCGCGTCCGCCCGTTCCCGGGGATCAGGGATCGGGGGTTGCGACAGAAGGTGGTATCAGAGCCTAGCCACTGGTCTGAGCCAAAGAAGTGTTCTGCTGACACTTAAATTCTATATTTTGTGTTAGGAAATAAATTACGGAAATACGTGCATAACTGTAATTATGTGTTATGTGTTATTTGACTATTTGTTAGTTTTCAGTATGAGTGATCAAGGACCATCAGACGTGAATCGTCAGTTATCTGATTCACCTAGGAGTGAAGGTACATCATCACAGCTTGCCCTCTCTGGGTATACTGCTGATCAGGTTAAAGGAGTGTTTGCCTTTAGAGCTCAATCTGAAGAACCATTTCCTAATAAGAAACGAGGATGGTTCAGTAAAGAAGCTTTTGCTCGTAGAAAGAGAATGCGAAAATTGCAACAGCAAAGAGCTTTAGCAGCTATTAAGCGAGAGACAGATGCCCATACTCAAGATATGCTAAATAGAAGCCTAGCTAATTTCCATATCCTAGCTACAACTGCTGCTGACCCAAGTCTGGAACAATTAGTAGCCCCACAACCACAAAACCCAGAACAACCTATGGAGATAGAAAATCAGGAAAACCAAGTGGAGATGCACGACTTTAACCCAGAAGAAATCCCTAGGGTACCTGCACCAAACCCCCTAGACCCGAATTATGACCCCTGGTGGGACTAATAGGGACTTTGTGCAACGTTACCCTATCTAGGATTATCCACCCATACAGAACATAGAAGTCTACCCAGGTATGGACCCTTTAGATCCCTATTACCAAGATGATTATATTAGGGAGATATTAGAGGATCCTTACCAATTTCATGAACTGTCACCCCCATATCAGGAAAACGCACCCCAGATTCCAAACCCAGTCCGAGAACCTGCACCCCCAATGAGTGCAGAAAACGTTCAAGAACTTAGGACTTTTGGGGAGGAAATTTTGGAGAGCAGTGAGAGAATGCGTCAGGTAGGAGAGCATCTCGTATGGAAATACGATGAGCGCAATATGGATTTTTGGATAAATCCATATCCGTGAATGTGTGAATGGAGGAAATGGTAGTAATAATAATAATAATAATAATAATAATAAGAGTTAATTGCCATTTTCGCCCCTGAGGTTTGGGCACATTTGCCATTTTGGTCCAAAATGACAGTTTGGTACCATTTTGCCCCTCACGTTTGGCCATTTTTGCCATTTTCATCCAAATCTCTAACCTAGTTAAAAATCTCTAACCTAGTTGGACCCTAGTTAGACGAAAATGGCAAATGTGCCCAAACCTCAGGGGCGAAAATGGCAATTAACTCTTTTTTTAATTTAATTTTTTATATTTACTCTATAAAATACAATTGTTTAATTTAATTTTTTAAAAAGTTCTCTAACATAATTGTTTATTATATTTTATAGAGTAAATATAAAAAATTAAAGAGTTAATTACCGTTTCGACCCGTACCGTTTCGAGCCGAACCGTTTCGACGCGAACCGTTTCGACCCGTACCGTTTCGATGCGAACCGTTTCGACCCGTACCGTTTCGAGCCGAACCGTTTCGACGCGAACCGCCGTTTCGAGCCGAACCGTTTCGACCCGTACCGTTTCGACGCGAACCGTTTCGACCCGTACCGTTTCGCCCCGTACCGTTTCGACACGAACCGTTTCGACCCGTACCGTTTCGACGCGAACCGTTTCGCCCCGTACCGTTTCGACGCGAACCGTTTCGACCCGAACCGCCGTTTCGACCCGTACCGTTTCGACCCGTACCGTTTCAACGCGAACCGTTTCGACCCGTACCGTTTCGCCCCGTACCGTTTCGACGCGAACTGAACCGTACCGTTTCGATACGGGTTCGATACGGTACGGGTCGAAACGGTTCGGCTCGAAACGGCGGTTCGCGTCGAAACGGTTCGGCTCGAAACGGTACGGGGCGAAACGGTACGGGTCGAAACGGTTCGCGTCGAAACGGTACGGGTCGAAACGGTTCGCGTCGAAACGGTACGGGTCGAAACGGTTCGGCTCGAAACGGCGGTTCGCGTCGAAACGGTTCGGCTCGAAACGGTACGGGTCGAAACGGTTCGCGTCGAAACGGTTCGGCTCGAAACGGTACGGGTCGAAACGGTAATTAACTCTTTAATTTTTTATATTTACTCTATAAAATATAATAAACAATTATGTTAGAGAACTTTTAAAAAAAATAAATTAAACAATTGTATTTTATAGAGTAAATATAAAAAATTAAATTAAAAAAAGAGTTAATTGCCATTTTCTCCCCTGATGTTTGGGCACATTTGCCATTTTCGTCCAACTAGGGTCCAACTAGGTTAGAGATTTTTAACTAGGTTAGAGATTGGGATGAAAATGGCAAAAATGGCCAAACGTGAGGGGCAAAATGGTACCAAACTGTCATTTTGGACGAAAATGGCAAATGTGCCCAAACCTCAGGGGCGAAAATGGCAATTAACTCTAATAATAATAATAAAATATATGTGTGTACGAAGGCATATTAGTATGATTCTATTTCTGTTGGTATTGTAATTTTATTTCAGTACTAGTATGTAATAGACGCATAAGTATATGGAAAGAGTATAGTAGCAATGATCTACGTTTTTTGCTAGATTGTGTGTCATGTGATTAACTATATTAGATATAAATTGTGATATTAATATGGGATAAATGTTTAAAATTCAGATGGCCGACGAAGGAAATCAAGAAAATCTGAATAACGATAACCAGAGTAACATTAACATGGTTAATGATAATCCGAGCATTAATAACAATGGAAACCAAGTGGATAATAGTGCTATCCAACACATAGTGGCACAGGAAATTATAGATGCAATGCCATTTATTCTTCAAACTGTTAAGGATGCTGATAATAAAAGTAAGCATAGCAGTAAGCGACCCGTTGAACCAGAAAACAGTGTGAACAATGGACCTATACTTCAATTGCCTATTCCCAAAAGAAGAAGAACCATGCCTTATGGTTGTTCTTATAAAGAATTTTGGTCTTGTAAACCAATGGAATTCTCAGGCAACGAAGGGGCCATTGCTACCTTACGCTGGATAGAAAAGACTGAAGCAGTCTTAAGGATAAGCAAGTGTGCTGAAGAAGATAGAATACTGTTTGCTTCTAATCTATTTAAAAATGCAGCACTAGAATGGTGGAACACTATCCTCCAGACAAGAGGAAGTGATCAAACCTATAATATGGAATGGGAAGAATTTAAAAACAAAGTAGAAAGGAAATTATGCCCACCCAATGAGAAGGAACATATAGCAAACAAATTCCTAAACCTTAGGATGACTGGTGTGGATAGTAAGGGATACACTAAAATATTCTTTGAATATGCTAGAATAGTGCCAACTCTTGCTTCACCAGAACCAGTGTTAATCTCTCGTTATATTTAGGGATTAATTGGAGAGATTAGACACATAGTCAAGACAGCTAGACCTCAAACCATAGAAGAAGCTGTAGAATTAACAAATACCTTGACTGATGAATTAGTCCGTACTAGAGAAGAGGATCAGAGGAGGAATTTAACCCAAAGGCTTACACAAGAATTCCGTTCTGGAAATTACAATCGTAGGAATATGGGTTCTACCTCTGCAACATACTGCAAGGTCTGCAAGAAAAAGCATTCGGGAAAATGCTCCACTCTCTGCAATTATTGCAAGATGTCAGGACACAAGGAAGAAAATTGCAGAAAGAAAATCAGTAAAGGATTATGCTATAACTGTGGAGAAAAAGGTCATATCGGGCCAAACTGCCCAAAATTAGCTCCAGCCACAGACAACAAGAATACTAAAAATGCTAGAGCATTTGTTCTGACTGCAGAAGAAGCCAAGATGATCCCAGACGTTATAGCTGGTACGTTTTTAGTTAATGATATATTTGCTAAAGTATTATTTGACTCTGGTGCGAACCAAAGTTTTATTAATACTTCGTTTTGCAAAATTCTAAATCAGTCATTAACTAAACTACCATAAGAATGTCTAGTAGAAACAGCTAATGGAGAAACTGTTAGGATTTCTGAAATCTTGCAGGGAGCAAACGTAGAAATTTTGAATCAGAAATTTATAGCAAATCTGTATCCTATGAATCTGGTAGGATTCGATGTTGTTTTAGGAATGGATTGGTTAATAGCCAATAAAGCCAACATTGTATGTGATCAAAAGTCAATTCAAGTAAATTCATCAAAAGGTAAAACGATCACAATTAAAGGAGATAAGCCTTCTAGGTCTACTAAACTCATCTCTGTGATGAAAACTGCAAATTGTATAAGAAAAGGTTCTATAGTGTATTTGATTTCTATAATCACTAACACTAAAGGAAAAGAACTAAAAGATATTCCAGTAGTGTCACAGTTTTCAGATATCTTTCCAGAAGAATTACCAGGACTACCTCCAAACAGAGAAGTTGAATTCAGAATTCACCTGCTACCAGGAACATCACCAATTGCCAAAGCACCTTATCGTTTGGCACCTGCAGAAATGCAAGAATTGAAGAAGCAATTAGATGAGTTGTTAGAAAAAGGATTTATTCAGCCAAGTTCGTCGCCATGGGAAGCGCCGATACTGTTTGTTAAAAAGAAGGACGGATCAATGCGTTTGTGCATTGATTACCGTGAATTAAACAAGGTTACGATTAAGAATCGGTACCCATTACCGAGAATCGATGATCTGCTTGATCAACTGCAAGGAGCTCGATTTTTCTCTAAAATCGATTTAAGGTCAGGATATCATCAATTAAAGGTACAGGAAGAGGACATTCCTAAAACCGCTTTTAGAACAAGGTATGGTCATTACGAATTTACTGTCATGCCATTTGGTTTAACCAATGCCCCAGCTGCATTTATGGACATGATGTACCGAGTATGTAAGCCATATTTGGATAAATTCATAATTGTATTCATATATGATATTCTAATTTACTCTAAGAGTAAAGAGGATCATGCAAAATATTTGCACGCACTTTTAAGTCTGTTAAGAAAGGAAAAACTTTATGCTAAATTTTCTAAGTGTGAATTTTGGTTAGAACAGGTGCAATTCCTTGGACACCTAGTCAATCATGAAGGAATTCATGTAGATCCAACAAAGATTGAAGCAATTACTAAATGGAAAACCCCTGAATCACCAACCGAGGTTAGAAGTTTCTTAGGATTGGCCGGTTATTATAGAAGATTTATTCAAGATTTCTCTAGAATAGTCATTCCCTTAACTAAGTTAACCTGTAAATCTGTTAAGTTTGAATGAGGATTAAAACAAGAAGAAGCCTTTAGAATTCTTAAACAAAGATTGACCCATACACCCATACTAGCATTACCAGAAGGAACTGAAGACTTTGTAGTCTATTGTGATGCTTCTAGATTAGGTTATGGATGTGTATTGATGCAACGCCAAAAGGTTATAGCTTATGCATCTAGACAGCTTAAAAATCATGAAGAGAATTATTCAACCCATGATTTAGAGTTAGGAGCTATAATTTTTCCTCTTAAGATTTGGAGACATTACATTTATGGTAGTAAGTTTACCATATTCACTGATCATAAGGGTTTAAGATATATCTTCAAGCAAAAGGAGTTGAATATGAGACAAAGATGCTGGATGGAGATGCTCAGTGATTATGATTGTGATATCCAGTATCATGAAGGAAGAGCAAATGTAGTGGCAGATGCTTTAAGTCGAAAGTATCATGAAAAACCAAGAAAGGTACGTTCTCTTAAATTAAATCTACAAGTAGATTTAAATGAGCAAATAAGAGAAGCACAAAAATCAGTAATCAAGGATGACTCTGAAAAATTAAAAGGTATGTTAAAGGAATTAAAACAAGGAACAGATGGAATTTGGAGATTCCATGAAAAGAGAATGTGGATACCTAAATTAAGAAACCTACGTCATCGTATACTAGAAGAAGCCCATAAATCTAAGTATACAATGCATCCAGGGAGTGATAAAATGTACCAGGATTTAAGGAAAAATTTCTGGTGGATAGGAATGAAAAAGGACATAGCAACCTATGTTTCTAAATGTTTAACTTGCTCACAAGTTAAAGCTGAACATCAGAAACCCTCAGGTTTGTTACAGCAATTAGAGATGCCAGTGTGGAAATGAGAATTAATAACAATGGATTTTGTTACTAAATTACCCAAAACTAGGAAAGGAAATGATACAATCTGGGTGATTGTAGATAGGCTAACTAAGTCAGCTCATTTCTTACCAATGAAGGAAACAATTAGTATGGAACAATTATCTAAATTGTATGTAAATGAAATTGTTTCTTTACATGGCATTCATTTATCAATTGTTTCTGATAGGGATAGTCGATTTACCTCTCATTTTTGGTCAAGTTTCCAAAAGGCAATGGGAACCAAGTTAAAATTGAGCACAGCTTATCATCCTCAAACGGATGGACAAAGCGAAAGGACAATCCAGACAATGGAGGACATGCTTAGAGCTTGTGTAATTGATTTCGGAGGTAATTGGGACGATCACTTACCTTTAATAGAATTTTCTTATAATAATAGTTACCACACAAGTATAAATGCTGCACCATTCGAAGCACTTTATGGACGAAAATGTCGAACCCTAGTATGTTGGGTAGAAATCGGGGAAAAGCAACTATCTGGACCTGAGATAGTGCAAGAAACAACCGATAAGATTATTCAAGTCAAGGAACGACTGAAAGCAGCACGTGATCGACAAAAGAGTTATACTAATAACCGACGCAAACCATTGGAATTTCAAATAGGAGATAAAGTATTGTTGAAAGTCTCTCCTTGGAAAGGAATAGTAAGATTCATCAAACGAGGGAAGTTAAGTCCCAGGTATGTTGGACCTTTTAAGATTATTAGAATAATAGGACTTGTAGCCTATCAACTACAACTGCCAGAGGAAATGGCCGGTATACATGATGTATTTCATGTATCAAATCTTAAAAAGTGTTTAGCTGATGAATCACTGATAGTACCTCTTAAGGATATAGAGATAAATGAACAACTCAAATTTGTAGAAAAACCTCTATAAATTGAAGATAGGAAAGTCAAGAATCTCAAACACAAGAGACTAGTTCTAGTCAAAGTGAAGTGGGATTCCAAAAGAGGACCTGAATACACATGGGAGCTCGAGTCAGAAATGCAAAGGAAATATCCGCATTTGTTCCAGTAGATCTCGAGGACGAGCTCTAAATAAGGTGGGGAGAATGTAACAACCCTCGGTAAAACCAACGCCCTTATAATAATTCCGACACCCTGTTATCTGTTAAAATACCCTTATATGTCTTATATTACACCCCGTATGTGAAAACCGAGTCCAAATTAAAAATAAATCAAAAATAAGAAAAATAGAGTTGAGGCGGGCCGCGTAGACCCACCCCAACATCTCACGCGGGCGGTATCAAGACTGGAATTGACTCCGTTGACTCCTTAAGTTGATACGGGCCGCGTAAGCTTAAGCTTACACTTACGCGGGCCGCTAGAAGTCATGAAACGCGGAGACATCCGGTGCTGACACGTTTTACCAAACCTTAAATATTTTACTATGAAATTTAGCAGTGATTGAGTCTTTGTAGTTCTTCAATTACTGCCGGTATGTTGGGGTTTTGTATACAAAATTTGTACTACTTGCGAGTAGTAAGTCGGGATGACAATACGTTACCATTGGACAATGAGTTAGCCAATGGGTAATATGACCCACAAGTCAGTGAATTGATAGTACCAAATGGAGTAATTGTGTAGACATAAACAATGTGATCGCTCTCAATACTGTTCACTGTGACTTTTTATTTAAACTTGATTAAACTGGGATTCACTCACCAGTATTTCCGACTGACAAATGTTTTTAAAACACGTTTCAGGTAACCCAATGTGACAGCCAATTAATAAAAAGCCAGCTGGAGAGCACTGAAGGCTTGGGGATAATGTGGCTATAAAAGTTACCAAATAAACGGTGTTTTAAATTGAAATAAAATAGTTCATCCCTATAAATGTATTGTAATAAGAAATTTGGGTTTTACCCATGTGATTATTAATATTAAATGAGGTGGTTTTACTCTGATAAACATTTCTTAACTACGATCCTGATGTAAATTCCGCTGCAAGATTAAATAAACCTGATACCACCGAAACTCTGTGATCGCGTCCGCCCGTTCCCGGGGATCAGGGATCGGGGGTTGCGACAAATGTTGTAAAAAATAAACATAATTGTATATTTATAATTTAGAAAAATTAATGAACTAAATATAATAGAAGGTAAAGGATCCTGTAAAAAGTGCCCAAAGTATGAGAAGTGTAAGAAATAATCTGGTGTTGACATGTGTCCATCAATTATATTAATGAATAAGGGTAATAATGTAATTTACTCCTAATGGTAGTTAAAGTCAATTAAAGGAAATGAGATCATGTGTTAACTATTTTAGGAGAAATTTTAGGAAACATATTTGTTTTTACGATTTTATACATCTGATTGTTTTATCTTCTTCATCATCTTTTAATCGCAACATCTTTTAATCATATATTGTTCATATCTTCTTTTCATCATCTTTAAATTGCAATACAATGTTTTTTGGAATTCCAGATAAAACACCATGACTTAAATCATAGTCAATGTCTCCAGATGTTTAAAACACCACGCCATGAACAATGTCTCCAGATGTTTAAAACACCACGCCATGAACAATATCTCCAGATAAAACACCATGACTTGAATCATAGTCATGGTGTTTTAAAATCTGGGAATGTTTTTTATTGATTGTCCAGATGTTAATACACCATGGATGTAATCACAATACAATGTTTTTTGGATTCCAGATAAAACACCATGACTTGAATCATAGTCAATGTCTCCAGATGTTTAAAACACCACGCCATGAACAATGTCTCCAGATGTTTAAAACACCATGCCATGAACAATGTCTCCAGATAAAACACCATGACTTGAATCATAGTCGTGGTGTTTTAAAATCTGGGAATGTTTTGTATTGATTGTCCAGATGTTAAAACACCATGGATGTAATCACAATACAATGTTTTCTGGATTCCAGATAAAACACCATGACTTGAATCATAGTCAATTTATCCAGATGTTTTAAAACACCACGCCATGAATCTGATTACAGTTCTTCTAAACGTAAAACACCACGCCTTGAATCTTATATAAAACAAAGAGGCTTCCGATTTAGATCTTGGTCATTAATTCCGATATTTAAGGAAAAAGGAGTGAATGTATGTGTTTTTGGTTGTGTAGGATACGGTTACCATATTTGAAACATTGAAAAAGACACTATTGCCCTTCAATTTTACATAAGGTCTCTCTAATTAAAACACAATTTACATTTTTATACCCTATTGATCTCAACCATTAGATCAAATATCCAATGGTTTAAAACATTTCTTACCCTTCTCACATTTTAAACACTTTTTACCATATCCCTACCCTAGAATAAAATCAAATTACCTACATCTTAAACACAAAGGTCGGTGAACCTTTTTTTTAGGTCCTCAACTTTTGGAAAATTACACATTTAGTCATTACACTTTAACTCCTTTCAACTTTCATAGATTACAATTCTAACCCTATACTTTTAATTCTTTCACTTCACACCCTCAAACTAAGTAAGTTAGACATTCACTTCTAACTTTTGGTAATCGACAACTTTGACCCGTCAACTTTTTCTACTTAATAACTTGACGTCTCATTTTATTTGAATTGTTTTTACAACTTTAAACCGTAGCGTGTCACACATTAATATATTTTCTTTTATTTTTACACGGTTGTCTAAAATATTGTTACAACTTTACATCGCAACGAGCGAGTCATACTCTTTTTCTATCTATATCTAATGACGTTAATGTCACGAATGTACCATGTGTAACAAAGTAAAAAACGTGTAATGTAACGTGCGGGCATCACACGTTAATGCCATCATCGTACACTATAACCGCAATACTTATATAACCACTGAGTTAGATCGGATACATGAATACATGTGTTTTATATAGGTAACGCATCCCATAACGTGTTGTTAGCAATAAACAACTAAGGTGCCGCTGCCATAACGCACGACGTATGACAGTTTTAACGTACCTATCATTTTAAATTCACGTTTCAATGTGAAACAACTCACGTTTTGATATAAACTTTTTTCTCAA
This sequence comes from Helianthus tuberosus, assembly GCA_030545235.1. Classification (NCBI taxonomy): domain Eukaryota; kingdom Viridiplantae; phylum Streptophyta; class Magnoliopsida; order Asterales; family Asteraceae; genus Helianthus; species Helianthus tuberosus. The sequence continues at coordinate 197,524,315 of CM060400.1, forward strand.
ACGAGTCTAGTAAAGAATAATACATTTTTATACTTATTTTGGGTACTTTCGTAAACTGTGTTCGAAAGAGAGTCGGGTAAAATATAATACGTTTTCATTCGACGACGACATAATTTTTTTTCAGAAAAGAGTCAGGTCAAGTATACAATATAAATACGAGTTACTTAATATGCCACTGCAATGTGCAACGAGTCAAAATCCTAATTAAAGGATAATGAAACAAGATTAAAATACAAATTAAATAAAAAAATGATCAGCGGTTATATTGAATATTCTTTTTTTTTAAATTAACAAAATATTATATTTTTGTAACATAAGTTTGATTGATATTATATATATATATATTAAGCCCATTAAGTGTAAGTACCTTGCAAATCTATCTACATCGTCAGATCATGATGAGATGAAATCTGAGCCGTTTAAACTCATAAAAATAAGAGTAAATTGCCAAAAATGTCCCTGAGGTTTGGGAATGTTGGTCATTTTCATCCAAAATAATTTTTTTGTACAATATAGTCTTTCACTTTTAGGATTTTTTGTCATTTTCATTCAAACATCTAATTTGATTTATTTTTTCTATCAAACATTTGGATGAAAATGGCAAAAAATCTCAAATCTCAAGGGCGATTTTGGCAAAAAAAGTCAGACGATTGGATGAAAATGACAAAAAATCCAAAAAATGAAGGACTGTATATGATACAAAAAAGTTGTTTTGGATGAAAATGACAAATATGCCCAAACCTCAGGGACAATTTTTGTAATTTACTCTAAAATAATTGCTATTGTAGTAGTTGAGGGCGGTTCATTTCGGTTTTCAGCGGCTCAGTTTTTCTGCACACATCGCCCTTAAACCTTCATGTCTCCTTGAGTTAAATGCTTGGTTGGTCCCTGTGGTTTGTAAAAATTGCAAACTTGGTCCTAGTGATTTACTAATTACATGTGTGGTACCAAAACTTGTCAAAAATGAACTCGCTTGGTCCCCTGCCTTAACATCAGTTAAATATATCTGTTAAAACATCCATGTACTTGGCACATGATGGTAGTTTGGACCTTTCAGTCCAGCCCATATTAAAAGAGTTAAATACCACCGCCACCTCCTTCTTCTTCCTCAAACCACCACCACCACCACCATCTCATCTCCTCCACACCACCACTGAACTTCCACTCCCCACCTCGAATCGAACTGAAAACCACGGGACCAACCAAGCATTTAACTCTGGCTCCTTTTTTTCGTCGACAGTCATGGGTGGTTATCGAAGTTTGTATTAATGGTTTGCTTCAAACAACTGCCGCCGGTAAGCCCTTCCCCTCTACTCGTTGTCGCTGTTGTTAGAGTCGGACACCGGCGCCGCCTCCGTTCTACACTCTGTCGTCGCTTAACACACCCTGGCGCCACAACATTTCTGAAATCGATCACAAGGTACGCAACTCTTGATTCAAAACAGTCATTGGTAGCATAAATCGCGATTAGGGGACCACAATCATCAGTTCAAACGACGGATTTGGTCGTTAGGGTTTCATCGCTTCCACTTTCTTTTCTGTTTATTTCAGGTCGTTAGTGTTCTTGGATAGGTTACTATCTCAGGTTATTGATTTCTACTATCAAACTCATATTTTTACAATTTTGGGTATTTTGGTTCTTTATTTACGTTTTTATTGGTTGTCTATTGCTTAGATTTTTGGGTTTTTCGTTTTTCTGTTAAGGCTTAGTGGAGATAAAACATTAGTTGCAGAAGATCCTAAAGAGAAAGACATTTCAACTTGAAAGTCCCAAGTGAGAGGAGACCACCGGACAAAGGTCATATGGTTGGTAGCTTTTCTTACTGCTTATTGCTTTACAGATTAATTTAAAACATCACCATGTGTAGTAGTAATAGTTAAATCAAAATATCTGAATAACTTCAATAGTAGAGGGAATTCCAATCTACTGAGAGAGAAATTATTATGTTTTTTTTTTTTTTTTTTTTTTTTGTGAAGGAGAACAATCTAATCTACACCTATGTGTAGACCTGGCAAACGGGTCGGGTTGGGTCGGGTCGGGTCATGGGTCAAAACGGGTTCGGGTCAAAATGGGTTCGGGTCGAAACGGGTCAATTAAATAAAGGGTTGTTTTGGTTCGGGTCGAAACGGGTTCGAGTCAAAGCGGGTTCGGGTCAAAACGGGTTCGGGTCGGAACGGTTTCGGGTCGGGTCGGGCTGATAATTTACTCTGTTTTTTGAGATTTTTTGCTGCATGATTAACCGTTAACAATTAAATTTTATACATATATTTTATAGTTATACTAACCGGCGCGAGTATTAAATACGCATAGGAAATTAGGTAAACCGGATTTCATATTTTGCAGAGTTGACTATCATGTGTGGCTATGATATATCCAATTCAATCTCTGATTGTTTATTTTCACTGCAAATTTTGGATCTGTGTTTGATTAATCTTTGAATAATTGGATCTGTGTTTGAATAATCTTTGAATAATTGGATCTGCAAATTATACATACAGACATATATATAGCATCGCAACATATTTATATCACACAAACTTGCACATACAGTTGCTATAACGATATATAAAAAAATATAATACACATCGTTATAAAGTTTATTTTGCAATTGATCGGTGTTGGTTCGTATGTCACTGATGATGGGATCGGTTCTAGTCGAAACGGTACAGGTCGAAACGGTACGGGTCGAAACGGTGTCGAAACGGTACCGGTCGAAACGGTACGGGTCGAAATGGTACTGGTCTACTGGTCGAAACGGTACGGGTCGAAACAGTTCGATTCGAAACGGTTCGCGTCGAAACGGTTCGCGTCAAAACGGTTCGATTCGAGAAGGTACGGGTCGAAACGGTACAGGTCGAAACAGTACTGGTCGAAACGGTACGGGTCGGAACGGTTCGCATCGAAACGGCACGGGTCGAAACGGTTCGCGTCGAAACGGTTCGATTCGATACGGTACGGGTCGAAACGGTTCGATTCGAAATGGTTCGCGTCGAAACGGTACGAAACTCGTCCCGACCTGAAACCCGTCTCGTGCGGAAACTCATGTCGGCCCAAAACCCGTTGTGATCCGAAACCCGTCCCGTGCAAAAACCCATGTCGGCCCGAAACCCGACCCGAACCAACCCCGTTCCGATCCAAAACCTACGTCGTGTCGAAGCCTGTCTCGGCCCGAAACTCAATTTGAACTGAACCCGTTTCGTGCCGTAACCCGTGTCGTGCATATACTTATGCCGGCTCGAAACCCATTCTGACCCGAAACCTCCCCGTTTCTTTAAGACACTAACCCACATCGACCCATTTCTTTAATGTTGTCGACCCGCTTTGACCCGAAAATAAAAAGATGAAATTTCAAGTGACCATTGTGACCCATTTAGTTAAAATATCTAACCCAAACCAACCCATATAATTTTAAAATCAACCCAAATTGACCCACTTGGAAGGCTTTGGGTTAAGATTGCCCCCTCTACCTATGTGGGTACAAGAAGCCAAAGAAAGTGCATGATTCCGATTTAGATTTACCTGGTTAGTGTTCATTGATCACTTATTTTTATGTTCTTACACATTTTATGTTAGATATAAAATTAGTGCTCAATTCAGCTATGTATGCATTTGTTTAACCATTGATGATAAGTGAATTTGCATATTTAAGAAGAATACAATTTATTTTTATTAGTTTAGGTCTCAGCTTGACTGAAATGTTGAAAATTTGCTCGGCTAAGTTGCAAAATTCATGGTTATGCACGACAATGCAAATGCTATTTTGAATTACTGTACCATTTGTTAAAAGTTGCAGAATGGTTTGTAGAATTTACTGTATGAATTTGCAAAGTGGTGGTGGCGATTGAACTCTTCACTTCGTCATTGCTCGTTTCACCATTGGTGCTTTGTCTTGAAGAGTTGCAGGTGATGCTCGCTCTTGGCTTAACTCCGTTGAATGTTTGTCGGTATCAACGACCTTTAACTTTGCATCCTTTTTTCTTTTGTTTCATTACATGTTCAATATAGTCGAAGTAACATTACAAGTTTGTCGGTATCAACGACCTTTAACTTTGCATCCTTTTTACTTTTGTTTCATTACATCTTCAATATAGTCGAAGTAATATTACAAATGCTTTTCCTCGCTTTTCTTTAATGTTTCACTTTTCGTTTAGTATTATCAGTATAGTTGTATTTTGAAATTTTAGGCTGGTATGACTATGTGTTTTAAAATTCTTATGTTGAAGGTAGAATTTTGTGAAATGTTGAAGTGTGCTCTTTATATTGCATTGAAATGTGCAAGTGTCTTGATTTTAAGTTTAATTACCAAAAAAAAACTGCAGGTTATATAGTTAGAAGATATCTTATGTGGCATGCTAGGTAGTTAAAGACACACTGTAGGAATAGAAAAGCATGTACAGGAAATTCATCTAAAAAGTATTTGAACACAGGATAGAAAAGCATGTGCCAGAAATTCATCTAAAAAGTATTTGAACACAATTATGATTGGGTAAGTTGTTGCAACTTAGCTTCTTTAACTTTCCTTCATTGAGTGCTATTAAGTTTCAAATGGTTTGGAATGCTCTGATGTTCTTGAAACCACAGTTATGACTGCATAGGTTGTCTTCAGTTTTCAAAACTACTGTTATGACTAGATTTAGAGAAGTTTGAAGATAGTTGAAGGTGAAACTCTAGACTAACAACATCAGTGAACAGAACCATACTGGAGTTATGGGGCAATTTTGTATGCTTACTTTTGAGTCTTTTTTTAAAATCGAGTTATTTGTTTCAACTTCCAAGTGAGAATTCTAGCCTTTAATGATGAGCATTTGGTGCCGAGTACCGGTACCGAATCGTACCGGGTATACTCGGTATCGGTACTCATTTTCCCTGTTTTTCGGTACCGGTATTTACGGGTAAAATACCGGTATCGGTACCAATTTTCCCTATATTTCGGTACCGGTACTTTCGGTACCAAACTGGTACCATGCTCATCCCTAGCCTCTATTCATTATCCTATTTCCAAGAAAATGATTTTGTATGAGAACAATAAGAACTTTTAGGGATTTATGTTCATATATTATTTGATTATTATCTATAATACTATATAATACATTTCCCTAGGATTAAAATGTAATTTTGCCCCTTAATTTTAAGACGGCAGATCAACAGTCATTGTTTGTTGCCTAATCTTTCGTCCCTTTCTCCCAATTTTACCCTTAATCCAATGTCAGTCGCCCACAAATAAATCTTGAGCCGATCAAGAATGCTTAGATGATTCAAACCGTCAGCGCAATTACTAATTCAATCAATTAGGTTTCATGTGGTCATCGCCCTATTCAATGGTATTGAAGGTGATTGAATGTTGCAATTGAGGCGTTCATGCGTTTCTATCGTACCCAACCAAGCGTCGTGCGAATTTTAGGTTATAATAGGTATTGAAGATGATTGAATGTTGTAATCTATGTTTGCCTCAAAACCAAGAAATGAAGGCCTACTCAACACAAACAACTCACAGCTTCACCTCATAAATCTCACCTGAAAGATTTGTTCCGACGTGCTGGTTCTAGGCGGCGACATCGACGCGGTGAGGAAGCTAAGAGGGTACGCCTTTGGGTTTCAGGCGAGACGTTAGGGTTCCGGTAAGCCTCTTTTCACTTTTCACTTGGATTCTTACCCATTAGATAGACTAGCTGTGTTGATTAAGACTACTTAGGTGTTACAAATTTCAGGCGAGACTCCGACGATACTCCGGCGAACCCAACACCGCCTACATGTCAAGTAAAAGAACAAATCAGGGATAGATTTGATGAGAAGAGGTAAGAACAAACCTTTTCAGTTTTGATTCCATTGCATATGCGCTATTGATTTACTCCTCGATTTTATCAAATCAGTCGAATGAAAATTAAGTTACTTTTTGAATTTCTTTTCTGCCTTGCTCAAAGATGGGTTTGAATTCTTGCAGATCTGTGTACAAACGTTGTAATTTGGATTATTAAGCCCCTGTTGAACCCGATTCTCATCTCGAGACAGGATTTTTTTTAATACGATTCAGTTGAGTTCCGGCGAGTTTTCCGATAAGTGGTATTTCACCTGCATGTTCTATTCTTGGATACATTGGTGCTCCACCATTTCTGATTTAGTGACAATTGTTAATCTGTTTTGTAGGATACCATATTTGTTTATGATAATAATAGCGTTCATAAGCATAATTGTATGTTGTTTGCAATTTGGGATCCCAGATTTATTTAGTTTCTTGATCATCAAGAGTCCAATTTCTTAAAAAAAATGTTTTGCTTATGATTTGTTTTGATTTTGTTAGTATAGGAAGGCTACATTCTTTTTAAAAAGGTCTAAGCAGTTAATAGCGGCGCTATAGCGGTGTTATAGCGGTTAGCGGACGTCTATGGTTGTAGCGGTCCAAATAGCGGTGGCTCATAGCGGTTCCGCTATTAGCGGCGCTATAGCCCGCTATTTGGCCGCTATTTGGAAACCGGTATAGCGGTCATAGTCAAATTATGTCAAAGTTTGAAAAAATGGGTCAAAAGTCGCCTATAATCGGACCAAATTGGTCAAAACTGGATCAGATATTAGTAAAAAATTGACCAAATCGGTTAAGTGAAACGAATTGTTACCTTAATTTGAACAAAAATCAGTTGTTGCTCCATGATTTTGAACCATTGTAGAGATAACTGGGTACGCCTGATGGAGAAGAGAAGGGGAGCGGGAAAGAAAACGGCGTATGATGAAAGTGGGGATAATTAGGGTTATTTAAGTTTGGGTATTTTAACATATAACCCCCCTCCATCTTCATTGGTTTATATTTAGTCCTCATACTTGTGAATTTATATATAAACAATATAAAATTAATGGTATATGTATATAATATATATAAAAATACATAAATTATGCATGGTATAAAAATTACCGCTATATCACCGCTATACCACCGCTATAACCTATATATCGTATAGCGGACCTTGACCGCTAGAAAAAGGTTGATTTTTAGGTTCTGTTAGTAGTTTGAAGATCATTAATAACACATTATTGATGCATTGATATCAGGCACTGGGAAAACGCCTTGCTACCAACAACACACTGAGAGAGATCTTTTTTACCTGCCGTGGCAGCCCGTGTTGCAGCCTTGGCTGAGATATGAATGTTTCTATTCGAGGATTTGATGATATGTTATCTACGATCTTAGCCTCAGTAGATTTGAGGCGTGACCGAAGACCTCAACCGGTGAACTTTCGACGAATCAATTGGTGAATACAGAGACGCATTTACAAGAGTAGCATCATCTGCCATGCTTAATGTTAAAAATTGAACACAGCAGGATCCAATTGCTTTATAGGATATATATATATATATTTTGTTCGAGGGTACTGTGTACAGTTCTTTTAACAACTGATAAGGCTTAGGGCCTAGGCCAACAACAAGATAATGAGGTGTTCATTTATTTCAAGTATTTTGGTTGTAATGTATTAATATAGTTTTTGTAGTCATATCTAACATGTTGATTCTTTTGTTAGAAAATAAAAAATTTGAACAAGGGGTCCAATTTGGCTTACAGATTTTTTATTCCGTTTGCTATGTTGCAGACAAAGGTTTGAAAATGTGGGAAGGAAGGATAAAGGCAAATCACCAAATAAATTAAAAGCTTGCACTACTGACAAGGTATATACAACTTCTCAAATTCATTTTTCAAGTTTATATTATATATTATAATCCTTATTGCTGGAACAATCATGTTATAGTTTTGACTTTTTGGGTCAAAGAATGCTTGTATTGTGTTGGCATTTATTTTAAAAGGTATAATACAGTTCACTGAAGGTGTGTTTGGATGTGCGTTTTGGAAGTGATTATGGTATAATAGACCTGGCGAACGGGTCGGGTCGGGTCATGGGTCAAAACGGGTCAATTAAAAAGGGGTTGTTTCGGTTCAGGTCGAAACGGGTTCGGGTCGAAATGGGCTCGGGTCAGAACGGGTTTCGGGATAGAACGGGTTTCGGGTCAGAACGGGTTTCAGTGCACTAACTGCTCTATCATGTTGAACTCAGATTCGGATCCTAAATGTAAAGTTTTTTCAGAGGAGCACATGCATGTTCTTTATTCGATTTGGCAAAATATCTTGGCTTGCATAAAGACATGGAATCATTTCATTATGTTTCAAATATGGCGCTTTTAACGTTTTTTATATAGTCCATATGTGGTCATGGTTACCTTAGATGTCACGCTTGACGAAAGATAATAGAAAATTGAGAGAACGTGTTAAAATATTGAAAGATTTTCAGACGGCTTGTAGGAAAAAAAACAGGCCGAGCGTTGTCTTAGAAAAGGATGCACGTATCCAGCTTATTTCAGTATTCAAGCAGAGAGGCAATGCTTCTAAGGTTAGTTTTCTTGCTTTTGATCTTTGTGAAAATGTTGATGACGGTTTATTTATAATTTACATGTTTTTTTTCTACAATGCCCGTTAGCAGCATATGTTATCGGTACTTTATTACTTCTAAAGTTACAGGTTAAGGATAAAAACGCGCTAGCAATTTATCAAGGCCCTGCAGAAAATTCTCATGTTGCACACTATAAAGACGCAGTGTCGAAATATCCATTCTCTTTGACTAGAGAACCTTGGTCAAAGAGGAGAAAGAGAACCTCTTGAAGGGAATCAGACAACAATTTCAAAAAATGTTAATGGATAACGTCAACCTTCTTTGGTATGTTATACTCATACTATCATGCTGTGAGTACTGTTCTTCAATATCGTTTACATGTTACAGGTAGGAAAGTAATCATTTGGAACATATAATCTATGTGAAGTGAGTCAGTGACTGGGTTGTCTTCTCATGTTAGCAGTAGCACGGTCTTTTTTCTTAAATTAACTATGATAGGCGAGGCAAGATTTTAATTTTATTTCTGTTTTTTTAATTTAGGTTTTAAACTATTTGATTGGCGATGAAGAACTACAATTTTTTCTTGTTTGTGAATTGTTTTTAGTTTTTTGAATTTCTGTTATTAGTTAGATGATTCTAATTGCCAATTATATTAACTTTTATTATAGTTGTGGAATGGTACTATTTTTTCTTTAAAATTTTTGTTTCTATTATACATATTTTTTACTACAAAGATTCCTAATCCTTTATTATCATAATCCATGAAGAAGCTATGCACGAGGAACTGAAGAATACTTTTTTGATGCAAGTGTTGGTCTTTTATTTTCCTGTAAAGACTTAATTTTAAAAGTAAGTATCTGCCTTTTTTTCTTGTAAAAACAACCCAATAGCCCATTTTTTGTTCTTTTTTTAGTTTTGATCTCATTTTTTATGTGGCTTTAGTTTAACGGCTACTTAACTTATTTATTCATGTGCCTGCTGTTATCTCTCAGCCCTTGTTATCCCAATTTACTGGTATGTAGTAGTATAGTGCCATATTATATTGTTGTTTTTATTCCATTTCGACATGTAGGTTGGTTTTGTATGGTGTTGGTTTGTGTATTTTTTATAGGAAAGGATATGATGCTTTTTTAAACCATCTAATGAAGATTTATCATTTTTTAACCATCTAATAAAGATGGTGTCTAGAAGAAATTGATTCATGTTTGGTTTATATGCACACTCATCAAACAAATGTAGTGGAATGTGATGGACAATTTGAATTGTTTTCTATGGAATCTAATATATCACGACACACTTGATTAATTGACAAAAAAATGAGTAACGTGTTGTGAATTGTCGCCGCCGCAGCATCGCGCGGGTTCCCTACTAGTATTACATAATAAGTCAAACGTTTGATTTTTTTGTGGTTAATTGGCAGGTGTATTAATTATTGAAAATTACCAATCTTCTCTTGGGGTTTAGCTGTTTTCAGATTTGCAATGTGTGTTGGTGTTTTAGTTTTGGGTAAATTACACTTTTCGTCCTTTATGTTTGTATCGGATTGTAGTGGATAACCTTTAACTTCAATCATTACAGCCACAATCATTTATTTGGATAACTCATTACGAATTTCATCCTTTAGCACTAACCAGGTTAAAAATTAGAGCTAAGTCTAGTCACATGAGGGTATTATGGTCATTTCATGCTTTTATTTAAATTGTTTTTAATAAATAAAACCAAAAGGTCAACAGACATATTATTACTGTACCTTATTTCATCCTCATTAAACACACACTCTCTCTCTCTCTCAAATAATACAACCGTTGCATAAGCCCGCCACCACCGCCAGTCCGCCACCTGATACATCACCACCGCCATCATTATCGGAGCTACACCACCGCCACTCTCTCTCTAAACTCATAACATCACAGCCGCAAATCTGGTTGGATTTCATGAAACCCTAGCCCCAAATCTGGTGGATTTCGATTCCGGCGAAGAGAGAGAAGTGATTTAATATGGTAGATCGGACGGTTGTGAAGACAGATCTGATGGTTCTTGGCTGAAAAAAAAACGACGATGGTTGTTGCCCATCAACTCAGCCGCCAACCACAAAACCCATTTTCCATCTTTTCATATTCTTGTTTATTACACTTTTTTTCCAAATCGACGATGGTTGTTGCCCATCAACTCAGCCGCCAACCACAAAACCCATTTTCCATCTTTTCATATTCTTGTTTATTACACTTTTTTTCCAAATCGACGGTGGTTGTTGGCTGGAAAAAAAAACGAAAGGGGAGGTGAAAATTGAAGAATAAGGGGGTAGGCCATGTTGGTTCAGCTGTCAGTGGTGGTGGGGGTTTTGGGTGCTGGATTCGATGATGGGGGTTGGTTGGTTACGACGGTTGGTGGTGGGGTTGGATTCAGTTGTTATGGTGGTGGTTGAAAAGAGAGATGGAGAGGAGAGGAGGAGAGATAAGAGCATTCTCATCCAATCCATCAAAACTTGTGAGGTGAGTTTTTATATTGTAAAGGGTAAAAAAAGTGGTTGTGAGTGGAGGAGAGAGAAAATGTTACTGTTCATCTGTATATTTGAGGGGACACTGTTCACCCAGTATAATTTTTTTAATATATATTGAAAGTGGTTGTGAGTGAAGGAAAAAGAAAAATGTGATGATAATATTATTTAATTGAAAAGGAGAGAGAGAAAAAGTATTTGTTTTTAGTGGAAATATATTGATATAGGAGTTGTTTTTTAGTGGAATGTATGTATAATTTGATGGATTGGATGAGAAAATGAGAGAAAGATTTAGGGTTTTATGTGTTATATATTATTTATTATTTTTCTAAACAAATGAGTAAAATTACTGATCTACCCTCTTGTGCAAGTCACATGACCAGACTTAACTCAAAATTTTAACCTAGCTAGTGTTAAAGAACGAAATGTGTAATGGGTTTTCCAAATAAATGATTGTGTCTGTAATTATTAAAGTTAAAGGTTATCTACTGCAATCCGATACATTAACATAAAGGACGAAAAATGTAATTTACCCATTAGTTTTTGTAAAAGAAGAAAAGTGTAAATGGTTACCAATCAATTTTGGCAGAATAAGTAGTATGGCAAAGTTTATTTCTTTTTTTTTAGAAAAAAACGAACTTCATTAAAAAACACCTCTGACCCAAACAGGCAAAGGCCATACAAACAAGCACCCCCGACCCAACCGGGCAAAGGGCAAAACAAATTACACCATACACAAAGGAAATTTACACCATTCCGTCCAATTTATTTAATTACAGGACGATCTACTCTTAAACCAAGCGAAACCTCGCGATTTTATTTCCCCTATAATATCAAGCGGACTTCTTCTAATTTGATTGAACACCACCTCGTGTTTTCCTTTCCAAATACACTAACACGAAATAATCACCAAGCCGTAAATTATCTTCTTCGCTTTCTTACCGGCCTGAATATGATTGTGACTATCCAGAATGTCTTTGAAGTCGAAGGCAAAAATAGGAGGGATGTTGCACCATGTACTGAAAGTCGCCCACACACAATTAGCAACCAAACATGCAAAAAATAAATGCTCCACCGTTTCCTCATATTTCTTCACAAAAAGGACACGAAACCAATGGTACACTTTATTTCTATATAAAGTACCTTTGGGTATTAAACTAGTTAATATACGGTGTGTATGAATTATTCAATTTTAAATATGATTATCCGTCATAATAATACACAAGTTCTATTTCTTGCTTCACTTTTTTTTTTAACGACAAATTTGGATCACTAACGGATCACTGGAGTATCAACGTGCCATCAGCGGAACCACCCGATCATATCCATCTCCACTAGGCATAATGCCTATACACCAATTCAGGAGGAAACCCAATAAATATAGGAAAACCACCTTGTAGGAATCGAACTCAGGACCTATTGGTCCCAAAGCCTTATCCCACCTATAAGATGCCACTAGACTATAAAGCCATAGGCTATTTATTGCTTCACTCGTCCGAAACTTTCTCTCCACGCTTAGCTTTGCTCCACGTATATTATTATAACTTTTTTTTGTATTATCCACCAAAACTTTCTCTCCACGTTTAGCTTGGTTCCCATATAGTATAGATTTTAATTTAATTTAATTCATAAATTGAGTATTATCCACTCCCAACAATTTATTATTATTTTTTAATACCTTTCTCCCTACCTTCAACTTTACAATATTAACAGATTTGCCCTTATTGTTATAAAATTATTCAATTTAGAGCAAATTACACAAATAACTCCGACTTGGAGATGGTTTAGTGAAACACATCATGACTCGGAAGGGACGACCTAGCGATGGCAGTTCCCGAATGAACCTTCAAACAAGGGCTTATCAGACAAACATTGTATAATCATCAATAATTCAATACCAACACTAGGAGATAACAACTACGTGTCCCCATCATCAAAGAACTTGTAACATAACAATATTCAGGGGCAATAAAAAGAATATTCTTTTTATACATATCTAAAATCTGACCAGTGCCTTTTAAAACACTTAAGTGCGAGATCTTGAATAAGAAATTCGTGTTAAAAAAATATCTAAAGTCTGAACACGATCGGGTTTTAGTCAACAACAAAAAAAAAAGTCAACAAAATAATTGAATGTCATGTAGATGGTGATGTAATTACGTATACAAAAAGTAGAAAATTGGTTTCCTTAGTGTACTAGTTTTCGAGTTTTCTTTGGAAGAAAGATACTCCTACTAACAAAAATACGATAGATGACGAATTCTTTATATACCCCTTGTCTTGTGCTCGTGCCGTTAACATAACCTCGCTCACAGTGACTGAAATCGCTTCGCGGCTCACGGCTACGCGATATTTCAGCTCATCCATTTTCCATCCACCCAATCCAATCTAATCTTATCATATACTCTTTGATCATCGTTTCCAAAGTTCCTTTCTTTCTGTTATTCTCTCACTTCACTCTCTCCACATGGCGTCTTCGTCAATTGTCATCAAGGTTTGTTTTTTCACGCTTTTTTATTGTTTAATTTTGCATATCTATGTGTCGGTTTTGATATGATCGTGTTGTTACCCTTTTTTTGTTATTTTGTGGTGTAATTTGTTGATCGTGTATGTTTTTGGGTGATTATTAAGGTTGTTGTGAAGCTAGGGTTAGGGTTTTTGTTGATCTTTTTACGAGGACGATCAGTATCATTTTTACTTTTTTATTGGGGTAAAACCTAATTTCTGTCTTTTGTTTTGTATCATTTTGTTGTTTGCCTCTTATTATTTTCATTTGTACAACGAATTATTGTTCATTTTGATGCGTTAGTGTAACTTTTGTTTAGGATTATAACAAAATATTATGTGAATCGAAGAATTGTATTGTAGGTTTGTTGAAGGGTTAGTTTTGTAGATTTTTGTGTTGAAAGCTGAAATTTTGATGTGATAATATTCAGTGTCTTCTTGTCTCTGTGACTTAAAAAGAACAAAATCATAATGTAAATTTGATGTGTGGGTGTGTGTGTCATTTTGATTAGCCGAGTATGTTGGTATGATGAAATTTTAGTATTGTAGTGTATTTTGTTTAATCTCGGCTTTCTGCTGATGAAGTTTTAATGAACATGTGGTAATTTTGCAGGTTAAGTTTGGGGAAACGCTTCGGCGTTTCATTGCTTCTGTCAATGACAAGAAATTTGCTCTCGACATTGATATGTTGATGGAAAAGATCCGCGGGCTTTTCAGCTTCGGTACTGATGTCGAGTTTACCATGACTTATGTCGATGAAGATGGTGATGTGGTTACTCTTGCTGACGATGACGATCTTCATGATGTTGTTAGACAATCTCTGAATCCAGTGAGGATTACTGTGAACCTAAAGAGTAGCAACTCTAATGCATCAAGTGGGAATTCTACTCCCATGAGATCACAAAACCCGCTTCCGTTTCAAACGTTGAACTCTGGGATTTCTGAAATTATAAACTCTGTTCCTGAGCCGCTTCGTGAAGCTCTCTCAAAGTTACATCTTGATTTGGCATCTAAAGCATCATCTTCTGCTCCAGTTGCGGAGCTTGTAGAAAAGATGAAGGCTTTGTACATGAACCAGGTGGCTAGCCAGAAGGCGAACCCTCCTACTGCGGGTCCATCAAATGTGAAATCTGAACCGTCATCTGTGGAGACTAAGGTTCAGGTGAACCCTGAAGCTGGAAGTCCAAACTCTAAGAAGAAAGAAAAGCAGGTTCAAAAGGTGACTGAAGGTGTGAAGTTCAAAGACGTTCAGCCTCCACGAGGCGTGGATCTTAACGTTCCTTACTTTGAGTATGAATCGTTTCAGGCTCCGATTAACTCAACAAAGAGCGTTGGTGAAGGGTCTACCGGCAAAGGCAAGAACACTATCGGTGGTGTTGAGATTAAGAAAGAATTTGGCTCCGAGAAGAAGGATGGCATCAGCAGTGGAGCTTTTAATGAACCTTTGAAGCCTGATCTTTTGTCTCCACACTATTTTGAACAACTACACCAAATGAACCAACACTTACAGGATGGAATAGTGGGCCAGGGGTCCCAAAGTGCGCAGGTAGTCACGGATGTCAACAAAAACAGTAATGATTCTGGTAGCTCTTCAAGCTGGGCTCAGGGGATGGTGAACGCAGGTTGGCCATTTTCCGGGATTCCGTTAACGAATGACTCTGTTTCACAGGGGCATCATCGTCATTCTCGCAGCCCTCACTGGAAGAGACACGGTCTTGTTAATAATGGCATTGGCTCCATATTCCATATGGGTGTTTGTTGCGATGGATGTGGAGTTCATCCCATAACCGGGCCTCGGTTCAAGTCAAAAGTGTAAGAAAATATTAAATTGATGTTGTAAAGACGTGCGTAAGTTTTTTTTTTTTAAACTTGTGTATCTGTTTGCAGGAAAGAAAATTATGACTTGTGCAACGTTTGCTTTGCGGGAATGGGAAATGCAACTGACTACATTAGAATCGATCGCCCGACAACTAGTTTTAGGCGTCAACATATGCCCTTCAAGGGGTTCTATGATCCTGTATGTAGTTTTGAGATAAGTTATATTTAATGATTTATGGTTCACTTGGTGATAAACTGATAACAATTTATTAACTGGGATGTTTTGTGTCTTTACAGTCTTTCCGTATTCCACCTCCAACACTACCACATGCCATGCGGGCTCCTGGGTCAAAGCTCCCTCGGTCAAAGCTTGATAGCCGATTCATACTTGATGTTAATGTTCTTGACGGAACCATCATGGCTCCATTCACTGCATTCACCAAAATATGGAGGATGAGGAACAACGGCACCGTCATCTGGCCCCATGGCTCACAGCTTCAGTGGATCGGGGGAGATCGGTTAAGCAATTCAGATTTTGTCGATGTTGAGGTTTGTAGTCTTTGTAGCTATACCCTATTGTTCTGGTTTGAAATTTTCAAATCCGGTCCCTTAGCGTTTATATCTTCTGCCAGATCCCGGTAGATGGTTTGCCTGTGGACAAGGAGCTTGACATCGCGGTTGACTTTACCGCTCCGGAGCTTCCGGGCCGATATGTTTCTTATTGGAGGATGGCGTCTCCATCTGGACAGAAGTTTGGGCAACGCGTTTGGGTCTTAATTCAGGTAAACAAGTTCTTTCGATTTTCGATTTATGTTGATGCTTACATATTAGTGTTATTGATTTTGTTTATTGTTCTTTCGTTCTTGCAGGTGGATGCTGCTATGAAAGATTTGGGGGAAACCTCGATCAATTTGAATCTGCCACCTGTCACAAGGAACCCGGAAGTAGTTAATCAGGATCTTGTGATGGATAACATTCTTTCCGGAAACAATATCATCAAGGTCACTGATTCTGGAAATACATTTGGTGATTTTTCACCTAAGGATGATGAGATGAATTTTCCGATTAATGACTCGTTGATTATCGATAACGGTGATGTGTCAAGCACTATGGCTACTCTTTCCGCTCCACCAGCGACTGCTAGCAATCCGGTTTATAACCCTGCACAAGTGGCAAGTGCTTTGGCTTCGCTTCCAGCTGGACCTACGTTTTCGTCAGGTTTGTATCCCACAGTAGGATTGGATACTATGGTGGACTTTTCTGTACCGCCACCTGTTGTGGTTGGTGCACCGTCATCACCCCCCACAGTGGCGGCAATGAAGCCGTCGGGTTCTGTTAGTCGAGAGGTGAGTGAACAGCAGGAGCAGGCTCTTGTGAAGGAACTGGAAGAGATGGGATTCAAGCAGCTGGATTTGAACACGGAGGTGTTGAGGATGAACGATTACAATCTGGAGAAATCTATTGATGATCTTTGTGGTGTTTTAGAGTGGGATCCAATGCTTGATGAGCTGCAGGAAATGGTGAGCGTGTAGATATCATATCTGTGTGTTATTAGCTTTAAATGTTAGTGAGGTTTTTTATTGATTAGTGGTGTTGATTAGGGTTTTGCAGATACGGAAGCCAACAGGAGGCTGTTGAAGAAGAACAACGGAAGTATTAAGCGTGTGGTCATGGATCTCATCAACGGAGAGAGGGCTTAATCCAGTAACTTATATGTCGATCGTAGTTTAATATCTAAATAAAAAGTGTGAGGAAGACTTGGTGTGTGTGTGGGTGGGTGTAGTAACCGGTTCGAACTTATGGTGTGTGGGTGTAGTACATGGTTCGAACTTGTGGTGGGTGGGTGAATAAGGATGCTTAGCTCTGGTTAGCTGGGCTGATCCGCGTGACTATATATATGTATCTGGTTGTTGTTTTATCGAACTTTGATGCTGTAATATAAGATGTCTTTATATTTGTGTTCGTGCTTGAGGTTTATTTTGTGTCATTTAGGTAATAATTTGTGAAGATAACTAAATGACAAATGGGGCTAGCTCACTTGGTAGAGGCTCTTGCCTCTTAGTGGGAGATCTTGGGTTCAATCCCAAGCAAGGGTGAGTTATTTGTAAATATAGTAGTTTGGGCGAGTAACGTTAGCCATTAAAAAAAAAAAAACTGACAAACATAGCACATATGAATTAAAAATCTGTTAGACCCCAGTATATATTATAAGGGGGGTCACATGCATTAGAGTGATTATTTGGTATTAATTTTATTGCTTTCATCCATCGACATGTTATGTTTCTATGAATAACGTTATGCATGAGCGTTTTATATCGACTTCGATGATCCGGCTCAAACGGAACATAGTTCATCCTTGCACTTAATCATGAGTTGTTTTGTTAATTCAATTGTTATCTGGATAGAGGATGAGGCTATCTTATCGTACTGTGAATCAGTGACCTATTTTTAATCCGAAGGAACCCGAGCGATTTCACATCTTTCTTGATTCTAATTTCTATCGATAACCTCTTTGTTAGAAGAAAAAAAAAATCTCATTTTTAGCCTTCCATATACACCAACACGCAAAAAAAAAAAAAGATGATTTTTTTAAAAGACTTTACTTTTCTGACTACTCAAATTCAAAGATTTATCTAACATGAGGAGATCAAATGGGAGGGATGCCGCACCAACTTGAAATCAACTTGGAATGTAGCAAGAGGTCAACAAATGCTTACTCGTTTCCTCATATTCACCGCAAAATATACATAATGTCGAACCCACGTTTATGTTCCTTCTACTAAGAGCCACCAATGAAGGAATCCGATCCATCTCCGCCTTCCGCACTAAAATGTTACAGTAATTTTCTTTGGGACCAAGTTGTTCCAACCAACACAAACTGAGGAAACCCATGAATTATGGTTTAGAATACATAGAACACCTGACACCCTTCGGTACTAGAATACTAAATTATATCAAGTTGAATAATTGATCAAGAAGATTATGCTTGTTAGATTTTCACACTTGATGTGGGTATTACAGAAACAAAGTCTCAGATATAATTTAGCTACGGAATTTGTTGATGGACTTTATGTTATAAAAAGTATACAAGGGAATTAAAATTTGAACTAGTAGAATAAAAAAACTACAAATTAACTAACTTTACTATAATAAAAATAATAAAAAATTTAAATATGTTTTAACTTCAAAATAATAAATAATAATTCAAACATGTTTTAACTTCAATTTTGTTATCAATTATTTTTATATAAATTACCTCACCTATAATAAAAGACAAGAATACTCGACTCTAAACTCATTTTAGGATCTTAATCTTACATGGACGAAACAATTTCAAACAAAAACACGATCTTGACAACTTGGCCGACACCGTTAGATGTTTGATCATTAACTTAACCGATGTGCGCGTTTCCACACGCTTTTTGTATTCTCAACGTTTCATAAACGACTCAAATGTACCTTAAACATATAATGCTAAATTAAGAAAACAAATAATAGTTGTAGTAGTAGTGCACAAAAGAAACCTATCTTGGGGGCATGATCTAAATTCGCCATCTTCCCCCACATGTTAAAGGGATCAGTTTCCATGTGCAACTTTTTTTATTTTATTCATTCACCCAAAAATAAAATTAAAAAAACTTGCATCTCTCGTGCCCTGTTTTGTTGTTTTCTCCCCTCTTTAAGACAATCACCCAACCTCATTAATGATTTTGTCTCCTATTCAACAATTCATGTAACCCCCATCATCACTTGTTTTCCATTTTCTCTCTATTTCCTTACACTTTTCATGTAAAAAAAATACATAAAAATCGTAAATAGCGTAATGGTGGTGTTGGTGAGTTACATGACCTATAAGATTGTAAGAGATTACGGATTCAATTTCCATTGTATACAAGTTTAGCCATTTAAGAAAAAATTATCACTTTTAATATCAAAGACTTTACTTTACTGCCCATGGCATTATAGCCTAGTGACATCTTGAGGGGTGGGATAAGGCTTAGGACCATTAGGTCTTGGGTTCGATTCTCACAAGGGGTTTTTTTTCCAGTGATCCAAATTTGTCGTTCAAAAAAGTATCAAAGACTTTATAAAAACACTAAACCTAAAGAAAATTGAAAAAAAATGCATTAGTTATTACTTATTTATACGGTTGCAAATGAACCAAACGTCCAGCGAACGTTCGTGAACCGTTCGGCGTAACTCAAAAAAATTGGGGGATCAGGGGTATCCTTTATATAAAAAATTTACACTACGTAGACAGAGTTGAATGGTATTTTTACACTACGGATACGGAGTTGAGGGGTAGCCCGGGCTACCCCTCCTTATACACTTCTCCGCCCCTGGTGTTCGTTCGTTTATTAAACAAACAAACACGAATAAGAAATTTCATTCGTTTATTTAAATGAACGAACATAAACAGATGCCGTGTTCGTTCATTTATGTTCGTGAACGTTCGGTAACGTGTTCGTTTGTATTCGATATTTCATTAGTGTTTTTAGTTTTATATTTTATTCAAATACTTTAAAATTCCGACAAATAAAATATTTAATAGGTGTCAGTGTATTATATATATATTTTGTTCATGAACGGTTGTTTGTGTTCGTTTATTTCCATTTGCGTTCATGAACATTAGTTTGTGCTCGTTTATGTTCATCAACGTTCGTTGCCTAAAATTAACAAACAAACACAAATGAACACGAACAAGTTCATTTCCTTAACAAACAAACACAAACAAGATGTTGTCCATGTTCATTCGATTCGTTTGCAGCCCTGTATGTCGTTTATCTCCAAGTGTTGGATCTAATCTCTAGGTTCATTGGGTGATAATGTGTGATCTTGAATCTTGCCATCTTGTGAGTACAATAAAGTACGATACTGTCCTTTGGCCTTTGGTTACATCATCCCATGTGGCATTAAATCAACCATTTAGAGAGAGAGAGAGAGAGAGAGAAACAGTGTCTCCTAAGTGAATAATAACTCAAGGTTGCATGATGCCTATTAATAACATGCTTCTGCAAGTGTTGTCTTGGTGTTGACTTTATACTTTGCATATCTAAAAGTATGGGAAGCAGAGATAGTTTTTGTTCAGTTGATGAGTACAGATTTGATCCTAAATGGTTGATTGATCCTAAACATCTTTTTGTTGGGCCCAGAATTGGTGAAGGAGCCCATGCCAAAGTTTATGAAGGAAAGTAAGTAAAAAATTCAATCTTTTTTTTCTTAATTCTTGGATCTTGATCTATATTACATCTTAAAAAACTAATGATCAATTGGGTATTTTCCAGATATAAGAATCAAAATGTCGCGATTAAAATCGTTCATAGAGGTGACACGCCAGAAGAAATTGCTAAAAGGGAAGCGCGATTCATGCGAGAAGTTGCAACATGGTCTAGAGTTCAACACAAGAATCTAGCAAAGGTTTGATCTTCATAGTCAACTAGAAAACGGATTTAAGTTATTAAGAATTAAAGAGCAGAATGTAACAGATTGGTATCTTTTTTATTTATGTCAATGTAACAGTTTATAGGGGCATGTAAAGAGCCTATGATGGTTATAGTTACTGAGATTTTAACAGGAGGATCACTGCGTAAATATATGTTAAGTAAACGACCCGGAAGCTTAGATTTGCATGTGGCTATTGGTTTTGCACTCGATATTGCTCGCGCTATGGAATGCCTGCACTCTCATGGAATTATTCACCGAGATCTAAAACCTGGTAACTATTATTTTTCCCAGAGACCAAAACCTTAAATTCTTGCACAAACTGAAACTAGTTTTAAATTTCATTATTTTGCAGAAAACTTGGTCTTGACTAAAGATCAAAGAACACTTAAACTTGTTGATTTTGGATTAGCTAGAGAAGAGACAGTAACAGAGATGATGACTGCTGAAACCGGAACTTATCGTTGGATGGCTCCAGAGGTAATTAGTTACTAATTACACAACTATTTTTAAATAATCCGATCTGACTGTTTTTCGCCAATAATAATCCTAACTGAGTTTATTCCCGATAGTGGTCCAACCTTTTTCATTTTGTTTGTATAATGGTCCGCCGTTAAAAATAACTTGACGGAGTTAAGTTTTTTTCCGAATTACAAGCTATTGTTTTAGGGTTTTGATCAAAATGAGGATACGAGCCGATTGATGTAAAACTTATCTCGAAACGATGCTCCAAGCGGCTTGATTTTTGTTAATTGGAAGTTTAAACACCCAAATTGAAGCACCGTTTTCGTCTTTTGGAGCACTGTTTCGAGGTAAGTTTTACATCAATCGACTCGCATCCTCGTTCTGATCAAAAGTCCTAAAACATCGGTTTGTAATTCAGAAAAAAAAAAACTTAACTCCGTTATGTTTTTTTAACGGCGGGCCATTATACAAACAAAATAAAAAAGGTGGGACCACTGTCGGGAATAAACTCAGTTGCAATTATTATTGGCCAAAAACAGCCATATAGGATTATTTAAATCCAATTTGCCTAAAAAAACTTAAGTTAGATAAAATATGAAAATTTTGAAAGTTGGTTTTCCATTTGTTTTTCTGTAGTTATACAGTACTGTCACACTAAGGCAAGGAGAGAAGAAACATTACAATCAAAAAGTAGATGCTTATAGTTTTGCCATTGTGTTATGGGAACTTTTACACAATAAGTTACCATTTGAGGGTATGTCCAATCTACAGGCTGCCTATGCTGCAGCTTTTAAGGTAAAATCTCATAAAGGGCATAATAAAAAAAACTAGAGGGGGGTTCTTATTATCTTATACTTAATTGTTTTATGGTTCAGAATGTGAGGCCAAGTTTGGAAGATCTACCAGAAGATCTAGCGATGATTTTGAGTTCATGTTGGATGGAGGATCCGGATGCTAGACCGAATTTCAGTCAGATTATACAAATGTTGCTAAACTGTTATTCAACAATTATGCCATCAAAACCTGTAATTCCTTCTCGGCTTTTTACGGCTGAGAATGCTCCGATGTCTCCTGAATCGCCAGGTACAAGTGCGTTAATGGCGGTTTGCAATTTTTCAGGGGACACGCCAAGAGGAGAAATGGAACACAAGCCAAAAGGCTTCTTCTTCTGCTTTAACCAATGCTATTAACGGACATGTCACAAGATGAAAAACATGTATTTTTAAAAAGTGTGTGGTGTTTTTCTAAGAAAAATGCTATCTTTATCATCTTGTTAATGTTCATCTGATGTAGATGTTATTCGCTTTTGAATTTACTATCTTATACTAGAATCAGACTCTCGGATCATTCATTGTATACTTTGAATGATAAAATCGAACCCATTGGATTGGTTTCTCTTGAACGATGACATGATACATACATTGTTCTATAACTATCCGAAAAAAACAAATTTTTGGGACATGTTCACCAATAAAAGTGACCTCGTCAAACTTCACACATAAACCATTAACCAATGTAACATTGTCAAACTTCACATATAATGTAATGAAACAAAGCAACAGCCTGTTTCCATCAATTAGCACGCGATCCCTGCTAGGGGCGTTGCCTCTCCAGACCCCACCAAGGGGCGATGACCCCTTCCTCACGAAGGTTATTCTCATTTCTCTTTATTCTCAAGTAAATCCAGTTAAACTAAAATGACATTGATAACACTAAAATCACAAACACATACTCGCTTTGATTTTAATTCTCTTATATACATTCATCTTTTGCAACATAAAGCGACACCAACAGTTTCGAGTTTCATAGTTAAATATGTATGAGACTTTGTTTCTTTGTGATACCCCGTCAAGTGTAACAAATGATAGTTGCATAAGCTTCTTGAGCAAGTATTCTACTTGAATCAATTTACCATTCTAATATCAAAGGGTGTTGAATGTATTCTAAATCATTTAAGATAATACAATATTAACCAATAACAACCCATGATTTCTAAGTTTAAGCTTGAACTGAATTCCAGTTGAGCTGATCATATAAAAACGCTCATGAAATTTTAAATAAATTTTTACATAATCATGGGGATTGATATTCATAAAAACATAACATGTTGAAGGATAACATTAATTACCTCACAATCACTCTAATGCATGTGCCCCATATAATTCATAACTGGGGTCCTCCAACATATGTGCTATGTTTGTCATATAGTTATCATCCTAACAAATTATTACAGAACTTAAATGGCACAAATTAAACCTCAATCAAACGAAGACAAATAAAAATACATTTTATATTATACAGCATCAAAGTTCCATATATGGGGGGAGCTTTTAAGGGGGCAGGTCCCCCCCCCCCCCCCCCTTTTTCAGTAGTGTAAATTTAAGCGTATTTCGTCCAAAAGTTATATACACACACACATTGACCCCCCCCCCCCCCCCCCCAACCCACCCTCTCTAATTGATTTTGCCTAGGTTCAAGCTCCGTCACTGATTCGATAAATGTTAAAAGTGTTGTTTAAAGGAAAAAACATGTCATGTGCGTTATAGAGTTCCTGCAAGACAATGTTTTGGCCTGTTAATTTTTGTATGCGAAATGTGGGTTAACATATCCCATATTCTTTTGTATTTACACATAACGTATGTTATGGTGTTTTCACCGACTCTTGAAGTTTTTAAACTTACTTACAAAAGATCAATTTATACATGCTGCACTTGAAAAAACGAGGTGAAAAAATATTATTAATTTAATTAAGTAATATAGTTATTCTTTCTAAGTGAGTATTGGCCTCTGCATTACCTTTCTGTGGTCATTATTGTCTCAAAAGCCACATTGTAGCTCTTAGTTTTACATTTACAAGTGGTAACACGTTATCATCATTTATATGACATGATCCGATTCGAACCGATAGTTTGGGCATTGGATTAAGACAAGCACCAAGAAAAACCTGACTCCTAAGAAAATAAATTTTACGTGCGTCACTGATCAAGGTGAGCATATGTTTAAAACCAGGACCGAAAACCAAGATATGTCATAAACCGGGACCAAATGCTGAACTGAGTCTAACTGATCAGTACCAAGCCAGTCATGGATTTGAAACCCGTTGCATAAACCAGTTGATTAAATATATGATTGAATCAAAAAAATAAAAGCCACCAATTTTGTTAAATATTACATCCATAATTTTGTGCTATGTATATTGTACCTGGTTCAAGATGACGAAGATTGGCTCAACTAGATCATTAGGACCGGCCCAGAGGAGGGGCATGGTAGGTGGTTGCCCAGGGCCCACTCTCCCTGCAGGCGCCCGAAATTATATGTATACTGTATATATAATTTTTAGGTTTTTTTATATTTTTATAGGGGCCCATTTTTCTACTCGCCTTAGGTTCTTAGATTTTCGAAGATTCCAGAGACGGGCATGCGATTTATTAAGAATAATTTTGGTTTTATACTTAACCTTTATATATCCAGACTTTTCTCTCTCGACCGTTCCTCTTCCTCTTCCGATCACCGGAGGCTCGACGGAAAAGAGGTTCTCGGGTTAGCATGCGTGGTCGCTTATTCTTAGCTTGACCATTCATTCTAACTTGAAATCAAATTTCCCATTCGCCTTTCGGGATTCGGATTTGTTCTCAGTTTTCGTGTTCGTGGTATCCTTCTGTTCGGAGGCTCGACGTCGGGTTGGAGTCCGGTATAGGCGGTGAGGACATCTGGCTTCTCGCTGCGGCTGCAGATCCTGTGTTCCTTCTCTTCTATACTGGTTTCTGGTCCCTCCATTCGCTGACCGGAAGTAGGATCCACTTTGTTTCCCCTTGTTTTCTGTCATGGAACCCGATGTTGAACCTTGGGAGGTGCAAAACAGAAAGAAAAAAGGCAGTGGTTCTAATGCTGGGGTTATCTCAGGGGTCACCAAGTTCTTTGTCACTAATATCCCTAACGGATGCCGGCCATGGGATTTGGCCAACGCGTTCAGAGGGTTCGGGGATTTATCGGGAGCTTTTATTGCCAAAAAGAAAGACAAGGAGGGTAGAATTTTTGGTTTCATAAGTTTCAGGGGTGTCAGGGATCTAGACGACTTCAAGCGAAGCTTATCCAATGTGAAGTTAGGAGGCAACAAGTTATTGGTTAATGTGGCCCTGTTTGCGAAGGAAAATGCTTATGTTAAGCCAAATGTTGCTAATGGAGGTGGGGCCAAATCGTCGGGGTCTGGGTTGGGCAGGTCTCAGGGGGGTGGTCTTCAGACCAGGGGATCCCAAGCTGTTCGGAATGGGGCTTCTTTTCTGGATATTCTCACCAACAGGACTCGAGTTTCTAGTGATGACGACGTCCTGGTTCTGGACCCTGCTATATCCTCCCTAGCCGGTTTCACCAGGAGAGCCGTTGTTGGTCGTGCTCTGAATATCCAAGAGCTCAGGTCTATCAAATCATCCATTATCCTAGCGGGTTTTACGGGAGCTTCGTTTCAGTATCTTGGCGGGCTTTCTGTGTTGGTCTCGTTTGAGAATGAGGATTTATCCAACAAATTTTTTCAGGATAAGGATTCATGGAGCCGGTGGTTTTCGTCGTTATCTCCCTGGATTGGTCAGGCCCTTCCGTATGAACGCCTAGCATGGATTAACATCCTTGGCATCCCTCATCAGCTGGTCTCTAGTACGGTTTTTGACTTGATTGGCAGTAAGTATGGGAAGGTCGTGCAGCCTTCTCAGTTTCTAGAATCGGACGGGGATCTCTCATTTGACCGTATGGGGGTTCTGATCGATTCGGGTAACAGGATTAACGGTGTCATCAACCTCAGTTGGCAAGATAAACGCTACAAGGTGTGGGTTGTTGAGGATTATGATAATTGGATTCCTGATTTTTTAGATGATGATTCGGATTCGGTGGCCGTCTCATCGGATCTGGGTGAAGCCCCTCCGTCTCCGACGGTCGGTAATGGCCGTGTTATGGAAACCATTGAAGTTGAATCGCCTGCAGCTTCTCCGGTCATCTTTGAGAATCTAAGCGTCATGCAGGTTCCCATGCAGAGTGGTAAGAAAAGTGGCGGCGCTGATTCCAAGGCTAATGATTCACATGCTTTTGGGAAGAGGAATGGCTGCTCCCTTTTTAATTCCCCTGTGGGGTCTAGCCAACATCAAGAAAAAGAGTTGGATTTTTGTGACCAGTTAACCTTTAATTTGGGGATGCCTAACACTGTCAAGCCCAAAATTACTAAAAGGTGTTTTCATAAAAATCTTAGGCCCAGTTCTAGTAACATTGGGGTCGAACCTGGTAGTCAAGAGCACAGACCCAAGAAAAGATCTCGGTCATGTTTGGAAGGTGAAGGAAATTCAGGCGAACAGTTGAACTCAGGGGGATCTGGGAATAAAGGTTTTGACAAAGGTTTCGAAGAATTTTTCTTGGACTTGAATAAATTGGCTGCTTCTGAGAACAATACCGGTACCGACTCGAACCTAAATCTAGGAGATATGGAGCTTCCTCCTGAGGGGGGCGAAGGTGGCAGTAGGACTGTGGGGTCAGAACCGGTTGTTATGCCAGATGTGGAGGATGAAATTAGGAAGACTATCGACTTAGGCACTAAGATCGGGATCGATATTTCGGGTCATCAGGAGCTTATCAGGAATTCCATTTCTTCAGGTATTAATGCGGTTCAGATATGAATTTTATGTCTTTAAATCTTAGGGGAATTGGGGGCTCGTTTAAATCAGGCTGGGTGGGGGGTTTGATTGCTGAGAATGAGATTTCGTTTTTATCTCTTCAAGAATCTAAAGTTGCTAGTGTTTCTCGATCTGATGTTGCTTCCTTTTGGGGTAAAGGAAACTTTGGGATGGATTTTGTCGAGTCTGTCGGATTATCGGGGGGTTTGATTTGTGTTTGGAATGAAAATATGTTTAAACAGACAGGAGGTTCTAAGAATAGGCATTACTTGCATGTCAAAGGAACTTTGGTTGGCTGTCCATCGACTGTTAATGTCCTTAATGTTTACGCGCCTTAGGGGATTTCGGCTAAAAAGAACTTATGGGATGAATTGAATAATCTTATTGATTCTAATAATGGTCTTTGGGTTATTTCGAGTGATTTTAATGCGGTCAGATTCAGAGAGGAGAAGAGGAATTGCGCTTTTAAACAGAGGTGTGCGGGAAATTTTAATGAATTTATCTTCAATTCGAGCTTGATTGAATATAATATGAGTGGCAGAAAATTCACTTATTGTTCAGATAATGGTAATAAGCTCAGTAAGCTCGATCGCTTCTTAGTCAATGCTGGGTTCTTTAATTCGTGGCCAGCTGCTTGCTGTCGGGTCCTTTCCAGACGTTGGTCCGATCATAACCCCATTATCTTGACTTGTCTTCCCAAAAACTTTGGACCTCGACCCTTTCGTATCTTTAATTCTTGGTTTAGTCAACCAGGATTCGATGAGGTTGTGTATAATGCTTCTGGTGATTTCGCTTCGGAGGAGTGCCTTCCTGATGCTTTTTTCATTAAAAAGTTGGGCTTTATTAGGGACCGTCTGAGAGATTGGAAAGGGGTGCAAGGTTGATTCCATCTCGTTTAAGTATTTAGGATTGACAGTCGGTGTCAATATGAATCGTATTAATAACTGGAGACCGGTTTATGATATTTTCGAGAAACGCCTTTCTCTTTGGAAAGCGGCGTTACTTTCAATTGGAGGTAGGGTAACTCTTATTCGATCGGTCCTTGAAAGTTTACCCACTTATTTCATGTCTCTTTACAAGGCTCCCGTTAAAGTTATTAAAGATCTGGAAAGTATCATAAAGAAATTCTTATGGGGTGGGTCTAATGATGTTCGGAAGACCCATTGGGTGGCATGGGATAGGGTTTCCTTACCTAAGAAAGCGGGAGGTTTGGGGCTTTGTAAGTTAACGGACGTCAATGTGGCGTTACTTAGCAAATGGGGGTGGAGGTTTAAGAAGGATCCGGAGAGTCTTTGGGTCAAAATCATTAGTGCTATCCATTCGGGTGGCTCGAAGTGGTTTTTTTTGCCGTGCAACAAATCGGTTAGGGGTGTCTGGGTCAATATTTGTAACGTTTTAAATAAACCGAAGGTGGACAATAAGCCTATCCGATGTTTATTCAAAGGAGAGGTTGGGTCGGGAACCGACATTCTTTTTTGGCTTGATCTTTGGCTAGCCGATGTGCCCCTCAAAGAATTATTCCCGTGTCTGTTTCGGCTGGAAATTGTTAAGGACTTGTAACACCCCGTGTTTTCACAAGTGAAAGTCAAAGTCAAGGACAAAGTCAACGACCGATTTCGCGCGACGTGACTCGCAGAATTGTTTGTATGATATTTAGATTATGTGGAGTAATTGTTGTACATTACAATAATCAAGCCTTACTAATCGTATTTCAATCGACCTACGACTGTGAACGATAGGAAGTAACAATGCGATAAAGTTAATCAAGCAAGCTAATCAAATCGACACCAAATCGTAACTCGAACTATGTATTTTTACTTGTGGTTATATGTGTGTGTGCCTTACGTGTTACCTGTGCATGTTATTTTTATGTTATTTCATGTTGTATAAATCAAGCGAACTCAATCGAACTCGAAGTCTAACTCGAATGTGAATGAACCCGAACCCGAATTCCAAGTCGAACCCAGTAAGAAGTAGTTGGGACTGAAAGTAATTTGAATTAGGAAACTCTATCGAACCGCTCGTAAATCCGAGCCGAATCAACATCGCATCGAGCTCGCCCAAGGTGGTGGCATCCGCACGGATGACCCATCCGCACGGATGGCCAACCCGCACGGATTGCCAGTCCGCACGGATGACCAGTCCGCGCGGATAACCTGCCTGGGTGCATGCCATGCGCACGGCTCACCTCCCTTCCCTTTTTGGCATCCTATAAATACCCGGGTCACTCTCCACTTTTTCCACTTTTGGCAAGTGACGTCCGAACCACACGCATTCTTCACCTTTTCTCAGATTTCTCTCAATCCGGGTAAGATCTCACACTAATCCTTGTACATCTTTAATCACTACACAATTCTGCACACTTCTATCTTTCGAATCTACGATTTAAACCATGAAATCATCCGGATTTGAGGTATTCATGGGTGACGTCATCATGAAGTTCGTAAGAACTTCATGCTTGGCCTCATTACACCAAGAATATCCAAGTTTTTACAATAATTTCACCTAGATCTAAACTTTTCTAAGGATAAAAGGGTTGAAAGAAATAAACCTAAGTTCTCTTCTTCTTTTGCCCTTAAAACCGGTACGAATCCGATCGGTTTTAGTGTTCTACTCGTCAATAGTAATGCACTAGTTCTAGATCCGGAATCCTACCCATAGACGACTGATATCGGGGTTAACCGGGATGACCGTTCTGAGTCGCCGACAGGCCCAGTTAGGGTGGTTCCTGACCGGTCCGGTCATGCGGGCAAGAACACAACTCCAGGTGGTTGCCACGTATTCAGAACGTCTCGATAAACGACAACAGAAACCAAGTGTAGACGAACCGAACAACCAGTTGTCCGCACGGACAAGCTATCCGCACGGACTGGCTGTCCGCACGGACGAGCCGCACGCACGTACGAGCCACACGCACGTGCAGGTCATACGCACGTGCAGGCCGTACGCACGTACAGGTCATACGCACGGGTTGTTATCCGCACGGACTACCCTTGGGACCCACTTTCCAAACAAGGTTTGAGTATCGACGAACGAGCAATCCGGACGGACGACCTCTGAATGGATTACTCCTCGGATCATGAGATACTAAGGCCTTAAGATGAAACTCAAACAATCTTCATCCGCACGGCCAAGCCGTACGCACGGACAGGCTATCCGGACGGATTGTCTCTGCCGCGCGCACAGGCTGCCCACACGGACTACCATACGCACGGACCGCCGTCCGCGCGGCCGGCTTGAAAGGTAGAAACACTTTGGTGTTTTCTAAATGCTACAACGAAAACTCCAAAGCACAAGCCATCATACACAAACACATCTTAGGAAGAAACAATCCACTTGAACATTTATCCACACAAGCAATCTAACCGTACGGATAAGTCGTCCGCACGTATAACTAGTCCCCACGGGTTGCCACCCGCACGGACAGTCACACGCACGGATGACCTATCCGGATGGAACACCGTCCGCACGCATCACCATCCGCACGCATCACCATCCGTACGGATAGGTCATGCGCACGGATGACTTCTATTCACGGACAACTGATCCGCACGATCAGTCATCCTACCCACTCTCGCTTGTACTGTTTTACGCGTCACTTATCGTTACGTTATCGAATCTATTCAGGCTAATCGTACTCGCTGTAAAGCGCTCCCTTCAATCCATATCGCTGTGAGTATACTCGAACCCTTTTTGCTTTAGCACTTTTGGGTGTTACATACGTTACAACTATTCAAACTACAACTATCACACTACTCAAGCTATTTTAACGCTTAACCATTATTGCATGTTATACGTGGCTTATGAATGCTTGTTTGTTATGTTTACACATGGAATGCTGTCTACCTGCCTTAGCAACGATAGTACTATAGTTTGGACTCAGCACCCGTTCACACGGGGGTTGTTAAGGATCTTTTACTTGCATGGATTACAGTGGTAATCATGTATTGCGAACTGCCTTGGGCAGTCAACCCGCAGTCATTGGTATCGATGGATCTATGTCGATAACTAATGTGCTTCATTTCACTATGTGTACGTGCTGGTTATGCGTAAACGAATTCGAACTCTATATGCTATTATCAAACTTGTATGCTCACATTTACATTTTATGTATTGACTTTATTTTAACGTATGTGACAGGTGCTTAGGTTGCATGTTTGCTCTTTGTGCTGTGATGAAATCGAAGCTAGGGATTGGAGTCCTAGAAACCAATAAATAAATTCGTTATGTTTAAATCTGAGTTGTCGGAACAGAATATTTGTTTAGTTTTTGTCTGTAATAACTTGTTTTACTATTTGAGACATGGTATGGGACATGTTAACTTAAATTAAATGGTAATGGTAGTTGTTATGGAAACTTCTGGACAATCTGTTTCGCTCAGTGCCGCGCCCCGATGATTCCGCCATCGGTTGGGGTGTGACAGATTGGTATCAGAGCCATAACTATAGGGAATTAGGCAAGACTCGACCTAGTCCGGGTCGAAGTCTTAGAGACCTAGACTATAGTTAAGAACCAACAGACCAACTCACGCGTATGCGTAATTTCGCCACTATCACTCACTCTTTTCTATCATTGCACTCGAAATTTTCAAGTTGTGAACAGGCGATGAGGCCGAGAATAGGTGTGAAAACCACAAACTCTCGACTAAGTTGCCTAGTCAGCTGGCGTTTTTAGCTACAAACGAGGAGAATTATACCAAATCAGGAGTGAAATCCATATTTTGATGAATAATCTCCTCAATTTTTATCAGAAAC
Organism: Helianthus tuberosus; assembly: GCA_030545235.1. Lineage (NCBI taxonomy): Eukaryota > Viridiplantae > Streptophyta > Magnoliopsida > Asterales > Asteraceae > Helianthus > Helianthus tuberosus. The sequence continues at coordinate 197,555,820 of CM060400.1, forward strand.
GAGGACGGGAGTTGCAAGATAGGGGTGAAACCCTAACCTTGACGACTCGTCCCGCTTTTATACAAAACTCCACCAAAGTTCGATGGACTCCAACGGTCTAAAGACACAACCTAACCAAAGGGAATTGCGCCAACGCCCAAGAATCGAGGCAAAGGCATAGTCCTGGAGGTCGTTGTGCAGGATCCTTGAGAATAGTCGAGCTACTTTGGTTAAGTCGAAGTCTATTAGCCGCAGACAATCCACCTTCGATTATCGATCTTTATGAAAATTTTATGCTTTTTCTGTTATTTGTTAACGTTTTGAGATATTATTGGTTTCGACCCAACACTATTGCTTCTGCTAAAACACAAAACCCACACCTCTCCTCGCTAGCAACTCAACAATAGGAACAATTAGGATACTTTGTACGCTCGTAGGCGCTTTTAGTGACTGAGTTTATGTGTTTCTTGCTTATTGTGCCCATGTGATTAGGGATACTGTAATTATGTGCTCTATATGTCTATGTGATTTTGTGCAACTCTGTAAATTTGTGACTATATGCGTTTACATGGTACGTGTTACTGAGCTTTAGTAATCCTAGACGTGTGAGGTGAGATTCGAATACATATGTTGAGTTCGATGGCGGTGTCTATTGCAGACAATGTCGTCTGGATCCCGTCATCAACTCTCTCGTCAGGAAAAGAGGGACAGACGCCTTGCTTCCATCGTCGCGAAAGCGGTAGCAAAGGCTGTGAGCGGTGTCTGCGAGAATGCCAGCAAGTCATCCGAGGAATCGAGGACTGAGGGTCCCAAAGCTGCCGCGAGACCTTTCAGTTTCAAACAATTCAAGTCATGCGGACCGAAAGAATTCACAGGCGAAGGAGGTCCTACTGCTCTATTCCACTGGTTTGACTCTATCGAGGTGACTCTGCGACAAAGTGGTTGCCCTGATGACCTTCGAACTCTGAACGCTACCGGCGTCTTTCAGTCCCGTGCCTTGGACTGGTGGACGGCCGAGAGGAACAAGAGAGGGAATGATGCAGCTTACGGTTTGTCGTGGGATGAACTCAAGGAAGTCATGCTGGAGGAATTCTGCCCTCCTCACGAACGACAAAAGCTTGAAGATGAATTCTGGCACATACATCAGAAGGATGGAGACAATGCTGGTCTTACCGCTCGCTTCAAACAGCTCAGCATTATCTGTCCCGATCAAGTCAAGACTCCTGAGATCACCATCAAGAAGTACATCCGAGCTTTGCCCGACTGCGTTGCTGATTTCGTGCAAGCGGCTAAGACTACCACGATCGAAGAAACCTATCTGCTGGCCGCTGAGATCAATGACAAAAGGGTCAAAGCTGGGATGTGGGATAAGACCTCCAAGCATCTGCATCAAGCCACTACTACTACACCAGCTGCTGAACCCACGTCATCAAGCAACAAGAGAAAGAACAAGAGGAAGAGCAACACCACCAACAAGAACTGTGCGATCACTGCTGCACCAGTTCAGACTGTACCTGCACAACAGCGCCAAGTGGCGGCACCTGTGACCAATGCACCGCCTGCAAAGCGTGCATATACTGGACCACACCCACTCTGCCCTACTTGCACCTATCATCACCCGACTGCTATCCAATGCCGCTTCTGTGCTCATTGCAACGTCTACGGCCACTTTACTGCTAACTGTCGTATTCGTCAAGCTCCTGCAAATCAAGCTCTACTCGCTGCCCCACAGGGTCAACAAGCTCCTCCGGCACCAGCAGTCAAAGCCAGAGCATGCTTCACATGTGGCGACCCGAATCATTTCGCCAACATGTGCCCAAACAGGGTGGTGAAACAAGAACCCCAGCAGCCACAGCAGCAACCACAACAGCAACAACCGCAACAGCAACAGGCCGCACGTGCCAGAACTTTCAATCTCAACATGCGTCAGGCCCAGGCCGACAACAACGTGGTCAATGGTATGTTCCTTGTGAATGGTATTTATGCTTCATGTTTGTTTGATACTGGAGCCGATAATTGCTTTGTGTCACTCGAATTTGAGAAACTCCTTAGTCGTAAGCGCTCTCGACTCTCCTCTGCATTCAAAGTTGAAGTCGCTACCGGGAGAACCGTCGCTGTAAACTCTGTTATTCGTGATTGCACGCTCGAACTCAACAATCACGTCTTCTCGATCGATCTTATTCCAATGGAACTAGGAAGTTTTGACGTCATAATAGGTATGGACTTTCTTCGCGAAAACCATGCCGAAGTTGTGTGCTTCGATAAAATGATTCGTTTTTCGCTCGCCAACGGGGATTCATTGTGCGTCTATGGAGATACTACTTCGAAGGGTCTCAAACTTATATCATGCCTACAAGCCAGCAAGTATCTCCGTAAGGAGTACAGGGCTTTCTTGGCTCATGTCGTAGCAGCGGAGAAGGAAAAGAAAGAGAAGAAGAAAGTGAAGGACGTTCCAGTGGTTCGAGAATTTCCTCGAGTCTTTCCCGAGGATCTTCCCGGACTACCTCCAAAGCGTGATATCGATTTTCGCATTGATCTTATTCCTGGAGCAAATCCTATTGCCAGAGCTCCCTACCGACTTGCGCCGTCCGAAATGCGCGAACTCTCAACCCAACTCCAGGAATTGCTTGAAAAAGGCTTTATTCGCCCGAGCACCTCTCCGTGGGGCGCACCAGTCCTTTTCGTCAAAAAGAAGGATGGGACGTTCCGGATGTGCATCGATTACCGGGAATTGAATAAGTTGACTATCAAGAATCGCTATCCTCTGCCTCGAATCGACGATTTGTTTGATCAACTACAGGGCGCTACGTGTTTCTCGAAGATCGACCTGCGTTCCGGATATCATCAGCTGCGTATACAGGAGGAGGATATTCCTAAAACAGCGTTTCGCACTCGTTACGGCCATTATGAATTCGTTGTCATGCCTTTTGGCCTAACCAATGCACCAGCAGTTTTCATGGATCTGATGAATCGAGTGTGTAAACCGTATCTTGACCGTTTCGTCATCGTGTTCATCGACGATGTCCTGATCTATTCCAAAACGAGATCCGAACACGCGCAGCATCTACGTTTGGTTCTCGAGTTACTCCAGGGAAATCAACTCTACGCCAAATTCTCCAAGTGTGAATTTTGGTTGGGGGAGGTTCAATTTCTGGGTCACATCGTAAATAGTCAGGGCATTCACGTCGATCCTGCGAAGATTGAAGCTGTTAAAAGCTGGGTTACGCCTAAGAACCCGACTGAAGTCCGTTCCTTTCTCGGGCTGGCGGGCTATTATCGACGATTTATCAACGGATTCTCGAAGATTGTTGTACCACTTACTTCTCTTACTCATAAGGATCAGCCTTTTGTCTGGGGAACCAAACAAGAGTCTGCCTTTCGAACCCTCAAATACATGCTTTGCAATGCTCCTGTTCTCACGCTACCCGACGGAAACGATAATTTCATTGTCTACTGTGATGCTTCTAACCTTGGTCTCGGTTGTGTCTTAATGCAACGAGACAAGGTTATTGCTTACGCATCCCGTCAGTTCAAAATCCACGAGAAGAACTATACAACCCACGATCTCGAGCTAGGCGCAGTTGTTTTTGCATTAAAGATTTGGCGACACTACCTGTATGGTACCAAGTGTACGATCTTCACCGATCATAAGAGCCTACAACACATCTTTAATCAGAGGGAACTAAATATGCGTCAACGCCGATGGGTAGAGCTTCTCAACGACTACGACTGCGAGATTCGTTATCACCCAGGTAAAGCAAATGTTGTTGCCGACGCACTTAGCAGACGGAGTTATCTGCTTAGCACTCGTAATGTTCAAGCCCAGCACAATCTAGAAGCTCTTATCCGCAACGCCCAGCATGCATGTTTCAACGAGCGCACCTTGAAGAAAGAAAGAATCTACCACGATGGAGCCCAACTTGTGAGCAAATCAAACGGGATATTCCACTTCTTAGACAAAATCTGGATTCCCAAGCGAACTAACCTGCGACAGATCATCATGGACGAAGCCCACAAATCCCGATACTCTATTCATCCTGGTGCTGACAAAATGTACCATGACCTTCGATATAGGTACTGGTGGCCGGGTATGAAACGGGATATCGCCCTCTACGTCGGAAGATGCCTAACCTGTGCTAGAGTCAAGGCCGAACATCAACGACCCTCTGGCTTACTCGAACAACCTCCAATCCCCATGTGGAAGTGGGAAAGCATAGCTATGGATTTCGTAACCAAGCTTCAAACCACGTCATCAGGTCACGACAGCATTTGGGTTGTTATTGACCGTTTGACCAAATTAGCCCACTTTCTGCCAATACGAGAGGATTACAAGGTGGAACGATTAGCCCGAATCTACACTGACGAGATCATTTGTCGACATGGGACGCCTCGTGACATCATCTCTGACCGCGATGCTCGATTTACGTCGCGATTGTGGGGAACATTTCAAACGGCACTCGGTACAATGCTTAATCTAAGCACTGCGTTCCACCCACAAACTGACGGTCAGAGCGAAAGAACGATTCGTACGCTTGAAGACATGCTCCGTTCATGTGTCCTAGACTTCGGTGGTAATTGGGATAGACACCTTCCGTTAGTCGAATTCTCGTACAACAACAGCTACCAGGCTAGCATCCAGATGGCACCTTTTGAGGCCTTATACGGGAGAAGATGTCGATCGCCTATTGTGTGGCACGAGATCGGTCACTCGCAACTAACTGGTCCGGAACTGCTACAAGAAACGACAGACAAAATCTTCCAAATTCGGGACAATCTAGCGAAGGCTCGAGATAGACAGAAGCTTCTCGCCGATAAAAAGCGCAAGCACCGTGAGTATGGCGTTGGTGACTACGTACTCCTAAAGCTTTCACCTTGGAAGGGTGTAGTCCGATTCGGCAAAAAGGGGAAACTTGCGCCTCGGTATGTGGGACCTTTTAAGATTCTGGAAAGGATCGGAAAAGTCGCCTACAGACTCGAATTACCGGAAGAACTTAACAATGGGTCAAAATCATTAGTGCTATCCATTCGGGTGGCTCGAAGTGGGTTTTTTTGCCGTGCAACAAATCGGTTAGGGGTGTCTGGGTCAATATTTGTAACGTTTTAAATAAACCGAAGGTGGACAATAAGCCTATCCGATGTTTATTCAAATGAGAGGTTGGGTCGGGAACCGACATTCTTTTTTGGCTTGATCTTTGGCTAGCCGATGTGCCCCTCAAAGAATTATTCCCGTGTCTGTTTCGGCTGGAAATTGTTAAGGACTTGTAACACCCCGTGTTTTCACAAGTGAAAGTCAAAGTCAAGGACAAAGTCAACGACCGATTTCGCGCGACGTGACTCGCAGAATTGTTTGTATGATATTTAGATTATGTGGAGTAATTGTTGTACATTACAATAATCAAGCCTTACTAATCGTATTTCAATCGACCTACGACTGTGAACGATAGGAAGTAACAATGCGATAAAGTTAATCAAGCAAGCTAATCAAATCGACACCAAATCGTAACTCGAACTATGTATTTTTACTTGTGGTTATATGTGTGTGTGCCTTACGTGTTACCTGTGCATGTTATTTTTATGTTATTTCATGTTGTATAAATCAAGCGAACTCAATCGAACTCGAAGTCTAACTCGAATGTGAATGAACCCGAACCCGAATTCCAAGTCGAACCCAGTAAGAAGTAGTTGGGACTGAAAGTAATTTGAATTAGGAAACTCTATCGAACCGCTCGTAAATCCGAGCCGAATCAACATCGCATCGAGCTCGCCCAAGGTGGTGGCATCCGCACGGATGACCCATCCGCACGGATGGCCAACCCGCACGGATTGCCAGTCCGCACGGATGACCAGTCCGCGCGGATAACCTGCCTGGGTGCATGCCATGCGCACGGCTCACCTCCCTTCCCTTTTTGGCATCCTATAAATACCCGGGTCACTCTCCACTTTTTCCACTTTTGGCAAGTGACGTCCGAACCACACGCATTCTTCACCTTTTCTCAGATTTCTCTCAATCCGGGTAAGATCTCACACTAATCCTTGTACATCTTTAATCACTACACAATTCTGCACACTTCTATCTTTCGAATCTACGATTTAAACCATGAAATCATCCGGATTTGAGGTATTCATGGGTGACGTCATCATGAAGTTCGTAAGAACTTCATGCTTGGCCTCATTACACCAAGAATATCCAAGTTTTTACAATAATTTCACCTAGATCTAAACTTTTCTAAGGATAAAAGGGTTGAAAGAAATAAACCTAAGTTCTCTTCTTCTTTTGCCCTTAAAACCGGTACGAATCCGATCGGTTTTAGTGTTCTACTCGTCAATAGTAATGCACTAGTTCTAGATCCGGAATCCTACCCATAGACGACTGATATCGGGGTTAACCGGGATGACCGTTCTGAGTCGCCGACAGGCCCAGTTAGGGTGGTTCCTGACCGGTCCGGTCATGCGGGCAAGAACACAACTCCAGGTGGTTGCCACGTATTCAGAACGTCTCGATAAACGACAACAGAAACCAAGTGTAGACGAACCGAACAACCAGTTGTCCGCACGGACAAGCTATCCGCACGGACTGGCTGTCCGCACGGACGAGCCGCACGCACGTACGAGCCACACGCACGTGCAGGTCATACGCACGTGCAGGCCGTACGCACGTACAGGTCATACGCACGGGTTGTTATCCGCACGGACTACCCTTGGGACCCACTTTCCAAACAAGGTTTGAGTATCGACGAACGAGCAATCCGGACGGACGACCTCTGAATGGATTACTCCTCGGATCATGAGATACTAAGGCCTTAAGATGAAACTCAAACAATCTTCATCCGCACGGCCAAGCCGTACGCACGGACAGGCTATCCGGACGGATTGTCTCTGCCGCGCGCACAGGCTGCCCACACGGACTACCATACGCACGGACCGCCGTCCGCGCGGCCGGCTTGAAAGGTAGAAACACTTTGGTGTTTTCTAAATGCTACAACGAAAACTCCAAAGCACAAGCCATCATACACAAACACATCTTAGGAAGAAACAATCCACTTGAACATTTATCCACACAAGCAATCTAACCGTACGGATAAGTCGTCCGCACGTATAACTAGTCCGCACGGGTTGCCACCCGCACGGACAGTCACACGCACGGATGACCTATCCGGATGGAACACCGTCCGCACGCATCACCATCCGCACGCATCACCATCCGTACGGATAGGTCATGCGCACGGATGACTTCTATTCACGGACAACTGATCCGCACGATCAGTCATCCTACCCACTCTCGCTTGTACTGTTTTACGCGTCACTTATCGTTACGTTATCGAATCTATTCAGGCTAATCGTACTCGCTGTAAAGCGCTCCCTTCAATCCATATCGCTGTGAGTATACTCGAACCCTTTTTGCTTTAGCACTTTTGGGTGTTACATACGTTACAACTATTCAAACTACAACTATCACACTACTCAAGCTATTTTAACGCTTAACCATTATTGCATGTTATACGTGGCTTATGAATGCTTGTTTGTTATGTTTACACATGGAATGCTGTCTACCTGCCTTAGCAACGATAGTACTATAGTTTGGACTCAGCACCCGTTCACACGGGGGTTGTTAAGGATCTTTTACTTGCATGGATTACAGTGGTAATCATGTATTGCGAACTGCCTTGGGCAGTCAACCCGCAGTCATTGGTATCGATGGATCTATGTCGATAACTAACGTGCTTCATTTCACTATGTGTACGTGCTGGTTATGCGTAAACGAATTCGAACTCTATATGCTATTATCAAACTTGTATGCTCACCTTTACATTTTATGTATTGACTTTATTTTAACGTATGTGACAGGTGCTTAGGTTGCATGTTTGCTCTTTGTGCTGTGATGAAATCGAAGCTAGGGATTGGAGTCCTAGAAACCAATAAATAAATTCGTTATGTTTAAATCTGAGTTGTCGGAACAGAATATTTGTTTAGTTTTTGTCTGTAATAACTTGTTTTACTATTTGAGACATGGTATGGGACATGTTAACTTAAATTAAATGGTAATGGTAGTTGTTATGGAAACTTCTGGACAATCTGTTTCGCTCAGTGCCGCGCCCCGATGATTCCGCCATCGGTTGGGGTGTGACAGGACTGTTCTGTTAAGGATCGCTTGGCTGACGGTGGCTCGTGGCTTTGGAGGTTCGATCCAGACTCGAATTCAGAGGTGGAGGAGCTGTCCTCTCTTACTGGTATGTTATCTTCTTTCTCCTTAAGCAGTGGCAGAGATAAGTGGAAGTGGCTGGGTGACTCCTCGGGTTTATTTTCGATTAAATCTGCCAAGGAGCTTTTGCTCCGCGGTGCGATCCGAATGTTCGGGTGTTCGACTGGTGTAAATGGGTTCCTATTAAGTGTAATATCTTCGTTTGGAGGCTTGAGATGAATCGAATCCCTACGTTCGACGCCTTAGTTTCTCGAGGCATCGATATTCGTTCCAGGGCCTGTCCCCTTTGTGGCTGTGAGGACGAATCGGTCATTCACTTGTTTATTTCATGCCGGTTTGCGGAGATGATTTGGCATAAAATCAGTAGATGGTGTCATTTACCACCGATATTTGCATTCTCGATCTTTGATCTTTTGGAGTTGCATACGTGTAGCAGGATGGGGCCGACGGAGAAATTTGTTATCCAAGGTATCGTGATTACTACTTGTTGGTGTATTTGGTTGGCTAGGAATAAAGCGGTTTTTTCGAATGTCAAGCCGAGTGTGGAAGGTGTTTTTAGCGAGGTGAGATCTTTGGGTTTCCTTTGGTTTAGAAATAGAACGCGGTTTCAATCGGTAGAATGGTTAGATTGGTGTAAATTTGTAATTATGTAACGTTTTTGTTTCGTTGTTGTTTGGGCTGGCCCGGTTTTCGGGTTTGGCTGGTTGTGAATGAAAGTTTCTTGTCAAAAAAAAATACTTAACCTTCAATTTTATGAACCAAAGTTCTTTTATAAGCATTTGAATAATAGTTAACTTGTAAATGTACTCTTAAATAGTTGAACCTCATCAAGCATTTGGATAAGTATCAACTTATCCTAATCGAACATAATCACAAATAAGAATATCTTCGAATTTATAAAATAAATTCCAGCACACGATTCTAATATAGACGACTCAAACTAATATAAAACACGTTAAATAATTAAACTAAAAAAAAACTATATGTGTGGACAAGAAATAAGGATCAACCCGACCCGACGACCCATGATGACTTAAACTACTATTTTAGATATAACTATTAAAATTGCTAAGTAACGCTAACGCAATCCATGACCAAAGCAACATAATTGAGGAATGAGTACAAATGCATAAATGTGACCCCATTTTTTTCCAACAAACATTATTCCCCAATCTTTTCCATACCACCACAATAAATTAGAATCCAATTCGGTTGTGATAAACTTGTCTTCACTAACCTATATATATTCGAAGAAAAATATCATGTCTGTCTATAAATAGATTAATATACCTATCACCAAAATTATACATACATAAAAAATGTCTAGAGGCATAAACTTTGGTCGTAGTTATGACAACCGTCAGTACGGTTGGGATACTGCATCCCCACAGTACGTGCGTAGGGATCCAATAATCGCCTATGACGTTCCTCAATCCCATAACGGTCACTTGGGATATGACGAGAACCGTATTGTGTTCGAGGAGGAGGAACGTCCGGTTGCAAGCTATTACCCGGAACATGTTGTTTTTGAGGAACAATATTCTGTTCCCGTGCATAAAAATCATTATCACAGCTCTACGGCGGCGCCACGTAAGCAAGTCCACTTTGTTGAGCACGAGGAGAAGGTTACTGAATCTTTTGATAGCATTGGAAATCGAAAAGTTTACAAAGAGACTGTTGATACTGAAGCTGACGGGTTCATTAAACGTAAGCACAAGAACTTTGAGTTGAGCAAGACTGGAACTTTCAACTCGTTCTACTAGTTGTGGCGTGGTGTGGCGCGTATGGGTATGGGTATGGATTATGTTGTATTTTCCGACATCGTCGTTTAGATGATGATATGAATAAGATAGTAAAAAAAAGTGTTCCGATTATTATGTTTGTTTCCATGTTATTATCATGGTCGTCATGTATTGTAAGATATATTTCTTATCGAATTTTAAAAAAATTATTATTAGTATACATTTGTTTCATGAAGGTTTGACTACACAAGTAAAGCCAAAATATAAAATACTAACCACTTGATATATATGTATTAATTCATCACATGTTGATAAATAGTAACATATTTTTACCTCTTGTATTTTGATTTTTTAGGGTTTTTTTTTCATTTTTATTTTATAAGTTTATTTCTTATTTTTAAATTTTGCCATAAGAAGTTAAACAAGCTTAGTTTTTTATTAGTTTTTGTTTTATGCTCTTTCCTATATTTGGTTGTTGTTCGGTTGTTACTAAGCACAATATTCTGTGGTCGCATTTGATCCCTTAGTTTTTCTTTCGTTCGGTTGCTATTTAGCACGGTGTTTGTTAGTTTTTATGTCACGTGAGTCCCTTGGTGTTAAAAATTCGTGTATTTGCTTTACGTTTTTTTTCCGGTTTTGGCCGTGGTTCGGTTGCTACTTAGCACAGTTTTACACCTCACGGCCCCGCAACGTTGATGACATAATTTTACGCCCCCGCTCCGTAACGTTGGGGCCTTAAGACTAGTTTTAAATAAAATTCTATTAGAGCCACTTAAAAGTCAACATAAAAAAACAAATATTGAAGTAGTTGTTACAAACTTTTTATAACCGGATAATACAAGTGACATAACTAAATAAGATAACTACGATTGAAACTTTAATTTGTTGATATTATATATAGAGGACGGTTAACGTATAATATCTCTTATCCTACATTATGTATGCGATAAGCCTAGCCGTCCGATCTTCTATCTATTAAACGCTGCGAAATTAATTTATATAATTAAATTAATCAAATTAATATACATAAAACCAACCGCGAAAGATAAAATTAACAATTCCTCTATCAAAATCCTGGTAATTTCGTTCGGTACCTTCTTCTTCTCTAACCGATTGTTCTGCAATCGACGTCCGCCGGTGCGATTTCATTCAATCGATTGTTCATTCGACGATTATGACAACTACAGCAGCTTTGGGAGGTAATATATCTCCATTCGACAACAATGTTTACTAGAATGATAAAAGTTTTGATGTGATTGTTCTTGTCAGTTGTGCGGGAGCAACAGAGCAAGAAAAATAACAACCGACCACAATCGAACATGTGAATATTTGTAACTAACGTACAAAATGTATAACATGCGAATTTGTAACTAACATGCGAATACTCGTAACTAACATGCGAATTTGGGTTTCCATAACAACATGCGAAATTGTATAACATTCGAACAACATACGAAAATGTATAACATGCTAAATTGTATAACATGCGATATTATAAACATGTGAAATTGTATAACATACGACATTATAAACATGTGAAATTGTATAACATGCGAAATTGTATTTCATGCTTTTCATAACTTGCTATTTGTTTAAATAATAACATGCGAAATTAATTTATATTGGAACCTTCAGTTACAACATTTGCAAAAATGGGATTTCTAACTTCCTCAATCGTAACTCTCTGGTCACCACCATGCTTGTTTTGGTCAAAAATCACACAAGGATAATGTAACCAAATCTGATTTTGGTGATAAACTTGTCTTCACTAACCTATATTCGAAGAAAAATATCATGTCATTCTATAAATATATTAATATACCTATCACCAAAATTATACATACATAAAAAAAATGTCTATAGGCATAAACTTTGGTCGTAGTTATGACAACCGTCAGTACGGTTGGGATACTGCATCCCCACAATACGTGCGTACGGATCCAATAATCACATATGACGTTCCTCAGTCCCATAACGGTCACTTGGGATATGACGAGAACCGTATTGTGTTCGAGGAGGAGGAACGTCCGGTTGCAAGCTATTACCCGGAACATGTTGTTTTTGAGGAACAATATTCTGTTCCCGTGCATAAAAATCATTATCACAGCTCTACGTCGCCACGTAAGCAAGTCCACTTTGTTGAGCACGAGGAGAAGGTTACTGAATCTTTTGATAGCTTTGGAAATCGAAAAGTTTACAAAGAGACTGTTGATACCGAAGCTGACGGGTTCATTAAATGTAAGCACAAGAACTTTGAGTCGACCAAGACCGGAACTTTCAACTCGTTCTACTAGACTACTAGTCGTGGCGTGGCGTGGCGTGGCGCGTGTACGCATGGGTATGATTATGTCGTATTTTCTAACATCGTGGTTTAGATGATGATATGAATAAGATAGGAAAAAAAGTGTTCCACCTTTCAAAAAAAAAAAGGAAAAAAAGTGTTCCGATTATTATGTTTGTTTCCATGTTATTATCATGGTCGTCATGTATTGTAAGATATTTCTTATCGAATTTTAAAAAATTTATTATTAGTATACATTTGTTTCATGAAGGTTTTAGCATACATACTAGACACAAGATATATACAAACCCATGAATCTACTTATGTCTGGTCTTTAATTGACTACACAAGTAAAGCCAAAATATAAAATACTAACCACTTGATATATATATGTATTAATTCATCACATGTTGATAAATAGTAACATATTTTTACCTCTTGTATTTTGATTTTTTAGGGTTTTTTTTTTCATTTTTATTTTATAAGTTTATTTCTTATTTTTAAATTTTGCCATAAGAAGTTAAACAAGCTTAGTTTTTTATTAGTTTTTATTTTATGCTCTTTCCTATATTTGGTCGTTGTTCGGTTGTTACTAAGCACAATATTCTGTGGTCGCATTTGATCCCTTAGTTTTTCTTTCGTTCGGTTGCTATTTAGCACGGTGTTTGTTAGTTTTTACGTCACATGAGTCCCTTGATGTACGTTAAAAATCCGTGTATTTGTTTTACTTTTTTTCTGGTTTTGGTCGTGGTTCGGTTGCTACTTAGCACAGTTTTACACCCCACGACCCCGCAACGCTGATAACATAGTTTACGCCCCCGCTCTGTAACGCGCGGGGGAAGAGGGGGGGGGGGGGGTTAACACTAGTTTTAAATAAAATTATATTAGAACCACTTAAATGTCAACATAAAAAAAAAACAAATATTGAAGTAGTTGTTATAAACTTTTTATAACCGGATAATACAAGTGACATAACTAAATAAGATAACTACGATTGAAACTTTAATTTGTTGCTAGTTAATATTATTGTAAGTTTAAACTAATGTTACATATAACTCTTTAAACATGTAACTTCACTGAAACGATTATTAAGAACTTCACTATAATAAAACATTAAGACCTTAGTATTCTACTATTAATAAAAAGTTCAAGTTACGTGAAACTTAGTAATTACTAGTATTAAATAATAATAAAAAACTATATGCACTATAATTAGGTTCATACATATCGTGGATTTGCGTATACAATGTCCATTTAAACACTAGTTCCTATCATAGATGTAATATGGGTTCTAACCTAGCTATGGCCCAAAAGAACCACTATATAGTCGGACCAGAATAAAAATATAAAAGGTACAGAAATGCTTTTAGAGTACATACAAATCTTTGTCAATAATTAGTATCCTCTACTTTTATCGGAATCAGAATTTGATGTTATTGTCTTTATTCGTCGATATCTATATCAGTTTTTAACGATACTTACAATAAGGTCTTACTACTTCTTTAGTACTTGCTAGTCATACCTTTCTTTAGGTGCAAGGGTTATTCGGCGGTCCTTGAAAAGAAATGAATATGTATTTTTGTACCCATCATGAATAACTCGGCGATCGAATAAACATGGTCGACCCAGGAGTACATGGCAGGCATCCATGGGAATGATGTCGCACCATATTTGATCTTGATACACTTGGTCAATACTTGATGAAAGTAGGACTCGATGGCTCGAGTTGCAGAGGAAGTATACAGTTTATCAGGGGCAGTAGAGCTGTTGGATTTTGGGAATATATTGGGCCTGTTGGGGGGTTTATGGGCCTCAAACTTTCCTTTGGACTTTTGCTGAGATTCAACTTTATAGGCCATCAGAAGGGTTGTAATTCGGTGATATTTTAAATGCGGTACTCCAAGCCTCCAAGAAATCGGACCAAGGTTTGGGGGTCATCCTCGTCGAGGTCGCACTTCATCAACAAATGTTCAAATTCTAGGGCGAACTCCTCCATTGTTCGACCGATTTGTTTGATAGAGTGTAAACGGGAAAAACTCTCTTGAAGATAATAAACATGCAAGTATTATGGTATGAATTGTCCTTGCATTACAAAGAGAAAGGAATACAATATATATTGATCATGTGCCTACCTAACCTCCTATAATTGTGTAGGCTTCCTAATATACGTAATGCACAAATGGAAATACAATCTTCACAATAATAATAATGGACCGACTAATACTCCCCCTTAGTTGGACCGGGAGTGTGAGCAAACGGTCAAACTAGAACGGAAGCTTTCAAACAGTTGTCTCGAGAGACCCTTCATAAAAATGTCTGCATACTGATAGGAGGCTGGTACATGTAGGACACGGACTTGACCCAGTTGAACCTTTTCACGAACAAAATGAATATCAAGCTCAACGTGTTTTGTGCGTTGATGTTGAACAGGGTGGTCCGATAAGTAAATTGCAGATATGTTATCACAATAAACAATAGTGGCACGAGTGATAGGAACATGTAGTTCCAATAATAAGTTGCGTAACCAACTAGTCTCTGCGACTGCATTCGCAACACCGCGATATTCAGCTTCAGCACTCGATCTTGAAACCGTAGGCTGCCGTTTAGAAGACCATGAAATGAGATTGTTTCCTAGAAAGACACAATACCCGGATGTAGAACGCCGAGAGTCGGGGCAGCCCGCCTAGTCTGCATCGGAATAAGCAATAAGCGAAGATGGAGGAGAGCCTGTGAGACGCAACCCATGATCCAAAGTCCCTTTGATGTACCGAAGAATACGCTTCAAAAACGTAAAATGTGGTTCACGAGGAGAGTGCATGAACAAGCAAACTTGCTGAACCGCATAGGAGATGTCCGGGCGAGTAAAAGTTAAGTATTGAAGAGCACCCGCCAAGCTTCGGTAAAGGCAATCATCGGTTAATAATGGGCCATCATTGGCGCTCAATTTGGAAGCGGTGTCAACTGGGGTAGTGCATGGCTTACAGTCAGTCATATTCGCCCGGTGTAAAATGTCGCGAGCATACTGAGATTGAGACAAAAATAAGCCTTGATTATCGCGTGTCACAGAGATGCCCAGAAAATGGTGCAAAGCGCCTAAATCGGTCATGGCGAACTCTCGAGAGAGAAGGCTGATGATATGTTTAAGCAAGTCGTTTGATGATGCAGTCAAAATAATATCATCGACATATAGTAATAAATATGCGGTATGCTACCCATGTCGGAAAATAAATAAGGAGTTATCACAAACACTCCCTTTGAATCCATGAGAGATAATAAATGTTGAGAAGCATTGAAACCATGCCCGGGGCACTTGTTTGAGTCCGTATAAGGACTTGCGGAGGCGACATACATGATTTGGTTGCGTTGCACTACTGAACCCCGGTGGTTGGTACATGTACACTGTTTCCACAAGGTTGCCATGCAAGAATGCATTTTTAACATCAAGCTAATTAATAGGCCACTGGTTATTAAGGGCAACCGATAAAACCGTGCGAATAGTCGCAGGCTTGACCACCGGGCTAAAGGTATCGTGACAGTCAATTCCAACTGTTTGTGATTTTCCATTCACTACAAGTCTCGCTTTGTACCTTTCAAGACTACCATCCTGTTTAAATTTGTGACGAAATAGCCAATGACATCGAATAACAGGATGCGTAGTAGGACGAGGAACCAATTCCCAAGTTTCATTATCTATTAATGCATTAAATTCAAGTTGCATAGCCCGTTGCCAATTAGGGTCCGATAGAGCTTTATGGTGGGATGTTGGGACAGGAGAAATGGTGTCAAGGGATGGGGTCGTAAGGTTGTATTTGGGGTTTGGTTTATGGATGCCGTCTTTACCCCTAGTGGTCATGTGGTGGGAGTTATGGGTAACTGGTGGTGGAGGGATGTGGGGCGGAGACGGGGGGCTTGTGGTCATGTGGGTGTTAGCTGGCTGGGGTGGTGTGTAATCGGGTGGTGGGTTTGTAGGGGATGGGCCGCGGGTGGTAGATGGGTTGGGTAGGTTGTGAGTATGTGGAGGGGGGTTTGAGTGTGGGACGATAGGTGGTGTTGGGCTGGTTGGGAATTGATAGGGAAGGTTTGAAGGGTGGTCATCGTCCAAAAAGGTGTAGGTGGAAGGCTGTTGTAGTGTGGAAAAAGGATAGGATGTTTCGTCGAACTCGACATGTCGAGAGATATGGACTTTACCCGTTGAAGGATCTAGGCAACGATAACCTCTAAAATTAGGAGGATAGCCAAGAAAGATGCATCGAATGGACCGCGGGTTTAGTTTGTTGGATGTAGTGGCGGAGAAATTTGGATAACAAGCACACCCGAACACCCGTAGGTGATCGTAGAGGGGGTGGCATAGGTACAAGGCGAATGTTGGAGTGTTGTAATTAAGACGAGTGGTGGGGAGAATGTTGTGAAGGTAAGCAGCTGTATGTAGGGCCTCGACCCAAAATATGGAAGGTATGTGTGCATGGGTTAGGAGGGCTCGTATGATATCATTAAGGCGACGTATCATACGTTCGGAACGGCCATTTTGCTGAGAGGTTTGAGGGCATGAAAAACGAAAGGTGAAACCATTTGATGAAGCAAAATTATGGAATGCATGGTTGTCGAATTCTCCCCCTAAGTCATATTGAAAAGTTTTAATGTTTTTGTGAAATTGGGTTTGAATATATTTATGAAATTTAACGAATGTAGGAAAAGTCTCGGATTTGAATTTTAGTGGATATACCCAGACATAGTTTGAAAAATTGTCGATTAAAACCATGTAATATTTATAAGATGCATTACTAAGGACGGGTGATGTCCACAAATCGCAATAAATTATGTCGAATGGAGCATAAGTAAATGAAGTGGACGTAACAAAAGAAAGGCGTTTACTGTTTGATAAATGGCAAGACTCACAAAAAAATTGTTCATTACAAGGAATATTAAAACGACTAGAAAGAAACTTTAAAACTTTTGTGCCAGGATGTCCGAGACGATCATGCCACTTATTGGTTGCAGATGCTAAAAGAACTTGACGAGGTGGAGTGAATGGGTAAAGATCATCGGTGCTATCATGGCGTGAAAGAGGTTGTCCAGTCTTGAGATCCTTCAAGGTAAAACCATAAGGGTCAAATTCAACAGAAACAAGGTTATCGCGGGTAAATTTCCGGACGGAAATTAGGTCCTTAACAACTGTAGGTGCATAAAGTATGTTATTGAGTTGGTAAGTGGTATTAGGTGTTTTGTGGTAGCCCTTACCCGATCCCAAAATAGGCAACGATTGGCCATTACCAACTAAAATATTTGCATTAATAGACTTTGAAGATAAGGAATCGATTTTACCTTGGTCCGAAGTAATGTGCGAGGAAGCCCCGGTATCCATGTTCCACTGCGGATTGGTTTGGTTGAGAGTCAAAGTGGAGAGAGCGGCTCCAAGTTTCGTAGGTTGCATCGGGTCCACGGGTTGGGAAGGAAGGTAACCGGCTGGATAACCGGTGGGATACAAGTATGGCGGTGGTGGGACAGTAAGGCCGAAGCCGGGTGGTGGTGGAGGTGTGTTGTTTGTGGGCTGCTGAGGTGGGGCAGGTGGATTGGGTCGTGACCAGTTGGCGGACCAAGGGGCTTGGGCCGGGTGAGGACAGGGGGTGGAGAAGCCCACCAAGGGTAATTAGGCTGATGATTTGGGCTGTAGGAGGGTGGGTAATTTGTCTGGTTATTGGGAGCAGGAGAGTGATTGGGGTAGTTGTTTTGGTAGTATGAGTAGCGACCGCGACCGCGTCCTCTGTAAGAGTTACGACCTCGGCCCCTACCCCGGGTTGGGGTGCGATGGTCATAAGTTTGGGCAGGGTGATAAGGTTGAGGCGAGGGTGGGTTAGAGTTATTAGGCAGGTTGGTAGGGGTGTTTGGTGGAGGAACATGGGCAGTAAGGACAGACTGTCTAGCGGCTTGACGCCGTTGTTCACGTTCTATCATCTCTCTAGCATCATCCCAAGATTTGTCGGCTTGAATGATAAATGAAGCTACGGTGTCGTATTCTTGTGGGAGACCCGTAACCATTTGTAGAACGAGCCGAGATGCACTTACCGGGTGATCAACATCATTGAGTTGCTCCGCAAGATCTTTCATCCGCTGAAAATACTCATTCAAAGAAGAGCAAGACGCCATGGTCGTAGTAGTGAACGCATGTTCAAGTGTGGCCGCACGAGAATTCTTATTGTTGAGGAAGACAGTGTGTAGCCGATCCCAGGCTTGTTGTGCGGTACAATTAGTGTCAAGGACACGTTTCAGATACGAATCCGACCGTATATCCACTGAAGGACAATAGAGTCGATCTTTGACCAAGCCTCGTAAGACTTGTCAGATTTGTCAGGAGGGTCGGTCCCGTCGATGTGTTTGAGAACTTCATACCCGTGGGCATGAAGTCTGAAAAGCTTAACCCAGTCCGAGTATGTCACCTTGTCGCCATCAAGTGTGCGGACCTTGTTTTGGATGTTGGTTACCGAGTAAACAGGGTGAAGCGATTTCGAGTTGGGATCTGTGGTGACTTCTGGTTGCACTTGGTTATCCATGGATGAAAAGAGGAAAAAAACGGAAAGGGAATGAGGGTTGAAGCGGCTGTTTAGGGTTCAGAGTTTCAAAGCTCTGATACCATATTATGGTATGAATTGTCCTTGCATTACAAAGAGAAAGGAATACAATATATACTGATCATGTGCCTACCTAACCTCCTATAATTATGTAGGCTTCCTAATATACGTAATGCACAAATGGAAATACAATCTTCACAATAATAATAATGGACCGACTAATAGCAAGAACTTGGATTTTAATGACGCGGATTTTTCTTTGAACAACATTCTTTTTACTTTTAAATACCAGATAACCTTGTATTTGAATCGATTTGAACTCACGTTTTTTGAGGGACAAGCACCATACTATCCGAACACAAATTTAAGGGTTTTAATGACATAGATGTCTCCTAGATATATGTGATGAATACTAGTTTTAAGTGTTTCAATTATATAATACTCTAATTTATAACATAGTTAGGCTATATGTGGTTGTACTCTAAGCTTAAAGTGTGTTCTCTGCAGTTTGGTGTTGTATCATATGTTAATTTGGTTGTAACCATTATCCATTTACATACCCATTTATTCCTAGCCAAACACACACATGTAGAGAGAGAAAATGGGAGAAACCGAGAGGCAGCGTCGCCATCCCACCTTCTACGGTGGCAGAGCCAGGGCGGAGCGGTAGTGGAGTCACGGCATAGATGTGGTGGAGTCACGACGGAGCTGTGGTGGAGTCATGGCGGAGTTGTTGCGGCGCCCCCTCATTCGATTACTGGTGAAGCTCAGGAGACTTCTCTAGTCACCGATCTGGGTCTGTATGTAAATACATCTTCCAGTCGATTACTGTGTGATTGTTAGTGCCTGACTTCTCTATTGTTTTTCTATGGCAGCCCTTTTGCTCGATTAGGGTTCACGAAAGGGTTGTGATGAGTTTAAGGGTCTGAGAAAAGGTTACTGAAGATCCCACCTTGGCGTGGCAGGGTTGCAAGATGGTAGGTGAACACCTGCAACCTCCCATGCAGCCATGCTGGTTTCCCTATTTCACAAACTCTGAGCCTTTGTACGAGATTAGGGATGAATCAAAGTTGTTATTTCTTATGCAGACTCTGTTCTCGATGATTACGCCATTGTTGTTTTAAACCCTAATTTTAGGGGTTGCGAGAATCGATCGTTGTTAGAGACCGTTTTGCAGCGTTTTTTTCTTTATTTGAGGCCTGGGAATTGTGCCAATGAGTGCCATGAGGTATTTGAGATTCAAAGGCTATGATGAGAAATCTGAGCCACCTTATATTGTGAAAATTTAAGACTTTGCACATACTGTGTTAATTTTGAAATTGTTTGGTGTTGACATATTTCTATGAGGTAGTCGTTGCCGGAGATTTAGGGGTTGTGATTTCAGTTAGGGGTAAACCAAATTCGACAATAAACACCTGCGACTGTTAACTCAATGTAATAATTGCAGCAAATTTTAGATTTAATACATTGAATTGATCAGAATCCAAATTGATTCCAGCATGTTTAATGGTTAGGCTTTGTTTTTGTTATGTGCTTTAGTGATTACAAAGTGGAGATGATCAATGATGAGATGCAAAAGTATTATCTGCTTTTTCATGGACCTGCTACAAGTTAGTCCTCTAGAGTTATCTTGATTATTTTGTTCTTTAATTTAACATGTAGTTGATAAAACACTTTATTTTTTTATTTTTAGGTTTCGTGGGTATTCTTGGTTTTAGGTAGATACAACTTATATGAGTTGTATTACACCAGATTTTGAGTTTATTTTTCAAAAAATTTTAACAGGGTCCTTTATTTGATGTTAGGGTTTGTGGGGATTCTTGATTTTGGATAGTTTTAATTGAAATGAACTTTGAGAGTTCATTGGATAGCATCTCATAGTTTGAAGGATGCCTGAATGTAAAGTTGAGCTAAAACTAATTATCAAAATGCTCGAATGTTTTACCCGAATATTTTATTTTATTGCGTGCTTTTACATATCATTAAAACTCTTATTTACTTGATTCAGTGTAGAAGAGAGAGAGAGAGAGAGACGGTGGCGGAGACACGCCGACCTTCCTCAAGCTGCTAGGGTTTCGCCACAGTGTTAAAATCCCCCGCTGTTATGATTCGACTGTTATTGCTTTAACATGTTCTCCTCCTTGTAGAACGGTTGGTGGTTCGCGGTGGTTCACGGCGGAGCTTAGGGTACCGGCAATCGTCTCTCTTCTCCAGTCAAGACAAGTGAATCATATGTTTTGAATCGGGATTTCAAATGTGAATGCTTGCTTCACAACCATCGTTATGCTTAAGATTGTTGTTTCATATTCTCAAATCTGATTATCACTTACAATGTTCGCCGAATTTTTCACCTTTTTGTATTCTAGGATTTTTATTTCATCAATGAAAGTTCAAACCCAGACGATGATTCAACTGTAAATAAAACCAAAGACGATCAGGTATCGTTAGTAGGTAGATCTACAACTCCAATTGTTGTTATGTCATGTATTTGATCACTTTTATTGTTTGTATGTATGATTAGGGGGTGGTCACTAGTGATAGAATTCTATCACTCACAAGCACCAATCAAGTTCCGCCATGTCATCAACCATTTTTCCATCACTCACAACCTTTTTTGGTGGCAATGGTCATCACTCACCATCACACCCAACAATTTCCCCCAACCAACAATTACCCTCACAAAAAAAAAACCATCACGCCGTTAAAAATAAAGAAATCGTGTTTTCGTGATTGTATCACGCGTTATTGTAAAGGTGGCGGTGGGAAAATCAATTGTTCCACGCGTTGAACTTGCTTTTCATGATTATATCACGCACCGCCCCAGGTGCTCTTACATTATTTGATTTATATTCAACTCCCGGTTATAGACGGCAACGGCTATATAGCTGGAATTACACTAGATTCAGGTATTTATGCATATTTCATAGTTTTGGTGGTAATTTGTGCCAGCAGTGGTGGCTGCCGCAGGCTGAGCAAACCGACAACCACGGAACAGTAGTGGCTACAGCAGTTTGACAAAAAGAACCGACGAAGATATACGGTATGTTGTCTTTTGTTACTTCATATTACCTTTAATGATTAACTGTGTATAATAAGAGATAATAGATGATGCTGTTGTGGATGTATGTTCATTTATGTATGCATGGTCTTTGGTGGATTTAGGTAAAGACATTATGTGAGAAGCCAAAAGAGATGTTGATGAATGAAAGCAATGTTCAGGTATATGACCATATAAAAATTCTTTCTTTCGGCCAGTTAAATGTTGTAGGCGTTTAATTGTTTTTAGGCTTTCGTTTGTTGCTTAGATGCTTTATAACCTGCAAGTTTGCAACTTTAGATCTTATCATATATAGTTGAGAAATGGACCAATTTCAGTTATTAGTCCCTCGAGTTGGATTGTAAAAAATATTTGGTACTTATACAACAATTGATTGTAAGGCAAACGGGTTATCACATGGATATTACGCCAACAAAGCGTTTGGATGTTTGGTTCTTCTGCAGCCTGTAAAGAGCCCTGTGACTATTAATTGTGATGATAATGATGGGCAATTTCATGATGCTGCTGAACTTTTTGGGACAATAACTGTTTAAGAGTATAGAATGATTGTTTTTTTTTTTTTTGTCATCAGTCATATAATTATTAAAAATCTTCTTAAACAACTCATAATAAATTTGTTTCGCTTACTGTAAGTAAGCAAAGGTAGGAGGAAAATTTTAAATATGAAAGACAATTTTATTTTATAACATTTTTGTCAGGTTGTTAAAACAAATTTAGATATGCTGGTGTGCTGTAGTAAACTTGGAATTAGAGCAAAAAAGGTAAGGGTAAATCTTTGACCAAGAGTCAAAAGTGTTGTGGTGGGAATGGCATTACTAAAGTGTCTTTCATTTAATATAAGTATAGAATTATATTACATACATTTGATGAGGAGATATAGAGTTTGTATCTTGTATAGAATTATATTACACACATAGCGAGTAGGAGATATACAATTTGTATCTTGTAGCAAAAAAGGTAAAGGACGTCAGACACCTTTTGTACAGCTGCCAAGTAGGAAAAAACACGGCTGCAGTCCGCAGTTCAACCAACCACATTGTCAACGAAAATATATTTTGCGCAACTTATCTAACTAACACACTTAGTGTTAGTAACCTAAGTAGAAACCATAACAAATGTACAAACTCTTGGTTCCAGCTGATGTATCTAACCTAATGGATGTAACTCAATGACAACTAGCTTAACATAAATAAAAATCTAGCCCGCCCCGCATCGCGGCGGGCTACTATTCTAGTTTACTTTTAAATTGCATCTGTATTTTTTTTAAACTAGGAGTATCAATCCGGCGCGCTGCGCCTGCGGTCCCAGATCGCAAAAAGCCGTATTACACAAACGATCGCTAAATCACATAAATATTGAACGGGAAACTTGTAGGTATTATTGTAAATTGTTGTATAATAGTTGAATACATAAACTTGATGTGTAACACCTACAATATAAAACTTAAGGCATTTGTTCTCAACAATACCATTGACAGTTAGGGCTCAGAATTAGTAGCTCAGAATGGCTGCATACCGGTTGCCATGTAAAGGGATAAATGACTTCACATTGCCATCACGGTTACCTTGCCAAAAAAGCAGAAACCGCACATTCGTGTGCATCATCACTGCCCCAAATTGTTCAGATTAAACTAACAAAAGCAACAAATTTTAACAATTGGCAAATTGCCCAGCACCTATGAGAAAACCTGTACACAACCGCCAATCAAAGACCAAAAATCATCCATATACCAAAAAAAGATAAACAAAGGCACTAAACTGGTTGTTCAGACGTCGCTACCAAAGACCATACCGAACGACGGCCGGCAACAATGAAGTTATGGTCTCAAGTAACTAAAGCACAACCATCATCGACCAATACGTGAGGAAATCACCCCTTTAATGCTCTCAAATGACCAGAGGTAGGCAAAAAACATCAAAACAATATTCATTTACTTTGTCAATTAATGTTCAAACGAACACTAAATCGACTGTGCAAACGTCGCTACCAAGAACCATGTCAAACGGCGGCCGGCAACGATAACAATAGGGTCTCAGGCAACTAAATAATAGCCATCATCGACCAATATGTGAGGAAATCACCCCTTTAATTCATTTACTTTGTCTATTAATGTTCAAATGAACACCAAATCGGTTGTGCAAACGTCGCTACCAAGAACCATGCCGAACGGCGGCCAGCAACGACAACAATAGGGTCTCAGGCAACTAAATAATAGCCATCATCGACCAATACGTGAGGAAATCACCCCTTTAATGCTCTCAAATGACCAGAAGTAGGCAAAAAACATCAAAACAATATTCATTTACTTTGTCTATTAATGACAAAAATGAACATAAAATCGACTGTGCAAACACCGCTACCAAGAACTATGCCGAACGGCTGCTGGCAACGACAACAATAGGGTCTCAGGCAAATAAATAATAGCCATCACCGACCGATGCGTCAAGACATCACGGTGGGGAACCATTTTAATGGAAACCCGTTTATTTAAAATCAAATGAATTAGCGATCTCAGAACAAAAAATGTTCTCAGATGAGAATAAACTCACCATCACTAAACGTTCAAAGCGAGAAAGAGAGACAAAAGCCATCACACAGGACCACCGAAGCCATAGAGGTCGGGAAAGTTATAAATGTTCTCAAATGAGACTAAAACCATCGTCACTGAACCAAAAATGTTCTATAATCGTGACGGAAGTGATGACGGTGACTCTCCGGTCACCCCACCGCTAAAAAAGGGGGTAAAAATAGCTGCAATGACCGTCCAGTGGTGTAACAACGAAGATCGTCACCGTGGTGGTGGCGCTACGGTGGTGGCGCTACGGTGGTGACCGCGCGACAGTGGTGGTGACCGTCCAGTCATTGCCTCTCTCTCTCTCTTCTATCTCTTTTTATGTTCTCTGTCTCCTCATTTCTCTCCCTTGAGAAGCACAAAAAGTGTTTAAAAGGGAAGAATGGGGTGAGATAATATGAAGACACCAGGAGACGTGGGTGGTGGTGCGACGGTGGTGATGTCTGGTCACCGCCCACATCTCTCTCTCCCCTTTTCAGACCCTTTTCACACTTTGTTTTCTCTTTCTCTGTTGAGAAACCCTAAAAGAAAAGCTAAAAGCAGTGCATCACAGTGCATCACCCATACACGTGGATGAACATGATCAAATAACTATTCATTTAACTTCATCTATTAATAGATATTAATGAGTTTGCTTCATGTTACACTTTTAAAGAGTTTTTTCTTGTTATGTAATTAATGTAGGAAGTAGGTTCACTATTTCAATAAAATATATTGCAAAATATATAATAACGAGACTCTCGTTATTTGTGGTAAATTCTTCTAGTACAATACTGGTTACAAAAATAAATAAACCAATATAAAATACAATTTAATTGTACCAATCTTGATTCAAGTCGACGTCTTTGGAAGAACTTCAACCGCATCGTCTTGTACGAACCTCCGCTGCAAGAATGAACAAACTGTCGTTGACGGTTTTGGTTGAGGGTCGTGTTTGACACGGGGCCCTTAAAACAGATTCCGCGCCTCCTCTCAGACGGTCTGTTTCCACGATACAACAACCGAAGTAGTAGTTGTACTGCCGGAGATGACACTCATGCCCAAGATTACACCGAGCATAATTTGGTGTTTATAAAATTTGGAACAATGTGAAGTTGTGTAAAATTGAGAGTACTCCTCTCAATGAAACATCGAGACTAAAGAGAATGCCTATTTCCTTGTGTCCCTAGTATGAACCACCAAGTTCATATATATACACCCATAGTTTTAATCTCATTAAAACTAGTAATAAAATAGACATTAATCTTGTCATAACTATAACATTAATCTTGTAATAAACAAGATAATGAATATGACATTAATCTCTAATTAAATGGAATTAAGTGGTTAGTCAAAAACGGTCATATTCATCATGACACGCATTAAACGGGTTGTAACAGCTAGCTTGACCAGGTCCTGCCAATTGCTCTGTTACTATTGCAGACATGTACGCGCGCCTGAAGTGGCTCTTCAGTCCGTGCGCCACATTGTATGGAACCCGCGCATGCGCATGGTGTGTAGACCAGTGCTCCTAGTTACTACTGTAACCTGCGCGCACCATAGCTGATCCGCAAATCCATGCAACACACTACATGGACCTTACGCCACGCCATATGGAGCCGCGCACCACACATATGCCATTGCGCATACCAGGACGCCACCTGGTCATGCACCATCCAAACTCGTGTGCCATTTGCAGTCTTCGCCATGGCCAATGACATGCGCCATGTGCCTAAGAAGCTTGTGCCGCATCGTCATGCTACATGTCATGGCATCCGCCTACGCCACCCAAGGGCGCGCCATAAGCGGACCCGCCATGTATCTGACCACGCGCTCATGGACAAAAATATAAAGGCGGTGTGCAAAGTTCAAAGTGCACTACATATTGCCTATAGCCCACGGCACGCGCGCATATGTGCACGAGTAAGGGTGCTCCGCACCCTTTAGGGTCCCCACTAGTGTTTGCCTTTAAGGAAACAATATACAAGAAGTGCTCCTCCTTATAAACCACTTTAAGTTTTGTCATCCCACCTATGTGGGACAAGTTGACAAAACTAATCCATTTTATTCATCTTTGTTTGTTCCAACATACAACTTCAAGCTTTGATATCTCATTTATCTTAGCTCTATTTGGACATAGTTTGAACACAAACCATAAATAATCATTTATACAACACATATATAAATATTATTAATGTCCAAAATATTTAGTGAAAAACTCATTTTCACTAAAAATTTCCAACAATCCCCCACATGAATGGAGATCAATTAAACACACAAAATTCCCCGATGAAAACTCGACAGTCGAGTATTGCAGGATAGGTAGGCGTAGCCTTTGAACCTTCCTTTGTGAAGCATAGTTAGCCTACTAGGGTTTTGTAGACGTGATGTCCTTGAACAACCCCCCATTTATGTAAACGACAATATACATTCACACAATACTTTCCCTAGCTGGGCCATCTCCTCATTTTCGTCTCCAATAATGGTCATGGAGCACTTTCCTGGTTCTGCGGGAGCTCTAGGAATTATGCCCTAATTCCATTCGAAGCGACCACACTTCTCTCCAACATAGGTGATTCCTCTTTAAATCATTAAAAGCATTATGGTTTACTATAATTTACACGAATCATTAAATCACATATTATGCTTAACCTCACAACAATGTCACTGGATATTATAGGAATGGACTAGGACGTATTTAAACACCCTTTTATAGTTTTAGGGGGATATATGAAACATATAAACTAGCTTATATATAAACATATATATTAGCTATGCCCCCACAGTGACTACCCTTCGGTTCATGATTAAGTTGGCCTATTGAACCTAGATCTTGGGATCTCCAGTCAACTAGGTTAGGTTTCCCTCATGTCCCTTTTTCCATGGCTTTAGTCCCATTCCACAACCTGATCTCTTATCAACCCACTGGGTGTTGGATCCAAAATTATCTTTGACTTCGCTAAGTCACCAACGACAATTTAAATTGCGATCAGTTGTTCTAACGTGTTCTTTACTCGCTAGTCACTTTTGCCTTTTAGTCGATTCTTAAGATTTATAACTTGTGATCTCAACTTGGATCCAGTTATGTACCTTGTCTTTAGAATGACATGAAACTCAATTCATGGCTAGACACGTTTTCACCATGCCTTTGGTATGTCATTGCTGACATCTTACTAGATTTGAATCTAACCAATTGGCATTCGAGTCCAATCTACTCGATTGACTCCATATAACCATTGTGTACTCCACTTGGTCATGCGTTTGCAATATATGCAGGTTACCCCCATATTTAAGTGTAATTGGATAGCATCCAAATGGGGCGATGAAAGGTTCTCCCATTCATTTCGAGTTTGAGAAAACTTCTCAACTACCATTTCCACATTCAAATGCAAGTCACCCCCACATTTAAGTGTAATTGGATAACATCCAAATGGGGCGATGAAAGGTTCTCCCTTTCATTTCGAGTTTGAGAAAACTTCTCAACTACCATTTCTTCATACCCTAAAGGGTTTGTTTCTTAAATGGTCCCCCCCCCCCCCACATTGCTTGCATTTTAATTAACTATCCCTTAGGACTAAAATGAAGTTATCTTTATAGTTTTGTTTTAGCACAAAATCCGTTCTTGTGTCATCACATATTTTGGATGTTTAAAGTTAATTTAATCTCCGTCGAGCATATAAATTAACAAGTATTAGTCTAGCATGCTTTAGACCACAATACTCTAGCATGTGAACAGAGGATGAGGCTAAATAAGAGGGCTAGAAGCATGAGGCTAAATGCCGGGATGCCCAAGACATTCTGGGCCGATGCAGTTAGCACTGCAGCCTACTTGATCAACTGTTCACCAACCAGTCCCTTAGATTTCAAGTTGCCTGAAGAAATGTGGCAAGGAAAGGAGGTAAGTCTCGAACACTTACGAGTCTTTGGTTGTAGTGCTTACGATTTGTTAGAAGCTGGTGACAGGGATAAGTTAGACTCAAAGTCCAAGAAGTGCACATTCATTGGTTATGGGTCAGAACAAATGGGTTACAGGATTTGGGATAATGAAGGCAGAAAAGTAATCAGAAGCAAGAATGTCGTCTTTAATGAAAACGAATTGTATAAAGACAGAAACACCAAAGGACTAGAAGTTCAGAAAGACTATGTTGAATTTGAAAGTGGTGAAACCAGAAAAGAAGCTTCAGTCGACATTCCAGAAAATGGGAATGAGTCAATCGACAGTGGGAGCTCAGGGGATGATTCTAGTAATGATTCTGCAGAAGAAAAAGAAGAAGAGGTCGCTCCTCAAATTCCAGAATCCCTAGAAACTCCCCAGTTTCAACCAAGAAGATCCTCCAGAGTCGTTAGACCACTAGACAGATATTCACCATCCGTCAATTACATACTTTTGACAGAAAATGGTGAACCCCAGTGTTACTCAGAAGCCATGGGGTTGAAAGATTCATTGCAGTGGGAGTTAGCAATGAAAGATGAGATGAAGTCGCTTGAGAAGAACAAGACCTGGCACTTAACAAAGCTTCCAGCTGGGAAGAAGGCTCTTCAGAACAAGTGGGTTTTCAGGGTCAAAGATGAACATGATGGTACCAAACGGTACAAAGCAAGATTAGTGGTCAAGGGATTTCAGCAGAAAGAGGGAATTGATTTCAATGAAATATTTTCTCCAGTGGTGAAAATGACTACCATCAGACTTGTTCTCAGTATTGTAGCAGCAGAAGGCTTGCATCTAGAGCAGCTAGATGTCAAGACAGCTTTTCTACATGGTGACCTAGAAGAAGACATCTACATGATACAACCATAAGGTTTTCAGGTTAAAGGCAAAGAAAATGTAACACCTCGAAAATTCACGTCCTATAATGTGTTGACACGTGTCGTAAAGTTTGAACGTGTGAAAGAATATTATAAAAGGACTAAAGTTGACAAACATGGAAAGTATGTGAATGTACGTATTCTAAGTGTCAACTGTGAATAAATATACTTCATAATAACCCTACATGATGTTTATAACATCAAACGAATAAATCATGGATCATACGAAGCTAAAAGTGAGAGATTACAAACTACAAGGGTTAAATGTGTCAACATGTTTAAAGATATACCTCTGAGTGACCTTTTGACAAACCCAAAGCTTTGTAAATGTTAATTATACTCACTAGAATGCATGATTAAAATTTCATAAAGTTTCGTTATCGTATGGGAAAGTTATGACCAAATTCGTATGCAAGGGGTTAAAGTGCAAACATTGAAAGTTAAGACTTTTCGGGTTAACCGGAAGTGTTCAGGGACTTGGCAAAGTGGGTATAAGTCCACCTGTCACACCCCGATTTCCACGTGTCACCGGTGGGCCCGGTGGGGAGTATCGTGCCGTCATGATACTCCCCACCGGGCCCACCGGTGACACGTGGAAATCGGGGTGTGACAGGTTGGTATCAGAGCCAACTCTGAGTGAATTAAACACTAGCCTTTTTTGTTTAATCTCAGTACACAATAGCACATTCTAAACTTTCGAGTCTAGACATATAACATAGGACAAATTCTATTTTGTTCATTTTTGTCTTATGCTTATTTTTATATCTTGTTGTTACTATCTCATGAAATATTGACAGGAATCAAACAATGCCGCCAAGATTCTTTAGGAGACGAGGAAGAGGCAAGGGGCCAATCACCGCCCCTAATGATAATGAAGCTGGACCTTCGCAACGGCGAGCTCCATCCACCACCGAGAGTGACAACCCTCGGGAGAACCGGAGAAACCTGTTCGAGCCGGCCAGACGGTCGGTTTCGCATAGTTCAACACCTCCTGTTCTTAACCCTTATGAACCCAATAACCCTCAACCGTCCTACATACCACTCCAGCGATCCCTGTGTCATCATTCGTATGGTGACCCCACACCCATCTTTCGAGGCCAATTTAATCCGGCCAATTACTTACCAGAACCCGTGGGTTTTAACCCACTAGGTCCAGATGACCATTTCTCTGGCGATCACGCTGACGACATGGACGAGGATACTGACCCCGTCGAACCTGCAAGTGGCACTCCAAACCATCCGATCGAAATCTCCGACGGATCTTCATTCCACGGATCACCTTATGTTGGTCCGGACAGCTTCCAGGCAATGTTCACCAGGCACGAGTGGTATTATACACCTCCTCACCATTCGTCGCCTCGTGAGCAGCAACAGCCGCAGCAGCAGCATCATCATCAAGATTCCTCTGAGGATCACCGATTTGTGGCAGTTACGCCACCACCTCCACCGCCACCGGTACAGCCGGCACCTCCTCAACCGCCAAGGCGTAGGAGAACCGGTGCCCGAATGTCGTCACGAGCAGGGGACTTCCATTTCAGTTCCCCACGTCAGTCCAGTGGCAGCCATTATCCGCCACATCAGGAGGACCCACAAATGGGTGGACCTTCACAACCAGTTGTACCACAGCCACCGCCGATGGGTTTTGACAACCCAATTCCAGCATATACGGGTTCCATGGCATACAACCCGTTTGAACCGACTCACCACAACTATGGTTACGCGGAGGCCGATCCTTACATGGTAGCAGCTAACTACAACCCCCAAGGACCCTATGGAGACCCATGGGGAGTAGGTTACCCGACTCAGGGGTACCAGATACCTCCTAGGCCTATTATTCGGACTCATTCGCAGCCGCCTAGGTTCTCACCACCTGAGCATGAAGAACTCCTTCAGAGGTTGAATCAAGTTGAACGGGTAGTTCACGAGGACTGCAGGGAGAGACAGACTTTCTTCCAAGGATTAGTAGGATTGATCAAAGGGAAGAACAAGAAGGATCATTGAATCCTTCCTTTTTTCTGTATAAGCCCCTGCGTGGGTGTATTTGGTTGTTAAGCCCCTATATGGGTATGTATGTGTGATGATTTGACCCCTGCGTGGGTCTGTTTTCCGTTAACCCCTGCGTGGGTATGATGTTTATTTGTTAAGGTCCCTGCGTGGACTAGTTTGTTTGCTTATAGCCCCTGCGTGGGCAAGTACTTGTTTAAAACCCCTGCGTGGGTAAGTTATTATTTGAAAAGACCCGTTTAGGGCAGCATGTAATATTATAATAAATTAATGGAATGTTTGTTTTATAAATTTCATGTTTGCCATTATGTGCATATATAAATTATAAATGAAATAAATAAATTAAAATCATTCCTTTTTGAAATAATCTGCCTATGTAGTTACTAATTAAGAATCTTAAAGTGTGAAACCTAGCCTTTTGGTCATTATAAGACCGGGCCAAGATGGTAAGACCTGTTTAAAAAGATTCAAATCCCTGTTAACATCTTAAAACATGTTAACACTCCTGGCAGATGTGATTCGTTAAAATCACATGTCACTTTTATATGTATAAGGATTCTTTAGAAGATTCCTAACCCAATTTAATGATCTCTGAATCATGGGTTAAGATCATCAATAAAGATGATCATATTTTTACCATACGTGGTAATACGTGCCTACGGGCCCTACTCATTTCCATATGAGCCAAAAGACAGTAGTAGCTATAACTCCCTGTCAAATAAAAGTAATGAACTAGGTTCAAACCTCAAATGCTTTGATTCTCTGAAATCCTAGCATATAATTTATAATTGTCCTTGTGACTAGGCCTATTGTGCCAGTATACCTTAATGTTTTGATTCTCTAAAATCATAGATTAAATAAAATGTCCAAGTGACTAGGCCTTTGGTGCCACAAATAAAACTGTTATTGTTTTATAATTAGGATAAATTATTATATAAATCCTAAATAAATTTGATTAATAAATTAACCAAATATGGTCTCTGTTTACCATGGTTAATGAATTTCCCTAAGGGGCAATTCTATAATAAACTCCCAAATAAACTATTGTCCTTGTTTTCTGCAACAGTTCAATTAAAAAATGGCTAACTCGGACGAGGGTAATAGTCATCCAGTGGAGGTTAATAATGACGCCCAAATTAATCTAACGGGTGCGGAATTAAAAGCGATCATAGACGGCGCTGTTACACAGGCTTTGGAAAGGTAGTATGAAGAGTACAGTGGGACTCGTAGTAGGACCCAATCTACGCAGCCTTCAAAGCCACCGTCCAATAAGGACGACCCAAAGAAAGATGATGATCGACGCTCCTCGAACCATCAAAGTGCCCCATCTCAACAGATAGTGCTGAATCAAGAACCCCGTAACAAGGGTTGCTCCTACAAGTACTTCGTGTCTTGCAAGCCCCGGGATTTTAATGGGGAGAAAGGAGCCATCGATTGTATGACATGGCTTGACGAGATGGACACGGTGGTAGATATCAGTGGATGCGCTGAAAAGGATGTGGTTAAGTTTGTGTCACAGTCTTTTAAGGGTGAAGCGTTGGCATGGTGGAGATCTCTGGTTCAGGCCACCGGGAAAATCCCATTGTACAATATGTCATGGGAGCAATTTGTTGCCCTTATCAAGGAAAATTTATGCCCTCAACATGAGGTGGAGAAGATAGAGTCTGACTTTCTATCTTTGGTGATGACAAACCTCGACTGTCAAGCTTACCTGACGAGCTTCAACACTATGTCTCGGTTGGTTCCATATTTGGTAACCCCGGAACCAAAACGAATAGCTCGTTTTATCGGTGGTTTAGCCCTCGAGATCAAGGCAAGCGTAAAAGCTTCTCGGCCAGCGACTTTTAGATCAGTAGCTGACATTTCCTTATCCCTCACTCTGGATGCGGTCAGACAGAGATCGCTGAGGAATAAGGAGGCTGAGAAGAGGAAGCGTGAAGATGATGGTTCACGAAGGTCGAGCAAGAAACATCGTGGGAACGGTGACAACAAGAAAGGATCTGAGTCGAGGAAAGATGGGCATAAGTCTGATGAGAAGCCCAAATGCAAAATTTGCAAGAAGCAGCACTATGGAAAGTGCAGACTTGAGTCGAACTCACAGACTCAGTCAAAATATTATGCTTGTGGCATTTGCAAGTCCACGGATCACAAAACCTTGGATTGCAAGAAGATAAAAGATGCAACGTGCTACCGTTGCAATGAAAAGGGCCACATTAAAACCAACTGCCCTAAGTACAACAAGAAGCCTGAAGAGGCTAAGAAGACTAATGCTAGAGTCTTCAGAATGGACGTGAAAGAGGCTGTGCAAGACGATAATGTCATAACAGGTACCTTCCTTGTAAATGACGTCTATGCTAGAGTACTATTTGATTCAGGCACTGATAAGTCTTTCGTAGATCATAAATTTTGTGAATTGCTGAAATTACCTGTCAAAGCCTTAAAAGTGAATTATGAGGTAGAGTTAGCAGATGGAACCATAGAAACCGTTTCAACCGTGTTAGATGGATGTGTTATATCCATTAAGAACCATTCTTTTCCTCTGTCTCTACTTCCGTTTAAGTTGGTCGGTTTTGACATAGTTCTGGGTATGGACCGGTTATCTCATAACCAGGCCCAAATTGTCTGTAACATGAAGCAAGTAGTGATAAAGACTCCGTCTGGTGAATCACTTACCATTCGGGGGGATACCCAGTATGGGCTACCTGAGCAAGCGACTATGCTCAAGGCTTCAAAATGTTTAAAGAGGGGTTGTGTCATCTACATGGCACAAGTGATTATTGATGAGCCCAAACCAAAGATAGAAGACATCTCTGTCATCTCTGAATTCCCAGAAGTTTTTCCGGAAGAACTACCTGGTTTGCCACCAGATAGGCAAGTTGAATTCAGGATTGATATCATCCCCGGAGCTGCACCAGTTGCAAGAGCACCTTATAGGTTGGCGCCCACGGAGATGAAAGAATTAAGGACGCAACTAGACGAATTGCTAGCCAAGGGTTTCATTAAACCTAGTTCGTCTCCTTGGGGAGCGCCAGTCCTGTTTGTAAAGAAGAAGGATGGATCGATGCGTCTGTGCATTGATGCGTGTGAAGTGTCGTATATATTAGGTGTATATTTTAAGCCCTTTTTAACACTTATTTTAGCCAAGTTTTAAATTTATAAAACACGATATTTCACTAACACTAAACACACATATGGGCAAGTGCACCCATCGTTGAGCGTAGTATAGCGTTGGTAAGATACCGAGGTCGTCCAAGGACACAAGAGCTTTTAGTACCGGTTTATCCTCAACGTCTAATCAAAATAAAAGTTTAGAAAAATGTTTTAAACTAAGAAAAGATAAAAACTAACTAAAATGCTGAAAATAAAAATAAAATAAAAACAGATAGACAAGATGAATCACTTGGTTCCGACTCGTATCTAGTATAACCTTTGATTATTTCCGCACTTTTGCACATAATTAAGAGATTATCTTAGTTATTGTAGTAGGCCCCTCTTTTGGAGGTGACGTTACCCTCACCCCAGTAGTTTGAGTCAGCAAGGATACAATCCTAAAAGGGTGGATTATTGGAAGATAATGAATTAAGTTATTAATGCAGTATTGTGGTAGGCCCTGCTTTTGGCGGTGACGTTACCCTCGGCTAAGTAGTCTGAGTCAGCAGGGATACAGTCCTAAATAGCCGGGTTATAGTATTAATAGTAGTTAACTTATGAGGGGATCAAAGAGTTTGGACCCCCTCCATCCAATACCGTGAAGTATTGAAGGAGGTCCTACTAAATTTGACCCAGGTCCATTGCAGGACCTCTAAACGCTGAACAATGGCAAGACCTTTACCAAACCGTTCCCTTAACCCCCGACCAGGTAGCCAACATACCTCCATATAGACCGTGGAGATATGAATGGTGAAAATCCTTTATTTTATATAGACAGTAAAATAATGCCAAGACACCACGGACAAACGATAAGGAAAGATCACCTTCAACATAAGTAACTAGTTATTAAAGTCATTAATACAAAACTAAATAAAAAGTACAAAAGATTAGAAATAAAAAGTATTATACTAGACACTTTGTCTTCACCAAGTGATGTAAGAGACTTAGGCAAACATGGCCTTGATTGTCAAGAACTCTTACGATCAATCTTGGATCCCGAGACGACTCACACACTCTACGATGGACAATGGATGATGGTGGTGGATGATGGTGTTGTGATGGTGGTGGGTGGTGGATGAAGTGTGAGAGAGGTGGTGTGCCAAGGGATGGTTTGAGCTTGAGCCAAGCACTCCTATTTATAGCCTGTACAGAAGCCTGGACACGGCCCCGTGTCCGCTGGACACGGCCCCGTGTCCACCCTTTTCTCTTTCTTCATTAATACAGTTTGTCTTTATTAGCTCCACACGCCCCCGTGTCCGCTGAGCACGCCCCCGTGTCCGTCTGACACTCTCTCTCTCTTCATTAATTGTAATTCGCAATTACAATTAATGCGCCTGCTGTACTTTCGCCACGCCCCCGTGTCCGCTGGGCACGGCCCCGTGGTGGGCAATAGAAGCTTCTACAGGTTTGTCTTTAGTGCCAGAGCTGTCCATCCTGAGCACTGCCCCGTGCTGAGCTGGGCACGGCCCGTGCTTAGCTGGGCACAACCCCATGCTCAGCTTTCTTCTTGTTTTTGCTTTGGGAGATGCTGTTGAAGGGGGTCGGGCATGCCACGTTTGTTCCTTTTCTTGTATTTATGCTAGATTTAGCTGCCTTTTTGCTTCTTTTGTTAATTTGAGCTCATTTAATCCTGAAAATACAAAAGGAAGACAAAAGCACACTTTTTCCAACATTAGTACTAAAAAAGGGTTAGTTTTATGCCTCATTTGATGTAATTTATATGTTGCATTTTACACACATCAAATACCCCCACACTTGAACTTTTGCTTGTCCTCAAGAAAAACTCTTTAATATGTGGCTTACACTCCCAAATGGAATGGGTAGAAGAGAAGGTTTTGGCTTGTCGTAGAGTGTCGGGATTTCCAAGATTTTTTTTTTTTTTGGGTTTTATTTTTATCCATTTACAATCCTATTCGTTATGATTTATTTAGAACGTTTCATAGGAGAAATTACTTATTTGGGCATAACATGCCTTTTTAAAATTTCATTTATATACAAGTTCACATACCTCACGGGAGAAATCACTCACACTCGGCCGAAGGTGTATTTTTAGTGAATCACTCGAGAGCGGCATGGAACTTACTCCTACCATAGGCTTGCCAAGCAATCAATCCTAATCCTTTTTAACTTTTATACCTTTGTAAATATCAAGAGGACTTTGTGGGTGAAGGGTTAGGCTTGGGTTAAAGGTAGGTGGTTGGGTTAGTGGTTAGCAGAAAGGGCGAAAAAGCGTAACAAGCGTCGGTTTTCTAAAGACTTTTTATTTTTGCAAATTTTTTTTTCTCTTTTTTTTTTTATCTTGATGAAGCCAGTATTCAAACAAGGTTATTTTTGATGAACTTGCTTGTTTATTTATTTTGCTTCATCATCAACAATTTTTTTTTTTTTTGAAAAGTCATACGAAAAACCGAGCTTGTTACTAAAACAAAGGGTGAAAAAAAATAAAAAGGGTTTAGGTGGGTGAAAAGGCGTTTGGTTTGGGTTAAGAAATGAAAAGGTTTAGGCTCAAAGGGGCTAACTAGGGGGATTTTGGGTAGTTGGTAAAAAAAAATAATGGTGTAGAAATAAAAATGGTTAGTCCTAATGCCTCCATCATTTACTTACTCGGGTTTAAGTTGGTAAGGACCGGGAATGTATCGTCATGGCAAGTTCTAGAGTCGTAAGAACCAAGCGGCTATTCACACAAGAAACGAAAAATGAGCATTTAGTCTAATGATATGTAATTGTATGCTCAATAAAGGCTCAAAACTCACTTTTGTGGGAATGGGTTTTTATGTGATCAAGTATATATAATCAAATTTTAACTAAGCTTGTCATGTCTTTTCATAATTTCTTATGTTGGTTCTTTTTATTACGACGCTATCGGTTGTAAATTCGTAAAAATATAACCTTTTTAGAATTTTGAAATTCCCAAGTTAAACCTAGACAAGTAAAAAAAAAGTTGAAAATTTTTGAAAAAATTTGGGGTGATTAGCGGTTCCAATAGAGTTTTGTGTAAGGCTTGTATTTAGGACTTGCAAGATTCAAGGTTTTAGCATCCCCCCCACACTTAAATTACACATTGTCCTCAATGTGTCCCAAAAATAAGTTTTTAGGCTGATTAAATGTGTAAAAATGGGTTAAAAACAAGATTTTATGGTACTGGGTAGCTGAACACGGGGTGGTGTTGGCTGAGCACGGCCCAGTGTCCAGACTGCCAGTACCAAAAGTAAACAGAAGGCTGGGCACGGGGGCGTGTCCAGTGAGCACGGCCCCGTGTCCAGGTACCTGAACTGGGCATTTTCTACAGAACCTTGGGCACGGGGCGTGTTGGGGTGAGCACGGCCCCGTGCTGAACTTGCTGTAATGAAGAAAAATCGTAGGGAGGCTCTGTTTTTGTGTATGGGGTGTTGGTTCAAGCTTCCCTTATCATCCTTCACCATCCCGAGTGTGTTTTATTCCTGAAAAATAAAAACTAAACTAAAAACATAAAGGTTAATCTAAACTAAACTACGGATAGTTCCGCGGAATGCCTCCGTGGTGCGCCACGTTTATAAGGGTCCTTGGCTAGACCCACCTTATCAGGTGGTTCTGGCTCATCTTCAATTAGGGGGTCGTCATTGCCGAAAGGATATTTCATTGATCGCTCAAGATCGACACTCTTTTTAAATGCCCCTAATTGAAGAGGTAGATTGTTGAACTTCCGGTTTTTCAAAGCTTCGTGAGTTTTTACAAATGGTCGTCCCAACACTAGAGGAGCGTCATCGAGGATGACAAAGTCGGTCGGTATTACCATTTGATTTGTTTGAACCAATACATCCTCAACTATACCGATTGATTTTATTACTTTCCGATTGGATAGAAAAATGGGTATTTGAAGTGGAGAAAAATCACTAATACTTAATTTTTCGAAAATGTAGTTAGGCATTATGTTAACACAAAGATCTTTATCAATTGTGACATTACTAATAAACGAATTTTGAAAGAAACATGGAACCGGTGTAATGTTAATTTCAAATGGGTCTTCTTTTATTAGCGAGGGTTGATCATTAGTTAACTTAACACTTACCGTTTCGTCAATTTTAGTGTTAGTGTTTAACTCTTTTAAAAACTTAGCATGAGTGGGTACTAAACAATGATTTTCGAAAGAAGGTGACAAGAGATTAATTTCTTCAAAATTAGACTCTTCTTGAATTTTAACATTGTCGGACTCACCTTTATCGTTGTTTAACTCATGTGTCGGTTTTTCACTTATTTGTTCTTCCATTTTTACACTTTTGGTTATCTCTTCCTTTTTTAATTCTTCTCTTGCGCGGGACTCCTCTTCCCTTGCGCGAGCTTCTTTTATACATCGATCGATAACTCTAATGTGTTCTAATATCCTATCGGTTACTTCGGTTATAGAAAAAAAATCGGTATTTTCTAAGCTTGAATCCGGTTGTTCGACCCTTTGTTCCTCATAATACCCATATGAAGTAGATGGTTCACACCATTGTTCTTCATTGTAAGCATATGATGGATAAGGTTCGTAATTTTGTTCTTCATAATACTTATATGAGGTGGGTTGTTCATGCCATGGTTCCTCATAATAAGCATACGAAGGTGGTGGCTCATATCTTGGTTCCTCAAAGTATGAGTATGAAGGCTCATACCTTGGTTCATCAAAATATGAGTATGAGGGAGGAGGTTCATACCTTTGGTCTTCATAGGATGTGTATGAAGTTGATGGCTCGTACCTGGGCTCCTCATAGTAGGTGTATGAATTGGATGGTTGATATGAGCGATTATTTTGAACCGATCGTGCGATACGACAATTAGTGCAATAATTACCCCTATAATCATCCTCCTCATAGGTGTAGTTGTAACCTCCTGAGTATTGATCCATAAGAATCACTCAGCAGACCACAACCAAGTCCCGAGATCAGAAAACAAAAAGAAAAACGGAAACAGAGGCTGGACACGGCCCCGTGTTCAGTGGACACGGCCCCGTGTTCAGAATCTGTATCTGGGCGTTTTAATTAAATTTACTGATTTCGTTGAAAAAATATGCAGCACGGCCCGTGTTCAACCTACTGTAAATGCAAAACTAAACTAAAATGCAGAAAAATGTGGGCCCGTTTTGAAAAGGTTTTGAAAAACTGATTAGGCCGTCGATTTTAAGCTTTCCTAAAATCCTTGTGTCCCCGGCAGCGGCGCCAAAAACTTGATGCGTGTGAAGTGTCGTATATATTAGGTGTATATTTTAAGCCCTTTTTAACACTTATTTTAGCCAAGTTTTAAATTTATAAAACACGATATTTCACTAACACTAAACACACATATGGGCAAGTGCACCCATCGTTGAGCGTAGTATAGCGTTGGTAAGATACCGAGGTCGTCCAAGGACACAAGAGCTTTTAGTACCGGTTTATCCTCAACGTCTAATCAAAATAAAAGTTTAGAAAAATGTTTTAAACTAAGAAAAGATAAAAACTAACTAAAATGCTGAAAATAAAAATAAAATAAAAACAGATAGACAAGATGAATCACTTGGTTCCGACTCGTATCTAGTATAACCTTTGATTATTTCCGCACTTTTGCACATAATTAAGAGATTATCTTAGTTATTGTAGTAGGCCCCTCTTTTGGAGGTGACGTTACCCTCACCCCAGTAGTTTGAGTCAGCAAGGATACAATCCTAAAAGGGTGGATTATTGGAAGATAATGAATTAAGTTATTAATGCAGTATTGTGGTAGGCCCCGCTTTTGGCGGTGACGTTACCCTCGGCTAAGTAGTCTGAGTCAGCAGGGATACAGTCCTAAATAGCCGGGTTATAGTATTAATAGTAGTTAACTTATGAGGGGATCAAAGAGTTTGGACCCCCGCCATCCAATACCGTGAAGTATTGAAGGAGGTCCTACTAAATTTGACCCAGGTCCATTGCAGGACCTCTAAACGCTGAACAATGGCAAGACCTTTACCAAACCGTTCCCTTAACCCCCGACCAGGTAGCCAACATACCTCCATATAGACCGTGGAGATATGAATGGTGAAAATCCTTTATTTTATATAGACAGTAAAATAATGCCAAGACACTACGGACAAATGATAAGGAAAGATCACCTTCAACATAAGTAACTAGTTATTAAAGTCATTAATACAAAACCAAATAAAAAGTGCAAAAGATTAGAAATAAAAAGTATCATACTAGACACTTTGTCTTCACCAAGTGATGTAAGAGACTTAGGCAAACATGGCCTTGATTGTCAAGAACTCTTACGATCAATCTTGGATCCCGAGACGACTCACACACTCTACGATGGTCAATGGATGATGGTGGTGGATGATGGTGTTGTGATGGTGGTGGGTGGTGGATGAAGTGTGAGAGAGGTGGTGTGCCAAGGGATGGTTTGAGCTTGAGCCAAGCACTCCTATTTATAGCCTGTACAGAAGCCTGGACACGGCCCCGTGTCCACCCTTTTCTCTTTCTTCATTAATACAGTTTGTCTTTATTAGCTCCACACGCCCCCGTGTCCGCTGGGCACGCCCCCGTGTCCGTCTGACACTCTCTCTCTTCATTAATTGTAATTCGCAATTACAATTAATGCGCCTGCTGTACTTTCGCCACGCCCCCGTGTCCGCTGGGCACGGCCCCGTGGTGGGCAATAGAAGCTTCTACAGGTTTGTCTTTAGTGCCAGAGCTGTCCATCCTGAGCACTGCCCCGTGCTGAGCTGGGCACGGCCCGTGCTCAGCTGGGCACAGCCCCATGCTCAGCTTTCTTCTTGTTTTTGCTTTGGGAGATGCTGTTGAAGGGGGTCGGGCATGCCACGTTTGTTCCTTTTCTTGTATTTATGCTAGATTTAGCTGCCTTTTTGCTTCTTTTGTTAATTTGAGCTCATTTAATCCTGAAAATACAAAAGGAAGACAAAAGCACACTTTTTCCAACATTAGTACTAAAAAAGGGTTAGTTTTATGCCTCATTTGATGTAATTTATATGTTGCATTTTACACACATCAGCATCGACTATCGTGAGCTTAACAAGGTCACGATCAAGAATAGGTATCCTTTGCCTAGGATCGACGATCTGTTCGATCAGCTTCAACGGGCAAGCTATTTTTCGAAGATTGATTTGAGGTCAGGCTACCATCAACTGAAGGTTAGAGATGAAGACGTGCATAAAACAGCATTTAGGACTCGTTATGGTCACTACGAGTTCCTAGTAATGCCTTTTGGGCTCACTAATGCACCGGCTGCGTTCATGGATCTCATGAATCGCGTTTGCAAGCCATACTTGGATAAATTCGTTATCGTCTTCATCGATGACATCCTTATTTATTCGAAGAACCAAGCTGACCATGAGAAACACCTTCGATGTATTCTCAAACTCCTGCATCAGGAGAAGCTCTATGCCAAATTCTCCAAGTGTGAATTTTGGCTTCGAGAGGTCCAATTTCTTGGACATGTGGTCATTGAGCGTGGTATCCAGGTGGATCCCGCTAAAGTTGAAGCTATTATGAATTGGCAAGAGCCAAAGACGCCAACGGAGATTCGTAGCTTCCTGGGATTGGCAGGATATTACAGGCGTTTCATTGAAAAATTTTCAAGGATTGCTGCACCCCTAACTTCCTTAACCAAGAAGAAAGTAAAGTTCGTTTGGGGCTCCAAGCAGCAAGAGTCCTTTGATGTTTTGAAACAAAATTTGAGCAACGCTCCTGTGCTTACATTACCTGAAGGCACTGAAGAATTCGTAGTTTACTGCGATGCTTCACACACTGGCATGGGGTGTGTGCTTATGCAGAAAGGCAAGGTTATTTCCTATGCATCACGACAATTAAAAGTGCACGAAAAGAATTACACCACCCATGACTTGGAATTGGGTGCCGTTGTGTTCGCACTGAAACTGTGGAGGCATTATCTTTATGGAATCAAGTTTGTGATCTATTCTGATCACAAGAGCCTCCAGCATCTGTTTAATCAGAAAGAGTTAAACATGAGGCAACGTCGTTGGATGGAGACCTTGAATGACTATGATTGTGAAATCAAGTACCATCCCGGCAAGGCGAATGTAGTCGCTGATGCCTTGAGTCGAAAGGAAAGGATGAAACCTATCCGAATCAATGCCAAGCGCATGGAGATAAAGAATAATCTGATGGAAAGGTTGTTAGCTGCACAGAAGGAAGCTGTGTTGGAAGCTAACTATCCTAATGAAAAGTTAGGAGTAACTGAGGAGCAGTTAACTCTTAGCAAGGACGGAA
This sequence comes from Helianthus tuberosus, assembly GCA_030545235.1. Taxonomy (NCBI): domain Eukaryota; kingdom Viridiplantae; phylum Streptophyta; class Magnoliopsida; order Asterales; family Asteraceae; genus Helianthus; species Helianthus tuberosus. The sequence continues at coordinate 197,598,373 of CM060400.1, forward strand.
TTTTAAGATTGAATGGACGAATATGGGTTCCAATTCATGGGGGACTTCGAGATGTTATCCTCCAGGAAGCCCACAGTTCCAAATACTCCGTTCATCCTGGAGCTGATAAGATGTACCAGGATCTAAAGGCAAATTATTGGTGGATAGGCTTGAAAAAGTCTGTAGCCACCCATGTAGCTAAATGCTTGACATGTGCGCAAGTCAAAGCCGAGCATCAAAAGCCATCAGGCTTGCTACAACAGCCTGAACTTCCTACGTGGAAGTGGGAAATGGTAACCATGGATTTTATTACCAAGTTACCCAAGACGAGGAAAGGAAATGATACAATATGGGTTATAGTTGACAGACTGACTAAGTCAGCTCATTTCTTACCCATCAAGGAGACTTATAGCTCCGACATGTTAGCCCAGTTATACGTGGATAAGATTGTAGCCTTACATGGCATACCTGTAGCTATTATCTCTGATAGAGATACTAGGTACACGTCACATTTTTGGAAGAGTTTCCAACAATCTTTGGGCACACGTTTGAATTTTAGTATGGCTTACCATCCTCAGACTGACGGTCAGAGTGAGCGTACTATTCAAACGTTGGAAGACATGCTACGTGCATGTGCGATCGATTTGGGTGGTAGTTGGGATAAGAACCTACCATTAATCGAATTCTCCTACAACAATAGCTACCATACCAGCATTAAGGCTGCGCCTTTTGAGGCATTATACGGTAGAAAGTGTAGATCGCCTATTTGTTGGGCGGAAGTTGGAGATGTCCAGTTATCAGGACCAGAGATCGTGTTCGAAACGATGGACAAGATTGTCCAGATTCGTGACCGTCTCAAAGCTGCCCGGGATAGGCAGAAAAGTTACGCTGATCCTAAGCGTAAGGATTTTCACTTCGAAGTAGGTGACAAAGTCCTACTTAAAGTGTCACCCTGGAAAGGAGTGATGCGGTTTGGTAAGAAAGGCAAGCTAAGCCCGAGATACATAGGACCTTTCGAGGTTATCGAACGTGTCGGGTCAGTTGCCTATAAGTTAAACTTACCGGAAGAGCTCAGTGGAATTCACAATGTGTTCCACATCTGCAATCTGAAGAAGTGCTTCGCTGATGAATCACTGGTTATACCACATACAGATGTGCATATAGATGAGAGCTTAAAATTTGTGGAAAAACCTTTGTCGATTGAAGATCGACAGGTAAAGAAGCTTCGGAGGAAGCATGTACCTATTGTAAAGGTCAAATGGGATGCCCGTAGAGGTCCCGAATACACGTGGGAGGTTGAATCCACGATGAAAGAAAAGTACCCTTACTTATTTCAGTAAATCTCGGGTCGAGATTTATTTTAAGGGGGTGAGGATGTAACACCTCGAAAATCCACGTCCTATAATGTGTTGACACGTGTCGTAAAGTTTGAACGTGTGAAAGAATATTATAAAAGGACTAAAGTTGACAAACATGGAAAGTATGTGAATGTACGTATTCTAAGTGTCAACTGTGAATAAATATACTTCATAATAACCCTACATGATGTTTATAACATCAAACGAATAAATCATGGATCATATGAAGCTAAAAGTGAGAGATTACAAACTACAGGGGTTAAATGTGTCAACATGTTTAAAGATATACCTATGAGTGACCTTTTGACAAACCCGAAGCTTTGTAAATGTTAATTATACTCACTAGAATGCACGATTAAAATTTCATAAAGTTTCGTTATCGTATGAGAAAGTTATGACCAAATTCGTATGCGAGGGGTTAAAGTGCAAACATTGAAAGTTAAGACTTTTCGGGTTAACCGGAAGTGTTCAGGGACTTGGCAAAGTGGGTATAAGTCCTAAAGCCCTTGTGGGTAATTAATAAGGGGTCAAATTGCAATTATAAAGCTCAATTGACCTTTCGGAAGGGCCAAGGGGTGTGATGCAACAACTCAAAAACGTTTTTGGCTGATCAGAAGGGCCATGCGGCCCGCTTCAACATTAAGCAAACCTCAGGCGGGCCGCGTCAGGCGCCCAGTATCAGAAAAGTTGGACAGAAGCCGTTTTTCACGCACAAACCAACTTTAAACGATATTTCAGCATTATGGGCGACCCCTAAACTATTCTAGGCACTGAGGGACATGTGTAGAACATTTGTGGTGAGTTGTAGACCCCAAGTGTCAACAAATTGTGGTGTTTAATCCACTATAAAAGGCCTTCAAGTTCACAACATTCCTCACACCTTCATCTGCCCATTTGGAGCATCTCTGGAGCTCAAGTCTGCTCTCAACTGATCATAAGTCGTGCATAGGACTCTTGTAAGTCTGCTAGTCCTTCTTTAATTGAGTTTAGCTTGTTTAATTAGCTAAAAGTCAAACCGTCGTAATTACGGTTTGACTTCGAGATTAGTCAACAACGACTCAGTCATATCTCGAATTAAAAGTAGTTATAGCTTGGTATTTATGTGGGTAATAAAACCTCAAAAGGGTTCCCCCTGATTACCACTCTAACCAGGTCAAAAGTCGGGTCAAACGTGTACTTAAAAAGTCAACAGAAAGTTTAAAATGCCATTTATGCATAATTAACATTATAGACCATATACAACCTGTTTGATCATTGTTATAACTTGGTAATAAGTGTAAGAACATGTCTAAACATGTTCAACCCGACAACTTCCTGTTTAGACCCGGTTCGGAACCGAAAGTCACATAGTTTGACTTTCACTTTGACTTTCAGTTCTGACCCGTTTAGGCATGTTTTGGAAATGCCTCAGAGCTTTAATTGGATTAGGTTACATGTTAGAACAACCCTCTGTGATTATACACCTTGGTTCATTAGATATCCAATTAATATGCATATTTCCGTTAATTGCTCATATGTTGACCATTATGCCCTTATTACCTTAAAACGTGATTTATGAAAATGTAAAAGTGTAGAAACCTTATTTACTGATATATAAACTTGTATGCAAAGTTTGACATCAGTTTGACTTATAGATTAAGAGTTATGCTCATTATCGCAAAATTAATGCTTTATGTTAATAAAACGGCGTAATTAGCGTATAGCCTAGTTAAACATACTTTTTGGTATCAAATATTTTACCCACTGATGTAATATATTATTTTGGGATTTTTAAAGATTTTTAATAAATTTTAGGCTGAGCATAACCCATAGTCGTAGGCTTAACCCGGTAAATGTCGGTTTTGCCCTTACGGGCCATAAAATGAGTTTTACATATCTAAACGACTCCAAACCTTTTGCTACTGATCACATATGATAAATAAATTATTTTAAGCCTTCTGGAAATATAAAAATATCATATTTAAGTATCGAACCCGAAAATGGCCTTTAATCGCCTTATTTAACGTTTTTAACGCATAGTATGTATTAAAATTATATTGAACATACCCGGGTTGATACCTACTGATATAAGAGGAAAATTATGATATTTTAACAGTAAGAAAAGGTTGATAAACTCAGACTTCAGTTTTGAGCTTTTCGGCTTATGTGAAATTACCAAAATACCCATACGGGGCATAGTTTGGTTAAAAATGATAAATTTCACATATATGCTTTAACTTACTGATATAACTTAGAAAATTGAGTATATTTGCTGATTACATCAGGTCTGTAACTCAGATTATCATTTAAACTCTTTTACAACCTTTAAAATGACCAAACTACCCCTACGGGGCATAATTTGTGTTTAAATTCGTTTCGGGCATAATAAAAGACATCTTACTGATGTCACAACATATTTGAAGCATATTAACTTAGGAAACCTGTATATAGCTCTCATGAATACCCGTCACGCTTATTACGCGTACGGTTCGGTTTATGTAACAAGTTTACATAAATTAGCCGAAACGGGTCAAACCTTAACGGTTTTATCTTAAAATCCAGAATGTGAATAGTAAACCCATATTAAACAAGTCCTCAAACTTGTCGGGTCTGAATCACATTCTATCCGGTCTTCGCTTAATCGTGCGTACGAACCGTATCTTGAAACTAGCCGGTCTAAGCTTAAGCTTAATAAAAGGCCCGTTAGAATTCTAATAGGTTATTATAAACCTTCGTTCCTGATTAGGAGGACCAGTAAAAGCTACGTGCATTTTGCTTATTGTGATTTATACTTACTCAGGTAAATACTTTTAACTTATTTTCCCTATACGGGCTTGGGTTACGGTATATAGCATACCGCTTGATCGGGCATCAAATCTCCACCATTAAGTGGGTAGTTGAATAATTTGATCGGCTCGTTTAAACAGTCTTGTTACTTAAAGCCTTTGGGGGGTTAATGACCATGTCCCGGATATCCTTGGCATCATCTTACGAGATGGCCACGACCTGAGCACGAGGTGTAGGCATACACCTGTCAGTGTATAACTCAATAATGTGGTGTGTCTATTGATCTTTAACCCGGACAAGATCCGGGCTACTGAACGCACAAGGAACATGTAAATCGTTCACAAGATTATAATATTAAATAATTCTCCCAAGTTAAATAAAATGTTTATGCCATGTGCATCCAAACCAATTTTCAATCATTTTCCAAAATGAGTCAGTTGATTGTATTTACCAGTGTAAACTGACGTATTTTCCCAAAAAGACTGAATGCAGGTACTAAACGAAATTGGCTGGATTGTCTCCTTAGCATCAATAAAAAGTCTCGCAAGCTTAGGATGCCTGAAGTCTGTTGAACCATAAATATTATTTTTATTTCGATCCATCTGTGGATAAAACTTCCGAATATTGTGACATTTGAAATTACAATATTAAATTCGGTTGTATCATATTTTAAATTGCTTCCGCTGTGCATATTGATATTGTTTTGTTTGACTATTACGTTACCAATCATGACGTCACGATACTCCCCACCGGGCCCACCAGTGACACGTGGAAATCGGGGTGTGACAGAAAACTTGGTGTGTAAGCTGAAGAAGAGTTTGTATGGTCTGAAACAAGCGCCCAGACAATGATATTTGAAGTTTGATAACTTCATGGGAAGAGTCGAATACAAGAGATGTGACAATTTGTTAGAAGCTGGTGACAGGGATAAGTTAGACTCAAAGTCCAAGAAGTGCACATTCATTGGTTATGGGTCAGAACAAATGGGTTACAGGCTTTGGGATAATGAAGGCAGAAAAGTAATCAGAAGCAAGAATGTCGTCTTTAATGAAAACGAATTGTATAAAGACAGAAACACCAAAGGACTAGAAGTTCAGAAAGACGATGTTGAATTTGAAAGTGGTGAAACCAGAAAAGAAGCTTCAGTCGACATTCCAGAAAATGGGAATGAGTCAATCGACAGTGGGAGCTCAGGGGATGATTCTAGTAATGATTCTGCAGAAGAAAAAGAAGAAGAGGTCGCTCCTCAAATTCCAGAATCCCTAGAAACTCCTCAGTTTCAACCAAGAAGATCCTCCAGAGTCGTTAGACCATTAGACAGATATTCACCATCCGTCAATTACATACTTTTGACAGAAAATGGTGAACCCCAGTGTTACTCAGAAGCCATGGGGTTGAAAGATTCATTGCAGTGGGAGTTAGCAATGAAAGATGAGATGAAGTCGCTTGAGAAGAACAAGACCGACACTTAACAAAGCTTCCAGCTGGGAAGAAGGCTCTTCAGAACAAGTGGGTTTTCAGGGTCAAAGATGAACATGATGGTACCAAACGGTACAAAGCAAGATTAGTGGTCAAGGGATTTCAACAGAAAGAGGGAATTGATTTCAATGAAATATTTTCTCCAGTGGTGAAAATGACTACCATCAGACTTGTTCTCAGTATTGTAGCAGCAGAAGGCTTGCATCTAGAGCAGCTAGATGTCAAGACAGCTTTTCTACATGGTGACCTAGAAGAAGACATCTACATGATACAACCATAAGGTTTTCAGGTTAAAGGCAAAGAAAACTTGGTGTGTAAGCTGAAGAAGAGTTTGTATGGTCTGAAACAAGTGCCCAGACAATGATATTTGAAGTTTGATAACTTCATGGGAAGAGTCGAATACAAGAGATGTGACAATGACCATTGTTGTTACATCAAGAGGTTTAAGGGTTCTTATATCATTCTATTACTATATGTGGATGATATGTTGATTGCAGGTTCAGACATGACAGAGATCAAGAAGCTGAAGAAGCAGATGTCTGAAGAGTTTGAGATGAAAGACTTGGGAGCTGCAAACCAAATACTCAGGATGAGTATTTTCAGAAACAAAGAAGATGGTTCTTTGACACTCTCTCAAGAGAAGTACATTGAGAAAGTGTTAGAAAGATTCAGCCTTAAAGATGCCAAGATTCGAAGCACACCTTTGGGAAGTCACTTTAAGCTTTCTAAAGTTCAGTCACCCATATCAGATAAAGACAAAGCAGAAATGGCTAAAGTTCCGTATGCATTGGCAGTTGGTAGCCTCATGTATGCAATGGTATGCACGAGACCAGATATAGCTCATGCAGTGGGAGTTGTTAGTCGGTTTATGTCCAATCCAATGAGAGAACATTGGGAAGCAGTTAATTGGCTGCTAAGATATTTGAAGGGGACTTCAAAAGTGGCATTACAGTTTAAGGGGAAAGATGTTATTCTGAAGGGTTTTGCAGATGCTGACCTTGGTGGTTGTAAAGAATCTTACAAAAGCACCACCGGATATGTCTTTACAGTGGGAGGCACTACAGTAAGCTGGATGTCCAGACTGCAGAAAAGTGTTGCCCTTTCAACCACAGAAGCAGAGTATATGGCAGTTGCTGAAGCAAGCAAAAAGATTATATGGTTGAAGAATTTTCTCAAAGAGCTCGGCAAGGAACAAGTTGATTGTGCACTATTCTGTGACAATCAAAGTGCAATTCATCTTGCAAAGAATCCTGTCTTCCATTCGAAGACAAAGCACATACAGCTGAGATATCACTTCATCAGAGAGCAAGTTAGTGAAGGCACTCTGAAGTTGAAGAAGATCAAAGGAAGTGAAAATCCATCTGATATGTTGACTTAGGTTGTCACCTTAGAGAAGTTGAAGCTTTGCATAGCTTCAACTGGCCTTCAAGTTAATTGAAGAGAAGGCCGGGTAACTAGGAATGTATGAAGATCAAAGTTTTTACAGAGATACTGATGCACAGTTGAAGCACATGTGAAGATTATTCCGTGGCTTCAAGTGGGAGATTGTTGAGTGTGAAGCCAAACCACTTGACAATTTGATCAACCTGAGGTCAGCAAAGCTGATCAAGTTGATAAGGGAATAATTGTCTTGGTGATCAGATTTCATGGATCATGTTTTGGGACTTTCTTCTCTTTCCTCAATCTTATATATATGAGATTGTTATGTATCTCTAAAATTTGTACCAAGCTTAACTAATACAAATATTCCTAGTTACCGAGAGTGGATGTAGGTCTGAACCGACCGAACCACTATAAATCTTTGTGTTCTTCATCAGAAAAGTGTGTGTGTGTGTGTGAGAGTTCTGTGTTCGTGTGTGCATCCTGAACCTAACAAAAACATCTTATTATGATATACTTTTTGACGTTTTATTTTGGTATAAAAATTCTAATTCATAAGTCAAATACATCAAACAACAAAAGTAATAACAAACCGTGTCACATCTAAACCCTTAGTAAATGTTATTCAATCAATAATCAACGTTGGTTAGTTTCATTTAAAAAAAAAAGCATACCTTCTAAACCATATTTAATCCAATTCAAAAAACTTAAATCAAAAGGTTAAATAATTGCAATGAAATAATCAGACCAGCTTAACGCACAAAACACATACGTCAACTAAACGAATTTCATAATTAGACAATGATCATCAAACTTTTAAACTTCTTTTGCTTAAACTTCATACATTGTAATTATTAGAGTGAAATGCAAGTTTTGTCCTTTATCTTTAGGCCATTTTGCAAGTTTTGTCCTTTATGTTTAAAGTTGACGAGTTTTGTCCTTTATGTTTAAAAATCAAGCACGTTTTACCCTTTGGGGCTTAAAAATCAAGCACGTTTTGTCCTTTATGTTTAAAAAATCAAGCACGTTTTGTCCTTAAAAATCAAACACGTTTTGCCCCAAAGGGTAAAACGTGCTTGATTTTTAAACATAAAGGACAAAACTCGTCAACTTTAAACATAAAGGACAAAACTTGCAAAATGACCTAAAGATAAAGGACAAAACTTGCAATTCACTCTAATTATTAACTCATGAATCAAGATTATAAACATAAAAGCTAGGGACCGTGACATTCTTATTTTTGCAACTCAACTAACTTCCCGCCTCATTTCAAACATCAGAAAAACAAAAAGGGTTTCTTTATTTGGGGAAAAGTCCCAATCTAGGGTTTATACAGCTAAAACTCATCAATCGCTTCTGCACATTTTGCCAATGAGTGTTCCAATGGAGATCTCTGTTCAAACTCTCACCAACGGAGACGCCACCAACCACCACACAACCACCGTCCCCGTGCCCGCCGCACCTTCACCTCTACCACCGCCTGTAGCAGAAGATAAATTCCTCGTTTCAGGTATCATAAACCCTAAAAATTGTACATACGCATGTAACGACTAGTTGTATACAGTGTTGTGCGTTTGATTTGTTGAGTTTGAAGTTATTGTTTTGTGATTATTGTAGTTGAGGTTTGCTTGAAGCCTTCTAGCACTGCGCGAACTGAGGACGTGAAATTAGCTGTTGAAAGGTAGTTAATTTCATGATATGTGAGTGTATTTGTTTATCTACAGGATAAAATTATAAATATTAGGTTAAAACTGAACAAGTATTCTTCATAATGCTAAAATTTGAGACAGAATTTAAGACTATTTGTCAATTTTTTTAGCTGTTTTTTTCCTTTTCATTTCTGTTCAGAATGCTGGAAAAGAGGAACTTAAGCTATGTTGATGGACCAATTGATTTGCCTCTCGACGACGCATTTCTTGTGGATAATGTGCAAAGAATATGTATATGCGACACAGGTATACCTTTTGTGTCCATTTGAGCTACCATTTTGTTGTTAATCATGTAAATTAGGTTCTCATTTATTCCAAACATACACATATTTAAGTTATGTCTGGCTTTATATGCGTTATATTTTGTTATTTTTCTTTAAAATCATTTTTTTGTCTTCTTGGCAGAGGAGTGGGTGGCAAACCATGATATTTTGCTGTTTTGGCAAGTCAAACCTCTTGTGCATGTCTATCAGGTAATTTAGTATTGTGTTTGTTAGCTATCTATACATCATATGGGCAGTGTAACTAATAAATTCTAGCATGACATTTGTATTGAATGATATACTGTATTTCACAATTGCTAATTGTCTTGCACTTGGGCCCAATGTAGATATAGTACACCATCGATACTGATTCTTTACAAGAATACATGGTGTTTAGTTGTTTAGTTGTTTACAACACTTATCATTCAAAAGAAACAATAAATTCGAACCTTACTGCAGGGGAGAAGTCGTGTGGCTAGTGTATTCTTAACTTTGTGATCGTAACTTAGTATTTACATTTTACAGTAGCTTTAAAAGTATTCAGTTATTCTTCACCCATCAATCCATGATGATGTGGATATTTTGTTACTTTTCAGCTAAGTGAAGAGGGACCTTGTGAGGATTTAGATGGGGATAGCCAACTTTCTAGCTTTAGTGAATGGATTCTTCCTGCAAAGGAATTTGATGGCATGTGGGAAAGGTTAGAATACTAACAGTAAACAAATTTTTATATTTGTTATAGAGTTGTTTGATATAAAACTGATAAACCACACAATGTTGCAGCTTAATATATGAATCTGGTTTGAAGCAACGGTTATTAAGATACGCTGCAAGTGCTTTGCTATTCACTGAAAAGGGTGTTGACCCTTTTCTTGTTTCGTGGAATCGGTATGTTTTTTTCCACTGTGGAGTCATTAATTGTTTAACATGTGTCACTAACACTAATAATAATTTATTCAATATTATCTTGCACTTAAGGTAGATCCTAATAGGTGATTTGTATTATACCTGTTATTCGATACCAAGCCTCGATTATTCATAGTCTCACACTCGATGGTAATATAGCACTATCATTTCAATCAATGATGATGAAAAATTCCCTATTGCATTTTTGGTTACAAATGAAAGATTGCACTTCACAGAATCATGCAATAGCATTTTGGAATGAATGAACAACTTTTCATAACGCTCATTCTGTAACTTTATTGATTATTAACCATTTTTTTGCAATTTATTTGTTTAATCTGACGCTGTAAAACAAACAAACGTACCCAGCAAAATCCCACTCATTGGTGAGGGATTCTTGCATAATAGACAGCCTTAAAGCTTCAGAAAGCATGGAACTTTGTACACATTAAATTTGTCTTTTATACAATCAACGGTTCTTGTAAATTTCGCAGTATCGTTCTTCTACATGGTCCTCCAGGAACAGGCAAGACATCACTATGCAAAGCATTAGCACAGAAACTGTCGATACGTTTTAGCTCCAGGTATGTAATGTGTACACGTATTCTCTCATTTAGTGCTAGCATCACAACAGGTGACGTAATTGCATTTATACTTAGATGACTTATCTTCTCATCTTTAATTGAAACAGATATCCACATTGTCAGCTGGTTGAAGTGAATGCACACTCATTGTTCAGCAAATGGTTTTCTGAAAGTGGCAAATTGGTAATATTTACAACTATGTGTTACATTTATAGCTGGTTTAGACCATAATCAGTTGATCCAACTTGTTATATACATGGTTTCAGGTTGCAAAACTTTTTCAGAAAATTCAGGAAATGGTGGAGGAGGAGAACAATCTGGTATTTGTTTTAATCGGTGAGAAATGCGTAATTGCCAATGTGGTTCTCTATTTATTGCTATTTTTCTTTCTTATCATTACTGGAGTGCAATTAAGCTGAAATTCTTCTGAACATAAAATACTAATATGTTGCTAATCTGCAGATGAAGTTGAAAGCCTAGCTGCAGCAAGAAAAGCAGCTATATCTGGTTCAGAACCTTCAGATTCTATAAGGGTATCAACATTCTCAAAGAGTAAATGATAGTGACTAGTGAGCTGTTGTCTAACCACCATACGGGCTGCAAGTGAACCGAACGAACACGAACAAGATCTTGCTCGTGTTCGTTTGTTAAGAAATATGTGTTCACGAACTGTTCATGAACACTTACCGAATGGGATTTTAGTTTGTGTTCGTTTCTTAAGGAAATGAACTTGTTCGTGTGCGTTTGTTAATTTTAGGCAATGAACGAAAACAAACGTTCATGAACACAAACTAATGTTCATGAGCACAAATGGAAAAAACAAACACAGAGAGTTCACGAACATAATATATAATACACTAACACTAACTAAATATTTTATTTGTCATTTTGAAGTTTTTTTTTAACAGGACAAAAGCTTTCATTATCACTAAAAAAATACGACGGAGTCATCCAGCAAGTATTTGAATAAAATATAAAAACTAAAAACACTAATGACCTATCGAATACAAACGAACACGTTACCAAACGTTCACGAACATAAATGAACGAACGCTGCCTCTATTTATGTTCGTTCATTAACTAAACGAACAGAGTTTCTTGTTTGTGTTCGTTTGTCTAATAGATGAACGGACACAAACGAACTTCCCGCTGAACGGTTTATGAACCGTTTGCTGAACGTTTGGTTCATTTGCAGCCCTAAGTCCATACTATTAAAGTTTAAAAATACAGCATTTTAGCTTTCGAGAAATGACTAAAGTAACAACTGCTGTATCATGTTTATCACTTTATCTTTTCATTTAGGAAGCATTGTGATTAGTTAACAGCTCCTTGCAAGTACAAATGGTTACTATATTTTTTCAACATTTTCTCGAAAACTAAATGCTGATCTTTAAGCAACAGGGTGATTTGATATATTGATCCTTCTCTGATTACTGTTATACCTACATGATAAATGGGTATCAGGTGGTAAATGCTCTTCTGACCCAGATGGACAAGTTGAAATCCGCACCAAATGTGATTATTCTGACCACATCGAACATAACAGCTGCTATTGGTAGGTTTTACTTTTTCTAAGGAGTAAAATGCCATTTTCGTCCCTGGGGTTTGGTTTTGCGACTTTCGTCTAAAGGTTTGTTTTTCCGCATCTGAATCCAAAAGGTTGAAATTTAGCCATTTTCATCCAACTCGTTAACTCCATTCATTTTTCTCCGTTAAATGAGGGACATTTCCGTCTTTTTAGACATTTTATTAAAATAAAAAAGACTAATAGGCTGAATGTTGACAGCCGAAAGACAAAAGAGTACATGCAAAAAATGTGCCTTATGTGTAAGGCTTGATGCAAAACTACTATCGAGTCGGGGTTCTCATTGGAAGCAGCCTCTCTATTCCTACGGGGTAGAGGTAAGGTTGTCTACATCTTACCCTCCTCAGACCCTACCTTAGCTTTGCTATGGGTGGGATTTACTGAGTATGATGATGATGATTAAAATAAAAAACAATATAAGAAATAAAGATCCACCTCTCTTTGACTTTCTCCCCACCCAAACCCATTAGTCATCACAAAAAGCGTCTAAAAAGACGAAAATACTCATGACTTATGTTAAAAAATGGATGGAGTTAACGAGTCGGATGAAAATGGCAAGATTTCAAACCTTGTGGATGCAGAAAACCAAACCTTTAGACGAAAGTCGCAAAATAACGAAATCCCAGGGGAAAATGGCATTTTACTCTTTTCCAAATTCCTGCTGAGAATTTTACCATTTTGTGTTCTTTTACTTGTATTACATGTTTTAAACTGTTCAAGAATGTTTCTTTAAGTTTTTGCTAGAATGATTGAATTCTCATCAGTTGCTTTGGATTTTGTAGATATTGCATTTGTTGATCGAGCCGATATAAAAGCATATGTGGGCCCTCCTACCCTACAAGCACGTTATGAAATACTAAAATCCTGTATGCAGGAGCTTTTAAGAACCGGTATCTTGTCTAGCTGTCAGGTACGTTCACTCTGATATTGTCACAAATATCCACTTAATAAAGTACATTTCCTTTTTGCTAAAAACTTAAAAAGTTTGTTTGCTTATTGTAGGATGGTGATCCCTTGATTCTACCAAATTATGCTTCTTTGATAGGCAATTTGGCTTCAGCAACAGCTGAAAACTCTCAATCCCACTTGAACATATTCAAGCACTTACTTGAAGCCGCTCAAGCATGTGAGGTGAGAAGCTAAAATATTTAATGGTAAAATTTGAAGGCGGTTATATAAGCAGATTGGGTAGAGATACAACTAGGGCTGCAAACGAACCAAACGTTGGGCGAACAGTTCGTGAACCATTCGGCGGAAAGTTTGTTTGTGTTCGTTCGTTTATTGGACAAACGAACACAAACAAGAAATTTCGTTCGTTTAGTTAAATGAACGAACATGAACAGTGGCCGCATTCGTTCACTTATGTTCGTGAACGTTCCGTAACGTGTTTGATAGTTCATTAGTATTTTTCTGTTTTTATATTTTATTTAAATACTTCGTAATTCCAACAAATAGAATACTTAATAAGTGTTAGGGGCTGTTTGTTTATTTCTTAATGGGGCTCTTAATGGTTTAGACCTCTTACTGGTTCAACACTTAATGGTTTATACAGTTTGTTTCACAAGTAGATGTTTAAATGGTTTAGACATTTGTCTCTGAATGGCTAAGCATTGTACTGAGTCTGAATGGTTAAGACCTCTAATCTGAATTGGTTAGACATTTGCCTTTGAATGGTTAAACAATATATTGGATTTTAATGGTTTAGACCTCTTACTGGTTCAACACTTAGGGGCTGTTTGGCAACATCTGAACCAATAAGTGCTGAATGAATAAGAGGTCTGAATGGGTAAGAGGCTCTGAACCAGTAAGTGCTGAACCAGTAAAATACTGTTTGGTTACACATCTGAATGACTTTGTAAAATGACATTTTTACCCCTATAAACAAAACTATTAAAATAGCATCAATTAAATCAAATTATGAAATTCTCTCAAAACCTTATCATCTCACAATTCCATCCTCACACAAATCAAACACAGACAAAAAAAAAATGTACAGACATCATCCTTCAACACCCTCTCTCTCGATCCACACTTCAACCACACACTTGGTCCCTCCTTCTCCTTCTCCGGCGGAAACCAACAAAACCACTAGAGCCACACCTCAAATCATCATCTTTCACTTGTTATCATCATACAAGATCAGTTTTTTCTTCATGATTCTCTCTCTACAATTGCAATACCCAGTTCCCGATTTGGATCTGTTTCACCGGAAATGGACAGTGACGTGGAGGTGTGGAGGTGGCCGGAGGTGTGGAGGAGATGGAGGGAGGATGCGGTGGAGGTCCGGTGTGGAGGAGGGCAACGATGGTGTCGAGGAAAATCTGCAACCTTCTTGATTTACCGGTGAGTCGACTCCGAATTTCTGCAATTTCTTGATGAAAGTGGCGAAAGCGATCGGTTTTGGGGATTGTAACGTAATGATTTTAGGAATATGTTTAGAATTGAATTTGGGGATTGTAACGTAAACAGAAGTGAGGGTTTGTAGAAGAGAATGGAAAGTGTAACAATTGTCTTTTTTTTCATTCAGCATGTTCTAATCACTGAATGATTCAGCACTGAATCATTAAGAGGTTTGCCATTAAGAGGCACAACCAAACACCTTCACCTCTGACCGAATCAGAGGTGGACCTCTGAATGGTTTCATTCAGAGCCAACCAAACAGCCCCTTAATGATTCAGAACTCTTACTGGTTCAGCACTTAACCATTCAGAAGTTGCCAAACAGCCCCTTAGTGTATTATATATTCTGTTCATGAACGCTTGTTTGTGTTCGTTTGTCTCCATTTATACTCATTAACATTAGTTTGTGCTCATTTGTGTTCATCAACGTCCGTTGCGTAAAATCAATAAACAAACACAAATGAACACGAACAAGTTCTTTTCCTTAACAAACAAACGCGAACATAAAATCTCGTTCAGTAAATGTTCATGAACACATATATTTCTTAACAAACGAACGTGGACAAGTTCGTGTTCGTTCGGTTCGTTTGCAACCCTAGATGCAACATAACCAAAATTGATCCATTTATAAGTAAATGCGGCAACATCACCTTTTTCTTAAATTCAATACTCATTATCAGGTAACCACTTTTTTATATTTCTTTTACTTTCTGATCCAGGGATTGAGTGGAAGATCTTTAAGGAAACTTCCATTCTTGGCTCATGCAGCACTTGCCCATATTCAATGTCAGGACCCCATCAAGTTCTTGCTTACGATGATCAGCACGATTAATAGGGAGCGGTCCGAGATACCAGATTAGGCATGTTTGGTTGCTTCAAAGGTCAAAACACTTGGATTCAAGGTGAATGGAAATTTGTTGTCAATCATACAAGCCATATCTTTTGTTTAGTGATGGATACTCATGAGCCTTTATGTTTATGAATACATGTATGTGGAACTTGTGAATATAAAAAGTTCCTTTATATGTTGAACTTGAACCAGTATATTGGCAGTATATTGAAGCAACTCTTTAGATCTCAATTCCATCTCATCAACTCAATGATGTCTACATCATGTTTGACATTTTCTATGTCTGAGTAGAGTTGGCAAATTGGACGGGTTGGGGTTAGGTAACGAGTCAAATTAGGTTCGAATCAAAATGGGTTGGGTTGATGGGCTGATGATTTTTGTACCACTAAGAATAATCATAAATAGTTGAAACGGGGTGTGGAAATTACCACGTAGGTGTTACCTCATTTTCACATGCTTTTCACACAAAATGGTTTCACTTTCCACACCGTGTAGAAACTATCGTGTCATATTTGTTTTTTTACATTAATAATTAATAGCATCACATAATAATTAAAAGGACACACATAAATATTAAAATACAAAAATAAAGTTAAAAAAAAACCTAAGATGTTTAAAAAAACAAACGTAAAAGCTATATATTTTGAAACTAATTCGGTTTTCATTGATATCTATATCGGAATGCTCGTAAAATAAAGATTAACAATATTGTGTAATTATTTTTTTTAAGTTAACAAGTACAAGTTATTGATGAAAAATTAGTTTATTTATTTAATTAATTATATATTTAAAAATAAAAAGAGTAAAGTGTGATTTTCGTCCTTGTGGTATGTTGCTGACATCAACCTTAGTCACTACTTTCAAAACATGGATACATGAGTCGTTATGACTTTCCATTTCACTACATTCAGAGTCCTTGAAGTTGAAGCTAAGTGGAAAGACACGACCAACTTCTATTTACACCTCCACGCAAGTGGAGAAACACGGCCAACTTCCACACCCAACTCCAGGCACAATGTTTCACACTGTGGAAACCCACTTGTCATCTCACGCCCAACTCCATGCATGTATACTCCCATGATCTTACAAAAGTTGTATCAATAAAGTAATACTTTTTTTTTAAATATAAATGAGTAAATTACAAAACTCGTCCTTTATGTATATCACTTATTTCAAATCGTGTCCTTTATCTTCAATATATACAAGAAACATACTCGATGTTTGCAAATCCTTGCAAATTATGTCCTTTAGCCCTAACACAGTTAGTTTTTATGGTTAAATTTGACCTAATGGACCCCACATGAGGGTATTTTTGTCATTTACTATAGTTACTAAAATAAACAATTATAAAAGAATTTTGTTTAAATAGTTATAACATTTGGCCAGTTTAAATTACAATAAACCCCCAAATCCAAAATCAAATCAAATTAAACCCATATCCCAAATCCAAATTAACCTGTAAATCGCATCTGGTCATCACGGTTTCAACTATACCCACTGATCTACACTCGTTTCTTTATTCTTGAACATTAATCGAGATGGAGGGTGGTGGGTTTTTGTCTGAAGCAGAGAAGCAAACAATGGTGCCCATTTTTCTTGAAATTACTTCCGCTCACACCCCTGAAACCGCTACACAGTTCTTGTAGATCTGAAAATGAAACCCTAAATGTCAAAAACACCTATATGTTTCAATAACCTGCAAAAAAGTGAAAAATTAGGCAACCGATCTGGTAGAACAGTTAGAGAGAGAGAACGACGGCAGGTGGGTGGTGTAGCGACGACGATCTGCAATGAGGTAGTGGTGATGGCAAGTGGGTTGTGGTGGTGGTAGAATAGTTAGAGAGAGAGAGAGAGAGAACCGGGGGTGGGCGATCTGCAGTGAAGTGGTGGTGGTGGCAGGTGGGTTGTGGTGGTGGTAGGATAGTTAGAGAGAGAGATAACCAGGGGTGGCCGATCTGCAGTGAAGTGGTGGTGGTGGCAGGTGGGTGGTGGTGGCGGCGGCGGCAGGTGGGTCGTGGTGGTGGCAGGTGGGTTGTGGTGGTGGTAGGATTGTTAGAGAGAGAGTGAAGGAGGGGATATGATATATGATGTCTGCATATAAAATTATGTTTGTATGTATATTATAATTATAATATTCTTTAAACATAATTAATCTATTTATTATTTTTATTTTTATGGTTATTTATTTTAATAGTTAGGGTAAAATGACAAAAATACCCTCATGTGGGGTCCATTAGCTCAGATTTAACCATCAAAACTAACTGTGTTAGGGCTAAAGGACATAATTTGCAAGGATTTGCAAACATCGAGTATGTTTCTTGTATATATTGAAGATAAAGGACACGATTTGAAATAAGTGACATACATAAAGGACGAGTTTTGTAATTTACTCAATATAAAATGATTTCCACAATTTGAAGTATTTTAGTGTACTTTAAACAACTTTTGAACCGTTTATCGACCCAAATAATTATTCAAAACCTTCTCTATAAAGTTTGATCCGTGTAGATTTTTCCAATATTTTTTTGTAAAGCATGTGTGTACTATTTCTTTAACCTTAAAATATAGTAATATACCCTCACTCACTTCATATTTCATAACGAAACATAAAAGACAAATTTGCATTAAAAATCAATAAAAGTAGTAGACCCCATGATAGTCTTCATGAATACTTTTTGAAAGAATCATATAGAAAACCCTTACATGTTAAGAAACCTGAAAATTTAAGTTTTGAAAAAGTTAACAGTACGATATTCTTCATAGGCTCAATTATTTTCTTTATTCTGTACAATATGGGGATAGGAGTAAATTAAGGTAGGACGAAACCACCAATGCTAGGTCTATCAATGGATTGATATTGATTGGATCATGATCTGATCCATTAATGATTCAACTTAAATGAATCATGATCTGATCCATGAATCGTTACTAGACTTATGTGTTGGCGTGAGCCCTTAACACATGGTTTAATTGCGCCTTATTATTTTCTAGTAAATTTGGATATCCAATTTAAAGTCAAAGATATCTTTTATAACCAAAAATATATTTTATTGATACATATCCGGTAAGATTTGCTCATGACTTTATAGGCTAGTGGCATCTTGGAGGTAGGATAAGACTTTAGAACCAACAGGTCCTGAGTTCGATTCTCACAAGGGGGTTTTCTATATTTATTGGGTATTCTTTTAAATTGGTGTATAGGCATTATGCCTAGTGGAGACGTGGTTCCGCTTGTGGCATGATGATACTTCAGTAGTCCGTCAATGATCCAAATTTACCGTTTAAAAAAAACATCTCCCGTAAAATTTGTATTGAAAAGAGCATAAGAATTAATTCACTAAAAACAATATATTTGAAAATTTTATAAAACATTGTATTGTGCTACAAAATAATAAACTCATCGTTTATGATACTAAGAATAATAGTGATTATTAAAATAATGATAATACGAATCTCATAGATAATTAATTTGATCCTGTAAGCGGTCAATAAAAGGATAGCTTTTAACGTACAAGTCATTGACCTAAATCTTCTCATAAAAGGGAAATTAATAGACACTTTGTGTTAGGTACAGACACATTAATTTGACCTCATGGCGGTAACCATATGAAAAGTCATTAGTACCCTCCTACTCAATTTTATATTAAGTTGTTAGGACTGGTTAAACACCTTAGAGTGGCAAACCAAAAAAACGACCAATCAGAGTGCGTCATGTCAATCAGTCAAAAGTGTTTAAACTTTGCTGAAAAGTGTTGGCAATGGTTTAAACACTTGCTGAGTGGCAAACTTTTTATTTTTATTTTCTGTTTTTTTTTTTAATTTAAGATCATCATCATCATCATCGTACTCAGTATATCCCACCTATAGCAAAGCTAAGGTAGGGTCTGAGGAGGGTGGGATGTAGACAGCCTTACCTCTACCCCGTAGGAAGAGAGAGGCTGCTTCCAATGAGACCCCCGGCTCGATTGTGGTTTTGCATCAAGCCTTGGACATAAGGCACATAACACTCAGCAATTGAGACAAACGCCAATTGGTGCATGTACCCCCTTGTCTTTCGGCTATCAACGCCACCACATGATGCCTGATTAACGATCCCCTCTTTTTAACGTTATTTTCACGAAATTAGTAAAATAACGTTAAAAATTAGTGCACTTTTGCTTTTGCCCCCCCGGGCGCCCACACATATATTACATTATATGAGCAGACCGCAAGCGGGGCTCATTTTTTTTTTTTTAAGATAAAATGGAAAAAAACATCAAACTTTTATAAATAAAAATAAAGCATTACATTTTAACATCCATATTTTTTTTTGCGATCTCACGTTTTCTAGCGAGTGTGATTTCCAACATCGCAGGGTGAACATTGTCGGTAGGCCGATTAAACGTCTCCAAGTCCTTGTCGAACATTGTTTGTCGCAACGCCTCTCGTTGCTCATCCGCCAAGGTCAAGTATTTTTCTTCCCGTATACGTTTAATTTCCATTATCTCTTTTTTCATGGCCTTGTACTCTTGAATTTGTGTGTTATATCTCTTGGATCTTCGTTTCTTGAAGACGGCCCTTTGTCCTTTCTCTCCTTTCTCGTTTGTCGTCTTGGCGAGGGATCCTCGTTTATGTCGGGAATACCGAATCCGCTCGAGATTTCGACATTCGGTGTATCCGCTCTATAGTTTTCCGAATCCGAAGACTTTCTTTTTTGACTCGAGCCGGAGCTTTCTTCACCCAACAAAGGTACCGGCGACCACTTTTGATTTGTTCTAACAATCTCCCAAGCCGCAATATGACCAACATCAATTTTTTTCTTTGTTTTTGTAATCCTTTAGCGCTTGCTTCATTACAAAAGAATCGTCACTCCCGCTAGGACGTAAACGATCCTAAAATAATAAATTATCAACAACTAAATCCAAATATTTCGTTAAAAAATAAACCGTATAAAAAAATAAAGTATACCGCTTGATGATATAGACCGTTGAATGTGTTCAATTTTGTTTGCATCGTCATCCATTTTGATCGAACTTGATGGTGGGTTCGGTTACTTCCTCCGACCGTTTGATTGTAGTGGTTTAGAACTTTCTTCCAAAACCTATCCGCCTTTTGTTGATTGCCTTTCTTTTTATTCAAAGTGCAATGAACAAAAGCCTTTGCCAACGCCTCTTCTTGTCTAGGCGTCCAAGTTTCCCGTTTCGCTTTTCCTTTTCTTTCCGGTGCGGCTTCATTTTCGTTCACGGGATTTTCTTTAACCGCAACATCTTCATCCTCATCTAACTCTTGTTCTTGGGTTTCCGGCACGAACTCCTCATCGGAGTCATCTTGTACGTCTCTCGGTGATTGTGACCTTGGGGTTTGAAAAGGTCTCGGTGATAGTGAGCTTGGGGTTTGAAAAGCAAACGGATCAAAAGCATTTTGGGCTTCTAGGGAGTAATCATAATAACCGGGTCGAGTCATTGTCGGACCGTGTTGCATCCAATTTTGGATGGGTTGGGTATCATAACCGAAAGGTTGATGCATGGGTTGGTTAAAATAAAATGGAGGTTGGGTTTGATTCGCAAACCCAAGGTGGGGATGAAACGGGACACTAGAACCACCCGAACCACGTTTATCTTGAGCCCTCGACTTCGAACCGGACCCTACCATTTTTTTTCTTGCCTTCACCTTTGTTTGAGCCTTCCATTTTTTTGAAAAGATTTGAAAAAAAGAGAGTGAAATGTAGTAAAAATGGATGAGAGTGATGTTTGGTGAAAATGGATTTGAAATTGTTTAATTTATAAAGGTAAAAAATATTTTTTTTTAATACCCAACGGCATTATAGCCGTTTGAAACTTTGGTCCCCGCGTCGGCATGCACTCCCCGATCCACACAATCCTCGGCATCGGCAAAGGGTTGGCGGCGGTGTTTGCCGCGCGGCAACCCGCTTTGTCGCACCCTTTGCCGACTCCACTCCTAACACCCTTATGATTATAATTGTTAAATACAGCTTTTTATGAAAATGTTATATGATAATGATATATAACTATAATCATCAAGTGGTGGAAGACTTGCATTCTTTTTGTGAGATGCAGGGTTTTAATTTTCACTTGGTGCAGAGTGAGTAACCGTTGGATAATGAACGAGACCTAGGGAAATATGGGTTTAATGCTTGAGCCAAATGAGTTTTACTGGTAATTTCACTGTCGTGCCTAAGAACAGGTGGGTTATCGGGTTTTCCCTAGAATTGGTGGTGGACTCGGGTTGCTCTCGGAGTACTCCGTTTGGTTCAGTGAGTGCCCCAAGATTGTTCGGGATTGATTTTGTTTACCGTTAAAAAAATATAGTTTAGAACCCTTAAATATGTTCTTATTTAATAACTTTGTGATGTGATAAAAGCCGGTGCACATATATATTTATTATTATGTTTGGTTGAGTTTTTTTATTTTGTTTTTATGCCTTCAGGGTCAGAAGGTGAATTATTTTACGTGGATTAATTTTTTTATAGATTATATTAGTTATAGAACAAAAATCAAACTAGAAATAATTGTATGCTATGCCAAACACAGTATTTTATAAATTTTAGCTTAGATTAAATATAACAAGTAGGTGGTCTTATTACGTTAGATTTAATCAATTAAAAATGTGTATTAGTTTATTATTATTTACTATAAAAAGGAACTGTCTTGATCTTCAAGGGAGAATTATGATAGTAAGATGCTTTCCTTCGATCATAAAGTTGGAAATTTAAATTCTACAAATTACATGTATAACGTATATTAGAAAGTTACATGTATAACATATAAGAAGTAGATTAAGATTAGAATTCTCTAAAAAAAGAGTTAAATGCTTGGTTGGTCCCTGTGGTTTGCAAAAATTTCAAACTTGGTCCTTGTGGTTTACTAATTACACGCGTGGTCTCAAAAGTTGTCAAAAATGAACTCGGTTGGTCCCCTGACCTAACTTCTGTTAAATTTCTCAGTTAACTATATGTGAAATTACTATATTGCCCTTGAACAATTAAAAGAAATAAAAAACCAATAAAGAAGACTCATCTTCTTCAACCTCCCATCCTCTGTTCTTCCCCCTCTCTTTAAAACCCACCAGGCCACCATCTCCACCTTCAATCCACCATCTCCACCGTCACCTTCAACCCAGCCAACCCCCACCCTTCAATTAACAATTGCACTCTAACCCAGCCCACCCCAGGCCGCCATTGACATATCAGAAGGTGTATCAGGTTTATATGATTGATTACTGAACTGTTAATTGATATGAATTCAGGAATTACAGGTCACACGAATCGACACAGATTTTTCGAACTAGATTGAGATCTGATAGTTTTCATACAGATCCACAGCGAACGAATCCAGATTGAGGTTACACTGTTATTCACGAATCAACATTTTGAGTTGAACTGCACTTATTAATTAGATGCAGATCTGATACAAATTTGTTTCTAGGATCTGATACGATTCGGCAAGAACTGGGTTGATTGATTGTTGTCAAGTTACAGATCTGGATTTGGAAATCTCGAACGAATCAACATATTATCTTCGAACGAATTTACTGAATTGATATAAGCATGAACCCAGCAATCAGGGTGCATTTCACCACAGATCTGGACACCAGAGGTTATAAACACGTATCTGCATATTATTTTATCCGAATCCAGACCTAGTACATTACACTTCATTGCAGAAATACACCATTAGTGTAGTTCATTCGCTGAACGGTTTAGACAAAGGTTCTTTTCGCTGAGTTCATTCGATGTCAAAACGTTTATTCGCTGAACAGTATTTGCTAAACTGAGTTGGTTGAATTATATTTGCTGATATATTCATTTGCTGAATTGATCGTTACAAGAATCATCTATTCTCATATTTGTTCAATGCTGAATCAGTTAATTCGCACAAACAATCCATTCGGGTTTTTCCGCTAAATCGCAGAACTTACATCCGCATATATTACATTACATTCGTTTCGTTTGCTGCAGAATTATAGTCCGCAGAAATCCGAATTCGCATATCAGTGTTCGTTGAGTTCATCAGCTGTTATACAGTTGTGTTTACACAGGCTTGTAAGTTAATTGTAAAACACAGTTCATTCGTTAATAGTTACCCATCCGCAGAATCAAAGTTTTATTCGCATAACTGTTCAATCATTGTCCATTCGCTAGAAATATTCCATCTACTCAGTTAACCAGTCCAGTCGCTAATATCAGTATAGGTACAAGGCTGATTTGGAATAGTTTACGGATTTACAGAACTAAATTCGCTGAGCAGAACTGTATCATTCGCAGAATCAGAACCTCGTTATTCGCTGGTTTATTTGAAGGTGACGGTGGAGGTGGAGGTGATGGATTGAAGGTGGAGATGGTGGCCTGGTGGGTTTTAAAGAGAGGGGGAAGAACATAGGATGGGAGGTTGAAGAAGATGAGTCACTTTTATTGGTTTTTTATTTCTTTTAATTGTTCAAGGGTAATATAGTCATTTCACATATAGTTAACTGAGAAATTTAACAGAGGTTAGGTCAGGGGACCAACCGAGTTCATTTTTGACAACTTTTGGGACCACGCGTGTAATTAGTAAACCACTAGGACCAAGTTTGAAATTTTTGCAAACCACAGGGACCAACCAAGCATTTAACTCTTAAAAAAATCTATCAAAGTAAATTAAAAAAAGAGTAAATATAATTTTCATCTCTGTGGTTGTCTCCCGATCACACTTTCAGTCTCTGAGTGTCAAAATTGACCATTCAGTTAGCAGGGACGTTATTGATTCAAATCAACTTGAAAAGACAATATTGTCCTGGTCAAATAACGGTTGACTAACCTCTTCCGTTAACAGGGACGTTATTGATTCAAATCGACAAACACAAGGATGAAAATGGTCAATTTTGATGCGATCAGGAGACAACCACATGGATGGGAATTATACTTTACTCTTAAAAAAAGAGTGAATTTCAAGGATTGTCCTTTATCTTTATACTCATTTTTCAGGCGCTGTCCTCTATTTTCAAAATTGATGAGTTTTGTCCTTTATGTTTTCGTATCATACACGTTTTGTCCTTTAGGCCTAACCCAGTTAGTTTTTTTCAGTTAAATTTGGTCATGTGCTTTGCAGATGAGGACATTTTTATCAATTCAAAGATAAGTTCAACGGTAGATTTACAGCTCAAAGCTTCTGCAACCTTTGAATTGACAAAAAAGCCCTCATGGTGCAAAGCAAATGACCAAATTTAACTGAAAAAACTAACTGGGTTAGGCCTAAAGGACAAAACGTATATGATATGAAAACATAAAGAACAAAACTCGTCAATTTTAAACATAAATGACAACGCTTGAAAATGGATCTAAAGATAACGGGCAATACTTGAAATTCACTCTTTAAAAAAAAAAAAAATAGTTGGTGAAGAATGAAAAAGGAAATATTTTGGACGGTTGTGCAAATATGACTCGACAGTGATGCGTACATTTTTGTGTATGACAAGGCACAGCCTAAAAAAGCCAAAACGACACCTAACACACCCACAATCTATCTGCCACGTGTCATATTATATCAACTTAGCTTCTCTTCGTCAGGAAAACCTTTCCTTTTTTCTTCCTTTTTTTCTTCTTCTCATTTTCCTCAATAACAAAAAAGAAGCTTTATTTCCATGAAAATGGAAATACATTGCGGGCCCTGAGATAAATAAATAATCCCTTTTAAGAATATTTCACATGATTAATTTATTAGAGTTGGATATTTTTAATTAATTTATTATAAGGACAGGGAAGTTTTCATAAGCTGATAACATTCGATGAATATCATATTGGAGCTCTACACAGCCTGTTAGCATGACCTAACAAATTATGAAGTTAAAAGAGGTTAATATTCAGGATAAACAACTTCTATTTATTAATGTGTCGACACGGCAACAACATAATTATAAATGAGTTGACGCTACTGGCGGAGCTGAACGAAAACTCAGTGGAGGTCAGACTCTCAAAATCCAAAATCGGTGGGGCCGGACTCTTAAAAATCTAATATTTTACACTACACAAAAAAATCATTTTTTTTTTGGTAAAACTAACACTATGAGCGAAAAAAATGGTATGGGTCAGGACACCCCTGCCCCCAATAAAACTTCGTCCCTGGTTGACGCATTAATAACATGATTAAAAGTATGTTAAAACTTGTTCAACTCATTTACTTGCATAACACATTTTAACTTATCATATAAAATAGGATGACATAATTTATTATCCAACTCTAGTAAATTGCGTGAATAATTATTCCTACACCCTTATAACATATTCTCGTATCATCTTTTACTCTATCTTTATATATCTATGTATAAACAGGGGTAAGATCAAATAAAAAGTTTATTTTGCCTAAGTAGGATGAGAAGAAATCTTAACCATTCATTTTTCAAATCAATGGTTAAGATGAAAGTGTAGGAGAAATGAGGAGTATAAGGGTATCTTGGGAAAATCATATTTATGGACTTTCTCTCTCCACATGCAAGGCACATGCATATTTCACCCTCATTTTTTAAACGTTCATAACTTTTTTATACGACATTATTTTTTCATAAAAAATTCACCATAAAATCGAGCGTCTTTTTATCTTTAATTTGAGTACCATATTGCTATATAAAATATGAAGACTAAAAAAACCCACTAAAATGTGTTGTATTTCTATGTTGTATAACATTTTTTTGTGTTGGATTTTTGTACTATATTTTTATACTATATTTTTGTACTAAATTTTTTGTGCTGAATTTTTTTGTCTTAAATTTTTTTTTCTCAATTTTTTGTACTGGATTTTTTTGTACTACATTTTTTTTGCTGAATTTTTTTGTGTTATATTTTTTGTACTAGATTTTTTTGTGCTATATTTTTTTGTACTACATTTTTTATGCTATATTTTTTGTACTAGATTTTTTGTGATATATTTTTTTGTACTGGATTTTTTGTGCTAGATTTTTTTGTAATAGATTTTTTTTTTGTATTTTTAAAAAACAAAAGGGGTGCCACGTGTAATTTTCACTCCTATTTATAAGGACCAAAATGTCATTGATTCCTACTTCTTAAGAGTGCCACATGTCATCATCACAATCCTTCTTAGGCTACTTAGGCAAAATCCACTTTTTAGTGGATCCTTCCCCTGTATAAATATATATAAAGATATAGAGAGACAGAGGAGAGAGTAATAAGAATATTAACACCCTTCTTTTTTTATACTGACATTAGTGATTGAGCATAGTAAATAATCTGATGTGAGTTCAAAACCCTGCGAAGTAAAAATCCACTTGTAAATAGCCCAGTGGTGTTGGTGAGTTTAGATAGAGCTAGGATAGGAGAGGTCAGGGGTTCAATCCCCAAGGTGTGCAACGTTAGCCATTAAAAAAAAATAATAAAAAATAAAAAAAATAATAATAATAAACTGCTTAGAGTTTAAGAAAAATAAAACATTGAAGGCGTACAATCAATGTGGATGTTAAATATTCAACCCCCATTGCCTTTGGACTCTTACCTTCCTGCTTCACTTCTCTCACACACACACACTAAATAGTCGTCGTCAAAGTACACTCCACCTCTCAACCTTCACAACAAAAAAGCATCAGACTTTCAGCCTTTTTCTGCTTTCATCTTGCCGGAAATGGATTTCTGGGGTTCAAGGGCTCACTCATCAAAACACCACCATTTCCACACTCTCCAATCTAACCGTCACAACAACTCCGGTATCCCCTTTTAACTTTTCTTTTTTTATAAATCTTGTTTGATTGATTGATTGATTGCAAATGGGTCTTTGTTTTTACAATCTTTATGTGGAAATATCCAGTCTTTGTTGTGAAAAATCCCATCTTTTTGGAACACATTCATCTTTTGACAACATTCAAGATTTTCTTAACTGTGTGTGTTTTCTGTTGGAATATAAGATCTGATCTGATCATCTATGTTACTTTCCATACACAAGAATCAGAATATTATGATGTTCAAAATCATCATAGATAAAGAAAAAGCTTATAAAATCCACTTTAATTAATTAATGATAATTTGTGGCTGTGTTTGTTCTTGATAGATCATTTGTATTATTTCTATGAAAAGTCAAATTATATGTTTTTGTGGTTCTTAATAGACTTTAGAAATTTTGTCCCTTTTGATCCTGTATCCAAAGTTTACCTACCATTGACCCTCAGTCAAACTGCAAGTGGTTGTAGTTCTCATTGTAATTACATCCAAAATGTTAAATAATATCAAAATCTAATGGTAGATTGTTTCTTTTTTGATGCAGATAACCATCTAACAATGGATGGAGATGATGATGTTGGAGCTTGGTTTCCCTGCCCCTTTTGTTATATTGAAATTGAAATCCCTGTGCTTTGTTACCATTTGCAGGAAGAACACTGTTTCGACCTCAAAAACGCGGTATAATTTCCCATAATTTTTTCTTTTATTAATAATAATCTTGAATCAAACATTTAGGTTTCTGTAATCAATTGTTTCTGAGATGAAGTTTTTGTTTAGGTTTGTCCAATATGTGCTGCAAATTTGGGCAAAGATGCACTTGCTCATTTCACATCTCACCATGTCCATTCAATAAAGGTACACATGATGTATTATCTTCAACATCTAGTTCAGGGTTTATGGTCATTTTAACATCAACCACAAATATTAAACCAATATACTTTTCCGTTTCATATTTCGTCTCCCTGTTTAGAATATTAAAATCCCTAAACTTGTTTGGAATACACATAATATATGAAATAAGTTGTAAAACTCGGTTATTAGCACAATCATTGCATATGTTAAGCGATTTGCACCTTTTCCGAATACATGCTTGGTGATGGGACCTCTTGAAGACGTCGAATAAAGGTTAACTTACGTATTTTTAGGTGACGTCTGGGCTTTGTCTTAGTGTCTTGGTTTTTCCTACCATTTGGTTTGCGTTTCTTCATTGGTGTCGGCGTTAGTTACTTTCTAGATGGTTTATGATCGTATTCTCTTCTCTTCTATTACTGTCACTATTATTTTTCTAGTTTTATCACCTTTTTAATTGGTATTTTACTATTATTATTAGTAATTTTGTTTCCTTGTATATACTTTATAATATTTGTATAACAAAAAAAGGCTTTTTAGAGTCGGGATCTTATTGATAGCAACCTCTCTATCTCATGGGATAGAGGAAAAGTTTGTTCTCTGTGAATGAGATTTTACCGCGTACGTTTGTTTGTATCAACCTATACTTGAGGCTACGTAGGAGCTTCTGCCAAAGTAGATGTGATTTTAGACTCTTTTATCACATGTAACACTAATTCATTGATCTTCTTTCATCATATCTACTAGCTTTTTAAATAATCAGACTTCATTAAACATTTATAATTCAATATCATATTTGTAAAACAAGTTTTAACGCATTCATCTGTTGGTTGTAGAGAAGGAGAAAGTCCCAAAAATCAGGGTTGTGGAGTAACGGGGCGAGCCACACACGAGAAACCACACCCGACAGGGGACACATGCATGAAACCACACCCGACCCACTGTCGGCATTCCTGGGCAATGTTCCATTTTCAGATCTTCAAGAAGAAAATATATCAAGTGCCACTTCTCAAGTCAAGAGGTATATAATCAGCCTTTCTCAGAGCTTATTAACAGAACCAGACCCTTATGTATTTAGTGTGCAGTAATGGTGGCTCACTTTATGTTTCATGTGCAGCACAAATGAAGATGAAAAAGAAGTGAAAGATCACGAAGAGGAGAGGTGTCGAGCAGCATTCGTTCAAGAACTCGTCTTTTCAACCATTTTCTAAAGTAAATGTCCCAAAAGCACAAAGCATGTTAGTAGAGGAGGTTAACATAGTATTAATTTATGTCTTTGCTACACTTATGTTGATCATCACTTTGATGATATCAGTTGGTGTTGGTAATTCATAGCCACTGGAGTATGTATCCATCATGTCTTTATAACTTAAGCAAGTTATCATGTGAATCAAATCAAAATCTTTATTATAGAATGCAGGTTCACACATAATCAGAACAAAAAATAGCAATAAAGATTAATTAAATAATGTAGCAACATCAAACCAAGATCATATTTTCAATGATTAAACTAACAGACTAGCATAAATATGTGTTATATCATAAGAATGCAAAACCAAGTGCATACAGCTTCATGAATAAAACCTCCAAACAACTCATTATAAAACCACAGATTTAAGCGAAATCACTCGATAATCGACTGGATAACACCAGCACCAACTGTCTTCCCACCTTCTCTAATAGCAAACCGCATACCTTGCTCACAAGCAACCGGCATAATAAGCTCAACCACCATCTTCACACGGTCACCCGGCATAACCATCTTGGACTCTTCATCCTTATCATTCATAATCGACGTCACCTTCCCCGTAACATCAGTAGTCCTCATGTAAAACTGCGGTCTGTACCCTGCAAAAAACGGCGAATGCCTCCCACCCTCTTCCTTCTTCAACACGTAAACCAAAGCTTCAAACTTCGTATGCGGGGTAATCGTCGCAGGCTTCGCCAACACCATACCTCTCTGAATATCAATCTTCTGTATCCCTCTCAACAAAAGCCCTACATTATCACCCGCCATCGCTTCATCAAGCAGCTTCTGAAACATCTCAACACCGGTAACAGTGGTAGTTCGAGTATCCTTCAACCCGACAATCTCGACACTATCTCCAATCCTAACCGTACCTCTCTCAACCCGACCCGTGGCCACCGTCCCACGCCCCGTAATCGAAAACACATCCTCAATCGCCAACAAGAACGGCAACTCAGTCTGCCTTTGTGGAATAGGAATGTAGTCATCAACAGCAGCCATTAAATCATAAATCTTATCCACCCATTTGTTCTCCCCCTTTGTAATCTTTGGATTCTCAGTCAAAGCTTCCAAAGCTAACAAAGCCGAACCCGAAATAATCGGAATATCGTCACCCGGAAACTCATAAGATGATAACAATTCTCTTACTTCTAACTCAACCAATTCTAACAACTCCTCATCATCAACCTGATCTTGTTTGTTTAAAAACACAACCATGTTGGGAACACCTACTTGTTTAGCTAAAAGCACGTGCTCTTTTGTCTGCGGCATGGGGCCGTCGGCGCCGGAGACGACGAGGATAGCTCCGTCCATC
This sequence comes from Helianthus tuberosus, assembly GCA_030545235.1. Taxonomy (NCBI): domain Eukaryota; kingdom Viridiplantae; phylum Streptophyta; class Magnoliopsida; order Asterales; family Asteraceae; genus Helianthus; species Helianthus tuberosus. The sequence continues at coordinate 197,628,739 of CM060400.1, forward strand.
TGGGCAGCTCCGGTGATCATGTTTTTGACGTAATCAGCGTGACCGGGGCAGTCTACGTGGGCGTAGTGACGGTTTTCTGTCTCGTATTCGACGGTGGCGGTGTTGATTGTAATCCCACGGGCGCGTTCTTCAGGTGCGGCGTCGATTTCGTCGTACTTTTTGGCAACGCCGCCGCCGGTGGAGGCTAAGGCCATTGTTAAGGCGGCGGTGAGGGTGGTTTTGCCGTGGTCGACGTGGCCGATGGTGCCGATGTTGACGTGGGGTTTGGTGCGTTCGAATTTGCCGCGGGCTGCGCGGACGGTGAGGGCACGGCGGCGGTGGGTGGTGGTGGTGGGGGTGGAAGAGGTGAAATTAGGGTTGTGGAGGGAGAGGTTGGTGATGAAGGTGGAGGAAAGGCGGAGTTTGGTGGAGGGTTTTGGTAGGGTGAAGAGAGGGGGTGAGGGGGAGGAGGAGGTGAAGGAGGCGGCAGCGGTGGCTGCGGCGGAGATGGAAGCCATCGGAGTTGCAGATAGGATTTGGTGGAGAAGATGGATAGGGTGAGTGTGGTGTGGTGTGTGTGTAGATGAAATAGTGAATTGATATTTGGGGGTTTTATCGGGTTGAAATGGTGGGTTATGAAGGATCCGGATTGTGTGTGACGTGTACAATCTTTGTTCATAGCATTTTTGGTATGTCTTCAATCTTTCCACCACAAAAATAATCCACTTATAATTCTTGGTTAGTGGTTAGTGTAACTTTCATATATGTTCATTCAAATGGAAATATGAAAATTAAGCTTTATATCATTATTTTTTCAAAGGCATTCCGTTGAATTTTTTACCACCAACCAATCATGTTATGCCACCTCATTTCCTTAAAATACTGGTTTACAAGATCAAAAGGATTGCAACGGTGTTAGCTCCTCATTTGAACCCCCCGTTTCCCAAGAAATTCCCCAACATTCACCTCCATCTAGAGCTGGTTCCTGAACCCGAGGAACCCCCTATCTAGTGAGATCAAAGTGGTTGCGGTGGAGTTCTAGTTGAAGTTGTCGAACCCCTTGCTCCATCTAGTGAACGTCGTGTCCGTTCTTATGCAATTTTTTAATATTATTGTATCGAATAAGTCGTTAACCTTTATATATTAATTAACTTCAAGTTAACACCGTTGTAAAGCAGTTGGCATTTACGGGGGTGTCTTGCGGATTGTAACAGTAGGTTATGACGGAGTTGGTTGAACATGCGAACCAAGTATGGTTGGACCTAATGAAATGACATTATCGGATTCGTATCTCAAACTAAAAGTGTTATCATCGGCCCCATATCCTTTTCTTCAAGCCAAATATCCTATTTACCCGACCCATTTTAAACGAAACACGAACGCTCGACCCCGACTAACCAAATAAAGATACGGGTTGTTTTGTGTGAGTAGAAACGGCTCACCGCCAGGCAGCGTTGCCGGGTCGCTAGCTTGGGGAGGGGGATCCCTCCCGCGGTCAGGGGTACCGTGCAATTACCCTTTTTTTTGTTTTTTGTTTTGTGTGAGTAATACCGATTGTGCTGCTAAAAATAAACCTTGGGCTGCTAGCCTTGCTAGTTGCTACCAACTTCTGCTTGAACAAAACTAATTGGGCCGATGCTATACAAAAAACAATAGGGCCTGCAAAACTATTAAAACTAGTTATTTGCGAGCCGCGCGTTGCGGCGGCGCACGACGGGAAGAACGTGTAGTAAAACACCGAGTGTAAAACACAATGTGTTACACACGATTTGTTCAAGTGTTAGGTGATGCGTTAATCATACGAAAACGCGTGTTTCGACATATTCGATTGAACTCAATGTAACCTATATAATTATTGCGATTGAATTATAACGTAAAGTAAATTGAATTTATCTCATACAATCAAATAAATAGTGTTTTTAATATATTATAATAATATATAGAGTTTTTTAATACTTATATTATTTTAATATTTATATTTGTATATATACTCTAAACTAACTATATATGTTTGTAGGATATTTATAATTACCACCATATTTTTTACTTTACGTGTCATGAACCTTTTTTGTGTTCGTATATAGAAACCAATGCTACCAATTTTAGACCTAGGCTATTTTCTTTCCCAATACTAATAATTTATTGTTAAAACCATGTGCTATGAACCATCATATCTTTGGTGGATTTGTAATCTGAATACCATTACCATAAAAACCACACCACAACCACAGTGTTTAATCTCTCTCTATACACCCTTAACCACCAGAATTATTACTCTCCATCTCTACTCCAAAACCTCCACCGGCTCCAATCGCAACCACCACAGCACCACCACATCATCGTCTCCGTCACTCTTGCTCTGACTCCCTCTCCCCCACCCCTCTATCTCTCCCCGTCTGTCTCTTTGAAACCGCCGGCGACTCCCAGAGGCCTTCGGAACCGCCGCTGCCTCAGCAAGAACTGACCGTATGATGGCGGAGGTCCAAAGTCAGTCTTTCAAACCATCATTAGATCTGGTTGCATTCCGGTGACCGGTGACAAAGACAGTTCCGGTCACATGCAGTGACAAATCTAGGGTTACGGGATGGAATCTGCTCACCTCTTTATTTGATCAGATTCATGTCGGATCTGATCTCGGTTTGATTTCTCTTTGTATCATTGTGGAGATTAACTGTTGATAATCTTCATTGCAAGTTAGAGAGTTAGGTTTGTGTATTCTATTAACAGTTTTATGAATTTTTGGGTAATTAATGTTTCGATTTGGGTATTTAGCTGTGTTTTAATCAAAGATTTTCTTATGGTATCTTGTTTTTGACACATCTCCTTCCCATAACACCACCACCATAGATCCGGTTCGACATTGAAGAAGCCTCCTGTATGGCGAATCGACCACCGTTGGTCGGTGGTGTTGGAAGAAGCTAACGGCGGTAGACGACGGAACCGGTGGACCAGATTCTTCTACCTCCATTGTTGCTCAGTTGACTCACAAAGTAGTTGGGGTTTTGAATCGGCAAAAACGTGGTCAAACAAAAATTCGCGTGCCAAGTTTTCTTCTATCAGGCCAGCGTGCACATCCATCGAAAGTTACAAAGGGCATTTGTGTAATTTTGAGAGGGTTGTCGGTCACCATTGCCACCGACTTTGTGCTTTAAGACTTTAGGGTAATGTGCTGCTACAAATACAAAAACTATTGAACAAAACTAGGGCTGTAAACGAACACGAACAAGGCCTTGTTCGTGTTCGTTCGTTAAGGAAATAAATGTGTTCACGAACGGTTCATGAACACTTACCGAACGAGATTTTATGTTCGTGTTCGTTCATTAAGGAAATGAGCGTGTTCGCGAACGGTTCACAAACAAAAACGAACACAAATAAATTTGGTCAACGCGACGATGGATAAAGATAGATGGCCCAGAGAGTAGCACTCGAACTTGAATCCCTTATTGTGGAACGGAGGTCGATCATATTCGTGGATGTAAATAATGAGAAATGAAACGGAAATGATGCATAAACAAGGTGAAAGTGGGTTTCCTAGTTTAATTGTTAGGGAAATAAAATAAATAAAAGTTTAATAATATAAAAAGTACAAATAAAATATAAGTACAAATATCTTCAATTAAAACACAAACATACGAACATAAACGAACGCAAATCAACGAATGTTCACGAACACGTTCACGAACACCTTACCGAACGTTCACGAACACAATCGAACGAACGAGACCTTTGTTCATGTTCGTTCATTTAACTAATCGAACGAAATTTCTTGTTCATATTCGTTCGTTTATTAAACGAACGAACATAAACAAACTTCCCGCCGAACGGTTCACGAACTGTTCGCTGAACGTTCGGTTCGTTTACAACCCTAAACAAAACTATTAAATAGGCTGGTGGAAGCCTAGAAATATAAAAACTTATTGGACTTATAAATCATTAAGCTGCTAAATGGGTAAAGAATTGGACTAAAAATCAAACTTGACATGTTGAAATACAAGAACATTAGGGCTGCTTGCTACAAACTTAAACCTTATACGGGCTAACCCGAATACCAATCATTCAGTCCATTAACCAATCCATATAACTACAATTGGGTTCGGGTATAGCCTTAACCGGGTTCAGTTTATTCGGGTAAAGCCTTAAACGGGTCCGGGTTCAGTAATTAGTTATATAACGCACCCCTAATTACAATAAGTTCATAACTTTTTTAAACCGGGCTTCAATTCTTCAAACACCGGTAAGTAAATTTGTGATTTACGAGGATTTCTGAATTCGCCATAATTTCTTGTTTAATCTTGTGATTATGGGGCTAAATAATGAATTGGATCATGTTTCACCTTGTTTCATTGTGTTCATTTTATGTATAACCCCACTGATGAAATGTGTATGTGAAAACTGTTATACTTGGGCTGAACTGAATCATATTTTCACACACATTGCTGTTTGTATCTATACTGGCTTTGATGTTTGTGGCAATAGTAATTTATTATAATCATCCTTAACACTGCTTAAAGGATTATCACAACTTGAAGCCACCACTATTTGTCATCATGAAAATCCGTTATACAACCATAGTAACCACTCACGTAATTCAACATTATCCTTATAACAGTTGCTCACGTTTCTTTAGGTTACCACATTTTCTACATACCATAAAACAATACATATCTACGTCCACTTCAACTAGTACACGCATCTTACGATTTCATATCTCATCATGTTAAACATGTTGGCTTTTATATACGAGGAGTTGTTTCGAACTTAACAATCTTGTCATTGATGTTAAGTAATATGAATGTTTATACAAGTATCAGTTGAACTCCATATCCAATGGCCTACATTGTGAAGAAACATCGTTGTTTAACACCTCAAATGGCAAAATCGCATAATTCTTGTTGCCGTTCTGAATAAAAAAGATTGGTTCACACTTGTAACATTCTTAAACAAGCATATGAAAGAGAACAAATTTAAGATCGTATGATTCATCATGCAAGAAGTATGCTTGATGCACAGTAACCAACCCGACCAAACCAAACTGACCCGTTTAATGGTTATTATTTTTTAAGCGCGTTCATCTTGTCCCTGAGATAATAGTGCTTCGCCCTTCTTACTTTCTTCTTGTCCAAAACCTTTATCTCTTTCACATTTGGTATCATCAAACCATTTATTTCAATATAATCATCAACAACAATGTGTAAAAAACTAAAAATAACCATTTTCTGCTATTAATTTATGCAAAACAACGAATTAAATCTTACAGAGGTAATTGAGATTCAGCCCCAACTCCTGCAACAAGCCTTATATCAGGTATTTCTCTTTGCGTGCGCACTTCCTCCACTGCTTCTCTATCAAGTATCTGCAAATAAATTACAGTTTTAACACAACATACAAAAAAAAAAAAACGTTACAAAAGGGTAAGTGTGTATATCGGCCTGCCTGCATTATGTGTGTCGCTGTTTTATCGAGCCTTTTGAATTTGATGCGAGGTGCAACCTCAGTGGCAATAGTAGAAGCATCTTGTGATTCAGATTTCTGTGATTCATCAAATGTTGTAATGCCTCTGGTGGTCAAACGGGTCAAAACATGAGCTCCCCCAAAAAGCCTGGTTTGCATTCAGATTTCTTGTAGTGTTTATTGGGCTATGCGTCAGCATAATATTGGGTGGCTTTTTATAGATTTTCCAAAATTAGTTTGTGTGTAGGTGTGTTTTAGTTTTTTTTTTTTTTTGAAAGGAGAACTTCATTAAAAACACGCTAACCCGAAGACCGGGCCAGCCAACAACAACAAGAACCTACATATTCACAAATCTACACCAATCCGACCAGTCTAACAACCCTTTCTTACGTCTATATTTAAACCAAACAAAACTAACCGAACGAACTTCACAGAAGAGATCTTCCACACTTCTTCTCTTGTTCGCGAACCGGACATCATTTCTGGCCTTCCAAAGCAACCAACAAGCTGTGTAAATAACCCCTTGAATAGCTTTTTTCTCCGACTCCGACCTCGACCCGTAGTTATGAACTTCAGCCAGATCTCTAAATGAGAAAATGAAAAATCTATTAACCCGACACCACAAAGTGATCATCTCCCAAAGTTTCAGCGCGAACGGGCACGACGTGAACATGTGGATGACCGAGTCCGCACCTGCATTACAGAAACAGCAACCGGGATTAACCACCGATATCCCCCTCCTAGAGAGAGCCTCCTCCGTGGGGATCCGATCTAACTCAGCCCGCCACATGAAGATATTGCATTTTAACGGGACCCAAGGGCACCACTCCAACACATAGCGGCTACTAAAATCCTTAGACCCGTCGAAGATTTTCTTGACAGCAGCCACAGAAAAAGATTCCGATCCAGCCCCCAACCAAGCCCACTTATCCGGCCCAGACGAGCAGGAGACCGAGCCCAGCGCTGAAGTTAAATCATTCCATTAGTTGAATCAACTAAAAAAAATATTGAAGGCCTAATGATGGCACACAGTCACAATAACCTAAACATCCCTTGGTTCGATTCTTACTCAGGCTAGCTTAACCTTGTGATTTTCTTTGTTATTTTATTTTCTTTTTTTAGATATTTTAGCTTTAGGTTTCTTTTTTTATTATTAGCGACATTTAAATTTTGTTAAAATTTGGCTTGTCCCTCTCCCCGTACAATCAAATTTTCTACGTGTAATGAACCGAAACGATACCGACCGAATTACCGTTTCGTTTAATCACACTGCGTAATGTGGAAAAAATCGCTGGCTCTCCACGAAGTGCGAGCTTACTTCGACTCTAGTCTAACTAGTTCTATACCCGTCCGGTGGACGGGTATATTAATGGTATAATGACGTAAGTTTGTTTTGCATTCTAAACAAAAACATATATATTTAGAAAAGAGTCAAATTGTATGGAATGTTGCACAAAAAGGGTTCATATTTATATATAAATTATGTCTAGAAACCTGGCACATCAAGATTGCAAGCAATTTCAATGAATCCTATTTCATTGAATCTTTAATTGAACGACTGACTACTTAAACATTAAAATATAAATACATTATATAAACAACTACAAGTTAAAACTAAAACTTGATGCCACTTCTTTTAAAAAAAAAGTTGATTGTTGTTATAATCGCAAGATTATGTTGCACTTACTTCCTTTATAATACTAACATGCAATATTATCCGATTGAGAGAGAAAAATATACACTAGATGCATTGAATTTTCATCAATTTTAACAGAAGGATACAAATATGGGTTAATGTTTATAGAATAATAATTGCTTTACTTGTTAGAAGGTGTGGGTTAGTGTGTAATTGACTCAAGGACATCTGAAACACTAATTCATTTTAATTTTGATTGATACCATTTTATTTATTATTTATTAATTATTAATTATATTAGATAATAAAAATGTTTAGTGACCCAGCTAATCAAAGGACCATGGGATGACTTTGGGCCGAATAGGAGTAACATGGTGATCCGGTGATAAGAACACGGATCTTGGTGGGCTAGGTCAGCCATATACGGATGAATGAATGGGCACCCCCTCCTTTGTTCTTTTTCTCTCGCCGCTTTAACCCTAGGGTTTGTTTCACTTTTCTGTCCACCATTCATCTCTCGAACCATTCGCTTTCTCTATCAATTCTTCCCCAAATGATTACGGTTTGGTCTCCACCATGCTTCGGTCGTCCTTTTACCAGTGTACAATTGACTTTCTCCGGTTGAATGTTCGTTATACAACCGGTGGTCGATGTACTCGGTTGAATCGCCCACTGCATGATCATTTTTCTACCTTTGTTAAATGTTCCGCCTAAGGATGCAATGTTTGCTCACAACTGATGTAGGTTTAGTCGAAGAATCCAACTGAAGTTCTAGCAATTCCAGCCTGTGGATGCTCGATATCGATCTTCGACGCAACAGTTGATGATCTTAAATGACGGCAGCCCGCTGGCGGTGGGAGTCACGTTGTTTCACTTATGAACGGTGCATCTTTATTTAATTAATTATCAATGTCCATATTCCAATTTTTAGTGCAAGCTTTCTTTTGTATTTTTCGTCGCTGAAATTGATAATAAAGTCAAGAAATTATTATTGAGTCTGGATGGTTTTATTATTATTGAGTCCCGATGTTTAGATCGTCTTTGTTTGTATGTTATTATTGATTGACGCAGGAATGTTTGCTTACTTGAACTGCTTGTATACTTGTTTAGTTGTTTTTAGTTGGTATAATTGCTTGCTACTTTAACACTTAGGTTAGTATAAATGATTCAAATTTTTGTTCTTGCCATTGATACTATTGTCTGTTAACTGACACTTTAATGTCTCATGTTCTTTTTTTCATGTATAACAAAGCCAGGAGGCCCAAATGGATCAACTGGGAATTTATGGAAAAGTAGAAGCATGGATTAAACATTTGTGAGTTGTCAATACTTCAAATGACACTTATTAATTTATTATATTTGAATTTTGGTTATTGTTGATTAGGCAATAAATGTTATGTTTGGCATTTCTTTGAATATTGTTCAATAATATTTATCTATAATTTGGATTTACAGATTATATTGAGTATTTTGTTGTCTAACTTGGACCGAAGGAGTTTAGCTTGAGAGTTTTTCTCAATGGAACGAATTTTGTTCCATAAGGTAAATTATAAGTTGTGCTATTGTTTTAATTAAGCTTTTGTTGTTCATACATATCCTTTTACCTTTGATGTTTAAAATGTGTCAAACTCTCAATCCTCTTTGCATAGAAATGTTGAAAGTTATTTACATTAGGAAAACCTTTTAATAAATGTTTTGGTTGTATGTATTATTGTTTAAATTTTGTGAACATTTATATATTTTTCACATAAGCAAAACATTAATATGAAGCTATTTTCTCAATATATTAATGTTTTTGGGTTAAAATTTAATTCTTTATTATAATAAAAACTACTTTTGTCCATTTATCTATCAAACTATATTGCTAATAACACTCACTAGGCTATGTTACAACTTTTTCCACTACCAACTCCTACACTATTTGCTTTTATTTTTAAAACCTTTTTAACTACTTAGATCTCATGTTTAATACCAATGCTCGAAGAAAGTGTAAACTAAATGAAGAAGGTACAATATGAATTTAACCTTACCTTCGGTTCATCATGATCCACCGTAATCTTTTCATTCTGTGTACATTCAAACACACAAATGTACCTAGGTTTACCTTTGGTTCATCATGTTTCACCATCAGCTTCTTATCCTTTTTACACCAAATACAAAAGGTTTTTATTATTTTATTACAATTTTATGATGAAACTACAAACTCAAAGAAAGTAATTAAATTCGATTTTACCTTTGGTTTATCATGATTCACCTTCATCTTCTGATCCTGTTCGCATCAAAAACAGAAAAAAATGCTTTTTTTTAACTACATCCATAAAAGAAATAAAAAAAGTCTAAATGTATCTGGGTTCACCTTTAGTTCACCGCTGTGTTTGCAGGTTTTGAGAGGAGATGGCAACTGCGTGTCTTGAGAACAGAATAAGGTACTGCTTTCTTTCAAGCCCCAATATATAAACATGTTTATGTAATAACTGCTTCCGACAGTTTCCATAATTTTTAGAGCCTTTTAAACTGTTTGAAGCTATCCAATGAAGTTTTAAATTCAGTTATTGACGCTTTTTAAATTAGAACGTGGCCTTTTTTTGGAGCTTTTTAACACCCTGTAATCTTAATTTTTTTTTTTTGAATGACCAGGTCAAATCGGAAACTGTGAACCTAAGCCTCCAAATCGGTTTTAAGGTTTAAACTTAAAACTTAAATAACTCCTTATTTACAATATTTATCAATGAGTTTGAAAATCGTTAGAATTCTCTTAAAAATTATGTAGCTAAGAAACTGGTTTTACATCTTGTTTTATTAACAGTTTTATGTTATTTATTTTTTGCAGGTTCTAAAATTCACATTTTTTTGTTTACTGTTTTAAAATTCACGTTTTTTGTTTACAGGTCTAAATTTGTTCAAATAGATATTTGTAATCTTATGGTTTATGTTTCCAATTAAATTTCCACTTGTTTAGGTTGTTATTTTATGTGGATCGTGGGCTTTATGTTTGTAATTAAAACATATGTTATGTTATAGATCGTGGGGTATATTTTTCCCAAAATTTAGGATGAGAAAGTCAAAGTGAGAACAAAAAAAAACCTCCCCAGGTTTTTCTGAATTATAAGGGTCAGGATTTCATTTCATTTTCATCCAATGGTTGAGATTGCAAGTTGTTCCTATTGACTTTAATGGGAACATAAGAATATATAATTGAAATTGCAACTCCATCTAGAGACAACTACATTTTTATTTCAGAATGTATATATTAGCTTTCTGGTTACGTTTACACACTCAACTCTAAGCTAAAAAAATGCGAGCCAAACTGTTACAGCTAGTTTAAAAAATATTGTAAACCGTGAATCGAATCATGTTACTCTTACCCGGCCGAACCCATTGATTTGACTCGGTTTATAGTTTATACGATCCGACCAGTTCCAGCGTTTATTGAACAACCCTATCATCAAAGTCTTCGACTCCATTTTCCTCCATGACAATTTATTCTTCAAGATCACAACCCCCAATGTGTAGTCACCATCTTAGTTTCAAACATGTGTTATTGTAACACCTCGTAAATTCGTGTCGAATTATACAATGACACGTGTCTGTACTCTCAAATATGCCTATTAATTGGAAGAGAGGGACTAATTTTGCCATGTTATGAAAGTATGAATGTGGAGGGACTAAAGGTGTCCACATGCCAATTTAAGGCCCCTGAGTGCCCCTTTACGGACCGTAAGCCTTGGTGCTTACGGACAGCAAGCACATTTTATTTTTGATTCTGAGTAGCGGATACGGACCGCAAGGAAATATACCTTACGGTCCGTAAGGGGTTTGAAATTAGTGTGCGCTTACAAGGCTTACGGACCGTAAGCCAGAAGGCCATATGGTCCGTAAAGGACTGCCAGTGTCAGAATTTTGTTTGGAGGCCAAGAAACTCTGCCCTTGTGCCACCTTTCTCTCACATTGCCACCTTGAAGCTGCTCTTAACACGTCCATACACACTTGGAATGATCTTAGATGAGCTCTAACACCTGTCTTGATCCTAATCCAAGCTCTTCAACTATAAATAGGCCCTTGATCATACATTCATACTTGCACCTTTCTCATATTTCTTCTCTACTCTCTATTTGGAAGTTCCTGATCATAAAGGAGCGTCCCTCTGAGTTCTAAGCATTCTAAGGATCACTTGTAAGTGTTCCTTTCCAGCTCTTTTCATTTTTATAGGCTTTTATTAGCCGAAAGCCAAACAAATTGACTTTTGATTTGACTTTCGGTTTAGACCATTATGGTCCAGCCATTGTTGGAATCGAACATGGCTACGTGATCGTAATAAGATAGGTATTAATCTCATAAAAGGGCACCTCCTGGAAATCCCCTTAAGTTGGTCAAATGACGGGTCAAAGTTAAGTTAATTAAAAAGTCAAAAGGCAGATTTTCAGAAACTTTATAAAATGAAGTTGTAAATGTTTAAATTATGTTTTTGACACTAAATAAATTAGTAACTAATATTAGAACATGTATGAACATGTTCAGCCCGTCATTTCCAGTTTATGTGTCGGTTCGCAACCGAAAGTCGAGCAGTTTGACTTCTGCTTTGACTTTCGATTCTGACCCGATTTAGCAACTTTAGCTACGGATTATTAGTTGTATTATGATCATATTATAGTGTAGTATAACCCTCTGTGGTTCTACTACTTAATCATAATCAGATTCTGAGTTTTACACAAATTCTTATAATATGCCTAATAATGACCAAAATGCCCTTTTGTGCAAAACATGGTTTTAATCAATGATAAACATACGAAACGAATTACCTACTGATATGGTAATACAACTAATATGTTTTGGCAGAATGAACTTGTTTATAACATAAGTTTTTATAGAAGTTCATGAATTGTGCCATATTATGACCAAAATGCACTTATGGTGCATAGTTTGATTTTAAAACCATAATGGTCATATAAGTTGATAACCTACTGATGTTACAATATAATTAAAGTATTTTGGCATATGGAACTTGTTTATAGCTCATCCGATTACCCGGTACCGCCTATGCGCTTAAGCTTATGTAACTAGTTTACCTAAGTTTACCGAAACGGGTCAAATCTTTTCAAATTCATTTTAAATTCCAGAATGTGTATAGTTTTCCCATATTATACAAGTCTTAGTATGTAACGCCCTGCGTCCCCAGACTTTTATCTTTAGGCAAGTCTAGCCCCTATACTATTTGAGACTTAACTATGTTGAACTATGTGAAACATTTGTGAAACTTTGTGATACTTTGAAACTTGACTCTTGATGCTTGATACTTATTAGACGCTATGAATCTTGATTCTTGGGGAGACTCGATACTTATCTAACGAGAAATTTGAAACTTGATGCTCAATACTTGATACTAGATACCTGATACTTGACCCTTGATACTTATTGAACGAGATTCTTGATACTTATGGAACGAGAAACTTGATTGAACGGGAAACTTTGATACTTTGTTAAACAAGAAACTTGAAACTTGACACTTACTAGCTAGCTTATACGTAGGCTTGAAACACGGAAACTTTTGTGTTAGTTATACAATCTTATCATGTGATGATATTACACTATAATACACAACGGATGACCGTCCGATCGGATGGCCGTCCAACCGAATAGCCGCCCGACCCAGAGCATAACTACACCGCCTTACTTGCCTCAGTTACCTATAAATACTCGCTATCACATCACAATTCACTGATGTGACAGCCTCGTCCGACCCAGAAGCTTCCAACTTGTTCTAAAGCACTTTTCCTTCTATTTCAAACGATTCTTGTAAGTCTTCTCTATGAATCTTGTACAACTTTCATCATTACACACTTTCTAATTAGATTCTTCACCAAAATTGTCACACCCCGATATTTCCACATATTACCGGTGGGCCCGATGGGGAGTATCTTGACGTAGTTGATATCATCATAGTCAAACAACACAAATTTAAATGCACAGCGGAAGCAAAAGATAGATTCATTTCAACCAAATAAAATTGTAATATTAAGTATCACAAAATAGTTGAAAATAATCCACAGGTGGATCAAATAGAAAGAAACATTGTTCAACAGACTGAAATGCATCGAAGCTTGCGAGACTCTTATTGAAGCTATGGAGAAAGCCAGCCTATTTCGAGTAGTACATGCACTTAATCTTTTTGGGAAAATACGTCAGTTTACACTGGTAAATACGATCAACTGACTCATTTTGAAAAGGTTTAGAAAGTTGATTTAAATGCACGAGGCACAAACATTTTTATAACTTGGGATAATTATTTGAATATAATCTCGTAAAAGAATTACATGTTCCTTATGCGTTCAGTAGCCCGGTTCATGCCGGGTTAAAGATCAATAGACACACCACATTATGTATTTAGGCACTGACGGGTGTACGCCTACACCCCGTGCTTAGGTTGTGGCCATTTCGTAAAATGATGCCAAGGATATCCGGGACATGGTCATTAACCCCCCAAAGGCTTTAAGCAAACAAAACAATTTAAACGGGTCATTTCAATAGATTAACCATCATACGATTAAAGATTCAATGCCCGACCAAGCGGTATTTTATATACCGTACCCCAAGCCCGTATAGGGAAAATAAGTTAAAAGTATTTACCTTTGCAAGTAATAATCACAACAAGCAAGTGCACGTAGCTTTTACCGGGTCTCCTATTCTGGAACGAAGGTTTATAATAACCTATTAGAATCCTAACGGGTCTTTAATTAAGTCTAAATTTAGACCGGTTAGTTTTAAAGGAAGATACGGTTCGAACGCATGATTAAGCGAAGACCGGAATAGAATGTGATTTAGACCCGACAAGTTGGAAGACTTGTATAATATGGGTAAACTAAACACATTCTGGATTTTGAGATAAAAATGATAAGGTTCGACCCGTTTCAGCAAATTTATGCAAACTAGTTACATAAACCGAACCGAACGCGAATAACGCATAACGGGTAACCGAATGAGTCACGAACAGGTTTCCTAAGTTAATATGCCTTAAATATGTTGTGATATCGGTAGGATACCTTCCATTATTCCCAAAACGAGTTTAATCTCAATTTAAGCCCCGTAGGGGTATTTTGGTCATTTTAAAGATTATAAAAGAGATTAAATATACTTCTGAGATACGGGTCTGAAATAATCAGTAAAACAACTTAATTTAATAGGTTATATCAGTTGGTGATAAGTCTTATATGACAAAATGGTTTTAAACCCATACTATGTGTTAAATACGCGTAAAAAGCCGTTTAAAGCGATTTCCGGGTTATAACAGAAATCTTAGTTTTCTGATCAGGTTATAAAGTTCAAAATACTTCATTTATTGTGACAACTCGAAATTTAAAACCCTTTCTTGTATCTCGATGTAACATGGTTTAATGTTATGTGTCTATATATTAGCCGATGAAAGTTGCGAATTATTTTAATGTGCTATGTGTTATCAATATGTACGTATATAGTATAGTTTACACAAGTAGTGAACCGGAACCAAGACACAAGGACCCGAATCGAGACCATGCGGTCTCGAGTGAACAGTGTGACAGTGGGCCGGTTGGGCCATTTAATCCATCCAGAAGCCCATTAGGGTGCATCAAACGAGTATATAACATTGGTTGATGGCCAACCTTGCCATTTTTGGGCAACCTACACACACTCTCCTACACACACACTCTCCCTCTCTCTCACTAAAACCTTAGAAATCAAACATCACATCTCTTCTCCTTCTTCTCGGATTCAACCGGCAACACAAGAGCTCTCGGTTCAAGCTTAAGATCCCCCTTGAAAACCTAACCGGTTAGTGATTTATGTTATGTGTCATATTTCGGTTGATAATGATGTGTTTCGGTTGATAGTTATGTATGATGAAGTTGTTTGATAATGTGTTTACTTGTTAAGTTTTTATACATGATGAATATATATACTCCTTGAATAATCGGTGCTAAGATTGTTGTTATGTGATGATGAAATATTAGTAATCGGTTCTATATGGGTTTGAATCCGAATGGGTTAGTTATGTTATGTATAAATGAGGGGGTTTGTGTTCATGAAATCGGATTAGCATGTGGATAATAAACCTTATTTAAGCATATTATTACATTGTTTGAACGTGCTAGATGTAGGAACCGATGATGTTATCAACTTGAGTTCATGCTAGGATAAACTTTATTGATGAAGCATGTTGTAAAATGAAAACCCTAAAATGAAGAACTAGTTGAATGTATGATGAACTACTTGAAGGTCATGAAAGATATTTGAAATTGATATGTTTGATCCATTTCGGTTAGTGTTAGACAAGGAAACATGTTAGTGCAGTGTTATTGGCTAGTACACCATATCATGATCATGAAATTCTATTGGTTTAGTACAATGTCGGAAGTCAGCAGATGTTCCTGTCGAGACATTCTGTCTCGACTCGAGACCACATGGATGACAACTCGAGACCATGAGCATGACAACTCGAGACCGGGGATTGCGACACAGGTTACGAGTCGAGAACTCTCTAGTCTCGACTCGAGACCACACAATGCCAGCACAAAACAGCCTGACTCGAGATCAGGGTTGCGAGTCTTGTTGCGACTCGAGACATGACCCGAGACACCCACGGTTGCGACTCGAGAACTCATATGTGCGACTCGAGACCGCACAGTCTCGACTCGAGACCATGTACACGTGCACTGTTTGGACTTGCATTGTTACGGGCTTAGGATTGGGCCGGACTTTTGGGCTTTGTTTACTTGTATACATGCTACTGTTCAATTCGTGAGTATTATTGTAAACAGCCATGTTTATACGTGTATGCCATGAATATTACCTGTATGCAACTTGCTAGTATACGTGTAGAACATACGTGCACTACTTGGATATGAACCTGACTTGAATGGTATCTATGTTAGGACGTAGTTGACCAATTACAACTTGATTGACTTTTCTGTGTATCTGCCGAGCAAACCAAGGTGAGTTCACACCCTCTACAAAGCATGGGATTCCCAGGGGTTGGGAATGGGGTTAAGGAACATGGGTTCCTCGTCCTCCTTGGGTAGGACAGCATCGGTTCAGGAATATAAATTCCTCGTCCTCATGGACAGATAACTCGTACTAGACCAAAACTCTATCACGAAGTCCCTCCTTTTTGTATCGACTTAATCGCCGGGCCAATGGCGAGCGGGTCATTAGTTAGATAGCGCTATTTAGGTCTGACAAACCTCACACCATGCCGCAGAGGACGGGCGTGAACTAATGGATCTGGGGCACGTCAATGATGATAGACATTGACAGTTTCAGGGCACATAAACATGACTACAGTCAACAGTCGATATGGTAACGAGTCTAGTGTATACATGGGGTAGCCCCCACGGCCGAAATGCCAGATAACTAACATGGGGTAGCCCCCACGGCCTGACGGGTGGTCCACGGGACAACCCTTAAGTGTGTTAAAAGATAAGTTAATCCCCCATTTGATCATGTAATTGTCTTGAATTAGATGACTACGTTTGCTTGTGTTTCAGGTACATTTGGGGCTTAAAAGTGTGGAAATTAAGCTTTGAATAGGCGCGACTTAATTAGAGGATTGAAGACGGAGAATAAATGAAAAAAATAAAAATTTGGAATTGAAGAATTAAGAAGATAACATTATAGAGGATGAAATTACGAGAACGTAGGCGAAAACGGTGAAGAAAACGGAGTTGAAACGAGAAAGTTATGAAGAAAACAAAAATTGATTGCTGAAGCCTACCGTAACTTATGGTGGTACCGTAATTTACGGTAGACTCTGACAAAAATTGATGCCGTAACTCAGTTTAACTCCACCGTAAACCATTTTAAGCCACCGTAACTTACGGTGGTACCGTAATTTACGGTGGAGGCCAGCGTGAAACTTGTAACTCCCTCATTTAAGGTTGTTTATGGTGCCTTTTCATCATCTAATCATTCCCATTCATTTTGTAACTCCTAAGGGGCGAATTTGGGGTGTTCTAAGGTGTTCTTGTGTGGTCTAAACATGGAGACTTTGTTTATTATTCCATTGGACAAAGGTTTGATTGTTATGACAATTCACGACACTATGAGCGGCTAGGTTTGCTTAGTGATCGTCTTGAGTGTAAGGTTTTATTTGTGACAATTATGTTTGTTCTTTAATTTCTGGAATATTAAACTATGCATGTGTTGTTAGTTTATTATGGTGTTTGATTGGGTGTTTGTAAATTGTTGATGTATGTTTGATCATAGTTCTAAACCATACGTTCTTGGTGCCGTTGGCAATCGAGATATCATGGGAGGGATTAGGGTTGGATATATGTTGATTGGTCATCGGGTAACAACCTCGCGTTCTAGGAATCCGAGTACTTAGTTCCCTTTCATCACAAACAATTGATCTTGCATGAGCTATGTCTATGTAGTTCTTTCCAGTTGAACATAAACCTTGATTGTCACTTAAAACCTGAAACTCGGGATGATCACTACCTTCTTATCCTGTTACAAAACTTGACTTTGATTGGTATTATAATTTAGTAATTCTAGATAATTAAAACCAATCAACCCAAACATTGAAATTTACATTTCTTGCAATTTAGATTAATCTAGTTAGTTAGACATACATTGAGATAACACATATTCCACAAACTCCCTGTGTTCGATACCCACTTACCGCTAGCTAATTAGTTGTAATTGGATTAAATTTGATTGTGACCACGACATCACGTCACGGCCGGAGCGCCAGAGTAACCGGGAATAAACAAGTCACGTTTTTCAACTATGGGGTAACCCCCACGGCAGGATGCCAGCTAAAGGAAACTGTTTTTCGAAACAACTTAAAACGAACACCCAACCGTGAACTCACTCAACTTGTTGTTGACTCGTTACTACATGCTTTGCAGGTCTTTAGGTACTTAGCTGGAGCTTGCATGGAGGAGGGTCGTTGTGGGACATGGACAGCTGTGTGCCATGTTAACTTTGAAACAATTAAACTTATGTTTTGGTTTTAAACTTTATGCTTCCGCTTGCAACTTAAACTATGTTTTGTTTGGACACCAATTGTATTGGTTGGATTTTATAATTACTCATATGCTCGTTCAATATGATTGGTGGCTGGATCCTGGTCAGTCACGCCTCCAGGCAGTAGAACTCCGCAGGTGGATTTTGGGGGTGTGACATTTATCATATAAAATCAGTGGCAAAAGATTTGGTATCAATATGTCGTGTAAAACTCATTTTATAGATGAAAAGGGTATAATCGGTATTTATTGAATCAAGGCAATAACCTTAGGTTATGATCAGTTTAAAAATAATTAAAACTCTTCAAAAATCCCAAAATATTATATTACATCAGTGGCTAAAAGGTTTGGTGTCAAAAATTGGGTTTAGATAGGCTTTATGCTAATTATGCCGTTTAATTAATAAAAGGCCTTCTAATTACGCTATTGAGCATAACTCCTAATCTAGACCTCCAATTGATGTGAAATTTTAGGGACATATTTATAAATCAGTAACAAAGATTATTGTCCTCTCACATTTCCAAAATTCTCGTTTTAAGGTCAAATGGGCATTATGGTCAACATTATGCAATTAACGGAAACGTGTAAACGAATCGGACAATCAACGAACCAATCACAGAGGGTTATACTATCATATAACCCGGTCCTAATGAAACTCTTAGGCATTTCTAAATCCATCTAAATCGGGTCAGAACTGAAGTCAAAGCAAAAGTCAAAGTTTTGCGACTTTCGGTTCCGAACCGAGCCAAAACAGAAAATTGTCAGATCAAACAAGCTTAGACCAGTTCTTATACTAATTACCAAGTTATATGAGTGATAAATTAGGTTACACGTCTTCTACATTGCTAATTATGCGTTAAATTAGAAATTAAGATTCTGTTGACGTTTTCGGATTAAGTTTGACCCGACATTTGACCTAGTTAGAGCGGGAATCAGAGGGTGCCATTTTAAGGGTTTAATACCCACATAAATACCAACTTATAACTACTTTCAATTTGGCTAAACACCAGACCATTAGTGATTAATCGATAAGTCAAACCTTAATTACGACGGTTTGACTTTAAGCTAATTAACTAAGTAAAACACGATTAAGGAAGGTTAAGGATACTTACCAAGGTCCAATGCACGACTAATGATGCTTAGGGAGTGGCCTTGAGCTCCAGAAATGATCAGAAGTTGAGTTTGGGATGAATGATCAAATGTTGCAAAATGAGGCCTTTATATAGTGGGTTTAATCCCACTAGATCATGCCATGCAAGTCTACCAATGATCATTGATGCATCCCAAGTGTCCCTATACTCTAAAAACAAGCTTAGGCAGCACATGGTATTGAGAATTGGCAACATAAGTCGGTTACATGGGCTGGACAGCCACCTGTGGGTTTTTTTTGCTTCTGGGCATGGCTTACGGACCGTAAGGCTCCAGCCATACGGTTCGTAAGGACCGGCCTGCTCACCAGAACTTTTAAAAGTTGACACTTTTAACCCCTGGTCCTTCCAAACTTGATTTTAACATGCTTTCTTGCACTTGTAACCCCCAAACTTGACTTTTAAGGACTCCAAGTCATAAACCAACTTTGTTAGTTCCCCGGTTATTCATACGATCACCAAAAAGTCTTAAATTTCAACATTGACGCTTTTAACCCCTCGTATACGAATTTTGTCATAACTTTCTCATACGATAACGAAACTTTGGTGAAATTTTTATCATGCATTCTAGTGAGCATAAGTAATCGTTACAAAGCTTCGGGTTTGCTAAAAGGTCACTCAGAGGTATACTTTAAACATGTTCACACATTTAACCCCTGTAGTTTGTAATCTCTCACTTTCTTTCACAATTAGCTTTGTATGATCCATGATTAATTCATTTAAGGGTATAAACATCATGTAGGGTTATTGTAAAGTATATTTATCCATTGTTGACATTTTGAACCCTTATATTCCCATACTTTCCTTGTTTGTCAACTTTAGTCCCTCTAGAGTATTCTTTTAAACGTTCAAAACTTATGACACGTGTCAATACATTATTGGACATGAAATTACGAGGTGTTACATCCTCAACCCCTTAAAAGAAATCTCGACCTCGAGATTTACTGAAATAAATGAGGGTACTTTTCTTTCATTGTGGATTCTACTTCCCACGTGTACTCGAGACCTCTACGGGCATCCCATTTAACTTTTACGATCGGCACATGCTTCCTTCGAAGCTTCTTAACCCGTCGATCCTCAATCGACAAAGGTTTTTTAACAAACTTTAAGCTCTCATCAATGTGCACATCTGTATGTGGTATGACTAGTGATTCATCAGCTAGACATTTCTTTAGATTGCAGATGTGGAATACGTTATGAATACCACTGAGCTCCTCAGGCAACCTTAACTTATAAGCCACTGATCCGACACATTCGATGATCTCGAATGGTCCTATGTATCTGGGGCTTAACTTGCCTTTCTTGCCAAAACGCATCACTCCTTTCCAGGGTGATACCTTAAGTAGTACCTTGTCACCTACCTCGAATTTCAGAGGCTTACGCCTTAAGTCCGCGTAGCTTTTCTGCCTATCCCTGGAAGCTTTGAGACGATCGCATATCTGCATAATCTTATCTGTCGTCTCCAGGACTATTTCAGGTCCTGTCAGTTGGACATCCCCAACTTCCGCCCAACAAACTGGCGTTCTGCACTTTCTACCGTACAAGGCTTCGAAAGGTGCAACCTTAATACTTGTATGATAGCTATTGTTATAGGAAAACTCGATTAATGGCAGGTGGTTATCCCAACTACCACCTAAGTCAATCACACATGCACGAAGCATGTCTTCCAAAGTTTGGATTGTACGCTCACTCTGCTCGTTTGTTTGAGGATGGTAAGCCGTACTAAAATTTAAGCGCGTGCCCAAAGATTGTTGGAAACTTTTCCAAAAATATGTTGTGTATCTAGTATCTTTGTCAGAGATAATAGACACTGGTACGCCATGCAGAGATACAATCTTATCTACGTACAATTGGGCTATCATGTCGGAACTATAGGTCTCCTTAATGGGTAGGAAATGTGCTGACTTAGTCAGTCTATCCACTATCACCCATATAGTATCATTTCCTTTCTTTGTCTTTGGCAACTTGGTAATGAAATCCATTGTCACCATTTCCCACTTCCACGTGGGAAGTTTAGGCTGTTGTAGCAATCCTGACGGCTTCTGATGTTCAGCTTTGACTTGCGCACATGTCAAACATTTAGCTACATAGGCAGCTATAGACTTCTTCAAGCCTATCCACCAGAAATTTGCTTTCAGATCCTGGTACATCTTGTCAGCTCCAGGATGAACGGAGTATTTAGAACTGTGGGCTTCCTGGAGGATAACATCCCGAAGTCCTCCATAAACTGGAACCCATATTCGTCCATTTAACCTCAGAATTCCGTCCTTGCCATAGGATAACTGTTCTTCAGTTACTCCTAGCTTTTCATCAGGATAGTTAGCTTCTAGCACAGCTTCCTTCTGCGCAGCTAACAACCTTTCATTCAAACCATTCTTTATCTCAATGCTCTTGGCATTGATTCTTATAGGCTTCACTCTTTCCTTTCGACTTAAGGCATCGGCGACTACATTCGCCTTGCCAGGATGGTATCTTATCTCACAATCATAATCATTCAAAGTTTCCATCCAACGTCGTTGCCTCATATTCAAGTCCTTCTGGTTAAACAGGTGCTGGAGGCTCTTGTGATCAGAATAGATCACACACTTGATACCATATAAATAGTGCCTCCATAGCTTCAGTGCAAATACAACGGCACCTAACTCCAAGTCATGGGTGGTGTAATTCTTTTCATGCACCTTTAACTGACGTGAAGCATAGGCAATAACTTTGCCTTTTTGCATAAGCACACATCCCATCCCGGTGTGTGATGCATCACAATATACCACAAACTCTTCTATCCCATCAGGCAATGTCAACACAGGTGCATTGCTTAGCTTCTGCTTAAGGATATCAAAGGATTCTTGTTGCTTCGGTCCCCAGTTGAACTTAATATTCTTCCTAGTCAAAGAAGTTAGGGGTGCAGCAATCCTTGAAAATTTTTCAATAAAACGCCTGTAATATCCTGCCAATCCCAAGAAACTGCGAATCGCTGTGGGCGTCTTCGGCTCTTGCCAATTCATGACAGCTTCAACCTTAGCGGGATCTATCTGGATTCCGCGTTCACTAACCAAATGTCCAAGAAATTGGACTTCACGAAGCCAAAATTCGCACTTAGAGAATTTGGCGTAGATCTTTTCTCGATGAAGCAGTTTCAGAATGCAATGGAGGTGCTTCTCATGGTCAGCTTGATTCTTTGAGTAAATATGAATATCATCGATGAAGACGATGACAAATTTATCCATGTAGGGCTTGCAGACGCGGTTCATGAGGTCCATGAATGCGGCTGGTGCATTAGTGAGTCCAAAAGGCATCACTAAGAACTCGTAATGACCATAACGAGTCCTAAATGCTGTCTTATGTACATCTTCATCCTTGACCTTCAGTTGATGATATCCTGACCTCAAGTCGATCTTAGAAAAGTAACTCGCTCCTTGAAGCTGATCGAACAAGTCGTCGATCCTGGGCAATGGATACCGATTCTTAATAGTAACTTTGTTAAGTTCTCGATAATCGATGCACAGACGCATCGACCCATCCTTTTTCTTTACAAACAGGATTGGTGCTCCCCAAGGAGATGAGCTAGGTCTAATAAATCCTTTGCTTAACAAATCATCCAGTTGAGTTCTCAACTCTTTCATCTCCGTTGGTGCCAATCTGTACAACGCTCTTGCAACAGGTGCTGCTCCAGGAATAATGTCGATCCTGAACTCTACTTGCCTATCTGGGGGTAAACCAGGTAGTTCTTCAGGGAATACGTATGGATATTCAGAGATAATGGGTATGTCTTCGATCTTAGGCTTTGGTTCATCAATAGTTACTTGCGCCATGTAGATAACACAACCCTTCGTCAAACACCTTGATGCCTTGAGCATGGACACTTGCTCAGGCATTCCGTACTTAGTATCTCCTTGGATTGTCAAAGGCTCTCCATGAGGAGTTCTGACAACCACTTGCTTCTTAGCACAAACGATCTGGGCTTGGTTGTGAGACAACCAATCCATGCCTATTACTATATCGAAACCGGCTAATTTCAAAGGAAGTAAAGACAATGGAAAAGAGTGGTTCCTAATGGATATAAGACATCCATCTAACACGGTTGACGCTGTTTCTATGGTTCCATCGGCTAATTCCACCTCATATTTCACACTTAGGGTTTTAAGAGGTAAATTTAGTAACTTACAAAACTTATTATCTACGAATGATTTATCAGCTCCTGAATCGAATAGCACTCTTTGATGCGTGTGAAGTGTTATATATATTAGGTGTATATTTTAAGCCCTTTTTAACACTTATTTTAGCCAAGTTTTAAATTTATAAAACACGATATTTTACTAACACTAAACACACATATGGGCAAGTGCACCCATCGTGAGCGTAGTATAGCGTTGGCAAGATACCGAGGTCGTCCAAGGACACAAGAGCTTTTAGTACCGGTTTATCCTCAACGTCTAATCAAAATAAAAAGTTTAGAAAAATGTTTTTAAACTAAGAAAAATAAAAACTAACTAAAATGCTGAAAATAAAAATAAAATAAAACAGATAGACAAGATGAATCACTTTGTTCCGACTCGTATCTAGTATAACCTTTGATTATTTCCGCACTTTTGCACATAATTAAGAGATTATCTTAGTTATTGTAGTAGGCCCCTCTTTTGAAGGTGACGTTACCCTCACCCCAGTAGTTTGAGTCAGCAAGGATACAATCCTAAAAGGGTGGATTATTGGAAGATAATGAATTAAGTTATTAATGCAGTATTGTGGTAGGCCCCGCTTTTGGCGGTGACGTTACCCTCGGCTAAGTAGTCTTAGTCAGCAGGGATACAGTCCTAAATAGCCGGGTTATAGTATTAATAGTAGTTAACTTATGAGGGGATCAAAGAGTTTGGACCCCCGCCATCCAATACCGTGAAGTATTGAAGGAGGTCCTACTAAATTTGACCCAGGTCCATTGCAGGACCTCTAAACGCTGAACAATGGCAAGACCTTTACCAAACCGTTCCCTTAACCCCCGACCAGGTAGCCAACATACCTCCATATAGACCGTGGATATATGAATGGTGAAAATCCTTTATTTTATATAGACAGTAAAATAATGCCAAGACACCACAGACAAACGATAAGGAAAGATCACCTTCAACATAAGTAACTAGTTATTAAAGTCATTAATACAAAACCAAATAAAAAGTGCAAAAGATTAGAAATAAAAAGTATTATACTAGACACTTTGTCTTCACCAAGTGATGTAAGAGACTTAGGCAAACATGGCCTTGATTGTCAAGAACTCTTACGATCAATCTTGGATCCCGAGACGACTCACACACTCTACGATGGACAATGGATGATGGTGGTGGATGATGGTGTTGTGATGGTGGTGGGTGGTGGATGAAGTGTGAGAGAGGTGGTGTGCCAAGGGATGAGTTGAAATGAATCCAAGCACTCCTATTTATAGGCTGAACAGAGAGCTGGGCACGGCCCCGTGTCCGCTGGGCACGGCCCCGTGCCTGTCTGGCACTCTCTCTCCTCATTAATTGTAATTCGCAATTACAATTAATGCGCCCGCTGTACTTTCGACACGCCCCCGTGTCCGCTGGGCACGGCCCGTGGTGGGCAATAGAAGCTTCTATAGGTTTGTCTTTTCTGCTGCTTCTTGGGCACGGCCCCGTGCTGGCTGAGCACGGCCCGTGTTCAGTCTTCTGACTTCTCTATTTTGCTTTGGAAGGTGCCGTTGAGGGGTCGGGCAGTCCACTAATGTTCCTTTCCTTGTATTTATGTTGGAATTAGCTGTCTTTTTGCTTCTTTTGTGTTTTTGAGCTCATTTAATCCTGAAAATACAAAAGGAAGACAAAAACACTCTTTTTCCAATATTAGTACTTAAAAAGGGTTAGTTTTATGCCTCATTTGATGTAATTTATATGTTGCATTTTACACACATCACTCTTGCATAAACATCATTTATGAGGAAGGTACCTGTGATCACATTGTCGTCCTGAATAGCTTCCTTTGCATCCATCCGGAAGACCCTTGCATTGGTCTTTTTCCCATCCTCAGTCTTCTTTGCAAATTTTGGGCAGTTGGACTTGATATGCCCT
Source organism: Helianthus tuberosus (assembly GCA_030545235.1). Taxonomy (NCBI): domain Eukaryota; kingdom Viridiplantae; phylum Streptophyta; class Magnoliopsida; order Asterales; family Asteraceae; genus Helianthus; species Helianthus tuberosus. Next base: position 197,654,021 of record CM060400.1, read on the forward strand.
TTTTCATTGCAGCTCTAGCACGTAGCATCCTTGATTTTCTAGCAGTCTAGGGTCTTGTGCTCAGAAGACTTGCAAATCCCACATGCCCTTGGCTGTGACTGGGATTTCGACTCATATCTGCACTTCCCGAAGTGCTGTTTCTTACAGATCTTACAATTGGGTTTATCACCCGATTGACGACCATCTTTCTTAGATCCAGAACCCTTTTTGTGGTCATTGTTTCCCTTATGTCTCTTATCCGATCGTCGTGAGCTATCATCCTCACGCTTCCTTTTCTCAGCATCAGTGTTTCTCAGCGATCTCTGCCTGACCGCGTCCAGAGTAAGAGATAATGCTATATCAGCTGCAGACCGAAAGGTAGCTGGTCTAGAGGCTTTCACACTGGCCTTAACCTCTGGGGCTAAACCCTCGATGAATCGAGCTATCCTCTTGGGCTCCGGTGTCACAAGATAAGGAACCAACCTTGACATGGTGTTGAAGCTTGTAAGGTAGGCTTGACAATCCAGGTTCTTCATAACTAAGGACAAGAAATCAACTTCAATCTTCTCAACCTCATGCTGAGGGCAGTAGTTCTCCTTGATCAATGACACAAACTGTTCCCAAGTCATATTGTACAATGGGATTTTCCCTATAGCTTGGATCAAAGACCTCCACCAAGCTAATGCCTCACCCTTGAATGAATGAGACACGAATTTCACCACATCCTTATTAGCGCAACCACTGATATCTACCACAGTGTCCATTTCATCTAACCATGTCATGCAGTCTATAGCTCCTTTTTCCCCAGTGAAATCCCTGGGTTTGCTTGAAACAAAATACTTATAGGAGCAACCCTTATCACGGGGATCCTGATTCGGTACGATCCTTTGAGATGGAACACTCCTTTGGTTTGATGAGTGATGGGAATTACTATTGTGAGCACTGTGAGTTTTAGAGGGTGGTTTTGAGTGTGGTGCAGATTGGGTCCTTACATGGGTACCACTGGATTCATGGAACTGTCTATCCAAAGCTTGAGTAATGGCATTGTCTATCATTGCCTGAAGTTCTGCACCCGCTACGTTAATTCGGGCATTATCATGATTCTCCCTTGGGTGACTGTTGATCTCATCCGAGTCAACCATGTAGTTTGAACTGTTACATAAGATATTGACAATAATTTATTTGGGAGTTTATTATGGAATTGTCTTTTATGGCAATTCACTAACCATGGTAAACATAGACCATATTTGGTTAATTTGTTAATCATATTTATTTAGGATTTTTATTATAATTTATCCTAATTATAAAAAATAACAGTATTATTAGTGGCACAAAAGGCCTAGTCACAGGGACATTCTAAATCATAAGCCATGATTTCAGAGAATCAAGGCATTAAGGTTTGAACATAGTTCTTTACCTTTTTCTGACAGGGAGTCGTAGACTACTACTGTCTTTTGTCTTATATGACAATGAGTATGGCCCGTAGGCACTACATTACCTATGGATGTTTAATATATAATCATCTTAATTGATGGTTTAAACCCATGATTTATAGATCATCAGGTTAGGATAGGAATCTTTTGAAGAATCCTATTATAAGAATGACGTGTGTGATTTTAACGAATCACGTCTGCCAGGAGCGTTAACATGTTTTCAGATGTTAACAGGGATTTGAATCTTTTTAAACAGGTCTTACCATTTTGGCCAATTCTTTTAATGACATGCAGGCTAGGTTACACCTTTAAGATTCTTATTCAATATTTAATAGGCAGATTATTTTTTAAAAGGAATGATTTTTAATTTATTTATTTCATGTATAATATATTATGTATATAATAATAAAAATGAAAATTTTAAAACTTAACATTCCATTAAACATTAAAAGGAGTACACATTGCCCTAAACGGGACTTTTAACATAAATAACTTGCCCACGCAGGGGCTAAAATGATAATACAAGTCCTCGCAGGGACTGATTACTAAGATAGGTGTCCATGCAGGGACTAAAAAAACAAGTCCACGCAGGGACTAAGTACATAGATAAATGTCCACGCAGGGACTTAATTAAAATAAGGAAATACAACAATACACACAGAGATTTAATGATCCCTCTTCTTCTTTCCTTTTAACAAGCTTGCTAGGCCCTTGAGAAATCCCCGGTTGTTCCTACGTTCTTCTTGAAATTCTCGCTCCACCCTGTTTAGCCTGTGGAGGATTTCCTCCTGTTCCGGTGGGGAAAACCGTGGTGGCTGTGGCTGGTGCTGAACCGGAGGTTGAGCAGGTATTTGATACCCATGAGTTGGGTATCCCACTCCCCAAGGGGCTCCATATGGTCCTTCAGGATGAAGGGCATTGTAGTTTGCTGTTACACGGTATGGGTCGGCTTCAGCATAGTTGTAATGAGTGTGAGCCGGCTGCTCAAAAGGATTATACGCCGTTGAACCAGCGTATATAGGAATCGGGTTACCAAATCCCGATGGTGGCGGCGGTGGTGCAACTGGTGCAGAATTCACCTCTGAAACTGGGTTTGAAGGCCCACCCATTTGTGGGTCTTCATGCAGTGGTGGATAGTGACTGCCACTTGAGTGATGGGGGGTGCTAAAGTGAAAACCCCTTTCTCGCGCGGATATTCGTGCGCCTGTTCTTCTACGCCTTGGTGGTTCTGGAGGTGCTTGATGAACTGGCGGTGGTGGTGGTGGCGTGACTGCCACGAAACGCGAATCCTCGGAGGGATCCTGCTACTGCTCATGAGGCGATGAATGGTGAGAGGGTGTAAAATACTACTCATACTGGTTGAACCTTGCTTGGTAACTGTCTGGACCACGGTAAGGTGATCCATGGAAAGATGATCCATCAGAGACTTCAATAGGGTGTGTGGGGGTTCCAGTCGGTGGTTCAACAGGGTCGGTGTCCTCATCCATATCCATGGCGTGATCGCTAGAAAAATGATCCTCTGGTCCCAATGGGTTAAAACCCACTGGTTCTTGAATATAGTTTGCCGGGTTAAACCGGCCCTGAAAGACAGGAGTGGGGTCGCCAAAGGAATGGTGCGACATGGATCGCTGCAACGGCAAGTAGGAGTGGCGTGAGTCTTCAGGCTCGTTTTCCGATTGCGGCCCAAAGGAATGGCGGTAAGGAGGCGTTGAGCTATACGAAGTAGATCGCCTAGCGGGCTCTGAATGGTTCCTCCAGTCTCCTTGAGGACCGGCATTCATAGTTGCAGAAGGAGTTCGCCGGTGTGAAGGCCCGGCTTCGTGATCGTTGGGGGCGTGGATTGGCCCCTTGCCTCGTCCTCCTCTCCGGAATCTCGGTGGCATATTTCCTGTCAAACGATTAAAAGATACAACAAAGAAATATAAAGGACAAAGTTAAAAATAAAAACAATTTGGATTAGTCCTAAGTTCTTTGTCTAGGCTCAAAAGTTTATGAATGTGCAATTGTGTAACTGAGATTAAACACAAAAGGCTAGTGTTTAATTCACTCAGTGTTGTCTTTGATACCAACCTGTCACACCCTGATATTTCCACATATTACCGGTGGGCCCGGTGGGGAGTATCGTGACGTAGTTGATATCATCATAGTCAAACAACACAAATTTAAATGCACAGCGGAAGCAAAAGATAGATTCATTTCAACCAAATAAAATTGTAATATTAAGTATCACAAAATAGTTGAAAATAATCCACAGGTGGATCAAATAGAAAGAAACATTGTTCAACAGACTGAAATGCATCCAAGCTTGCGAGACTCTTATTGATGCTAAGGAGAAAGCTAGCCTATTTCGAGTAGTACCTGCACTTAATCTTTTTGGGAAAATACGTCAGTTTACACTGGTAAATACTATCAACTGACTCATTTTGAAAAGGTTTAGAAAGTTGATTTAAATGCACGAGGCACAAACATTTTTATAACTTGGGATAATTATTTGAATATAATCTCGTAAAAGAATTACATGTTCCTTATGCGTTCAGTAGCCCGGTTCATGCTGGGTTAAAGATCAATAGACACACCACATTATGTATTTAGGCACTGACGGGTGTACGCCTACACCCCGTGCTTAGGTCGTGGCCATTTCGTAAAATGATGCCAAGGATATCCGGGACATGGTCATTAACCCCGAAAGGCTTTAAGCAAACAAAACAATTTAAACAGGTCATTTCAATAGATTAACCATCATACGATTAAAGATTCAATGACCGACCAAGCGGTATTTTATATACCGTACCCCAAGCCCGTATAGGGAAAATAAGTTAAAAGTATTTACCTTTGCAAGTAATAATCACAACAAGCAAGTGCACGTAGCTTTTACCGGGTCTCCTATTCTAGAACGAAGGTTTATAATAACCTATTAGAATCCTAACGGGTCTTTAATTAAGTCTAAACTTAGACCGGTTAGTTTTAAAGGAAGATACGGTTCGAACGCATGATTAAGCGAAGACCGGAATAGAATGTGATTTAGACCCGACAAGTTTGAAGACTTGTATAATATGGGTAAACTAAACACATTCTGGATTTTGAGATAAAAATGATAAGGTTCGACCCGTTTCGGCTAATTTATGCAAACTAGTTACATAAACCGAACCGAACGCGAATAACGCATAACGGGTAACCGAATGAGTCACGAACAGGTTTCCTAAGTTAATATGCCTTAAATATGTTGTGATATCGGTAGGATACCTTCCATTATGCCCAAAACGAGTTTAATCTCAATTTAAGCCCCGTAGGGGTATTTTGGTCATTTTAAAGATTATAAAAGAGATTAAATATACTTCTGAGATACGGGTCTGAAATAATCAGTAAAACAACTTAATTTAATAGGTTATATTAGTTGGTGATAAGTCTTATATGACAAAATGGTTTTAAACCCATACTATGTGTTAAATACGCGTAAAAAGCCGTTTAAAGCGATTTCCGGGTTATAACAGAAATCTTAGTTTTCTGATCAGGTTATAAAGTTCAAAATACTTCATTTATCATATAAAATCAGTGGCAAAATATTTGGTATCAATATGTCGTGTAAAACTCATTTTATAGATGAAAAGGGTATAATTGGTATTTATCGAATCAAGGCAATAACCTTTGGTTATGATCAGTTTAAAAATAATTAAAAATCTTCAAAAATCACAAAATATTATATTACATCAGTGGCTAAAAGGTTTGGTGTCAAAAATTGGGTTTAGATAGGCTTTATGCTAATTACGCCGTTTATTTAATAAAAGGCCTTCTAATTACGCTATTGAGCATAACTCCTAATCTAGACCTCCAATTGATGTGAAATTTTAGGGACATGTTTATAAATCAGTAACAAAGATTATTGTCCTCTCACATTTCCAAAATTCTCGTTTTAAGGTCAAATGGGCATTATGGTCAACATTATGCAATTAACGGAAACGTGTAAACGAATCGGACAATCAACGAACCAATCACAGAGGGTTATACTATCATATAACCCGGTCCTAATGAAACTCTTAGGCATTTCTAAATCCATCTAAATCGGGTCAGAACTGAAGTCAAAGCAAAAGTCAAAGTTTTGCGACTTTCGGTTCCGAACCGAGCCAAAACAGAAAATTGTCGGATCAAACAAGCTTAGACCAGTTCTTATACTAATTACCAAGTTATATGAGTGATAAATTAGGTTACACGTCTTCTACATTGCTAATTATGCGTTAAATTGGAAACTAAGATTCTGTTGACGTTTTCGGATTAAGTTTGACCCGACATTTGACCTAGTTAGAGCGGGAATCAGAGGGTGCCCTTTTAAGGGTTTAATATCCACATAAATACCAACTTATAACTACTTTCAATTTGGCTAAACACCAGACGATTAGTGATTAATCGATAAGTCAAACCTTAATTACGATGGTTTGACTTTAAGCTAATTAACTAAGTAAAACACGATTAAGGAAGGTTAATGATACTTACCAAGGTCCAATGCACGACTAATGGTGCTTAGGGAGTGGCCTTGAGCTCCAGAAATGATCAGAAGTTGAGTTTGGGATGAATGATCAAATGTTTCAAAATAAGGCCTTTATCTAGTGGGTTTAATCCCACTAGATCATGCCATGCAAGTCTACCAATGATAATTAATGCATCCCAAGTGTCCCTATACTCTAAAAACAAGCTTAGGCAGCACATGGTATTGAGAATTGGCAACATAAGTCGGTTACATGGGCTGGACAGCCACCTGTGGGTTTTTCTGCTTCTGTGCATGGCTTACGGACCGTAAGGGTCCAGCCATACGGTCCGTAAGGACCGGCCAGCTCACCAGAACTTTTAAAAGTTGACACTTTTAACCCCTGGTTCTTCCAAACTAGATTTTAACATGCTTTCTTGCACTTGTAACCCCCAAACTTGACTTTTAAGGACTCTAAGTCATAAACCAACTTTGTTAGGTCCCCGGTTATTCATATGATCACCGAAAAGTCTTAAATTTCAACGTTGACGCTTTTAACCCCTCGTATACGAATTTTGTCATAACTTTCTCATACGATAACGAAACTTTGGTGAAATTTTTATCATGCATTCTAGTGAGCATAATTAATCGTTACAAAGCTTCGGGTTTGCTAAAAGGTCACTCAGAGGTATACTTTAAACATGTTGACACATTTAACCCCTGTAGTTTGTAATCTCTCACTTTCTTTCACAATTAGCTTCGTATGATCCATGATTCATTCATTTAAGGGTATAAACATCATGTAGGGTTATTGTAAAGTATATTTATCCATTGTTGACATTTTGAACCCTTATATTCACATACTTTCCTTGTTTGTCAACTTTAGTCCCTCTAGAGTATTCTTTTACACGTTCAAAGCTTATGACACGTGTCAATACATTATTGGACATGAAATTACGAGGTGTTACAAAAATCATACGTTTCCACCATAAAATCGTCTGATTTGGGCCTTTGGAAGTGACACCATCACTGTGTGCTTATGTCACCGGTTGAATGATGTCATCTTACCAGAAATGGTGCAGATCTTAAGGATTTTTACACGTTTTAAACATGAATATTCGCAGAACCTTAACATTTTCTCAAAGGAATTCATACTTTACAACTTTTCTTTAAACTTACTTAACTTTTCTACCCATTGATGTGCACAAAATGTAACATATAAATTACATCAATTGTGGCACAAAACTAACCCTTTTTTAGTACTAATGTTGGAAAAAGTGTGTTTTTGTCTTCCTTTTGTATTTTCAGGATTAAATGAGCTCAAATTAACAAAAGAAGCAAAAAGGCAGCTAAATCTAACATAAATACAAGAAAAGGAACAAACGTGGCATGCCCGACCCCCCGACAGCATCTTCCCAAGCAAAATCAAGAAGACAGAAGACTGAACACGCCCCGTGCTCAGTGAACACGGGGGCGTGCCCAAGTGCCAGCATAAAAGACAAAGCTATAGAAACTTCTATCACCCACCACGGGGGCGTGCCCAGCGGACACGGGGCCGTGGTCAACTCTAAGATTCGCAGAATCTGAGGAAATCTTGATAGTACAGATATGCTTATGCACACGGGGACGTGCCCAGTGAACACGGGGGCGTGGTCAACTAATGCAGACAAACTGCAATTAATGAAGACAGAGAGAAGGATGGACACGGGGCCGTTCCCAATGGACATGGGGCCATGCCCGAGCTGCTGTTCAGGGTATAAATAGGGGTGCTTGGCTCATTTGCAAACCATCCCTTGGCACACCACATCTCTCACACTTCACCCACCACCCACCACCATCACAACACCATCATCCACCACCATCATCCATTGTCCATCATAGAGTGTGTGAGTCGTCTCGGGATCCAAGATTGATCGTAAGAGTTCTTGACAATCAAAGGCCATGTTTGCCTAAGTCTCTTACATCACTTGGTGAAGACAAGTGTCTAGTGTAATACCTTTTATTTTAAATCTTTTCGCACTTTTTACTTGGTTATGTATTAATGACTTTAATAACTAGTTTCTTATGTTGAAGGTGATTCTTCCTTATCGTTTGTCCGTGGTGTCTTGGCATTATTTTACTGTCTATATAAAATAAATTATTTTCACCATTCATATCTCCACGGTCTATATGGAGGTATGTTGGATACCTGGTCGGGGGTTAAGGGAACGGTTTGGTAAGAGTCTTGCCTTATTCAGTGTATAGATCCTGCAAGGACCTGGGTCAAATTTAGTAGGACCTCCTTCAATACCCACCGGTATTGGATGGCGGGGGTCCAAACTCTTTGATCCCCTCATATGTAAGCTACTATTAATACTTTAACCCGACTACTTAGGACTGTATCCCTGCTGACTCAGACTACTTAGCCGAGGGTAACGTCACCTTCAAAAGAGGGGCCTACCATAATATGCATTAATAACTTAATTAATTATCTTTCAATAATCCGACCCTTTAGGATTGTATCCTTGCTGACTCAAACTACTGGGTTGAGGGTAACGTCACCTTCAAAAGAGGGGCCTACTACAATAACTAAGATAATCTCTTAAAAAGTGCAAAAGTGCGGAAATAATCAAAGGTTACACTATACACGAGTCGGAGCCAAGTGATTCATCTTGTCTATCTGTTTTTACTTTTATTTTATTTTTCAGCATTTTAGTTAGTTTTTATTTTTCTAGTTTAAAACCTTTTTCTAACTTTTGATTTGATTAGACGTTGAGGGTAAACCGGTACTAAAAGCTCTTGTGTCCTTGGACGACATCGGTATCTTGCCAACACTATACTACGCTCACGATGGGTGCACTTGCCCATATGTGTGTTTGGTGTTAGTAAAATATCGTGTTTTATAAATTTAAAACTTGACAAACGTGTAAAAAGGGCTTAAAATATACTTAAATTTATATCACACCGCACGCACATCACCCATCTAGGTGGAATCTGGACCCAAAACAGGCCTAGGACTTGTTCCTTAGTCTTGAGTAGGCTCGATAACGAATTTCCACCGGAGAGATGACCGATCTACGTGTCAGACATGAAACTCCGTCAAGAACAATTACCCTGATCGAACGGGGTGATTCCCATCCGATCAGACAAGCTGAACCTTGGTGGGTTTTCCATTGACTTGATACGTTATCATGTCATCTCCGTTGAACTTGAACTTAGAGATTTTACAAAAGGTTCAAAGGAACAAGATCACAACAGTCGAATGATCGTCCGATCGGATGAACGTCCGATCGAACGATCATCCGACCAAGCGACCTGCTCCCTGTAGCCTTCAACACTTAAACTATTTGAATCAGGACTTTAAACTATCAAACTTTCACTCGAATAGTCATCCGATCGAACGATCATCCGACCGGATGACCATCCGATCGAAAGACTTGAAATTATACTACAACGAAAACTTCAAAAGTTTGGAAACATTTCGCAAAACTCATTACTGATCGAACGACCGTCCGATCAGGAAACCTGTCAGACACTTTTACCCGATGTTCGCACGATTCGACATTCTGTTCAACACTCATACTGTTAATCTATAATCAGGCTAACTCCAGCACTCCCTTGTATCCAATTAGTCGGTGTTGGTATGTAACAACCTCACAAATTCCATTCCTAAAAGGTACACTAAGAAACCCTAATTGAAACCCGCAAGTGGTACGGTGCGACCCAAAATTTGAAAAACGGATGAAACTAGCAACAGGGCCCCCTAAAACTCAAGGGGGGGGGGGGGGGAAACCTCTAATTGATTTTATCCTCATAAAACGGAGATAAAACACGTAATTTCGAATTTTGCCAACTCACCCAGGCTATACCTGACACCAGGCTACCCTAGCCTATGCGGGTCGCCGTCGCGACACGCGCCAGGGGCTAGGGGAGCCGGCGCGACACGCGTGGGAGACTGAAATTCAGTATAAAACCCAGGGACTTGGCACTTGCATGGTTTGATTGTTACGACGATAAAAATCACTTCGTACATTGATCTGTGCTCTGTTTCTTTCAAAAATACAACCCGAGTCTCGAAACTCTGCTACGATAACAGGGTAATAACTCGATCACTGCTATGATACAATGTCTGATCGATTAAAACCGATCCGATGGATGTTTAAGTGCTGCCCACATTGGGCTATACTTTGTCATTCGTCATGAGGGTTTCGATCTCATGAATTATCGTAAATGTTGAATTAAGTTACTAACCTAGTTTCGTTTGCATTGTATATTTTACTAGGTTTACCAGCATAACCAGTAGGCAACCTGTGATAGTTTAAATCTGCAATGTGAGTCATTCTGTTTTTATCAAAGTTGCTTTACAAAACCCTAAATGTTTTCCTGTTTACTTACAGTGATTAAGTCTTTCTTATCTTGAATTTCTGACAGTACGTGGGGTTTTATATACATAACTTATCTAGCATCACTTTTAGGTGAACGGACCTAAATAGTGATATGACCACGGTCACAGATCCGGTCGAGTGACAACTGGGTCAGATAATTATAATTTAGAAGCAATTGTAATCGCTCTTAATACTGTATGCTATAACAATGTGTCTTTTTCATAAATGGGATGCACTCGCCAGTATTTTTCGCTGATCAAATTTTTTTAAAAACATTATTCAGGTGATTTACTGTGACGAAAAGGAAAAGTGTCGCGTAGCACTTCAGCTTAAATAAAATGGCTCAGTAAATAGAAACAAACATGTTTCCTGTAATCAGGGGATTTCCCAGTGAAATGCCTTTCTTGTAAAATACGGGGTTTGTCCCGAAACTTATAATAAAATAATTTGGTATTTTCTTTTTAAACGGTCCTGCTAAAATTTTCGCTGCCAATATAAATACCAATACCACGGGTTTCTGTCCCGCGGCTTCCGAACCGGGCAAAACGGGTTGGGGGCCTTGACATGGTACTTAGCACCCACTGTGAGTATACTCGATCCCTTTTTGTTTTAAACACTTTTGGGATGCAACATGTATTCTATAAACATGACACTTGACAATTGAAACTTGTTTGGAAACTTACTCTATCTGTAGTAAACATGGAAACAAGATACTTGTGAAACTTGTGACTTATATGCTATGTGACGTTTAATCCTTGTATGTGACATGTCTTAACAATTATGGTAATATGCATATGCTATAGGTTGTAACGCCCCACCTGCTATTCTCTTGGGTATTGTTAAGATCAAACCTCCCGTTAGACTCTGGGAAAGGCAATGAACGTTTATAGCTCCCGCTAGACTCTTGGGATTACTATGTTAATTGCGTTGGAAATGCGTGTTACATAGGGACTGCGTTAGCTTAGCATGGTGAAACTTGTTATATGTTTTCATGGCGGATACGAGTTTTTGGAACGTTTTAAACTATTATGCTACTACGTACTCAAACTTGTATACTCGCCAACATTTTGTTGATAGTATTTTAATACATGTTGTAGGTTGATAAGTTTGGACGCTGAAGAAACAAGCTAGGATGATGCTTAGAAACTCACCTAGTTAATTAGTCAATTTCAAACAATATTTGGATTATGATGTAATTTGGTAATATGTGTGGTGATGGAACATGTTGGTTGTTTAGACAATTTCTCATGAAACTTGATAAAATTATTTTGAAACTATTAGTGTTATGGAAATCTCTTGAGCAATCTGAACGCTTAGTGCCGCACCCCGATGTTTCCGCCATCAGTTGGGGTGTGACATAGTACTTGTAGGGATTAAACTACAATCTATCTGGTCATCGCTTAATAAAGCATATGTACCGTTTTCATTATTTTAAGTTAGCCGGTCCAAGTCTATGACTTGAATAAGACCCGTTAACATTCTAATTGGTTATAATACCATTCATTCCATACTAAGGTATTCCAGTAGATTGCAACCAAACTTAGTTAATTGATAACGGCTGTGCTTATTATATTTTCTTGCATTGCAAGACTTGTTTAAGCCAGGTAAATACTCTTAACCTATTTTCCCTATACGGGCTTGGGATACGGTAAATTATTACTGCTTGGTCAGGTATGGGATCATATGCCATATTGTGACTAGAAAATTCGCATAACCCGCTTTAATCTGTTTTGCTTGATAACTTAAACATTGGGGGTTAACGCGACCGTGTCCTGGATATTCTCGGCTCATTAAATTGCAAATGGCCACGACTTAAGCATGGGGTGTAGGCATACACCTGACAGATGCTAATGCTAATATAAAATATTTTTCTACCCATATTGGGGATACCCTTTATGGGTTAAAAGTGGCATGTCTGTTAATCATGTTATCGGTTTCTGTACCGGGCCCCATATATATTGACAGGCATGTAAAACTGTATACAAGATAATTATTATTGTCCCAAGTTATTTATAAAATTACACGTGCCGTGAGCACTTAAAACAAATTTTGAAATATTTTCAAAATGTGTCGGTTATTTGTATTTACAAGTGTAAACTGACGTATATTCAAAAGACTAAGTGACAGGTTGCAAGGTTACGAAATAGTCTGGAAGTGCCGGTAATGCTTAAGAGGAATTTGCAACTTCTTTGCATAAGAAGCCTATTAGTTTGTGATCTTATTTTGTAAATTTACGATCCACCTGTGGATATTTTGATACATTATCCGTCTGTATAATATTTTGAACACTCGGACATTTATATTGTAATAATTTAAATCCAAGACTTTCGCTGTGCTATTTATGTATATGATATCAATATCGTCACGTATACCCCATCCGGACCCACCGGGTGTTGTTGAAATATCGGAATGTGACAGTTATATATACTTTGGAAACACGTTGTTAGCATTGAAATTTCAGTATCAAAAAGATCCATAACTAGTATTTTTTTTAATAAGATGTTATATTTTAAATGCTATATGCAAACGCGAAAAGTTAAATAATTTCTTAAAATGTCCATAAAACGATAATTTATTAAAATGTCCATAAAACATTCTCTTATGGATCGCAAAGTCTAGATATTGTAGAATAAACCAATTCTCAAATATTTGCAATTGCTTTTGAAACATGTACTCGTTTTAAAAATGTGCCCACCACCCAAGAATTAGCGTGTCGCATCATAGCCAAATCTTAACATTATGTCTTGTTCATGTGAGAGATACTGAGCCATAAGAAATGCCAGCATCATTTATCACCACTATATTTTTGGCATAATATATGGTTGTGGAGGAAAAGGGAACTCAATAGTATACTTAGAATGATGAAAGAATTGCTACAACTTTAATTTTGATTGCAATGGCTACTTCTTATTATGTGGGAAATTCAATCTGCCGCACCAAACTTGTGTATCAATAGAGAATTGATTCTAACTAAATTAGAACATGAAGAAAGATGCAGCATTCGTAGAGATAATGATTTGGAGAAAAATAACAACAGGTAGTGATTGCATTAATTTGAAGAGATGCATTTTATCTAAGACCATCACTAGTGCAAGGAGCTAAATGCATAGTCACGTCAGATTTTCACAAATACATAAAAAACACTCATTTCCCTTCAACCCTACAAACATATTTACCAATACTTAAATTTCTACATCATCACCTTCTTTTACATCTAATTAATACTCAAACTACTTTACTTTTATTTTCTCATTATTAAAATATATTTATAATATTAACTATAATTGTAATAATTAAATATATTAATTTAAATATAGTTAAGATAACTAAGGTGCGATTTGTTTTTCAAAGGTAAAATGTCTCCAGTTTGCAGACCACATCTGCAGACATCTGTAGCTGAAGAGGTGGACCAAACCTCTGCAGTCTACAAGAAAAAACCTGTTTGTTTTTTAACTTCTGTAAGTTGCCAAAGCCAAAGCCAGCCTTCGAGACCTACAACCTCTATTTAGCCCGGCAGGAACAGACTTCGTATGAAATTAAAGAGTAGAAGTTATGAGCCTTAACTCTAATTTCAAATCAATTATCAAAACCGTTTCAGATCAATTATCAAAATTATGAGCAGTATTAATTCAAAAACAGCAACCATAATCGAAACCAAAGGGTGGAACCCTACTGACCTGCAATTAGAGCACCCGCAATCCCTTCTCGGTTTCAGCAACACCCAAAAATTACAGGGATGAATGGTAGAACAGAGCAACAAATGTGGAACCTTAGAAGCTTCAATTGCCCTGCGTTAATGGATTAAAGAAGCAACTGTTATGCTTTAGCGATGGCTTGAAGGCAACAGTTTCAAATTGAATGGGAGGGTGACAGTTTTGGAAGAGGAAGACAAAGTGCAGATGAGAAGAACGTAGAGGAAGGGGTGACGAGCGGCGGTATGTGGAGAGTGGTGGAGGCTGCGACGGGCGGCGTCGGTCTGTGGAGAGTGGCGGCAACGGACTATGGAGGTAGGGGAGGTGACGGGGGACTATGGAGGTGGGGGAGGTGACGACAGAGATGTGGAGGTGTCGGCTGGGAGGAGGAGAAGAGAAGATGCTAGGGTTGAGGATCTGTGTTTTGAAAATAGGACAGAGGAGAGGAAAAGAGGTTTTAAGACTTAGTCCACATCTGCCCCAAGAAGAGGACTAGCAAACATTTTTTAATGAAATCACTTCGAGAAACAAACACGCTGCAGACTCAAACGTCGTGATCTGCGTGGGGCAGACATAAGAGGTCAAGAAGAGTTAAAAAAAAAAAACAAACGTCCTTTAAGTAGAAGTTTAAAGATTAAAATTTTGAAACTAAAAAAATTAGACATCTGCATAAATAAACAAACACTAATAAAAGAAAACATAATATATACTGTTAGTATTATTTGAAGGTTTTACCATTTAAGTTGTGAAAAAAACAATTAAATGTTGAACAACTTCAACAAAATAAGAGAAATAATAATATTAAAATTAAAGGAACAATGAACTCTTTGATGGAGGTCCCACCAGCTCTGCCATTTCTTCCGCCCGTAGTGAGATGATCCTTCCACAAATTATTTTGGGTTATTGGATTTTAATAATCACAAGTTTAACTTGTTGGCCGATAATAATCATAACTTAAAAAATTCTCTTCAATAATCCCAACTTGTAAAAGTTTTGCCTCCATTGATCCTTTTCAAACATATAAGAATTTGGTCTCCTCAATAGATTCAATTACACCTAGAAACTCCTTAATTGATTTAAGTGCATCTATGTTAGAAAATGATCAATGACAGCCAAACTTTTACAAGTTGGGATTATTGGGGGGAATTTTTAAAGTTGGGATTATTATCGGCCAACAGGTGAAACTTAGGATTATTAAAATACAATATCCCAATTATTTTCTCTCTAATACAAAATGTGATGCATACACTGCCAACTCAACCTAAATGCTTTGCATTGGGTTTGTTCTAATCAATTATAGAGCACAAAGAAATACGTGTGTTTGAATCAATTTGTTGAGTGGTCTACATATGCATTTGGAGAATGATAACAGCAGGTCCATCTATTGGAGGTCGATTAACGGAGATAAAAGTATAAAAATATAGGGACTTAGTTGGTTTTAATTAAAACGACATAGTTATCGAGTTTAGCATTTAAAGTTAAACAATAAACAACTTTAATTCGTTTTTTAAACAATCAACGAATACTATACAAGCTCGGTCATCCGGGCAAATAAATTGGCGAAAGGCCACTCACGCCCTACGAACACAGACATCGCTAATGACCAGGTCTGCCCACTATTCCTGGGGAAACACACCGCCCAAAGGCTCATTGTGATAAACCCTTGACCCACCCGGAGCAAATTGCACCGAGTGAGATTCCAACCCATAACCTTCACATTAGAAAGTCACATTAGAAAGTCATGAGATTGCCTCCTAAACCAATTTGATTTGTTACTACCTGATTTCAAGATATTAATAATTTTGTATTTTCAGTTATCACCATCAAAGCGAAGTTTCCATTGAAAATTTCAACTATTTATATATCAACGATCATAAAAAACGTGATGTTTAATTTTTTTTTGAACGGCAAGGAACGACGTGCCAACCACTCTGACACCAGGCGCTGTGGCCAAGGTCTACTATTCGACCGCAGCCAGCCCCCTGGCTCTCCCAGATGTGCGGAAACCAGACCTCCATATGCCCGAATGCATGTCAGTGGAATAATCGGTAAAACCTCGCCACTCATCCAAGACGAACCACCGCTACCCATATTCGCCTTTCATCTGGATGCCATAGAAAATAATGGTGAGAGTGGGAGTCGAACCTGGGTCACAAGTAACACCAAGTTTTTCCCCAAACAATCCACCACTACCTCGTTCACATGTGATATTTAATTTTTATTTGAACGGCCAACAAACTCAATCTCGAGCACTCTCGGGGCACCCACTGGACAAACGGAGTACTCCGAGAGTAACCCGAGTCCAGCACCAATTCCAGGGAAAACCCGGTAACCCACCCGCCCATAGGCACGACGGTGAAATTACCGGTAAAACCCGTTTGGCTCAAGGATCCAACCCAAATTTCCCTGGGTCTCCTATCACTGCCCACCAGTGCCTCATTCTGCACCAAGTGAGAGTCGAACCTGCATCTCTCAAGAGAAATGCAAGTACTCCATCACTTGATCTAAAGATCATTGGCCATGTGATATTTAATTAATTCATATAAGTTTACAGCTAGTTTATACTTTATCATACCAACCAATAAATTTGATTCGAAACTTCTTGTTTCTAATAATTGGTTAATCTAACCCAATAATTATCTTTACAATTTTCTAAAAGTTCGAGATATTTTATATTTGTCGGAGAGATTCTACGTAAAGTTACACCTAGCATCCTGCTGTCTAGATTCCAGTTGCCCACTATCTTGTTTTTCCAACAAAAAAAAAAGCATAAGTTGTTAATAGTATTTTTCATACACTGATTAATAATAATTTCATGAATTAAATAAATGTTTTTGTAAAGGTAAAATCTTATTCATTCGTAAATTTTCATTTATTGTATCAGATAATGAATGATAAATTATAAAAATTACAATAGTGTAAGAATAGTTTTTAACTATTTATCAATCATTTCAAATTTGAAGTTGACAACTTTCTAGATTTGACTAAACATTAATGGCAAGTTGTAATTGTATTTAGTTTATGCATTACTTGTTCACTAGAACTTGTAGGTTTTCTTGTTTGTTAGTAATTAAAAATATGTTTTCAGATTTTTTTCTGTTAAAACTTATTTGTGTCCATGTTAATTTAATTGTTAACAATATCCTAACAATTATATATGACATAAATATACTACTCCGTATATAACAATCACAGTGATATATGAATATTAGGGATAATAATAAAAATAATTTCCATTTCCATTATATAAATTTTCAACAATTGTATGCATAGAGTGGGTGTACCCAATGCTTAGGGGGATTTTCATAAAAAAAAACTTGATTTTTCACTTTTAAGCCAAACCTATTAGATTTTTTTACTTTTAACCCAAAAGTTTTCGTCTTTCGAAATTTAACCTCACAATTTTTTTACTTTCAACTTTGGTCCCTTATATTTTCCATCTTACGCAAATTTTTCGTTTTACGTTCCGTTTTAGATTTTGCGAGTTAACACGACGCAACATGTGTGCGGTTCAACATTTTTACGTTGTCTATTTTTTCCAATTTGATAGGTTCGTTGCAAAGCATGAGTCCTAGGTCAACTTAGTTATTATTTTCTATGTTTTACGTTTCGGTCTAAATTATTCGCATTAACACGCAACAAGTTCAGTGTTGATGGTCCTACCGCAACGTGGGAGGTGCTTAATACTAGTTACTTTTAAATATTAAAACATAACGTACAATTCTTTAAAGCATTAGGTTTTTTTTTTTGGAATTCTAGTATTTTTCCAACCCACATTGGACTAGAAAAAACTTATGATAAGAAATGGCTCAAAGAGCCCCTTGTTTTCTTAAAAAAGTCATCAATTTCATTTTTTAATAAAAGCGCCTTTGCAAGAGTTAATAAATTGTTTAACATACATACTTAGTCTTTTGGCTAAGTAAGTTTTAGTTTAGTCCATTAGCAAGAATAAATTATATTTTTGGCCCTTATGATAAATTAAGTTATAAAATCAAGCTCGACAAATTGCACTTTACATCAATATAGCAGGTAAGCGAGCAACAAACTGCGCCGCTACCCCTTTCTGGATAGCAAACCCTAGCCTATTAAAAACAAACCCCTGCCCCCTGTTGATGAGCCACTGCTGTGGACAACCTGTTGGACCCTAGTCAGCAAACGGATAGCTTCTGGGGCCAGGGATCCAAAGGTGTCGAAGGCGAAGGGGACAAATGCATGTTGGTTATCAGCACATGCTTTAGCGTGTTTGTCCACCTTTTTAGATTCTGCTTTCTTTACCGCTTGTCCTGCTACAAACCCATTTTCCCTTAACCCAGCTAAGGGAGAGACTCCTGTGAGATCTACACAAGCATGTTTCCCTCCCGCCCAGCCAAAGACGAGCAGGTCCGCTGGTCTCAATGTAGATCTCCCTTCCATGGGGTCTGTAAGGAAATTCACAGGGGCCTCCTTCTTGGCAGAAATCCACGCTCTCCTCAAGATGTCCCCCAAAACATCACTCACCCAGTCATGCCGGTATTTGAAACCAGGGAGCTCCTTGCAATGAACAACATGCTCCCCGTATTTATCCATGCAGGCTTTACGACAGATTGGGCAGGTTTCGTCTTCTGGATACATAGGGATCATCAGCCGGTATTTGAGGATAGCCCTGTACTCAACAGCCGACATGCATTACCCCAGCCCCTCGATCGGGATTACAGTCAAAAAGTCTTGCGCATGGGGGCCTTTCAAGCACTCAATCACCGCCTTCTGGCGGGGAGACAGGTCAAGTGTTTCTCCCAGATTCCGAGCGATTTTCTCAAATAGAGCATTCGCCAAAGTTTTTTGTGGCTTTGGGGGGGGGGGGGAGGTGTCCATATTAGAGAAACCGCCAATGTCAAAGTCTGGAAGAGAGACACTTAAATACTCGAGGGCCTGTTGGTAGTCTACGTCAAGCTTATCAACCCCACTGTTCCGAAGGATGTGGTCTTGCAATACACACGACTGAGCTCTAGACGGCACAAAAGCATAAACTCCAACATCCCGAGCTGAGAGGAGGCCCAAACCACCCAGGCGCATCGGCAAAGATGCCAAACGCCATTGAAGTTCACCAAAGTAGGGCCCCCCACAAACAACAATGTCTTCAATAGCCTTTCGGAGACCATCGTCAAAACAGGATACCGCATTTGCCATCAAGTGAGGTTGGCAGGTCCGCAGCCCAAACAGTAACTTAGCTACCCCCATGCATGACCTTAAAAGAAGAAGCTCGCACTGGGGGTCCTGTAAGCAGGGCAAGAGTTTCATAAGGTCAACCGATGTCGATGCCCGCCGCCCTGCTAATTCCCCAATAAAAGCAGAGTCTTGGCTAACCGCCTCCCCAAGGAGCTTAACCCCCCGCACAGGTCTACCTATCCCTCTCGGGAAAAGGCCATCCTGCACCTTGAGACCGTCACAAGATGGCCAGTACACTTCCGTTTTCTTAATATTGAGATGGAGCCCTATGGATGGTCCCCCCGTGTTGATGATGTCCAAGGCTTTAGTAACTTCCATTGCATTACCTATGATCGTACCATCATCCAAATACCAAGCATGACAGCGGAGGTTACAGTGCTCCTGTACACGGAGAATAAGGGGATGTAAGGCTAGGGCAAAAAGGAGGGGCCCCAAGGGATCTCCCTGTTGCACTCCAGTGGTGGCCCCGATACACTCGCTGCCAACATATAACCGAGCGGGTTGGGCGTACAGGAACTGGACCAACCGATAGATAGATGGGCAACGTTGGTGGACCTGCTGGAGGAACGCTGAACGGTCAACCATGTTGAAAGCATTGGTGAAGTCTACCGTAAGTAAGGCCATGGACCCATCTTCATGAAAGGAGTTAAGGAACCTGTTCGCACTATGAAGCACCGCCTCCGCCCCATTTGGTGTCCCAACCCCAAATTGAAAATCCCCCAAATACTGGGCCATGTCCTTCCCAACCTTCTTCATAGCCACCTTAGAGACCAACCTACGCCAGATGCCACCCACTGCGATAGGCCTAATACCATTATCAGGTTTCAATAAGGGGGTGAGGGGGGCTGAGGCCACAAACTCTGCCAACTCTTTAGGGCAAAGCCCTTCAAGCCATAGGTTGACGACTCCAGTAATAGCTGTGAGCAGACCCGAGGAACTTACCGATCCCACGCAACCAATAGCGTCCAACAGGTGTTGGGCCCACATCCCATCACTGCCACAAGATGTCCCTCTAGGGAAGTGATGCGTGTGAAGTGTTATATATATTAGGTGTATATTTTAAGCCCTTTTTAACACTTATTTTAGCCAAGTTTTAAATTTATAAAACACGATATTTTACTAACACTAAACACACATATGGGCAAGTGCACCCATCGTTGAGCGTAGTATAGCGTTGGTAAGATACCGAGGTCGTCCAAGGACACAAGAGCTTTTAGTACCGGTTTATCCTCAACGTCTAATCAAAATAAAAAGTTTAGAAAAATGTTTTTAAACTAAGAAAAATAAAAACTAACTAAAATGCTGAAAATAAAAATAAAATAAAACAGATAGACAAGATGAATCACTTGGTTCCGACTCGTATCTAGTATAACCTTTGATTATTTCCGCACTTTTGCACATAATTAAGAGATTATCTTAGTTATTGTAGTAGGCCCCTCTTTTGAAGGTGACGTTACCCTCACCCCAGTAGTTTGAGTCAGCAAGGATACAATCCTAAAAGGGTGGATTATTGGAAGATAATGAATTAAGTTATTAATGCAGTATTGTGGTAGGCCCCGCTTTTGGCGGTGACGTTACCCTCGGCTAAGTAGTCTGAGTCAGCAGGGATACAGTCCTAAATAGCCGGGTTATAGTATTAATAGTAGTTAACTTATGAGGGGATCAAAGAGTTTGGACCCCCGCCATCCAATACCGTGAAGTATTGAAGGAGGTCCTACTAAATTTGACCCAGGTCCATTGCAGGACCTCTAAACGCTGAACAATGGCAAGACCTTTACCAAACCGTTCCCTTAACCCCCGACCAGGTAGTCAACATACCTCCATATAGACCGTGGAGATATGAATGGTGAAAATCCTTTATTTTATATAGACAGTAAAATAATGCCAAGACACCACGGACAAACGATAAGGAAAGATCACCTTCAACATAAGTAACTAGTTATTAAAGTCATTAATACAAAACCAAATAAAAAGTGCAAAAGATTAGAAATAAAAAGTATTATACTAGACACTTTGTCTTCACCAAGTGATGTAAGAGACTTAGGCAAACATGGCCTTGATTGTCAAGAACTCTTACGATCAATCTTGGATCCCGAGACGACTCACACACTCTACGATGGACAATGGATGATGGTGGTGGATGATGGTGTTGTGATGGTGGTGGGTGGTGGATGAAGTGTGAGAGAGGTGGTGTGCCAAGGGATGAGTTGAAATGAATCCAAGCACTCCTATTTATAGGCTGAACAGAGAGCTGGGCACGGCCCCGTGTCCGCTGGGCACGGCCCCGTGCCTGTCTGGCACTCTCTCTCCTCATTAATTGTAATTCGCAATTACAATTAATGCGCCCGCTGTACTTTCGACACGCCCCCGTGTCCGCTGGGCACGGCCCGTGGTGGGCAATAGAAGCTTCTATAGGTTTGTCTTTTCTGCTGCTTCTTGGGCACGGCCCCGTGCTGGCTGAGCACGGCCCGTGTTCAGTCTTCTGACTTCTCTATTTTGCTTTGGAAGGTGCCGTTGAGGGGTCGGGCAGTCCACTAATGTTCCTTTCCTTGTATTTATGTTGGAATTAGCTGTCTTTTTGCTTCTTTTGTGTTTTTGAGCTCATTTAATCCTGAAAATACAAAAGGAAGACAAAAACACTCTTTTTCCAATATTAGTACTTAAAAAGGGTTAGTTTTAGGCCTCATTTGATGTAATTTATATGTTGCATTTTACACACATCAAATACCCCCACACTTGAACTTTTGCTTGTCCTCAAGCAAAACTCTTTAATATGTGGCTTACACTCCCAAATGGAATAGGTAGAAGAGAAGGTTTTGGGCTTGTCGTAGAGTGTCGGGAATCCAAGGTCTTTTTGGGTTTTATCTTTATTTATTTACAATCCTATTCGTAATGATTTATTTAGAACTTTTCATAGGAGAAATTACTTATTTGGGCATAACATGCCTTTTTTTAAAATTCCATTTATGTACAAGTTCACATACCTCACGGGAGAAATCACTCACACTCGGCCGAAGGTGTATTTTTAGTGAATCACTCGAGAGCGGCATGGGACTTATTCCTACCATAGGCTTGCCAAGCAATCAATCCTCCTCCTTTTTAACTTTTATGCCTTTGTAAATATCAAGAGGACTTTGTGGGTTAAGGGTTAGGCTTGGGTTAAAGGTAGGTGGTTGGGATAGTGGTTAGTAGAAAAAGGGCGAAAAGCGTAACAAGTGTCGGTTTTCGTAAGATTTTCTATTTTTGCAACTTTTTATTTTGATGAAGCTTTTATTCAAACAAAGTTATTTTTGATGAACTTGTTTGTTTATTTTCTTTTTACTTCATCATCAACACATTTTTTTTTTTTTTACGAAAAACCGAACTTGTTACTAAAAAAAAGGGGTTAAAAAAATGAAAAAGGTTTTGGTGGGTAAAAGGGTTTTTTGGTTTGGGTGATGAAATGAAAAGGTTTAGGCTCAAAGGGGCTAACTAGGGGGATTTTTGGGTAGGTGGTAAAAGAAAAAAGAAAAATAATGGTGTAGAAATAAAAATGGTTAGTCCTAATGCCTCCATCATTTACTTACTCGGGTTTAAGTTGATAAGGATCGGGAATGTATCGTCATGGCAAGTTCTAGAGTCGTAAGAACCAAGCAGCTATTCACACAAGAAACGAAAAATGAGCATTTAGTCTAATGATATGTAATTGTATGCTCAATAAAGGCTCAAAACTCACTTTTGTGGGAATGGGTTTTTATGTGATCAAGTATATAATCAAATTTTAACTAAGTTTGCCATGCCTTTTCATAATTTTCTTATGTTGGTTCTTTTTATCACTACGCTATCGGTTGTAAATTTGTAAAAATATAACCTTTTTGAGAACTTGAATTTCCCGAGTTAAACCTAGACAAGTAAAAAAAAATTGAAATTTTTGAAAAAATTTGGGGTGATTAGCGGTTCCAATAGAGTTTTGTGTAAGGCTTGTATTTAGGACTTGCAAAATTCAAGGTTTTAGCATCCCCCCCACACTTAAATTACACATTGTCCTCAATGTGTCCCAAAAATAAATTTTTAGGTTGATTAGATGTGTAAAATAGTGTTTAAAATGCAAAAATTTGTGTTACTGGGCACTGAACACGGCCCCGTGTTATCCGGGCACGACCCCGTGTTCAAGTGCCAGTAACAAAATTGAAATAAGAAAAGCAGAAGTCTGGACACGGGGGCGTGTTGGTTGAACACGGCCCGTGTCCAGGTACCTGAACTGGGCGTTTTTCTGCAGGTGGTTCAGCACGGGGCCGTGTTGGTTGGGCACGGCCCGTGTTGAACCTTCTGGACTGGAGAGAATTGTCGGGTTGCCTTGTTCTTGTGCATGAGTTCATTTTTCTCGTTCCCCTTTTCATCCTTTACCACCATGAGTGTGTTATATTCATTACAAACCATCCAAACCTTAAAACCATCATTTCATTTCATCATAGAGAGAACTTACATAATCCTAAATTAAACTAGATAAAACACGGAGATAATAAACCATGGAGTCCTAGCCTTTACTTTATTTTAATTAGCAAAATTTCCAAGAAGTAACTAATCTTGGTTAAACAAGGCCTTTTTTTTTTTTTTGAACTCCTTCTTCCGCGTGCGGTTCTCCTCAAATGTCGGCAAGCCATTCTTCCACCTCACTTGGAAGGAGAAAAGAAGGCTCATTGGCATTAGTTTGAGGAGTTTCAACTTCCACCGGGATCTCTTGTTGGTGTTCCACGGGAGGTTCCGCCGGAAAGTCTTCCCACCCGGTAGGGTTGTTGACTCCGAGTGCCAGGTTCCAATCCTGCTGAGGAAGGACAGGTTCCATTGGGGGTGCTACAAGAATATTTAACCTCTGGTGCAAGAGGTTAATTTCTTGGAAGCTGCTTTCAAGTCCCATCGTAAGATCGTTAATACGGTCGATTAGGACCTCCTCTACTGAAGTCATTTCGTCGAGAGCCTCCCTTAATGCTACCACATAGTGCACAAGTGTAGCTTCAATGGAGGGTCTTCTTCCTCTTCGGCTGTTTGACGAATGCACAGAAGATGTTTCGCTGTTTTCACTTGACATTCTACGAAAAATAAACTGAAAAAGTTTATTTAGATGAAACAGTTACCGGACACGGCCCCGTGGTCAATGAGCACGGCCCGTGTTCATCTTTCTGCAGAATTTTGGAGCAAGGAAACTTTGATTTTTAAGTTATTTTCTGAACTTGTGGGGTCTTTTTAGTTGCTAATAACTTAAAACAATGTTACATAACATGTTTTTACCAAGATTCCTTGACCAAAACTCATTAATCCTTACCACAAAGTTTGAAGAATTCAAACTTTTAATGGTAGTTCTTTGAAGAAAGATGGAGAAGAAGGAAATGGCTAAAAGAGGAAAGGACAAGATGGGTTGTTGGAACCTTCTTTTAGACTTACCTAGGATAGTTTGAGAGAAGATTCATGCAAATCTCTGCCCCAAGTTGGTCCAAATGTGCAGAATTCTTGGCTGCATTTATAAAAATGACAGCATCCTGGACACGGCCCCGTGCCCAGTGGACACGGCCCCGTGTGCAGGTGGAGTTCTGACACAGTTTGTCCGTATTCTGACGTACTGATCAGAATGGAATCTTTTGATGGACACGGGGGCGTGTTGGCTGGACACGGCCCCGTGTCGAGGGACTGTTTTATGAAGTTGTCTAGTTTTTTAAGGAACTTGTTAGTATCGGGTGGCTCCTGACTGATTGGAACAACCCCAAAGTGCCTAAGATACCTTAATTGTCCTAGACTAAGGCGAGAACGCAAGAGGTTGTCGGTGAGGGTAATTCCTATTTTCATTCTAGGTGGACAAGTCCAACCCTTTCCCGGGCTCTTGTTAAAGAAGGTGTATGCCGAATCGCTCAGGTCTATGTATGCATCGAACGAAGTCGATGGAGAGTCCTTCACGGCACAATCGACACAGGGACGACTATCGTCCAAGTCTTTGCTAGAAACGAAGGTATTTTTGGGAGCAACGAGGTTGTCGGAATGCGGTTCCAACATTTCTTCATGGTTATCGTCTTGGGGTGGATCAATAAAATCCTTCCTAAGCTCTTTTAACCAATTCAGAATTAGCTTTTCTAGGTGAAATAACTCATCAAGGAGCATTTCCCCTAGAATATCTGGCTGGGCGCACTCGAGGGAGAAATAGTGCTTATTTTTACTTTCGCCCCTCTTAAGGTTGTAAGAAGTCGGTGGGTCCATGTAATGGGGCCTATAATTTAGAAAGTAGCATTCTACTTCTTCATGTTTGCCACCACATAATTGACACCACGTACCATAAGAGTGCCGAAAGTAAAAACAATTACTATCACTCATGTTTATGTCAGAAATTACCAACCGCCGGGATCTAACGGTTCTGTTTTCAGTAACTGAAACTTGGGCACGGGGGCGTGTTGAGTGGGCACGGCCCCGTGTTCAGCTTACTGTCTGACGTAAAACAGGATTGCCAGTTCCAATGATTGAGCACGGGGGCGTGTTCAGCGGGCACGGCCCGTGCTGAGCTCTGCAAAAGCTGAAAAACTAAGAAAATCCTAAAAAAATAAAAAGAAAAAGGAAAAAATGATTAGGCCGTTGATTCCTAACTTTCTTAAAATCCTTGTGTCCCCGGCAACGGCGCCAAAAACTTGATGCGTGTGAAGTGTTATATATATTAGGTGTATATTTTAAGCCCCTTTTAACACTTATTTTAGCCAAGTTTTAAATTTATAAAACACGATATTTTACTAACACTAAACACACATATGGGCAAGTGCACCCATCGTTGAGCGTAGTATAGCGTTGGTAAGATACCGAGGTCGTCCAAGGACACAAGAGCTTTTAGTACCGGTTTATCCTCAACGTCTAATCAAAATAAAAAGTTTAGAAAAATGTTTTTAAACTAAGAAAAATAAAAACTAACTAAAATGCTGAAAATAAAAATAAAATAAAACAGATAGACAAGATGAATCACTTGGTTCCGACTCGTATCTAGTATAACCTTTGATTATTTCCGCACTTTTGCACATAATTAAGAGATTATCTTAGTTATTGTAGTAGGCCCCTCTTTTGAAGGTGACGTTACCCTCACCCCAGTAGTTTGAGTCAGCAAGGATACAATCCTAAAAGGGTGGATTATTGGAAGATAATGAATTAAGTTATTAATGCAGTATTGTGGTAGGCCCCGCTTTTGGCGGTGACGTTACCCTCGGCTAAGTAGTCTGAGTCAGCAGGGATACAGTCCTAAATAGCCGGGTTATAGTATTAATAGTAGTTAACTTATGAGGGGATCAAAGAGTTTGGACCCCCGCCATCCAATACCGTGAAGTATTGAAGGAGGTCCTACTAAATTTGACCCAGGTCCATTGCAGGACCTCTAAACGCTGAACAATGGCAAGACCTTTACCAAACCGTTCCCTTAACCCCCGACCAGGTAGTCAACATACCTTCATATAGACCGTGGAGATATGAATGGTGAAAATCCTTTATTTTATATAGACAGTAAAATAATGCCAAGACACCACGGACAAACGATAAGGAAAGATCACCTTCAACATAAGTAACTAGTTAGTAAAGTCATTAATACAAAACCAAATAAAAAGTGCAAAAGATTAGAAATAAAAAGTATTATACTAGACACTTTGTCTTCACCAAGTGATGTAAGAGACTTAGGCAAACATGGCCTTGATTGTCAAGAACTCTTACGATCAATCTTGGATCCCGAGACGACTCACACACTCTACGATGGACAATGGATGATGGTGGTGGATGATGGTGTTGTGATGGTGGTGGGTGGTGGATGAAGTGTGAGAGAGGTGGTGTGCCAAGGGATGAGTTGAAATGAATCCAAGCACTCCTATTTATAGGCTGAACAGAGAGCTGGGCACGGCCCCGTGTCCGCTGGGCACGGCCCCGTGCTTGTCTGACACACTCTCTCCTCATTAATTGTAATTCGCAATTACAATTAATGCGCCTGCTGTACTTTCGACACGCCCCCGTGTCCGCTGGGCACAGCCCGTGGTGGGCAATAGAAGCTTCTATAGGTTTGTCTTTTCTGCTGCTTCTTGGGCACGGCCCCGTGCTGGCTGAGCACGGCCCGTGTTCAGTCTTCTGACTTCTCTATTTTGCTTTGGAAGGTGCCGTTGAGGGGTCGGGCAGTCCACTAATGTTCCTTTCCTTGTATTTATGTTGGAATTAGCTGTCTTTTTGCTTCTTTTGTGTTTTTGAGCTCATTTAATCCTGAAAATACAAAAGGAAGACAAAAACACTCTTTTTTCCAATATTAGTACTTAAAAAGGGTTAGTTTTAGGCCTCATTTGATGTAATTTATATGTTGCATTTTACACACATCAGGAAGGATTGGATACATTTAAGCACGCAATCCTCTGCTGTAATAATAGTGGGTTGGACAATGGGGTTGGAAGGCAGTGATGGGGGTGGCATCACCGGGTGTTTATCAATAAGAGCTTTCATGGTTGATTCTCCAAAGGGGGCAACCCCACTAGAACATAAAACTTTGACCGCCGCCGTAAAATGCCCATCCCTGACCTTCCGCAGGCATTGCTTGATATTGGGATCCTTTTTATTGTCTTCGCCCTTTCCGGAAACCCTCCTAGGCCCCTCAGAGTCCCCCTCACAGCTCAAGAGAGAAGAGACCAGATCTGGAAAACCAGACCCATCTTTCCACAATGCAAGCGCCTGCAAGATGCTGCTGCACTGCAATAATTTTCTATTTCCTGATCTCCGCTCTTACCTGGAAGAAGGCCTGACAACCCTCAGTGTACAACCCGGCAACAAAAGCAACTGAACCTAATTTTCAACCGAGCCTGGAGACGCCACCACTTTACGTAAGACACCCATTAAAACCCTAAATCAAGCCAAATTAAGTCGAGTAAGCCAACTTAAGTTTTAATCGAGCCAAACTTGAGTTTAAGAATTAAGCTAGATTTTAAATTCGAGTTGACCCGAGCTAGCTCGGTACAATTTTGAGGCTAGCCTTGGTTCGACCGGACCTTTAAGTGTTATGTTCACCACCATTAATGTTCATGCCAGTCAAATTTTTAGCTCTATAGTAGTCTATGATATATAAGTTATATATTTTTCATATCTAATCCTGTTTCATTAGAAATAACATAAGATATGTTAAGCTAACTTACTTTTTATCTTTTGTATTCATATATAGTTTTTAGAGTGATATAAACCTAACTTGCTTTTTTTTTTTATTTATATATAATATTAGAGAGTCAAATACTCTACATATAAATATGTAAATTTTATTTACGTATTTTGCAATTATAAATGTAAAAAAAACAATTAATTATATCTAATGACTTTTCTTTACATATTTTTTAAACAGCAAACAGCAAAGTAGAGGTGCACAAAAAAACCCAGACCTGGAATCGAACCTGGGAAAAAACCCGAACCCAGGTATTAGAAAAACCGGGTTTTTTAAATCCGAACCCGACCCTAGGGACCGGGTATGCATATTCTGTTCAATACTAGAACCCGAACCCGGGTTTTTTCGTACCCGGTTTGTACCCGAGTTTTCAGCATACCCGGGTTTCCATAAAACTCGTACCCGGGTTTTCGTAATACCCGTAATCGGGTTTTAATACCGGACCTGGGTTTTCGTAATACCCGACCCGTTGTGTACAACAACTTTTTTTGAACGTTTATAGCTTGTGTGAGACTTTCTTAGGTAGATTTTATGGCATATAATATGTATAAATAAATGTTTCTATTATATTTCTATGTTTTATGCCCAAAAAATGAATCGAAAAATCCGATCTATACCCGAACCTGAACCATACCCAAACCCTACCCGGACCTAGGAATAGGGTATTCTAATACCCGGATATTGAAAACCCGAACCTTACCCGAACCCGAGTACATAGGGTATAGATTTTCTGGCCAATACCCGAACCCGAACCTGACCCGGGTATGACCAATACCCGAAAAATCAAAACCCGCTCATACCTGTACCCAAGTATATATAGTAGGGATGAGCTCGGTACCGAACCGGTACCGGAATCGAAAGTACCGGTACCGAAAATTCTCAAAAGTGGGTACCGGTACTGGTACCGAATATACCCGGTACGGTACGGTACCGGTATTTGAGGGTAAAAACCGGTACCAAAAATATCAAAAGTCTATACCGAATCGGTACCGAAAAGATACCCGGTTCGGTAAATTCGGTACCGGTACCGGGTCCTTTTTGCTCATCCCTAATATATAGTGTTGAAAGTAGGAATAATTTTCTACTCTTGAAAGGCAAATCCAAGTGGTTGAGAAGCATATAATATTATATATTTCAATGCAAACAACAGATATTTGGATATTCAAAAATCAAAACAATAGTTTAATGGCCGTTCAAAAAAAAAACAATAGTTTAATGCACTCACTTTCATTATCTGACTGCTCATCTACCCTCCAGTTTGAACTTTGAACACTTTCTTGTATTTCATTACTGACAACAAACATTTTCTGCCATAAAACAGCCAAAACCCTCACATTTCTCATCATCCACCTTCAAACCCTAAAGATGCTACAAGACCCAATCGGAATCCCATCTTGTTTTTCATCAACCACCCGTGAAAACCACCATGCAACCATCACAAAGTCCGGTCAGACCCTCTTCATGTCCGTTTACAAGACCCAAATCGCCGGTAACTGCCGTTGCATCACCGTCACATGGTTCAAGCACCTGCTGCTTCACGGGTTAACGGTTTCTGTTGACGGAGATGAGTCACCGGAGGCTGAGTTATCCACATGTAAAGTGGAGCTAAAACCATGGAGCTTTTGGAGAAAACAAGGATCCAAAAGGTTTAGCATTGGTGGTACTAAAAGTCTTGATGTTTTTTGGGACCTTAAAGCTGCTAAATTTAATGGTGAGACCGAACCGAGTTCGGAGTATTATGTCGCGGTGGTTTGTGATCAAGAAGTGGTGCTTTTGCTAGGTGATTTGAAGAAAGATGCTTATAGAAAAACTGGTTGTAGACCGGCTTTAATTGATCCAGTTTTAGTATCAAGAAAAGAACATGTTTTTGGTAAGAAAAAGTTTTCCACACGATTAAAGTTTCACGAAAAAGGGCGATTACATGATCTTTCAATCGAATGCAAGAGCAAAAGGGGTGGAGATGGGATGGCTCCGGCGATGGAGATAAGAATAGATGGGCATTTGATGATTAATGTGAAGCATCTTCAATGGAAGTTTAGAGGTAATGAATGTATTCATTTTAGTAAAGTGAGAATTGAAGTTTATTGGGATATTCATGATTGGCTTTTTAGTCCTGGTTTAAGGCATGCATTGTTTATTTTTAAACTATCTATTCCGGCGACTTCTCCGGCGATATCCTCTCCGTCTTCACCATTGTCGTCGCGGAGTTCGGGTTCGGTAGATGGGCTTGATCCATGTGGGTTACATGAGTTTTGCCTCTTTCTATATGCATGGAAGGTTGAATGAGATATTGACACCATATGTGTCAAAATTTCGATACTATCTAAGTGTATATGTATACATACATTGAATTATTTAAGTTAACTAGGCTACTTATTATATTTTATGGGTGCAAGTGTTTGTGGATACATTCAAATTGTATCATAATTTTATAGTATGTATATACATTTGAAATATGATGGTTGATGATAACATGGCATGTGGAATTAAGGGCTAGCTAAGTAGGTTATTTGTGGAAGGGGCCAAGAAAAAGGTCACTTTTTGAGTGTTTGGTTATCCATGGAAATGGGATTCATTCCAGTTCTTCTTTATGGACCACCAACTTTTACAAAGTGACTGATCACAAAAACAATAAAAACATATAAAAAAAGGTTAAAATTGTCTTTTGAATGGAATATGGGCTATGAGATTGGAACACCTCATGGACTTAAAGAGACCAAATAAGTTGAAAATTATGATGTCATTGGAGGAAGAAACATCTTTGGCATCTGGTTGGTGGGGACTGGATTGAAGTGATGAGTCATATAACATGCAATTGTTTGTTCTTGGTTTCCGAATCTTAACCTTTTGTGAACAAGATTGTGTTCTTTCATTAGCTAAACAGTCTGGCTGGTGGGTGTGGTATGGCGCCACCCGCCACATTACCCTCCATAGCACCCTTGGGGCGTCATCCTCCATACCGTCGCATTTAAAGGGGGTGCCATCAATGTCTCGCCACCATGATAACGAGCAAAAAGGGGTGTGCAGATGGGGCCCACCTCTTTTCAACCAATAAAATCTTTTTCTTTTTTTTTTTAATTTTGCTTGATAGGGGGGCTTTATACCATACCATGCAAGTTAAAGGGAGAGACTTTAAAGCCCCTCATATGGCGTGGCGCCTAAGTGAATCTGACTTGGCGTGATAAAGCCCCTAGGGGCTTTATACCACACTCTCCAGCCTTACCGTGATAAAAGATGCATCACAAACCCAATTTATGATGTAATTTATTGTACCACTTGCAGCATTATATTTATCTTTTGAGTGAAGGTTTAGGCTTTTTATGGTATATTAATTCGGCTTAAATGTATCAAACCTAGTGTAGATGGGCTTTATGCCTAACTGTATAAGCGGGGCTAGGCTAGGACTATTAGATTTATGTTTAGTAGCTTGTTTTTTGAGTCATTGTATCTTTATAGTTACATGCATCAACTAATGGGGCGGTGAAACCATTGGCGTAGCTTAGTGTGAAGTGGGGGGGTGCACCCGCCTCCCAATGTTTCGGTTAGAAATGTAAAATTTCCTATTTTTCGTCGGAAAATTTTAAAATTATAGAGGATCGTCCCCCCCAATTATTTTGCCTAAAAAATTATAAAGTATATAAAGCGGGTCCCATGACTTTCCGCCCCCTCGAAACTTTTGGTCAAACTCCGCCACTAGGTGCAGCTGAGTTTCCAGTTTCCATTGGAGTCTCCAGTTCTCTTCTCAGGCTGACTTCAAGGAGTCAGGGGAACTCACAGCAATGTTAAACACAGTCGGGTTAGGTGCAGTTCGAGACAGCTGGCCGTAGACTCTCGAAACGGCTGGCCGTTTTTCTGTGAAGAGCCTAAGGGCTCTGATGCACCGGGTTCGGGTCAGGGGTTTATTTGGAATTCTTTGTCTCCATTGAAGGTTAATTTTCTGTTGTGGAGGGATTTTTTGGGGTTGTCTCCCAACAAGGGTGGCGCTTCAGAATCACAATGCTCAAGTCCCATGTGTAACATGTCTGATTTGTGGTGTCGAGGATGAAATGGTTGAACACCTTTTTATCTTGTGCACGTTCGCGCAAAGGGTGTGGGATGAGGTGGTTCAACGGGTGAGGATACATGGGTTATTTCTGCTGGAAAGAAAAGGAGATGTGGGGGTTCTTAAGCGATACTTATTTCTTCTTAAGCAATACTTACTCTCACTCTCCTTCTTGTAACGAGCTTCATGGTGTTTTGTTTTACAGATATTTACGAGCCTTGTCGATTAAGGAGAGATTAGAGATTAACCACCCTGTCGAGACTACCTCTTTGGTTCTAACCCCACGCAGATTAGAACCGGTGTTTCTACGGTTCACCATATGGACTACAATTCTCCGCAAGTATTAAGTGTTGCTTTCTCATTTCGAGCAACTCCAAATTTATTGTGTGTACCACATTAAAGTTCACCTCACTTTGTTTAAGAAAAGGTTGTACAAAAGAAGTACAAGTTCAGTTCATTGGTACAAATAATCAATTTTGATATCTTCACTAAATCACGTCCTACTCAGTTTGCATTTTGTGACAAGCTCCAGTTTGATCTCTGCTTTTCACTTGCAAGGGGCATAAAACCTCTACATCGGATAAGTTAACACGTATAAATGCATCCATAAGCTCTAGGTTGCTATCTTATAATCAGTGTTGCAAAAATCGCGATTACTCGGCGATTAATCGCCGACTAGTTGCTAGTTGGCCTCCTACTGAGTAATTTTTCACTAATCAATCAAAAAATCGCTAGTCGGTCAAAGCCGGTCCAAGCCGCCCTAGTCGGCCCAAGTCTCCCTTGTCGGCCCATTTGAAATCCTTACAAAACAGGTCAAAGATTACAACTTTAGCCCATTTTCCTTATCCCTTACCCTAATATGACGAAAAATTTGAGTCGGAGAAAGAGGATGAAGTAGACGAGGAGATGGAATACGAGTCGGATAGTGTCGAAATCATTGAACACTACGGGGATGATGATTACATTTGAGCTATTTGTTAATTTTGAATTTTAAGTACTGAGACTTGTTATGTTATGACTTATATGTAAGTTTAGTTTGTATTTTGAACTACTTTTACCTTTTTAAGTATTATATTGATATGGATGTGTGAGTATATATATACATATTTATAAAAATAATAAAATTTACATATAAAGTTCCGATCCTGAGTAATCCCGAGTAATCCCGAGTAGTCGCTAGTCTCCACCTCACCGGCCGAAAAGCGACTAGCGAGTTCTCCAACCTTGCTTATAATTTAACCTTTTGTACCTCTATAAATACATGTATCAACCTTATTATTACTTGTAGGGATGAGTTACCATACAAGAGCCCCTTAACGTGTGAAGCGCACACGAGTAAATTACGCATACTATAAAACTCAAACCCTAATCACGCATGAACAAACATCACATAATCACGCATGAACAAAACATCACATAATCAAGCATGAGGAAACCTAATCATACATGTCTATTCTAATCACCGATCACGCATGAACAAACATTAGAAAATCACACATGTTATTTTGTGGTCATGTACGCTTCACACATTAAGAGACTTTTGTATTTTACCGTTTTTCATTACTTATAGAAGAAGAGATTTCAACTTTTAACTATCTGGTTCATGGTCATATCATAATCAAAAGAAAAAATGGCCGTTATAGTTGAAATTATTCATAATAGAGGATGTAGCACAAATCTTATAAAGTTGAAACGAAATCAGATTGGGCCTGCGGGCCAGCATTAGAATAGAAATAGACATATTGTTTTCAGCCCAATTGCTATCAATTTAAACAGAAAGATAAACACCGTTTATTTTTATTTTTTTGAACTTTAATAACGAAACTAAAGATGAGCAAATGAATAAGTTCAGATCAAATCAAACAATTTCTTAGTATGAGCAAAAACGAGACAAGACAGATAGTGAATTAGACTCCCATTGATGCATTTTTTTTACTTTTAAAATAATTATATGTGTTATAAATATATGGGATGATAAATACAAACTACTTTAATGTAGATAATCATATTGACTTTTATAAGTTATGTTTAAACTTTTATATATAAGTCGGTTATGTAATCGCAACTCCACTCTCCTTTTTTCTCAACTAATCAGCAAATACAATATACAAATAAAAGTGTATTATGTGTAAATTATCCCTTACTTTTTATCAACTTATTTAACATACAAAATTATCCAGCTTTGTTAAAATTTGTAAACAGAATCAATAAAAAAGATTTGGCACTAATATCAAACAACTAGAAATCAAGTCTCACTTATCAAACAACTAGAAATCAAGTCTCACTTAATCACTAAAAACATAATATGTGAAGTATCAAGTATCGATTGATATTCATAATAACAAGTAAACAAGGTGAAGACGCATCGTGCATGCCGAACCATTGATCAAAGTCTCTCAAAACATCATATATTCTATAAAAAAAATTAATACAAATATTTTGTAGATTCTTATGCATGAAATAAGTACAAGATGCAAAATAAAAGTGATCATAACTAGGTCGACGCCAAGCAATATGCACATTTGGTCAAACAATTAAAAAAACCATATGCGGGATATTACTTTTTTAATACGTAAATGATAATACGTGTTTTTAGATAATAATAACTAACAAAACAGATAGCCCTCTCTCATTATCTATGTATAATGTCAATAACCTTTAATAAGTTTCACCCAAGTGGCTTATTTTTCTTAAATACTTAACTACTTAAGTTTCTATCTTGTTTTAATACTACGTATGAACTTCTTTAAAACATACTAGGTTAGTTCCCCGTGTGTTACACGGGTTGAACAATCTAAACTATATAATAACTATTTCTTGTAAATGCAAATCAAAGATGGAGACATTTATATACCAAATTGACATAAATGAGTTAATATAACCAATAAAGTCTACAATGAAAGAAAAAAAGGTTATAATAATAAAACTTGATTATAACGGGTATATTATTACTTTGGTTAGTTTAGGAAACGAACCGATTCAATATTTTGAAGAAACTCTACCATCTTTAATAGCCTTAAATGATGAAAACTCAAAACCATATGTTATATGTTGGGCCTATGAAGTTGTTACACTTTCTAATAGTTGTTTTAAAATTGAAGGTCAGCACATATTTGGTGTCAAAATGTTTAAACTTTGGATTACTTTCATCAACTCGGGGTTTAAAAATTGTATAACATTCATTTTCCTCTGACATTTTTTCATGCCTTTTAAAGTTATTACTCCATACAGTGGCTTGCACTTTCGTCCCCTGACATTATAATGAAAAATAATGTATGTTAAAAAAAAACTTAAAAAATCCTTAAGTAAATACGTATTAACTAATTAAAGTCGTTAAATATGTACCTTTTCATCCATGAGCACCATCTCAATAGCCCATATCTCACCAACCTTTTTGGGATTTGGTTTTCTCCAAAGCCCAAGTACTTTTACCTTTATCGTAAAAGTTGTTTTGCCATCAATATCATTCAAAGAGATTAGACTTCTCCCTTCCATCTCTGATTGTTTAGAATGAGTTCTGATTGTTTAGAATGATTAAGTCTACTATTTATAAGGTAAAGATGTATAAATAGATAATGTTTTTTTTTTGAGTTATCACAAATTTTTTAAACTGATTTTATAATAACTGTAGATAAATCTGATTTTATCTAGAATTTACTTTGGCTTATCATTAACAATATAATATAATTATTAATTAAATAATAATACAGATAAAATAAAAAGATTATATAGTTTTTTCAACCCAACTGTAGCCGACTACTTTGGCTTATCATTAACAATATAATTATTAAATAATAATAATAAAGATAAAAGAAAAAGATTATATATTAACAATTTTTTTTTTGAGTTATCACGAAATTTTAAAACTGATTTTATAATAACTTTAGATAAAACTAATTTTATCTAGAATTTACTTTGGCTTATCATTAACAATATAATATAATTATTAATTAAATAATAATAATAAAGATAAAATAAAAAGATTATATAGTTTTTTCAACCCAACTGTAGCCGACTACTTTGGCTTATCATTAACAATATAATTATTAAATAATAATAAAGATAAAAGAAAAATATTATATATTAACAATATTTTTTTTTTGAGTTATCATGAATTTTTAAAACTGATTGATATAAGGTGAGAAATTATTATTGTTATTTATTTATTTATTTAACATAGATAAATAGGAAATAAGGTGAGAAAGCATGAGGGAATGACATGTGTCCCCAAACAGATTTCTTTTATTATATAGTATAGATTATACATGTACAATTCGTTCACCCGATTATATGTAATACGACTATTTTGGACAAATCATTAAAAAGGTCAACCAACTAAAACTATATATAGTATGGGTCTATGGGATGGTTAATTAGACTTTAGTGATAAATATGTTAATGTCGATACTAGTTTACATCACAAGAACTGAGGGAAAAATATACATCATGTTTTGATTAGGCGTTGAGTGATAACGTCTGAAGCTCATTTAATAAGTAACAAACATCTATTTTAAGTATAAACATACATAAAAATAACCAGTGGCGGACCCAGAAAAAATTTTCAAGGGGTGCGGATAAGGGGTTTAACCAAATTTTCAAGGGGTGCGGGGAGAATTTTACCTTATAAAATACACTAAATTTTTTTTCAGGGGGTGCGCCCGCCCACCCTGGACTCTTACTAGGTCCGCCCTTGAAAATAACTACTGTATTATGGGTTTTTAAGCTTATCAAATTGGTGAACATACATTTTTATCTTTTCAAAAAATGCACATACTTACAAACCAACTTATACGTATAGTAAAAATAGTTACCTACATACTTATAAACCAACTTATATAGTAAAAATAGTTACCTAACTATATAATAGCAATTATGTCGTTAACAAGTATACAAAACATATTTTTAAAGTTTGATGAATTAGGTCCCTTTATATTCTCTAATTATAAACTATACAAAAGTTATATGGTTTGTGTAAAAGTAAAAAAAAAAAAAAAAAAAATTATTTCAAGTACTTCGTGCTCGATACTTTTTTTAACGGTCAATGGAACCTCTAAATGAGTACTGACAAAATTCACCACATCAGGATACACTCACATCCGAACTGGGGAAAACACTCAATTAAGGCTGAAGCCCGTGAACACTAGCCTGAAGGCACGACAGTACGGTGAGGTAGAACCCGCTCAATTCAAGGATCGAATTAGCGATCTCCGCCTACTCGCCTAGTCTCCCGTCATAACCAGGTGCCGCATAAAATAATGGAGAGAGCATGAATCGAACTTAGGTCCCTTAAAACACCAAATTTTTCCCATACCACTCCACCACCACCTCATTGGCATTTCGTGCTCAATACTAAATTACTAATCAATAATCTTCGTTCCCTGACGTATTTGCCATACTTAAAAAAATGGATGAAATGAGGGAGTGTAATTCGATCTTGTAAGTACACAATGTACGATATTATGTACTACATTATGCACCTATTAATCTATTTGTATAATACAATCCCATTTCTTTTATTAGTTTGACTTTTGGTATAATTATCCATAGTTGACAGGAGTTAGAACCTTGAGAAAATTTAATAAATAAATAATTAATATTTTTTTTAGTGTAATTAGACTGATTTGATTTTTTCTATTAGCTAATTATTATACTTGGTAAATATTCAATAAGATTTTCTAACTCTATTAAATTTAAGAAAAAAACTATAAAAATATCATTTATCAATATGAGATTTAATAAAGTGTTGTATAACTTTAAAGGTATATGACAAAATTAATTAAACTAGTTGATTTTCCGACCCCGCGTTGCGACGGGGATCCAATGTCTGCAAAACGCGTGCCAACAATGGCAAGTGGATACCGGATATCAAAATATAGATAAAAATGACGTAGTAACGATAGTTACTCTGTCCTAAAAAACAATTTTAAATAATCTAATATATAATAGTAGGACCCACACGTCCTACCCGTTGGAAATTCAGCTGTTTTCAGTTCAGTTATGACGTTACTAACACGTTAAAATATGGATGAGCTCGGTACCGGTAATGGCACCGAAAGTACCGATCCCGAAAATCATCGAAATTAGGTACCGGCACCGGAAATGCTCGGTACTATACGGTATGGTATTTGTAGGTAAAAATAAGTAAATACAGGAAAGGTGCTAGTCCGGTGTTGAACCGAAAGTAACGATTCTGAAAACGCCAAAAGGTGGGTACCAAATTGGTACCGAAAATGATTTAGTATAGTAAATTTGGTACCGATACAATACCAGTTTGATTACAGGATTTGATACTATTTGCTCATCAATAATCTAAATATCCAAGTTAATTTTACTTGTTACAATTGATTCATTACAGAAAAAGCCAAAAAGAAAAACAAAAGAAGTTGTGTATATAAAACCTCATTCAAACGAAATACAATTACTTACCATGTGTATGAAAAACAATCTAAACGGTGTAATTACTTGCGTTGTTACGTGGCATGAGCTCAAAGGTGATGTTAGGGATGAGCTCGGTACCGAAAACCCCAAAAAGTGGGTACCGGTACCGAATATACCTGGTACGGCACCGGTACGATACCTGTATTTGAGGGTAAAAACCGGTACCGAAAATGTCAAAAGTCGGTACCGAATCGGTACGAAAAATATACCCGGTTTGATAAATTTGGTACCGATACATTTCCTTATTCCTAGGTGGTGTTACTGTTCATTATGTAATGTTTTTAATATATAGGTAATCTCAACATAGTGAAGTGATATTTTAGTAGTTTTTTTTCCTCTAAATTTTAATAGAGATGACACGGCAAAGTCTAGAATTTCAAAACTATTCCGCGATCCTATGATGCATTGAAGGGGAGGTGTCCGGGTGGTTTGGTCCGTGGATGTGGACTCATTCGGACCAAGTGTGTGAGGACCACTCTCACAAACTTTCTTTTTATATAAATTTTATAGTAAATTTGAGTGTGAGGTAGAAGTTTGGAAAAGTTTTTTTAGGTTGCTTTGAAATCTGATGTAAAATGCCGAGGTAGAGGTTTTTGATGGCCTGAACTTGGTGCCATTGAACTATATAATATGATGTAATGTTGTTAAATCCGATTTAACAAAATTGTCATATGCTTTTTTTTTGAATGGCAAATGTTTATCTACTTTATCAATTATCTAAAATTATTATCTAAAATTATAGACATTGTCTAGATTTGAGCCTAGACCTGGTGTCTAAGATTCACGTGCGTGTATAAGTGCGCTATTCTCACATTTGGCATAATTGTAATATGCTTGATATGATTTTTTTTTTTCTGACAATATATTTGATGTATTATCGTTACACAATTTACTTCATATAAAACACGTAAAAGGATTTCAATTTCTATTTCGTTTTAAGATACAAAATATGTGGGAGGCAAGTTTACATTGTTTTGCTTAACTTTATAGTGTGTTTTAGATCTCATCCTTAACATAGAAATACTAATTCCAGGAACTAAGTAGTTAACACCGACTATTTTAGACAAATCATTAAAAAATGTCAACCAACTAAAATGTATATATTATGGTATAGTTAAAGTTAATTAGACTTTAGAGATAAATTTTGTGATCTAATTTAATAATTTGATAATAGAAAGCATTAGTCGTTTCATATAACCATCTATAAATAGTGTACTGGCCCAACTTCTTAATCACAAATTGCCTCTTAAATTAACTATATTTTACATTCAAAAGTCAACCTTTCAATGGAGGTTCATCCTGCTGCTGTTCTTCTTCTTCTTCTTTCGTTCTTCACGATTGCTTCTTATGCTCATAATGTCCACCTCTCCACTCTTAACCAATCTCTCATTGTTACCGCTTCCGCTACACCGGGCCAAGGTTAGCCTTGTTTCTCTTTAATCCCTAACTTCTATGACTGGTCCGGGCTCAACATCGAGTTCAAATGAACTCGAATTCTAGCAATCCAAAAAGCCCAATATTGAGCATTAAATTGAACTTGAAAACATGGGTGTAACCAAGTGGGTCAAGAGGGCCCGCTACCCTGTCACCATAATTTATTGGATATTTATATTTGAAATCCGAGTTTTTTTGAAGAAAAATATGAGTTGCGTCCTCTAGTTTTAATTCGCAGAGAAAATAACCTTATGATGACCTGACTAATAGGTTTTGGTTTCGTCACTGTTAAAAATCTCATGGATATATTTTTTTTTATAACGAAGTGAAATGTAACCAGTAACAATTCTTTTTTGTAGTGTCGAAGGCAGGGAGCGATACAATTACCATCACATGGGCCTACAACCCGAACATCACAGTTTCGGATGCGAACTACACCACTATTGAAGCGAAGCTATGCTATGCACCCGTGAGCCAAACAGGCCGAGATGACAGAAAAACAGATGACAATCTCGATCTTGACAAGACCTGCCCGTTTGACATCACGGATGGGCCATACAAACGCTCAAACAACACGTTTATATGGACCATTCCAAGAGACACCCCCTCGGCTACATATTTCGTGAGGGTGTACGTCATAAACGCTAAGAACCATGAGATCGCGTATGGCCAGAACACCGATGCGTCCAAGGCCACTAACTTGATTCAGATTGATGGAGTCGTTAGCGAGCAAAAAGACTCGGCAGCGTGGCCGGTTATGGGTAACTCTTTTGGCTATCGCTATGCATGGCTTCTTATGCTGATTCTGATCTTGTGAATTGGTTAAACCATTGTGATATGTTGTCACGAAGTAATGAACTTTAATTTATCATGTTAATAATGCTTTTATCGAAAATTGTTTTGATATCTTGTTTTAAGGATTTGTTCAATTTTACATGTATTTATCGTGTGTTAAAAAATCTCTCAACCGTTGTTTATTCTTGTTCTGGCAATAAAAAGAATCAATGCTTCGATTAAATTTATTTTATTGTAAATTGGAATTATAGTTTTATAATGAAAAAAATCATTGAGTTGAACCATCACCAAAATTTAATCATCTGATATATAAAGAGTATTTGATATAAATATATTTAATTTACATGTACATAGGGACATATGATTTTTTAGTGTATGTTATTGCCTGGAACCGGGTTACAGTCTGGACCGAACCCTACAAAGTTCTAAGATAAAATAGTTGAAATGAATCCTTTTCAGTTACCCTGTCGGCTGTGTTCCACAAAAGTCAACTAAAAAGCCACGACGGTTATCAACATAGGCATATGTGACTTGCACATCCACAAAGGTATAAGATAAAGCATTATTGTATCTATATCTTAAGTAAAAGAGATTAATTATTTAAGTAGCAATCATACTATACTGGGCTAAGAGCTTTAATTTAATTGTGCAAGTAACCTTTATGTTGGGCCTTGAGGAGGTTCACATTTGTACATCCAATTGTGTTTTGATTTTCACATACAATGATGCAAACCCACTCAAAACCCAAAAGAAAGGGGGTATAAAGAAACCAATTAAGGCTATAAACGCCTTGTCCAAGTGTTACATAAAGGAGTCTCTAAACATCATCTTCATATCTTCAAGACTCGATACCTAGGTGCCGTTTGTTTTTTAAGAGGTAAAATGTCTGCAGTCTGCGGACCACATCTGCATACATATGTAGAAGAAGAGGTGGACCAAACCTCTTGAGTTTGCAAGAAGAAGGCTTTTTGTTTTTAAACATATGCAGAATTCTAAAATAAACTGGTGGTGGTGTACGGTGGTCGTAGACGGTGGTGGTGATGGACGGTGGTGGGTGCTGGACGGAGATGGTGGTGGGTGGTGGTGTTTAACCCTCTGCAGACCTTAGAAGATCTTATAAGTGGTTGAGCCAAGTCTGCACCAAAAAGAGCTTGCGCAGACGTTTTTTAATTCGGAAAAACAATTGAGAACGATCCTACATTAAACTATCATTTTCTCCCTTTTACCCCCTCAATCTTCATCTTCATTAGACTCCCAATCTTGGAACCACTTTCATGCCCCTCACTCTACTGGAAAGTTCTTCAAGGTACAAAAGCCGGCAAGGTCACCTTGTTTTAGGACTTCAACGAAGTTGTTCTTCGGTCTCTAGGGTCTGTCTTCGGAGCCGGAATTCGAGAGCACCAACGATCACACCAAAGTTATCTGACGAGAACCAATCTAATTTATAATCTGAAACAAATCTCCGGCAACACAATTTTTTTTCAGAGGAATTCCGGTGTACTCTTATCCTTTATACACATTCTACCATACATATACATAAGAGTATTTTCTTTATTATATAAGCATATAGTTTAATTAAGTTGATAATATTAGAGCATTCTGTTCTTAATAAAAATAATAATAATAATATTAGTTAAAGGCATGTATTAGGATATAATAAAGCTTGGGATCTGTGCTTCTTTGCCACTTTGTTTTCTTTAGTAGAACTATTATTGTTTTTGTTAAACAGTTAAGATCAATATATGCACCTGTATTTTAATATACTTTTTAGTTTACTATAGTCAATATTGCTTCCGATTGTAATGAAAGTGCCTTGAGATCATGTTTGAGTACGAGGGGTGCTTGCAAGGGAAAGGAAAGGGGGTATAGGTTATGTGTGGCATCTTGGAATGTAGGAACCTTAACTAGTAAATTATTGGAGGTGGTAGACGCTCTTAAAAGGCGTAGGGTTCAGATAGCTTGTCTTCAGGAAACTAGGTGGAAGGGGAATAGAGGGGGTGAATACAATAAGTACAAATTGTTATACTCGGGGTCAGTGGCGAAGCTTGAAAAAAAGTTCAGGGGGTCGGAAGGTAACGGACCTAAAAAAAATTTCTATCGCGTAGTTTCGAGGTGTATGTTTGGGTCGGACGTCGGTGATTCGATTCGGGTCGGGTCAAACATTAATATCAAATAAAAAACGTTCTCAAACATTAAAAAAGAAGTTATCATTTTATTCTTCCACATAGCATAATCTAATAACAAAACACGTTAACAAATCACCATAAATTTTAAACTCTAATTTCTATCCAAATCAAATCACAATAAGATTAAACAAATAAAATTAGACATAGTTATAGAAAGATTCAACAAGTTTAGGGCAAAAATTCGGACCAATTTCACCCCTAATTTCAACCTAAATCACATAAATTGCAGCTCTAAATTAAACATAAAGATAAAAAACACATTCCTTTAACCTTATGAAGATTGAAGAAGTCGAATAAGAGTACAAGACAACAACAACGAGTAGTGTTTTGGCTTCTGTTCTCGAACAAGAAGTTGAAGTCCCCCCCCCCCCCCCGTTCTGCAGTTCTGGCTTGTGGCTTATGTTCTTCTTGTCGATGTCCCAAAGTAAACGAATTTGAGTTTTTTTTTATAGGATGGGCTTTTAAGTTGGGCTATATAATGATTTGATTTGGGTTATATAATATACATTCTAGTATTCTACCAAATATAATGATTTGGGCTATAATATTTGGACTAATTAAATATTTTATTTGGGCTATATAAATAAAAAAATTAAAACCTGGGGGTCGAAAACGTATATATCTAATTTTTTTTTTATAAAACCGGGGGGTCGAAAACGTATATACCTACGAAATCTTATACGAAACGTACATATATAACACTACTGACCGAAAAGTTCGGGGGGTCGGACGCCCCTCCCGGCCCCTTAAATCCTTCGCCCCTGCTCGGGGTCTTCGGGGGCTAAAAATGGGGTAGGTTTTCTAGTATCTCTAGAATTGCATAGGAATGTGACTGAGGTAATACGATATAACAATAGAATTATGGCGCTCAGATTAGTATTAGGTGAGGAAGTGGTAACGATGGTTTGCGCATATGCACCACACGTGGGATAAGGAGACCTGGAGAAACATGAGTTTTAGGAGAGAATTTTTTAGGAGGGGATTTTAACGGTTACATCGGTAAGGATAATGATGGTTATCAGTACATACATGGGGGGGTTTCGTTTTGGTGATAGGAATGAGTCTGGTCGGGATCTTCTAGAATTTGCGGTGGCACACACTTGGGTATTTTAAACTCGTTCTTTAGGAAAAGGGACACACATTTGATCACTTTTAGTAGTGGGGGTCAGAACACACAAATAGATTATCTATTGACGAGGCGTGTAGACCG
This sequence comes from Helianthus tuberosus, assembly GCA_030545235.1. NCBI lineage: Eukaryota > Viridiplantae > Streptophyta > Magnoliopsida > Asterales > Asteraceae > Helianthus > Helianthus tuberosus. Next base: position 197,698,433 of record CM060400.1, read on the forward strand.
ACGGTGGTGGAAGGACTGCAAAGTTATACCAGGGGAGACAACAGTGACTCAACACCATTTGTTGGTGGGAGATATACTCATAAGAGAAAAGTTGGTTAGAGGAGAGAGGAGTATTCGACCTAGGATCCGATGGGGAAACTTGAAGGGTGACAAGATGACAGAGTTCAAAGATAAGGTCATCTCATTGAAAATGGCTCAATCAAGTGGGGACACCAATTAGATGTGGGAGGATATAACAACTACCATTATCCATGTGGCCAATGGAACTTGAGGGGTTGTAACGGGAAAGTCAAGTGGGCCTAAGGACACCTGGTGGTTGAGTGAGGAGGTGCAGACCAAAATTAGGGGTAAGCGTGAAAGCTTTAGAGATCTTCATAGGTGCGCAAATGATGAGGAGCGAGTGAGACTGAAGGACAAATACAAAGAAACCAAAAGGGAAGCTAAGAAGGTAGTCACGGAGGCAAAGAACACAACCTATAAGCAGATGTATGAACGCCTAGAAACAAAAGAGGGCGGACATGTTATGTTCAAGATTACTAAAGCTAGGGAGCGTAGGAGAAAGGATATATGAGTAGTGAAGTTTATAAAGGGACATGATGGGCGTGTTTTAGTCAACGAACATGACATTAAGTGAGGTGGCGAACTTACTTCTACAATCTTTTCAACAATGGCATATCAGACAAACAACAAAACGACGACAACACTACTCAAAGGCGAGAACAAAGTAACTGCTACTGTCGGAGTATCACCCATGGAGAGGTGAGGACAACACTTAGAAAGATGGGAAATGCTAAGGCAGTTGGTCCAGACAACATACCGATTGAAGTGTGGAGGTGTTTGGGAGATGAAGGGGTTCAATGGCTAACTACTTTGTTCAATGTCATTTTTTTGGGTAAAGTTGTTCAATGTCATTTTCAAATATGGAAAAATGCCAAATCAGTGGAGGAGTAGTGTCGTAGTGCCTCTTTATAAGAACAAAGGAGATGCCCAGTGTTGTGGGAATTATAGAGGTATTAAGCTACTAAGTCATACCATGAAATTGTGGGAGAGGGTGGGTGAGACTAGAATTAGGAAAGAAACTCAGGTTACGGTAAAACAATTTGGTTTCATGCCAGGGCGATCAACTACGGACGCCATTCACATTCTAAGGAGACTGATGGAAAAATATAAAGGGAAAAAGCAAGATCTACATATGGTCTTCATCGACCTTGAAAAGGCATACGACAGTGTACCACGTAGACTAATTTGGGATACTTTGGAGGGTAGATGGGTTCCTGGGAAGTATATAGACATAATTAAGGATATGTATGATAGAACCGAAACTAGTGTTTGTGCGCCTGTAGGGGATACCGATTCCTTCCCTGTGGAGATAGGACTCCACCAAGGGTCGGCGTTGAGCCCATTTCTTTTTATGATTGTCATGGATGAGTTGTCCAAGTCGATTCCGGAGACAGTGCCGTGGTGCATGCTTTTTGCAGATGATATTGTTTTAGTTGCAGAGACTAAACAGAGGTTGAATGAGAAGTTAGAAGAATGGGGAGTAGCTTTAGAAGACAAAGGTTTAAGGATCAGTCGGTCGAAGACTAAGTACCTTTACTGTGATTTCAGCGATGAGGGGGGCTTCGAAGACACTCAGATCACCATTGAAGGTCAGGTTGTTCCGGAAGCAACTAAGTTCAAGTATTTAGGATCGTTTGTACAAAGAGACGGGGAGTTAGATAGTGATGTAGCTCACCGCATTCAGGCTGGTTGGTGTAGGTGGAAAGCAGCCACTCGGATATTGTGTGACTCGAGGTTCCCAACTAAACTAAAAGGGAAATTCTATCGGGTTGTAGTGAGACCTGCCAGCTATATGGGACAGATTGCTGGGCCATTAAGAAATCACAAGCACGCAAGATGGAAGTAACAGAGATGAGGATGCTGAGGTGGATGTGTGGTCACACAAGGTTAGACTGAATAAGAAATGAGGTTTTTAGGGAAAGGTTAGGGGTGTCTGATAAGATTAAAGAGGGCAGATTGAGATGGTTTGGGCATGTGAAGAGGAGGCAAGCAATGGCGCCAGTTAGAGTAGTGTAAACCCTCACAGTAGATGGAAGGAGGGGTAGAGGTAGACCGAAATTGAAGTGGGATGAGCGGATTAGGCAGGATTTGATAGAAATGCACCCCTCTGAGGACATGGTCCAAGATAGGAGTTCATGGAGACGTAGGATTAAAGTTAAGGAGTTTTAGGGTTTAGGTAAGATGTGGTTAGGAGTTGTCATAGGGGCTGTAGATTTACCTACACATTAGGTGGTCTTGGAGGATGATTGTTTTACGTTATATATATGGATATGCATATGTTTTTCTATGATGCTATATTTACCGTCACTCTACTGTTTTTACTTTCACCACTTCTTTTGTCTCGGTAGTTTTCTGGAACTCTTTTAGTGCTTTTTGTAGGATCGTTTTCACGACCAAAATGAGTCGTTCAGAAGAGTTCCGATCAATACGAGAGGCGGAAACTAACGTATTGAGTTCGATACAACTTGAAATTCACTCTAATTGTCTTTTTGATTGATATAACAACGTTTTACAGCGAGTAGACACTTCAGCAGCACTTCGGCTCTGGAATCGGAAAGTTACAAATGAAATCACAAGGCTGGTATTTATAGGCCAAGCTATTTCGCACGAAACCATTTCATACGAAACAGCATTTCGTACGGAATGACCAATAGTCATTTCGTGCGAAATCACATATCCTATTTCGTACGAAATGCCCAAGTCATTTCGTGCGAAATCACCTGAATCACCTATACCTCGAATTTCGTGCCCTGATCTTTCTAATCTAATACAAGACTCGATACAAGACGAAGTTGACAGACATATGCACCAACAGACTCCCCCTTGGATGTTGACGAAGTCTTCAGTGTCGAGTCTTCAACGTCTTCAGTCTTTATCAGTCTTTTTGCTCTTCCTGAAGTATCTGACAGTGTAAAACATCCTTAAACTTCTCTCTTCTTCTTTCTCTCTGTTATCTCAAGATCTGTAGCTGGCTCTTACATTCTCTTGATCAGATCTCTTGATTCTTTAAATTCATCAGTATCAGCAGACCTGGCTTTCTAACATTCAAACTCCCCCTTGAATGTTGATCCATAATCTGAAACTGGCTCTTGTTCTAGGATCGTGGTCTGGCTCACACTCTGCTCAGGTTTAGCCATGAAAACCTGCACAAAACTCAACCTAACAATAAATTTTACAAATTTAAAATTTGACAAATTTAATCACTTCTTACCACATGTAGAATCAATTCCAAATCATTTCTTGAAAATATCATTCAAAATGATTTAACATTTATAATCTCTGATAACCACTTGTAAATATATCCTTTTCTTAAACATACTCTCCCAAACCTGTTGTTCGTCATGTTTAGCACTCGGAATTTTGAAAATCAGCTTTCCAACATCAGTCGTCAAAAATCTTTTTGAATTTTTCAAAAGTTTATGCTAAAACACACTGAAAATCTTTTGGATTTTTGTGTTTAAAGCAATGCAGTAAGGAAATATTTACAGACAAATTTTTGTGAGTTTGTGTAAGAGGATCATATCAGATTATGAGACAAAACACTAACACCGTTAAGCTTTAAACATTTTAAGTTCTAAACGATTCACTTAGATTGTCAGTATACTGATCCACTTAAATTTTCACACAAAGTTCAATTGTTTCGAGATTCGAGATTAATGTTTTAGAGACTTAAACTTATACGCGTGTCCCACCTCATAATATACTCCCGTATCCAGATCCCAATATTCAGTCTTACAGGTGAGTATACCTAAATGATATCTGTAAAGGGTTAAATGCGAGGGCCATGAGAGTTCAGGCTATTGCTTCCGCAAAATCAGAGAGATGATGGCTTCGACTTTAGGTGTGTTCCCTTTAGAGAATCTTTTCTTCAACAGCACATGATTAGCATTTTGCAATGTTTCATCATTTTTTATGCTGAGGGTGGTGCTTTTATTTCAAGCAAGTGAAAAGTATTATACGGGGACTAGGCCATTGCTTCCGCAAAATCAGAAGTCCCGGGATAATACCCCAGGTATCACTAAGAATAAAGACCTAGTATCTCAGAAAGAGGGATCTTTCAAAAAGATTTTGGGGGTTACCCATATATCCGAGAGATGTTCCCCACGAGATAAGTAAGTTTTAAATTTAGGTTTATATCTCGAACACAATCTACTAAGTGTGCAAAAACCTACTGGCATATCATCAGTGAGACCGTTTATCACATTTATCTTTCTAATTCTTTAACGTGCTGTGATAGTCCACTGATGTACTATCATTTCCTCTTTTTCACAACAAAACTCATTTTTGATTTTATCATGTTTTTGGGTTTTTCAAATTTTTGAAATATCTAAAATTTTTTACTCCCCCTAAAATCAAAAATATGTTTCAATTTTTGTTTTTCAAGAAAAAATTTGAAAACAAATTGTACAAATAAAATGACAACTGTTGTGAATTGCTTCAATTCGCCATCCACTTGGCATAAACAATCAGAACTCCCCCTTACAACAAACTATTTTCCCATTAAGATTTCAAAACACTTAAGTTTGTTTTAATCAAAATGGTTTTTCCGGAAAATAAGTTTTGTTGATTTTTCACAAACCACTTGTAGGTTAGGGGTTTCATCACATTGTTTTTCAACCAATTTGTATTAAAGTTAAATCAAGTTCAACTTAATGACCTTGATAAACCACTTGTAGGTAAAAACATCACAACTTGTATGTTCTCAGCAAACAATACCACTTGAAAATTGAAATATGACAATATTCAAGAATACCACCACATGTAGATCGAAATATCACAGTTGTGAATTTCTCAAGAAAGATGCCGATTCATGCTCCACGATTACCAACTTGGGAGCTCCGGCAAGTCAGAATTTTTTACATATGAAAAACAGACACCCAAGACTAACTATCTTTGGGTGTAACCTGTTCAGTCTCACTTGGGGTTTGAACATTTCTTTTTTCTTCATAAAAATCTTTTACCCCTTTGACCTTACCATTGACCATTTTTCCAAAAATATGTTTTACTTTCCCATTGAAAGCCTTTTCGACATCAAATTCTTTCTTTTCAGAGTAGAATTGATTCGAAATTTCAACCTTTCCAATTTTTTGTTTAAAATTTTCAGCCCGCAATGGTGGAAAGTTGACATCATCCATTGGTGGAACTGAAGTTTCTCTTTTTACCTCAACTTGTGGCTCCTCTGACTTTGACGAGTCAGATTCATCGCCAAATTTCACAACTGATTTCTTAACAACCCATGTTTGGTTGTTAAGATTCACCCTTCTTTTGTAAAATCTTTTCGAACATTCACCAACTTCATATGTTGAGTTTTTAAAAACTTTGAATTTTTCAGTTGGTGGTTCAGTTTTATCAACAACTTTTTCTTTGAGTTTAGAAACAACTTCCTGTTTTGTGTTGGTTGCCTTTGGACAATTCCAGGCGATGTGACCAACTTCTTGACATCGGTAACAGGTTCTTGTCTCTTTTCTCTGATAAACTCCATTCTTCTGAAACTTTTGTTTTTCTGCAAAGAACTCTTTGTTTGACTGCTTCCAGAATGAGCTCTTTTGTTCTTCTTTCGAACTTGTCCCTGAAACAAATACAGCTTTTGGTTTATCATTTTTATAATTTTTATGATTTTCTGGTGAAATAAAACCTAATCCTTTCTTTTTGAAATTACTGTTATGGTTTGGTTTCTTTCGATAACCCGAACCAGAACTGTAACCTTTTTTCTTGTTTAACCTTTGTTGAACTCTTGAAGTGTACTTTTTGGGTTTTTCAGAAAGATTTACATCTTTTATTTCATAAATATTAATTTCTGTTAATTTGAAAACCTTTTTAATCTTTTCAATTTGAACACTTCTTATTGAAAATTCCTCATCAGAATATAATTTGTCTGAATCAATCAAAGTATATGCCACTTTGATTGGTTCATCATTCAAATTAGATTTCGATAACAGAAATTCTTTATTGTAAACCCTTTTGACCGACGACTTTGGACTGTCAACTGATGAACTCGAACTCTTGGATTCGGACTTTGACTCCTTATCTTTATCCAACACCTGATCGACCACTTTCTTTATTATCCCAGACTCATGATCAGTGTCAGACGATGTGAATGTGACGTCAATGTTTTCTGGTAAATCATCAGTTGTTTCAGACTTTAACTTTATATTGACAGCCTTTTTGACTTGCTCCTCATTTGGTTTTCTGGGAGAATAACCTTCCCAGATCGGAGGCGGACACTTGTTATAATTTGCACTTTGTTTCTTACCAGTATCCTTCTCTTCTGTCTTCTTATCTTGAAATGCTTCAAAACCTGCAACAGTTGGATAAATTCTATCAATCAAATAATCAGAGCTAGAATAACTCTGTAACAAGCGTCTGATTCTTTCATTTTCTATCTTTTCTGTTTCCAACTCCTGCTTTAACTTTGCACATTCTTCAATATAATGATTTATAGCCTTCTGCTTTGACATCATTACTGCATTCATCATGGTTAAGGCGTCTTCTCTTTCAGAATTTGTCTTTTGTAGACTATTCACTGTTCTGTTCAACACATCATACGATTCTTTCACATAATTGACATCGAACAACAACTTTTCTTTCAACTTGTCAAGCTCATTATACTTCTCATCCTTTTCTTCGCAATGTTTGCAAGGTTCCAAACACTTTAGACAAGGTTTCGTGATCTCAACAATTTTTTCAACTTCGATTATCTTTTCAACTTCGACCACTTTCTCAGCTTCAATCACCATCTTCTCAGCAACTTTAACTTCTTCACTATGTTCAGACTTCTCTTTTTGAGCAACACTCTCACATTTCATCTTCTTCTGTTCTTTTGCTGCTCGTTTCTCCTTCAGCTTCTCCAATCTATCTGCAAAATAAAATTGAAAACTTTCAGGAGATAACATAGATTTTCCAATGTTTATTTGTGTCTCTTCTTCATCATCACTACTGTCAGATGATGATTGATCAAACACTTGGGTCTTTTCTGAACTATCGTCTGAAGAAACAAACTCTTCATCTTGACTTTTTCTCATCATTGGCAAACACTTTCATCCATTCTGTCATCAAATCTGGCTCTTGAACTATTTGTGCAATGAGAGCTACTACTTTTGAATCAGGTGGTATATATTTGTCCCAACTGAAACCCTCTGCCACTTTTTCATCATCTTGATCAATTATACCAAAATAAGCTTTCTTGTTTGACTCTTCAATCACCTTTTTAGCATGTGCAGTTTGTGGTTCTTGTTGTTGATACAGTTGATGAGCAACTTTTTGATATATAGCTTTCCGATAATAATCATTGTTTCCAAACGGATTCTGTGCTCCACTTGCTTCTCGATTTTTACACCCCCTCTTGAAATGTCCTTTCTCCCTACATCGAAAACAAGTAACTTTAAATTTATCAAAACCCAAAGTAGAAACATTAGCATCCCTGAAATCATCTCTTCCTGTAATCATCTTAAATTTTTCAGCTCTCCTCAAAACACTAGCTAAACACCATTTAATGTCCATAAGCTCCATCTCCTCAGCATCAATCTGATCGTAATCCTCTTTTGTCAGCATAGGATTTCCGATCCTTCCAGCAACCAATCCTTCATATGATTCTAACACAGTAGCAAGTAATGACATGTGACCTTTAGCAACCTCTTCAGAGAAATTTTGACCATTCTGAAGATGCAACGCGATATTGCAATGTAAAACATGACCATTCCAGCTATTTGAGCTTTGGAACTGATGACTTGAGGTTGACTTTGGACTAACACTTGGATATGAAGAAAATCCACTGCTACTGTTTGGACTTTGATTGACTGATCCAGATGAGTTTTCAGCACTGAAAGCAGTTTGGACTTTCGGACTCGCTTCAACATCCTGAACACTTCCTTTGTAATACATCTTGATGTCTTATTGACCACTTAGATTGTTCATCCTTGCAATCTTTTGCTGTTCAAGATCTTCACCCTCAATCTTTTCAATGAACTGGGAAATTGTCAATTTGTCATATTCTCCAGTGTTTTTCAAGATCATCAAATATGTACCCCATTCTTTCTGAGGTAAAGCATCAGCTAATTTATCAACCCATTCTTCTTGATCTTTGACTATTTCTAACAGAGACATAGATCGCACTAAGTGACAATATCTTTCAATCCGCTTCTTTGAAGATTCACCCGGTAAACTTGTAAACAAGTCAAATTCTTTCTTTAGCAATGATTTCTTACTTCTGATCATCTTCTCACTTCCCTCAAACTTAATTCGAAGTGCTTCCCAAATCGAACGTGAAGTATTATCATGTTGAAGTAATATGAAGATATCTTCTTTCACTGCTTGCTGAAGTAGACTAATCATCATCTTTTCTGCTTTATACATGTTACGTTCTTTGTCAGTGAGTTCAGAAATAGCTTTAATAACTCCCAAATCTGTACGAGGCTTAATATACTTTTTCTCAATACATTCCCAAGATCTCAAATGATTAGCTTGAACCCAGTTTTTGAATCGATCTTTCCAACCATAATACTCCTCAATACCCATTAGTTTTGGGGGTTTTTGCAAAGTTCCAGTCTCATTTTCCATGTTCATACTTTGAGCAATGGTAGCCGGAGTAGTCGGGGCAGTAGCAAACGAGTTATAAAATTCCTCTTCCATGATTCGGTAACAAGTTTCACAAAATCAGCTTTTCAAACGAAATCGACACTTTCAAACGAAGTAACCTCTTCAAATGAAATACCCTGTTTAAACGGAATAACCTGCAAAACAACTTCAAATGAAATGAGACCGCACGAAATGTTTTCACAGGAAATGAGTGTTTTCGTGCGAAATGAGCCTAATTCTCAAGCGAAATAATGATTTCGTACGAAATCAACTCAATCTCAAACGAAATGGTGGTTTCACGCGAAATAGACTGATTTTCACACGAAATGAAATCACTTTGGTACGAAATGGTGATTTCGTACGAAATAGCTCACACGAAATGATGATTTCGAGCGAAATCTACCAAATTTCAAACGAAATGCTGATTTCGTATGAAATGAAAGATCTATTCCGTGCGAAATGAACCACAAAGGTGATTTCGTGCGAAATGAAGAACCTATTCCGTGCGAACTATTGCTGATGTCATCATCTCGGCCATATTTTTGTCAATTTGATCAGGTTTTAGTGTGAATTTTGGTCCAGTTCTTTCAAGGCTTTGTTAAAACAGTGTTTCGCATATAATGTGTGAAATTCAATCCATTTTAACCGTTAAAACTTGTTTAATTTGGAAAAGAAGGTGTAGAAGTCAGAAAATAGATGAAATCAAGCTGAATTCGGTAAGAACTCCTCCCCCTGAGCTCTGATACCACTTGTAGGAAAATCTTTTCACGACCAAAACGAGTCATTCAGAAGAGTTCTGATCAATACGAGAGGCGGAAACTAACGTATTGAGTTCGATACAGCTTGAAATTCACTCTAATTGTCTTTTTGATTGATATAACAACGTTTTACAACGAGTAGACACTTCAGCAGCACTTCGGCTCTGGAATCGGAAAGTTACAAATGAAATCACAAGGCTGGTATTTATAGGCCAAGCTATTTCGCACGAAACCATTTCATACGTAACAGCATTTCGTACGGAATGACCAATAGTCATTTCGTGCGAAATCACATATCCTATTTCGTACGAAATGCCCAAGTCATTTCGTGCGAAATCACCTGAATCACCTATACCTCGAATTTCGTGCCCTGATCTTTCTAATCTAATACAAGACTCGATACAAGACGAAGTCGACAGACATATGCACCAACACTTGTTGTTACAGAGCTGGGGTCTCTTTGGAAGTAACCTCTCTATCCTCAATGATAGGGGAAAGGTTTGCCTACATCCCACCCTCCCCAGACCCTGCCATTAGCTTTTCTATTTGCAAGATTTACTGGGTATGGTTGTTGTTGTCTTCGAAAAAAAAGCCTGCCGATGACAATATCTGCGTGTGGTCTGCGCAGTGCAGACAGAATAGCTTGCGCATATCTTTTTTAGAAAAACAAACACCACCTTAAATACATATACTTTTTCATTGTTTAATCTTGTCTTCTAGAATGACAATTACACAAACTAACCAAGAAAAATAATATATTGTTTACACTTGAGAAATTAAAGCTATATAACACAAAAATTAACACCATGACGTAACATGTGGATTAAAATAGATAATAAATTATACAAAAGAGTTAATTTGACACAACACCACCTCAAAGAAGACTCAAGGCAAAAATCCAAAATTTAAATAAACGTAATAAAAATAATTAAATTTTTGGATAGTCTGGAAATTTCATAAAGCAATATTTGCAAAATAACAAAAAATATAAAAATTAAAATAAAATAAATTATATAAAAGTGAATGTGAATTTATTGATTTTAAATATATACAACCTAATTCAATTAAATTTAATAATTCGAATAGCCTGCTAACTAATTTAAAAAAAATCGACGATTCAAATACATTTAATATAAAAGGTAATTGCTACAGCTGTTGAAGCTTTTAAAATGGGTTTACTTAAAGATTCCCAGTTCTATGATGATCTTGTTATGACTCCTTGCAGGAACCTAGATGAGGTAAGAAACAGGGCCCTTAGGTTCATCCGTTTAGTGGATGACAAAAGGATCCCTGAGAGGCTATCAGGATCCTCAAAGCAAGACAAACAAGGATCCTATTTCAAGAATAACAGTTCCAAGTCATACATTAAGTCTGACAACCAGAATGTGCATGTTGTAGAACAAGAGGAAGATGTATAGAGGGTTCTTGGGTTAGTTTTTAACAACTTATAAAAGTTAATAAGTGTGCTTTTAACTTATGGACCTATCTCTGAATATTGTTTTGCTGCTGATAATAGTGAACTAATCCTTGCTATCCAAAACTTAGGTGATAAAGCTAGATGGCCGAGGAAAAGTGACAAGCCAGCTGCTACTAAAGACAAATCGAAGTGGTGTGCATATCATGAAGACTTTGGTCATCTCACAGATGAATGCATATTATTAAGGAAGGAGATTGGTTACCTTTTGAGCAAAGGATATTTGAAGGAGTTATTCAGAAGGAAAAAATCAAGGATCCAAGATTCTAAGAAAGTCCCTGAGAAGGCTCCTCCTCCACCAGCCGACGCTCAAATTATCCATTTCATCTTAGGTGGCTCTGATATCTGTGGCACTTCATTCTCGGAAGCCAAGAGAGATGCAAAGGAGACAAAGATGGAGAATGGGGACAGACCTGTTCGAACTTCCATCCTTACCCAAGAAAAAGTCATATCCTTCGATGTGGATGACCGTGTGGATATACATGATCCTCATCACGATGGTCTAGTTATTACATTATTTATCTCTAACCATTTTGTTCAGAGGATTCTCATTGATGGGGGAAGCTCAGTGAACATCATCCAGTTGGATGTCCTCAAAAGAATGAACATTCCTGAATCTGATATTGTCCCAAGATCATCTGTCCTTGTGGGATTCAATGGAGACACAAAGAATACATTGGGGGACATCAAACTTCCTATTTATATAGAGGGAGTAAATTCTGTTCAATAATTTTGTGTCATTGATTGCTTATCTTGCTGTAATGTTATCCTTGGCAGGCTATGGATTCACGATATGAAGGCTGTCCCCTCAACATATCATCAGTGTGTGAAGCTCCTTACTCCATGGGGTGTGGTGAAGATCGAAAGTGATCAGCAAGAAGCCAAAAATTGCTACACTTCATCAATGAAGCCAACCTCAAAGCCTAGGGAGGCATAGCAATTAAAGTATCCTCCAAGGGACGTCCTGGAGGCAAGAGAGCAAGACGTCAAGGATATTCTGTTGAACCTTGAGGATCCTGAATCCAAGATTTTTATAGGATCCGGGATCCTTGATAGTATCGAGCAGGATTTAATATCCTTCTTGAAAAGAAGAAAAACTACCTTTGCTTGGAAATATGAAGACATGACAGGTATTCCTAAGGATGTTATTACTCACAAACTTGGTATTGACAGGTCCTTCAAGCCAATACATCAGAAAAGGAGGAAGTTTGCACCTGAAAGAAATGCCATTATCGAAGAGGAGGTAGACAAATTGCTCAAAGCAGGTATGATCAGAGAGGTAAAGTATCCAAAATGGCTTGCCAATGTGGTGGTTGTTCAGAAAAAGAATGGAAAGTGTAGGGTATGCAGTGATTTTACTGACCTAAACAAAGCATGTCCCAAGGATCCTTTCCCATTACCCCACATTGACTCCATGGTGGATGCTAAGGCGGGTCATGAGTTGTTAACTTTTATGGATGCTTCATCTGGATTTCAACAAATTCAGATGGAACCGTCTGACCAAGAGGATACAACTTTTATGACTCCCACTGGTATCTATTGCTATATTGCTATGCCTTTTGGACTAAGAAATGCAGGTGCTACATAGCAAAGGCTAGTGAATAGTGAATATGATGTTTAAAAACAGATTGGACACACAATGGAAGTCTACGTAGACGACATGGTGGTTAAGTCCAAAAGAGCTGAGGATCACCTTAAGGATTTGGAAGAATCATTTGATATCCTTGATAGATACAACATGAAACTGAATCCTTCCAAATGTGTAACACCCCAAAAATAACCGTTAGACATACGAGCTAAATTTATTAAAGGTTTAACCTAGTAAATGTAAATGTTTCAAATACTAGTAAGATGAATGAGAAAGCCTAAAATTTAATAACAATACAAACTAGAGGGGGCCACATGTGAAAATAACAAAAGAAGGGGATTGAAAGAAGTAAAAACCCAAATCACACACTCCGGGTGGTCGTGGCTGGGATCGATCGAACAGGGGGAGCAAGGTGAAAACCCTTGTTCTTGCTAACTCACTCAATTGATCAAAGAATTCAAGTCTAATCTGTTGCATGTCTCAAGTTCTTCGATTATCTAACCCTAATTAGTGAAGTGGTAAGTTTAATTTTCTGAATTTGATGATTTGTAGAATGAGGGGTTTAACCCAATCTCGAATTCGGTGTCTAAATGTGAGAAATCTGAGTTAGGGTTACCTTCTAGAACAAGAATCATGTTTGATTCTAGGTTATTTGAAAGATTCTAGTGAAAACCCACTATATGAAATTAAGATGTGAATTAGGATGATTTGTAGTGTCATGCATGTGAATCGTTGATGAATAATTCTGTTAATGATACTTAAACACTAGATGAATTGATATGGAATGAGGTTTGCTTGATTATTGTTGAATAATTAAAAGAACTAGATTAGATACATGTTTTAGTTAGTTGAGTAAATGTCCCAAAAATGCGAAACCCGCCAAGTGTTTGATGAAATGCTTGAAAGAATAAAAATGTGAAATTTGGAAAATAATGGAATGAGATTGGTTGTATTAAATGAATGAATGAATGTGTTAATATAGGCGTGAAGGAAGAAGGTTCAAGTATTAGGAAATCGGAAGGCACACAAGATCGAGGTACGTTAGTGTACACCTTATGTTTTTATTATGTTGTCATATGTATAATAATCTCTAGTGTATTGAATTGTTATGTTAGAACCGTGAATGTTGAAGATATCCGATTGTTGAAAGTAAAGTTAGATCCGTCATAAACGGATGTTGAGGAATGATTAAAATACGAAAGTTAACACATCATATCCGGTACTTTTAGTCGAACCGGGTATGGGAAGTTATGTATGTAATGGACGAAAGCCTACTCAATCCGTTTTTCCTCAGATCGAGGTATGATGTAAGAATGTAATGACTATGATTGTTTATTATGAACAAATCGAATGAAAGCGATGTATTGATGCTAGTATCCGTTCCTAACGGGTACGTTAAGTAAAGTATGCTTAGCCTCTATTTGAGGTAAGCATGTAATGAACCGTTTAACGGTTAGCAAAGTGATTAAATGATGATAATCCGAGAATGAAATGAATGGGTTTATTATCTAGAATTGTTAGCGGCGAATTACTAATCTATTTATTATGTTGAATGTAGGTAAATCCTCAATTTAGGCGACTTGGCAATTTGGAGCGAGCATATGCACACTTTATGGTTATCAAGCGCTTCCGCTATTACGTATTAATGTTTTGGGTCAAATGCTCGTTTTTGTATAACGTTGTTAGTGGTTACACTTTTTGACACTTGATGTATGGTTCTTAGTCGTGTCTAGTTGAACGGGTTGTAGACTTGTTTGTTTTGTTGATGGTCAAAACAGGGATATACTCGTCTTATGGACGGGTCATGCCCAAATTTTGTTAAAAATCATGAATTAATGACATAGCGTTTTTACCTTTTAAATTGCGAAAGATTTGTCCATGTTAAAAGTTGGGTTTCTTGCGTCTTTTGGATGGCATTTCTACTAGACGTAATTACGGGCGTTACAAGTTGGTATCAGAGCCTAGGTTTGAGGGATTCGAGCAAGAGTAATAGTGCTTGAACTCAAACCGACGGCTCGTGCAAAAGTGTGCTCGCTCCGAGATCGCCAATGAGGTAAAATTTTAAGTTTTTGCTTAATACAAGTATGTATAGTGTGTTTATGATAAATATTTAAGTTAAGTATGTGGAGTAGCAATAATGGGAGTTAAACATTAGGTTATATCAGATCTGGCGCCGCACACAGTTGTGTCGTTAAGTGACACAGCTGTGTGGACCATTGATGCTTGTTGTTGAGATCAGGGTGTGTGGCAAGGCTGACACAGCTGCGTGACATTGTACTCAGATAATCAACACAGCTGTGTCTGGGAAAAATTTCCACAAACTTTATATTTTCTTGAGTTTTCCGCAACGAATCACCAACAAGCTTTCCAAAACAAGGTTTTTCAGCGTTTCAGCAAAGGAAGGGCCGTCGCCGACGGGCTGTGAGCCGTCGCCGACGGCCTAACTGTCTGCCTACGGACATTGTGGGCGACGCCCATTTACGAAGCCCGTCGCCGACGGCCAGCGGAATCTCAATCCGCTGAAAATTTTTATTTTTGTATTATTTTCGCGTTTCGAGTTCCCGAGTTGTCTGAAAGACTGTCTAATGATTATGTAGGGTTCACGTAAGGCCTAATAAGACATATGTAATCACAAATGATGGTTACGAAGGAAAGAAATTTGTAAAGGTCGAAGGTAATGTGTTGAATGACACGAATGAACGCTGAAAGTTTAAAAAGTAAGTAAAGTTTAAAATATAAGAATGCGAATGAAGTAATTACGGACTAATGAATTATGATGTATTGAAACTTGTGAATTATGATTTAAGTTCCCATACTTCTCAGAAATACCCGTTTAATGTTCCTGTCAAGGTATTAGAAGATATAATAAGTTATGTAGATCGTCGGCGATAAAGTAAAATTTATAAAAGTCGAATGTAACGTATGGAATGGCGTAAAATGAATGACGAATGTATAAAGTGGAGTTGGAAACGTATGATAATGAATAATGAAGGAAGTAAATATAGACTAAAGTACTTGGATATGTGAAGGAACCGGAATTGTTAATAAATAAATATAAAAATGATGAGATTAGTGGTGAAAATAATTTGAAGAATGTGAGTTAGATGGAATTCGTATGAAAATTCGGATGAATGTATGCTTTGATAGAATTATGCATTAGAGGCTTGTACCTTGTACATGAATGGTGTGATGCTTATGTGTATTTAATGATTTGCTTTAGTATGATTAAGAGGCGAATATGTGCTGAATGTGAATCATACGAGCTAATTAGTAAAGGATATGTTGAAATTATGCTATATAGTTGATTCGAATGAAATTTGCTAATGGTAAAATCATGGAGCATTAGCATGTGAAAGTACGTGTATGTGAATGTATATGTGTATTGTTTAGAGGATCACGTAAATTGTACATCTTGCACAATACGAGTATGAAATACGTAGGATATTATTATTATGACCTACCATATTTAGATGAATACATGTTCAAAAGTTTGAAGTGTGAAAACGAGACAATTGACTTTCTGAAGGTCAACAGTATAGGGATATCATGGGATGGCCATTAGACACAATTGTTTAAGTAAAGAGTTAACGTGTTACGTACTAGATGAATTACGTGTTATGATTGATGATAGTTTAGTTGTGTGGAATTGAAATTAAGTGGAATGTATAAATAAATGAGAACATGGTAATGTTAATGAAAGGTATGGAAATGATAATAGTTCAGATGTTAGCTAAAGGCGTTTTGTAAGTGTGTTCGAATTGAAAGTAAGAACAACCCGTACTACAATACTTATATACAAAGGTACTGGGTGGTGGTTGACCTTAAAAGGTTATATTGTAGAAGTCAGTGAATAATAATTACTTACAAAAGCTGGAAGTATTACGTAAGAAATACAACGTGTAAAGTAGAATACTCATTAGTAAAAGACATGTTAGAGAACGTAGGTGAATTAACACCTAATACGGTGAACAAACAAATGGAAATGGTATATTAAGGGATGGTCATGTATTGACCGAAGCTCGAGAAAAACATGAGAATCATCTCACTTATGTCCGGTCAAGCTAGCAAAAAGGGGTCTAACGATTCTTAAAGGAACGGATCAATATAAGAAAGAAAGAAAGATAAGAATGAAAAGTATAAGCCTACGATTGAATGTAAGACAAACTTAAGAAAGAAGGGTGGGAACACCACTAGAAATATGATGTAAAGTGTCGCGTCGAGACGCGCTACATGAAATAGGACATGGAATTAAGTGGTAGGACCCAACACTCGAAGTTGAATGTAGAAGACTAATATGAAAGCATATCATAAGAAATGACATGGTAAATGATACGACATAAGAACGAAGGGTACAGATGAAAATGTTTGAATCTGAGAAATGGATTCAACCATGTAAGGAACGAAAGGTTGGATCCGTAAGCAAACACGGATCAAAACAGTAAGAGTGAAAGGTAATAAATTAAAAGTTTGAATCTGTAAGTGAAGACAGATTAAACAAGTAAGAATAAAAACTAAGTACCAAACTAAAATAAGTTATATGGGTCAAATGGCGATCGCCATTTGAACCCGGTATTTAATGTTCGAGTTGTCAAGTTTATTACTTATAGGTGAGCATAATGTATGGGCACGCATTGTCACAGTTTGGAAAGTATTAACCGTCGCAAAGTATGAATAGCGAGTCAAGGGATTTGACCCGCACCAGGTATGTATAAAAAGATTATATATTTAATAGGAGCTTAGGGCTTGACTAGAGAATGATGTGTCAGAGTAGGATAACTGATACCCATATGTAAGAATGTATTTACAATTAGATTCCCGAAAAGTCAAACGAAGTCCTTGCAATTATGCGAGTATAAGGTACGAACGTGTACCTCGATGCGACCACAATAAGTAAGGGGGTGTTAGTCTGACCTTGAAAGGTCAAACTGCGAAAGTTGACGAAATAATCAATAAAATGAAAGGATAGTATGTAAGAAATGAAATGTATGATATGTTTTAGCATGTACTTAAGAAAATTGTGAAAGAGACAATCGGCGAACAAACACCCTGTAGGACGCAAATATGAAGGGTTATGTGCTAACTATTATTTATAGAAAAATATGATGGAATTCTTAGTGAGATGATAGTAATGAAGTTAGTGGAAGGATGCTCACGAGTGGGAGCATATTTCATGAATGAATGAGACCAATTCTGGTACGGAAGGTACATATAAATAAGCGGATCGATCCGGCACCCGGATAACTGACTTATGCATTGAAGGCGAGGTTAGTAAAATGTTTAATTCTTGATTAATGATTGAGAATCCGTAGACTTATTTGTAAATGTGAACAAAATGAATGGTAGAATAATTATGGTATGGTATACAATGATTGACCTGTAATGGTCAGCGTGAGAAGGTATGAATGTCATTAAGAGGAAGGTTTAAAGGACTTAAATGAAAGTTGAGCTGAATTGGTTAAACGCTCGTATGGTGCTCGTACACAACATACCTAGTTGTTATCATAAGTAGTTCATGCAATGAGCTAATAATAAAGTGTGCGAAGGATTAAATTTGAGGCTAAACTCAAACTTGTAATTAGTTCAAGTGATGGTAGTAACCGTAGAATGATGCTTCATACTTGTATTAAGTATGAAAAAGTAATTAGGAAGTGGGTAGCTTTGTATTAGTACCACTAAGTCATTAAATGTTTATAGTATACGTATAATGTTATGCTAAGCCCTCATATGAACAAGAAAGTAATTAGAAGAACGTTAGTAATGGGATAATGGGGTTTGCTGATCATGACTACAATAATGAATTATATCGTGCATGATTCGTGTGCGGAAAGAAATAAATCGATTTATTTATATTAGTAAATGTATGAATATGTTACGCTTATTTAGAAAGATAGAAACAAGCCGTAAGCATAAGCTTGTACGACTAATAGTATGCATTTGGAATAAATTTCAATGAACGAACCGCTAGTGATGATGTATGCTAGGAACTAGCATTGTAAAGTGAAAACGACACTAATAAGAACTCTGGATCAGATTCTGACTTATATGTGATTATGAAGGTAATTTGCTTGATTTAAGAACGGAGGGTCAATGCGTACAAATACGTTTATGCATGAATGAAACTCTTGCCAAGATCCTGAATGCATCTATGTTGTATTAAGCATTGTGAATGAATAGATGAAAAAGTAGGAGTAGCAGTGGTTTAGTTGGAATGGGAAAGGTTTCGGGGACGAAACCTCCTTTAAGGGGGGTAGACTTGTAACACCCCAAAAATAACCGTTAGACATACGAGCTAAATTTATTAAAGGTTTAACCTAGTAAATGTAAATGTTTCAAATACTAGTAAGATGAATGAGAAAGCCTAAAATTTAATAACAATACAAACTAGAGGGGGCCACATGTGAAAATAACAAAAGAAGGGGATTGAAAGAAGTAAAAACCCAAATCACACACTCCTGGTGGTCGTGGCTGGGATCGATCGAACAGGGGGAGCAAGGTGAAAACCCTTGTTCTTGCTAACTCACTCAATTGATCAAAGAATTCAAGTCTAATCTGTTGCATGTCTCAAGTTCTTCGATTATCTAACCCTAATTAGTGAAGTGGTAAGTTTAATTTTCTGAATTTGATGATTTGTAGAATGAGGGGTTTAACCCAATCTCGAATTCGGTGTCTAAATGTGAGAAATCTGAGTTAGGGTTACCTTCTAGAACAAGAATCATGTTTGATTCTAGGTTATTTGAAAGATTCTAGTGAAAACCCACTATATGAAATTAAGATGTGAATTAGGATGATTTGTAGTGTCATGCATGTGAATCGTTGATGAATAATTCTGTTAATGATGCTTAAACACTAGATGAATTGATATGGAATGAGGTTTTCTTGATTATTGTTGAATAATTAAAAGAACTAGATTAGATACATGTTTTAGTTAGTTGAGTAAATGTCCCAAAAATGCGAAACCCGCCAAGTGTTTGATGAAATGCTTGAAAGAATAAAAATGTGAAATTTGGAAAATAATGGAATGAGATTGGTTGTATTAAATGAATGAATGAATGTGTTAATATAGGCGTGAAGGAAGAAGGTTCAAGTATTAGGAAATCGGAAGGCACACAAGATCGAGGTACGTTAGTGTACACCTTATGTTTTTATTATGTTGTCATATGTATAATAATCTCTAGTGTATTGAATTGTTATGTTAGAACCGTGAATGTTGAAGATATCCGATTGTTGAAAGTAAAGTTAGATCCGTCATAAACGGATGTTGAGGAATGATTAAAATACGAAAGTTAACACATCATATCCGGTACTTTTAGTCGAACCGGGTATGGGAAGTTATGTATGTAATGGACGAAAGCCTACTCAATCCGTTTTTCCTCAGATCGAGGTATGATGTAAGAATGTAATGACTATGATTGTTTATTATGAACAAATCGAATGAAAGCGATGTATTGATGCTAGTATCCGTTCCTAACGGGTATGTTAAGTAAAGTATGCTTAGCCTCTATTTGAGGTAAGCATGTAATGAACCGTTTAACGGTTAGCAAAGTGATTAAATGATGATAATCCGAGAATGAAATGAATGGGTTTATTATCTAGAATTGTTAGTGGCGAATTACTAATCTATTTATTATGTTGAATGTAGGTAAATCCTCAATTTAGGCGACTTGGCAATTTGGAGCGAGCATATGCACACTTTATGGTTATCAAGCGCTTCCGCTATTACGTATTAATGTATTGGGTCAAATGCTCGTTTTTGTATAACGTTGTTAGTGGTTACACTTTTTGACACTTGATGTATGGTTCTTAGTCGTGTCTAGTTGAACAGGTTGTAGACTTGTTTGTTTTGTTGATGGTCAAAACAGGGATATACTCGTCTTATGGACGGGTCATGCCCAAATTTTGTTAAAAATCATGAATTAATGACATAGCGTTTTTACCTTTTAAATTGCGAAAGATTTATCCATGTTAAAAGTTGGGTTTCTTGCGTCTTTTGGATGGCATTTCTACTAGACGTAATTACGGGCGTTACAAAATGCCATTTTGGAGTCAAAGCTGGTAAATTCTTAGGTTACATGGTGACGAAGAGGGGAATGAGGCAAGTCCATAACAAATCAAGGCCATTGTGAACATCAAGTCTCCTGCGAATGCTAAGGATGTGCAAAGGTTAACAGGAAGAATCACAGCCTTGAACAGATTCATCTCAAAGTCGTCAGAGAAATGTAAACAGTTCTATGAAATCCTGAGAAAGAATAAAAAATTCGAATGGACTGAAAAGCACGAGAATGCCCTCAAGGATTACTTATCCTCAACTCCAGCTCTAATGAAACCAGAAAATGGGGAAACATTAACCTTGTATCTAGCTGTTTCCACTAAGGCAGTGAGTGCGGTCCTAGTTAAGGATCATGAAGGTTCTCAACATCCAGTGTACTATGTAAGTAAAAGTCTACTTGATGTTGAGTACATGTATTCTCATTTAGAGAAACTTATTCTTGCTTTAATCATGGCATCTACTAAATTACGTCATTATTTTGAAACTCATCCCCTTATTGTTAAAACTAACTTTCCTATCAAAAATGTTCTCAGGAAACCTGAAATGCCAGGGAGGATGGCAAAATGGGCTGTCAAGCATAGTGCATATGACATTAAATATGAACCTAGGACTGCCATCAAATCCCAAGCCTTAGCTGACTTTGTGGCTGATTTCAGTAGTGATCTACAAAGGGAAGCTGAATTGGAAGTTCAACAACTTGAAGAGACCAAGGATCCTTGGATACTCTTCACAGATGGGGCTTGAAATGTCAAGGGAACTGGACTAGGCATACTACTAAAATCGCCACAGGGGGACATTATACCCCAATCAATTGCTTGTGAGCTTCTAACCACTAATAATGAGGCTGAGTATGAGGCCTTGATAGCAGGTTTGCAATTAGCCAAGCATATGAGGATCAGGTATCTTGAGGTACATGTGGATTCTTTATTAATTACTAACCACTATAATGGTTCTTATGCTGTCAAAGGTGAAAGGCTAATCAAGTATTTAGAAATAGTTAAGAAATTGGCATATTCTTTTGCTTCTTTTAGTTTAACACAGGTACCCAGGGAAGAAAATGCAGAAGCTGATGCCCTAGCTAACCTTGGATCATCATTGAAGATTCCAGAGGATGTTAAGATGCCCATCATCCACATCTTAACCCCTGCTATTGAGGATAACATAGCCATGGAGATAGTGGAGGATTCTGCAATTGTACCTAGTGATGGTGCACAGTCGAGTTCAGGATCCTGTATCCTTCCAGTCATGAGATATATAAAGAATGGAGAGATTCCTGCTGGAGAAAATCCTAGAGCCTTCAAAATTAAGGTATCTCAATTTACATTACTAAATAACATCTTATATAAACAGTCTCTTGCAGGTCCATATTTAAGATGCATTGAGGATCCAGAAATTCAAGAAGTTTTAAAGGATTTTCACGAAGGAGATTATGGGAACCACACTAGGGCAGAGCACTATTCTCAAGGTTCCTTCGAACAGGATATTATTAGCCGACAATGAAGAAGGATGCTGTGGAATATGCAAAGAAGTGTGATGCTTGTCAGAGACATAGTAATATCCTACATCAACCAGTGGAGCCTCTGCATCCTATATCCTCTTCTTGGCCATTCATGAGATGGGGGATGGACATAGTTGCCAAACTTCCTAAGGCACCAGGAGGAAAAGTATTTATGTTAGCCATGACTGATTACTTCTCCAAGTGGATAGAAGCTGAAGCCTTTGCACAAGTTAGAGAGAAAGAAGTTATATCCTTTATCAAAAGAAACATCATTACTAGATTTGGCATACCTTCTGATATGGTTTGTGATAATGGATCCCAATTCATTGGGACTCGAACTACTAACTTTTGTGACAGCTGGGGGATTAAGATGATAACATCAACACCAATCCATCCACAAGCTAATGGTCAAGCAGAATCATCCATCAAGATCATCATCAACAACTTGAAGAAGAAGCCTGGGTCCAAGAAAGGAAAATGGGCAGAAGAGCTACCGTATGTATTATGGGCTGATAGAACAACTCCTAAGAATGCTACTGGTCAAACTCCCTTCTCTTTGGTCTTTGGAGCTGAATTTGTGATCCCTACAGAGATGGTAGTCCCTACTACAAGAACAAGCTTGCACCAAAATGGAAGGCCCCTATCTAATTGAAGCTGAGGCAGGAAAGGGGGCATATCGGTTGTTAACAATGGATGGTGATCTCTTACCAAGGGCTTGGAATGCTGTTCATTTGAAGAAGTATTTCATGTAATAAGGATCCAGGATCCAGGATCCTTAGATATCCTGATACTTAGTGTTAGGGGAAGATTTTTAATGATCAGTGATCCTCAATTACTGTTGGGTTTGGTGATCCTTACTTCTGTTTGAATTAGTGATCCTCAGAAGTATTATAGGATCAAGATCATGGATCATCTTAAGGATCCTTATACTAACGATTGTCTACTTTGAATATGAAGTTGTTTTGTAGGAGTACGAGCTTGGACTTGGTCTTGGCGATATTCCTAGAGTATATTCCATTTTTATTCCGCACGTGCATGGCTGAAATGGACGTTGTGGAGGTCGTGGAGGACTTGCACCATTTGCGGAATGTTTGTTAGCTTAGATATTTTCCATTTTTAAAAGGGATAGCGAGCTAAATAGAAAACACTTGGCTATTTTTAGCTTAACACACATACTCGCAACTGCTCTGACCAGCTCTTAGCAATTCACTTGGCGGTTACACACTTTTTTGCACGTTACACTATAGTGATCCTTGTAATTAGCTCGCTATCATCCGAAGTTGTAATACATTTCTTGTTTAATCTGAGTTGGTGATCGGTAGTTTCCATCACCCGAGGTTTTTTATGCCGGAGATCATTCATTGATCAAGGGCTTTTTCCTCGTATAAATCTTTGTGTCACTTATTCATTTCATTTCTGAGTGATCCTTAGTGTTGTTCATATATTCAAGCATCATACCTCACAACAGAAAGTTTGGTTGCATTATCATTGCTTGATTTTTGACCAAAACAGTTTGGCGCCCACCGTGGGGCAATTGATGCTTCATTCCTAAGAAGATTCGTATTTTCGTGGTCATTTCGGTCCGTTACAACCAAGCAGATGGCTTCCTCAACGAAGAACACTTCAAGTTTGATGCCATCATTCAGTTCTTCACAAGGCGTTCCTCCTTTGCCTCCACCACCTTCTGGATCCCAGAAGAATGCTGATAATGCTGCGAAGAAACAAACCCCCATTTTCCAAAAACCACCAACTTCTGCTATTTCCACTAATCCTACTACTAATGATCTTTTTAATCTGATTTTGCAGATGAGGGATCGTATGAAAGAGCAGGATAAAACCAACGAAATGATCCTCAGGGAGATAGGTGATATTATGAAACAGAAGAAATCGGTGGAGGATCATTCCCCATTGATGCCCAGGTCGCTGAACTTCGACACTCCAGTCATAACTTCCCAGCACTCAGAGCTCCGGATGTGCAATACTTGGGCGAAGTACCAGGAAGACGTTATGGAACAACAACAATGACTCAGGCTCCTGGATCTTACCTTCAACCTTCCGGAGCCTCTGTCCAGCATCAGGGATCCTTCGTCAGCTCAGGAGGATATTTGGGAATGCACTCGGTTCAAGGATCATCCCAGGTCCAAGGATCCTTCCCGGTCTAAGGATCCTTCCCGGTCCAAGGATCCTCCCAGGTCCAAGGATCCTCCCAGGTCCAAGGATCCTCCAAGATCCAAGGATCCTCCCAGGTCCGAGGATCCTTCCCGGTTCAAGGATCCTCTCAGGTCCAAGGATCCTCTCTGGCTCCAGGATCCCTTCAGGTTCAAGGATCCAACATCTTTCAGGATCGAGGATCCTTAAGGAGTATGCAGCCTCCAAGTTCGGATGTTCATCAAGGAGACTTCATACCAATTCAGACCATTGCTTCATCTGGCCCTTCGATCATACCGGAATCCCATCAATATGGATTCACGTCTGGAATTCCAAACACGAATCCTCTGGGAGGTAATACTTTCAATAATTCTTATAACACTAACCATGGCTCCATTCAAGATACAGGGATCAATCAAGCTATGGCTAGGGAACTACAGAAGCTTAAGGATATGATATCCAGTGTACCAGGAGTGGTTAAACCCATCCCTGAAATCGCAGATGGTAGCCATAGGATATCTCGTTTTGCACCACCCTTATGTGATGCTGAGATACCCAAAAGATTCCAGATACCATCCATGAAGCTCTATGATGGTTCAACGGATCCAGAGGAGCATGTAGCTCAATATAGGGAGAGGATGGAGATCAATCCAATTCCTGAGAGGTTAAAAGAAGCATGTCTATGCAAGGGTTTTGGATCCACACTCACAGGATCTGCTCTTAAATGGCTGCTAAGTCTTCCCCCTTACTCTATTACTTCATTTGCTAATCTAGTTAATTTGTTTAATAGTCAATTCTCTTGTAGTAGAAAATTTGAACGATTAACTAGTGATCTATATAGGGTAACAGAAGGTCAAAATGAATCACTTAGAGATTATATCACTAAGTTTAGTAAAGAATCCTTAGATATTCCTAATTTGGATATTGCTACGGCTGTAGAAGCCTTTAAAATGGGATTGCTTAGGGATTCATTATTCTATGATGACCTTGTTATGACACCTTGCAGGAATCTTGATGAAGTAAGAACCAGGGCCCTTAGGTTCATCCGCCTAGAGGATGACAAAAGGATCCAGGATAGATTGACAGGATCCTCAAAACAGGAGAAACAAGGATCCTACTTCAGGAACAACAAATCAAAGTCCTACAATAGAACTGATAACCAGAACGTGCACGCAGTGGAACAAGAAGAGGATGATGAGGATTATCCTCCTATTTCTGAATACTGTTTTTCTGTTGATAACAATGAACTAATCCTTGCAATGCAGAATCTAGGTGAGAAAGCTAGGTGGCCGAGAAAAAGTGATAAACCAGCTGCTACAAAGGATAAGTCCAAGTGGTGTGCATATCATGAGGATTTCGGGCATCTCACTGAAGAGTGTATTGCACTAAGAAAGGAAATTGGTTACTTGTTGAGCAAGGGGCATTTGAAGGAACTTTTGGGACGGAAGAAGTCAAGGATCCAGGATCCTGAAAGGATCCCGGAAAGGGCTCCTGCTCCTCCAGCAGATGCACAAGTTATAAACTTCATATCCGGTATATCTGACATTTGTGGTACCTCCTTTTCAGCGGCCAAAAGACATGCTAAGGAAACCAAGATGGATAATGGGGATAGACCCATCCGGACCTCCACCATCACCAAGGATAAGATCAAAACTTTTGATGAGGATGATCGTGTTGATGTCCAGGATCCTCATCATGATGGTCTTGTAATTACATTATTTATTTCTAACCACTTTGTTCGCAGGATCCTAATCGACGGAGGAAGCTCTGTGAACATCATTCAGCTTGATGTCCTCAAGAAAATGAATATCCCAGAGTCTGATATTGTCCCAAGATCCTCAGTCCTTGTCGGATTTAGTGGGGAAACCAAAAACACATTGGGGGACATCAAACTCCCTATTTATATTGAAGGACTCCATTCTTATCAGAAATTTTGTGTTATAGATTGCTTATCTTGTTGTAATGTTATCCTTGGCAGGCCATGGATACATGATATGAAGGCAGTCCCATCCACCTATCATCAGTGTGTAAAGCTTCCAAGTCCATGGGGAGTGGTGAAAATTGAGAGTGATCAACAAGAGGCTAAGAACTGTTATACATCATCAATGAAGCCAGCCTCAAGACCAAGGGAGCAATAGCAATTAAAGTATCCTTCAAGAGATGTCTTGGAGGCAAGAGAACAGGATTTGAAAGAAATCCTTATGGATCCTGATGATCCTGAATCCAAGATCTTCATAGGATCAGGGATCCTTAGCGACATTGAACAAGAGCTAGTATCCTTCCTTAAGAGGAGGAAATCCACCTTTGCCTGGAAGCATGAGGACATGACAGGTATATCTAAGGATATAATTACTCATAAACTTGGCATTGACAGGTCATTCAAGCCAATTCATTAAAAGAGGAGGAAGTTTGCACCTGAAAGGAATGCTATTATTCAGGAAGAGGTAGATAAACTACTTCGGGCAGGTATGATTAGAGAGGTTAAGTATCGAAGATGGTTAGCCAATGTGGTTGTTGTTCAAAAGAAAAATGGAAAGTGGAGGCTATGTGTCGATTTTACTGATTTAAACAAGGCATGTCCCAAGGATCCTTTCCCATTACCCCACATTGACTCCATGGTGGATGCTACTGCGGGTCATGAATTGTTGACTTTTATGGATGCTTCATCTGGATTTCAACAAATTCAGATGGAACCATCTGACCAAGAGGATACAGCCTTTATGACCCCAACTGGTATATATTGTTATATTGCTATGCCGTTTGGACTAAGGAATGCAGGTGCTACTTATCAAAGGCTAGTCAATATGATGTTTAAGGAACAAATTGGACACACTATGGAAGTCTATATAGATGACATGGTGGTTAAGTCCAAGAAAGCTGAGGATCACCTTAAAGACTTGGAGGAAGCATTCAATATCCTTGACAAATTTAATATGAAACTAAATCCTTCTAAGTGTCATTTTGGTGTTAAGGCAGGTAAATTCTTAGGCTATATGGTGACAAAGAGGGGCATTGAAGCAAGTCCAGAGCAAATCAAGGCTATTGTGAATATCAAATCTCCTGCCAATGCTAAGGATGTGCAAAGATTGACAGGCAGGATCGCAGCCTTGAACATATTCATATCCAAATCCTTAGAAAAAGTGCAAGGAATTCTATGACATCCTGAGGAAGAACAAGAAATTTGAATGGACTGAGAAGCATGAAAGTGCCCTCAAAGCTCTTAAGGATTACCTATCCTCAGCCCCGGCCTTGATGAAACCAGAAAAAGGGGATATATTATCCTTATACTTAGCAGTATCCTCAAAAGCAGTAAGTGTGGTCCTTGTTAAGGATCACCAAGGTACACAACATCCTGTTTATTATGTAAGTAAGAGTTTACTTGATACGGAATCCAGGTATTCACACTTAGAGAAACTTATCCTTGCATTAATAATGGCATCTACTAAATTAAGACATTATTTTGAGACTCATGCCATTATTGTTAAGACTAATTTTCCAATTAAGAATGTTCTCAGGAAACCTAAGATGTCAGGAAGGATGGCTAAGTGGGCAGTGAAGCTGAGTGCATATGATATAAGATATGAACCAAGGACTGCCATCAAATCCCAAGCCTTAGCTGACTTTGTGGCAGATTTTAGTAGTGACTTGCAAAAGGAAGCTGAGTTAGAAGTCCAACAGCTTGAAAAAACTAAGGATCCTTGGATACTCTTCACTGATGGAGCTTCTAATGTGAAAGGAACAGGGCTTGGAATACTACTAAAATCGCCACAGGGGGACATAATACCCCACTCCAAAGCTTGTGAATTTCAAACTACCAACAATGAGGCTGAGTATGAAGCCTTGATAGCTGGTTTGAAAATTGTTAAGCATATGAGGATCAGGTATCTTGAGGTACATGTAGATTCTTTATTGATCACTAATCACTTTAATGGATCCTATGCTGTTAAAGGTGAAAAGCTAATCAAATATTTAGAGATAGTCAAAGAATTGGCACTCTCTTTTGTTTCCTTTAGTTTGACACAGGTACCAAGGGAAGAGAATGCAGAGGCTGATGCATTAGCCAATCTAGGATCATCCTTGAAGATCCCGGAGGATATAAGGATCCCTATTATCCATATTCTGACCCCTGCTATCGAGGATCATGTAGCTATGGAGATCGAAGAAGATTCTGCAATCATCCCTAGTGATGATACTCAATCTCATTCAGGATCATGGATCCTCCCAATCATGAGATACATACAATATGGAGAGATTCCTACAGGAGAAAACCCTAGGGCTTTCAAAATTAAGGTATCTCAATTTACAATATTGAATAATATGTTGTATAAACGATCTCTTGCAGGACCATATCTAAGATGCATTGAGGATCCTGAAATCCAAGAAGTCCTAAAGGATTTCCATGAAGGAGATTGTGGAAACCATACTGGGGGCAGGGCATTATTCTCAAGGATCCTGAGGACAGGATACTATTGGCCCACTATGAAGAAGGATGCTGTGGAGTATGCCAAGAAGTGTGATCCTTATCAGAGACACAGTAATATCCTTCACCAACCAGCAGAGCTTTTGCATCCTATATCCTCTTCTTGGCCATTTATGAGATGGGGAATGGACATAGTTGGTAAGCTTCCTAAGGCACCTGGTGGAAAAGTATTCATGCTTGCTATGACTGACTACTTCTCCAAGTGGATAGAGGCTGAAGCCTTTGCTCAAGTCAGAGAAAAGGAAGTTATATCCTTTATTAAAAGAAACATTATTACTAGATTTGGTATCCTTTCTGAAATTGTTTGTGACAATGGATCCCAATTTATTGGGAATAGAACTACTAACTTTTGTGACAGCTGGGGGATTAAGATGATAACATCAACACCAGTCCACCCACAAGCTAATGGTCAGGCAGAATCATCCAACAAGATCATCATCAACAATTTGAAGAAGAAGCTTGGATCCAAGAAAGGAAAATGGGCAGAAGAACTACCTTATGTGCTTTGGGCTGATAGGACAACTCCCAAGAGTGTTACTGGCCAAACTCCATTTTCTTTGGTATTTGGGGCAGAATCAGTGATCCCTACAGAGATGGTGGTTCCAACTGCAAGAACAAGCATTCGTGATCCTGAAGAAAATGCTGAAAACTTGGTTCAAGACTTGGATACTATAGAAGAAATCAGGGATTTGGCAAGGATAAGGATGGCTAGTTATCAGCAAAGGATGGCTGGAGCCTACAACAAAAATGTCAGGATCAGGAAATTCCAAGTTGGTGATATGGTATTAAGGAAAGCATTTCAGAATACCACCAATCCTGCTGATGGAAAATTGGCACCAAAATGGGAAGGCCCTTATTTGATTGAAGCTGAAGCAGGAAAGGGGGCATATCGATTGCTAACAATGGAAGGTGATTTGCTGCCCAGAGCTTGGAATGCTGTCCATTTGAAGAAATACTTCATGTGATAAGGATACCTGATCCTTACATGACGAGTATCCTTGAAGGATTCTTACAGAACAGATGATCCTCATTTTGGTAACATTCTAATCTCAAACTATTTCATTCTTTAATTATCCTGTATAAGGATAAGGATCCTGCATCCTTTATCCTCCTTTCACTTGATTCTGAGTTTTGAAGGTTCAGGTATCCTTAACAAAGGATTGAGTATCCACAGAAGTATCCAGTTATTTGGGCTTGACCCCAGTTATTTGGGTTTGACCCCAGTTTGGGCCTGTCCCTAGTTTCGCCAGTAGCGCACGATGATCCTGGTATAGTTCATGGCAATGGGACCAGTACTCGCTTTAGGGGCTGATAATTTCATTGTACTGGCTATATTCAGGATCCTACGTATAATGGTAGACGTACCATACATCCGTTCCTAAGGTTTCTAACGTTTTCACGTTAGCTAAGGTTTTGGCATTTTCATGTCACTAAGTTTGGATAGTCGCCAGTGAGGGCCATACTCCAGTTTACACACGATCCTTTGGGCTTGTCCCCAGTTATCCTTTGGGCTTGTCCCCAGTTATCCTTTGGGCTTGTCCCCAGTTATCCTTTGGGCTTCTCCCCAGTATATTGGGCTTGTCCCCAGAATTGTTGGGCTTGTCCCCAGTTACTAACTCTTATCTTATATTGGCTTAGTCCCAAGTTGTATCCTATTTCAGGTTTTTGGAGATAAATGACCAAGGATCCTTGATCTTTACCTTCTACTAAGGTTTGTCTTTTGGTTATCCTGATCATAAGTGTTAAAGGTTAGGATCCTAACTTGGATTCTCAGGTATGATCCTTAACTATTTTGATTTTATTCATTATTCATTTGAGTAACCCTTATCCTTTGACAACTGAACTTATGATCCTTAAACTGTATTACTTTTCAGAACTTATCGGCTATAGGATATGTGATCCTTGATCATATCCTAAACTTTTTGAGGATATTTATTAAATTTTTCCTTTACTTGATAAGTTTAGACAAAATGAATATCAAAACAATTGGAAAGTAAAGTACTAATAAGGATAGCAACACGGGAGATAGCCAAAAAGTTAGAGTTATTTTATTCACAAAACATTAAACCCTTTAAGGTTGTCAAAATTGCCAACCCATGTTTCTACCAGCAAAACGTGGCCCGTCCACATGGGTTGGCAAAGGGTGTCCATTGTTTACGGGTCTTTATAGTGCAGGAAATAAAAGACGGAAGGATAACGAGTGGCTTCATCCCCCAAATAGAGGATCCATCCACCACCCATTATCCTGCCTATTGTTCAAGGATTCATGATCCTTCACCCTAGAAACTATTGTCTAAAGTTATTACAACCCATCATTGTTCAACAAAAACACCATAACCAAAATAAACTATCAAATTCTAAAAAAATGGGCCCCGGCTACGTCTAGAAATGTCCTTCATCGCCTATCCATGCAGCTTACACCTTGGCTGCATCACCATCTCCTCCAGCTCCACCTGCTTCTCCACCATGATCCTTGCCACTGCCACCAGCCTCGATTGCCAAAACCTCATCAGCCTCTTCTTCGTCCTCCAACTCAGCCAGCCTAGCCTTCCAGCCCTCCATGTCCCAGTTGCTCCTGTCAAAAGTAGGATCCTGAGCTTCTTGGGCCATCTGCAACTTGGTCTTGTACATGGCAATGGCAGCGGAGACTTTAGCATCCTCCGTGATCTCGTGCTTCTCATAGTCAGCATTAATCTGAGCTGCAACTGCATGAGTTTTGGCATCATTGAGGTCCTTTTCGAGGGAGGCAATATTGTGATCCTTGAGCACCGCCACTTTTTGGAGGTCAGAGTATTTCTCCTCAATCTCTTCGACGTTCCCAACATAATCCTCGATTTCAGCAAATTTCTGCCAAGAAGGCAATGCAAAGTTCAGGATCAAGTGATCCTCAGGTGGGCAGGATAACTAAGCTAAGACAGTGATCCTTACCTCAGCAAAGTACTCAAGGAACTGATGACGGATCAGAGGCAAGCCTTCTAGATTGTCAGCCTCAGAGGTCTTCCTTTTCTTCCCACCTCTTCCCTTTGAAGCGGTTGCCTTGGGGATCGTGACAGCTGGGCTGGCAGCAAGCTTCTTCTTTGAGGATCGGACAGTGTCAAGGTCAGTGACACTGAATTTGGAGGCAGATTTTGAAGATTTTCCAGCACCTACACACCCAAAACAGATAAGTATCCTTATCCCATTTCTATTTAACTATTTATTTAAACATTTAATTATGCAAAAAACAGGATACTTACTCGACATAGTGACAGAACCTGAGGATACTTCTTGAGAATCCTGGGTATTTGTTTTAAATGATCTTTTTGCAGGATCTAGTCTCCGGAAAGCGGCAAGCCTTTTCTGTGTTGCAGGTGTTGTGATGAGATGTGCGACAGTAATAGCTGCAAGATAGAAACATAAGGACGTTAGTGATCCTTAGACAGGAACAAGCTTATTCGGTGATCCTTCTAAGGATCCTCTATCCTACCATGGGTGGTCCATTTTCTAGGCAAATCCTTTCCATCAGGGATGGAATCCCTTCTGACAAAGAAGAATCGCCGTTTCCAGTTGGTGTCATTCTTAGTGGCTTTGAAGATGGGATGTTCTTCACCAGGTTTATGCTTGAGTAGATATCGGTGGGATCCATGGCTAACGAGGTCATACATCTCAGCAAACTCCGACATTCCCAGATCAATTCCTTCATGTTCAATGATCCTTTCAAGGGTATATAAGACCCTCCAGATCATTGGCATCGCTTAAATGTAGGAGATGCCGGTGAGAGAGAAGAAGGATTGGGTGAAGTCTGGAAAAGGGTACGAGTATCCTATTATGAATGGTGTGACCGGAAAAGCTACCCAGGTTTCAGAAATATAATCACTGAGAACGGTGGGATCAAATGGTTTGAAATCAGTGTTTGCCGGAAAGCAATGTCAGATCCTATCTATCTGTGGATCAGTAAAGCAACATCTTTCTTTCGCCGAGTCTTTGAAGATCCCCTGGCTCTTAAGAGGACTGTCTTTTGTGTGATCCTTAGCCGGAGAGGATCTTAGCATCATCTTGGTCCTGATGGTAGAAAAGAAGATGAACGGAGAAAGAAAACGTAAAAGGAGAAGAGGAAAAGAGATACCTGCTTGATCTTCGAATGTGGATTTAAAGGGAGTCTCTCTTGAATTTAAATACAAATTGATCCCTATCCCTAACTTCAATTTATAATGATGATTTTGCAGGATAGTCACCTCAATGACGTCATGCTCGTAACGGCTAGTCCGACTACAACGGCTGGTTATTCGTTGATTCGTTGCGAATAAGAACAAAAAATATAACTCGATTATTTACAATTTACTCCTTATATTTTGGGGGCAATTGTTAGGGGAGGATTTTTAATGATCAGTGATCCTCAATTATTGTTGGGTTTGGTGATCCTTACTTCTGTTTGAATTAGTGATCCTCAGAAGTATTACAGGATCAGGATCATGGATCATCTTAAGGATCCTTATACTAACGATTGTCTACTTTGAATATGAAGTTGTTTTGTAGGAGTACGAGCTTGGACTTGGTCTTCGCGATATTCCTGGAGTATATTCCATTTTTATTCCGCACGTGCATGGCTGAAATGGACGTTGTGGAGGTCGTGGAGGACTTGCACCATTTGCGGAATGTTTGTTAGCTTAGATATTTTCCATTTTTAAAAGGGATAGCGAGCAAAATAGCAAACACTTGGCTATTTTTAGCTTAACACACATACTCGCAACTGCTCTGACCAGCTCTTAGCAATTCACTTGGCGGTTACACACTTTTTTGCACGTTACACTATAGTGATCCTTGTAATTAGCTCGCTAGCATCCGAAGTTGTAATACATTTCTTGTTTAATCTGAGTTGGTGATCGGTAGTTTCCATCACCCGAGGTTTTTTATGCCGGAGATCATTCATTGATCAAGGGCTTTTTCCTCGTATAAATCTTTGTGTCACTTATTCATTTCATTTCTGAGTGATCCTTAGTGTTGTTCATATATTCAAGCATCATACCTCACAACAGAAAGTTTGGTTGCATTATCATTGCTTGATTTTTGACCAAAACACTTAGTTCATGATGAGGATCCACAAAGGATACATGATCCTCATTCTGGTAATGATTTACTTATTATTTCATAACTTCATTAACTCATTTGATTATAAGGAGAGGTTATTAGAATCCTTTATCCTTTTTCATCAAGTTTTAAGTTTTACAGAATTAGATACATCCTTGACAGAGGATCAAGTGATTGGTTGACTCTCCAAAGTTTTTGGGTTTATCCCCAGTTTATGGGCTTGTCCCCAGTCTAAGGTATCTATTACCTTCTACAAATCAAGTTTCAACACCTTCGCCAGTTGCGCACGATTATCCAAATATAGTTCGAGGCAATGGGACCCGTACCCACTTTAGGGGCTGATAATTTCATTATTGTTGGATATATTTTGGATCCTAAGTATAATGGTAGACGTACCATACATCCGTTCCTAAGGTTTCTAACGTTTTCACGTTAGCTAAGGTTTTGGCATTTTCATGTCACTCACGTTGGGATAGTCGCTAGTTTGGGCCATACTCCAGTTTACACACGAATATTTGGGCTTGTCCCCAGTTTTTGGGCTTGTCCCCAGTTTATTGGGCTTGTCCCCAGCTACTAATGATTCTTTTCTGTGACAATTGGTCTAGTCCCAAGTTATGTGTTGTTACAGGTTTCCAAAGTCAAACAGTTAAGGATCCAGGATCCTAACTTTCTAGTGATTCTTGTCTCTTGTTAGCATAGTTGTAAGTTTTAAGGATATAGAATCCTAACTTGGATTCTTTGGTATGATCCTTATTTGCCTTTGCTTTATTTTTGATTTGTTAATGTTACCCTTATCCTTTAATAACAGGATATGTGATCATTGATCATATATTTTTTAATCTTTTGACATAAACTGATTTTGACATACATTTAATATTTTTTCTAATAACTTGTAAACTCTAAAATTGTAAAATATAAATTGACAGGTACATGTAAATAGAACAACATTAAAAAGTAAAATTGACAACACAAGAGATAGTTAAAAGCTTAAAGTTTTATTTATTTATCATTAAACCGTTTTAAAGGTTGTCAAAATTGCCTACCTAAGTTTCTACCAGTAAAACGAGGCCCGTCCACTTGGGTTGGAAAAGGGTGTCCATATTAACAAGTTCTAAGTAGTGTAGGAAAGTAAAGACGGCAGGATAACAGTGGCTTCATCCCCTAAACAGAGGATCCCTCCACCAACTGTCATCCTACCTATTGTTCAAAGGACCAGTGATCCTTAACCCTAGAAACTATTGTTCAACATACAGACCGTAATTGTTTGAAACCAAAACATCATAACCAAAAACCCTTAAACCATAAAAAATGGGCTCCGACCACGTCTAGAAATTCCATCATCGCCCATTTGTGCAGCCTACGCCTTAGCCGCTTCATCCACCTTCGCTTCTCCACCTTCACCGCTGCCACCAGCTGCTGCCGCATCCTTAGGATCCTTGCTACCACTCCCACCAGCTTCGATGGCCAGCACCTCCTCAGGCTCCTCATCATCCCCAAGCTCTTGCAGCCTTTGCTTCCAAGCCTCCACATCCCACTCTGACCTGTCGAAGGAAGGATCAGCAGCTTCCTTAGCCATTTGAAGCCTGATCTTCAATGTCACTATGGCAACAGACTTCTTAGCCTCATCGATGATCTCCAGCCGTTCTTTGTTGGCAGTGATGTCGGCCACGAGAATCTGCTTTTGCAACGTTTTGCTTTCTTTCTCCAGGTGTGCGATCCTTTTTTCTTTAGCAGCAGCAATAGTTTGGAGGTCCAGGATACGCTCTTCAGCATCAGCTAGATATTGGCCTTGAAGGAGCTGGATTTCAACTAATTTCTGCAGGGAAAGGACTATCCACACCATTGTCATGGCCTGGATATAGCACAGACCAGTCAAGGTGAAGAAGCTCTGTGTGAATGCCAGGAAAGGGTATATGAAACCTATTTGGAATGGAGCGGCAGGGAAGGTGACCCAGACTTCTGATTGACAATCACTCTTAATCGAAGAGTCGAATGGCCGGAAGATTGTTCCATCCGGGAAGCAATGACGCAACTGATCAATCTCTAGATCAGTGAAGCGACAGAGTTCCATGGAAGGATTCTTGGTGAGGCCCTGACTTTTCAGAGGGCTGTTGTGTTCAGGATTCTTAGCAGGAGTGGATCGGGTGGTCATCATAGCCATGGGAGTCTTGAAGAAACAAAGATTCAGAAAAGAGAAATTTAGAGAGAAGGAAAAAGGAGATACCTGATGAAATCTTCGAATGAGGATTTAAAGGGGAAGGATCTTGAATTTAAATGCAATTTTCATCTTTATCTCTAATCCTATTTATAATGATGATTGTTGCAGGGAAGTCTTATCGCTGATGTCATCGCTTGTAACGGCTAGTTTATCGCTAACAAGTTGTCCGGAATCAAGTAGAAAATATGACTCATTTAGTTGCATTTAATTCCTCATATTTTGGGGGCAATTGTTAGGGCATGGATTTTATATTAAGGATCATCTATCCTGAGACTGGGCCTGGATCACAGATTCTTAACGGATAATGCAGGGAGTCTGAGGATCCAGGATCCTTACTATTGTTTATGTTTCTAACAATTGTTACTTGTGTTTTAAGTTTACGATTGCAAGCATTTGTGGACTGAGTCATTGAGAAAATCTCAGGGGAATATGCTTCTATTTATGCACGTGCATGAGGCTGGTGACCGTTATGGTGATCGTGGATAGCTTGCATGAATTTCGATAGTTTGTTATTAGGATATTTTCTATTTTTTAAAGGGGTAACAAGCTCTTTTTAGAAACATAACTGCTCCTATTCGAACTCTCTGATCTACATTGGCAAACACACACACATGCACACTAGAATTCATTGTATTGAGCTTGTTATCATCCAAAGTTGTAACTTTTTTGATCAACATAGTTGATAGTGATAGTTTTCACTATCCGAGGTTTTTTATGCCGGAGATCATTCATTGATCAAGGCTTTTTCCTCGTATAAATCCTTGTGTTCATTGCAATTTTCATTCAATTATTGTTCATACATTTGCTCATTTAACCAAGCATCCAACCTCACAAAAATCAGATTTTGTTACATTATCCTTGTGTGAATTTTGACCAAAACAAAACTAATAATGGTATATTATCTAAATATGCATATATACAGTATGTGTGTTTATATTGTTGTTTATTCATCATGATCCCTTATTTCAATAGTCTTTTCACTTGTCATTTTGACACTTTTTTTAAAAGGGCTCCAGGGGCCTGTTTTGGGTCATTTATATGACCGGTGCTGCACCGGTTACCGTCACCGTTCTTTTTCATGTTTCAAATTCGGGTGAATGACGAGGAAGACCAAGAGCCTGGTGTCGTTGGATGATATTTTCCTCTTTTAGAGGGGCTTGAAAATCTTTTTTTTTGTCATTTTTGACACTTTTTCAAAAAGGGCTCTAGGGGCCTGTTTTGGGTCATCTGTCTGACCGGTGCTGCGCCGTTTACCGTGACCGTTTTTTCCATATTTTAAACTCGGGTGAATAACGAGGATGACTAAGGGTCTGGTATCGTTAGAGGATTTTTTCCCTTTTTTAGAGGGGCCCGAAAATCCTTTTTTTTTGTCATTTTTGACACTTTTTCAAAAAGGGCTACAGGGCACTGTTTTGGGTCATTTATCTGACCAGTGCTGCGCCGGTTACCGTCACCATTTTTTTCCTTGTTTTAAAGTTGGGAGAATGTCGAGGAAGACCAAGGGCCTAGTGTTGGAGGATTTTTTCCCCTCTTTTAGAGGGGCTCGAAAATACTTTTTTTTGGTCATTTTTGACACTTTTTCGGAAAGGGCTTCAGAGGCCTGTTTTGGGTCATTTATCTGACCGGTGCTGCGCAATTTACCGTGACCATTGTTTCCATTTTTAAAGTCGGGTGAATGACGAGGACGACCAAGGGCCTGGTGTAGTTAGAGGATTTGGGGCTCGAAAATCCTTTTTTGTTATTTTTTACACATTTTCAAATAGGGAAACAAAGGCTTGTTTTATATAAAATACATATATCATAGAAAATACATATACCATGTTACCACCAGAATTTAATGCCACGGATATTTATACACTCTCGTTTACTCTAAATTCCCATAGTACATATTTTATTTATTTTTTCTATCATTCAAAACTTAAGCTATGTGCGCATATATATGTGTACCCCATTATTCCCTTCACACCCTAGTTTACTTCGAAGCTAAACAAAACTGCATGAGGTGTCAAACAATAAAACGTGGCTATGAAATTCACTGCCACCACAATAAGCTCGCAATTTAAGTTATCAACGTGGTGTTCTAATCTAATTGATGACGTGTAGAGTTTAATTTTAAATATTAATAATGTTATATAGTTAAAATTATCCATATAAATAATCATTAAATATGTGCACATCTATTTTGACGGCCAATTCGCAATCTATATTTTCTTTATATATAAACTACTGGTAACTATATTTTCTATATATACTTGTAACTATATTTTCTATATATATATATATATATATATATATAGTGTGAGGTTCATTGGAGAACACTAAAAAAGTGGGGAACCGGGGAACACTCTTAAAAATTTAACTTAACATGTTAAAAATTAATTTTTTAAACATCTTTTTCGACGCTTCTCCTTATATATACTTGTAGAAGCATTTTTAATAAAAAAAAATCAAAAACTAAAAATATTAAAAAAAACAATTAAAAAAAGGCTAAAAAATGTTTTTTTAGAAAAATTATTTTTTACTCGACTAGTTTCTCCTCCTTTTTATAAAGAAAAGCGCTGAATTTAAAAAAAAAATATTTTTAACATGTTAAGTTAATTCTATAAGATATAAGTGTTTTTTAAACATTTTTTTATATTTTTAGTTTTTGATTTTTTTATAAAAAATGTTTCTACTTGTATTTATAAGAAAAAGCGCCGAAAAAAAATAAGAAAAATATTTTTTTTAACATGTTAAGTATAATTTTTAAAAGTGTTCCCCCGTTCCCCATTTTTTTAGTGTTCCCCAATGAACTCTCCCCTATATATATATATATATATATATATATATATATATAGGGGACCGCTAAAATGAGAACCACCTCGAGTTGTAAGAACCGTGAGAACTACACCGTACGGGGCGAGGTGGACCAAAATTTTTTTTCATAAACGTAGTTGCGTGTATTATAAACACATTTGTAAAACAAAAATTCAAAAAAAAAAAAATCTCGTATGTGTAGTTTTGAGCACCACAAGTTTGTCTGATCGGAGCTGCGCCGTTTACCGTGATTGTTTTTTCCATATTTCAAAGTCGGGTGAATGACGACATGACCAAGGGTCTAGTGTCGTTGAAGGATTTTTTTTCCTTATTTAGCGGGGCCCGAAAATCTTTTTTTTTCTTTCATTTTTGACACTTTTTCAAAAAGGGCTCCAGGAGCCTGTTTTGGGTCATTTATCTGACCGGTGCTGCGCCGTTTACCGTGACCGTTTTTCCCATTTTTAAAGTCGGGTGAATGACGAGGATGACCAAGGGCCTGGTGTCGTTGGAGGATATTTTCCCTCTTTTCGAGGGGCTCGAAAATCTTTTTTGTCATTTTTGACACTTTTTCAAAAAGGGCTCCAGGGGCCTGTTTTGGGTCATTTGGGTGCTGCGCCGTTTACCGTGACCATTTTTTAATATTTTAAAGTCGGATGAATGACAAGGATGACCTAGGGTCTGGTGTCGTTGGACGATTTTTCCCTCTTTTAGAGGGGCCCGATAATCTTTTTTGACATTTTTGACACCATTTCAAAAAGGGCTACAGGGCACTGCTTTGGGACATTTATCTGACCGGTGCTGCGCCGTTTACTGTCACCGTTTTTTTTCATGTTTTAATGTCGGGCGAATGACGAGGAAGACCAAGGTGCTGGTGTCGTGGGAGTATATTTTTCCTCTTTTAGAGGGGCCCGAAAATCCTTTTTTGTCATTATTTACATGTTTTCAAAAAGGACTCCAGGGGCATGTTTTGGGTCATTTGTCTGACCGGTGCTGAGCCTTTTACAGTGGCCGTTTTTTCCATATTTTAAAGTTGGTTGAATGACGACGATGAACATTGGTCTAGTGTCGTTGGAGGATTTTTTTCCCTCTTTTAGTGGGGCCCGAAAATCCTTTTTGTTATTTTTGACACTTTTTCAAAAAGGGCTACAGGGCACTGTTTTGGGACATTTATCTGACAGGTGCTGCGCCGTTTACTGTCACCGTTTTTTTTCATGTTTTAATGTCGGGTGAATGACGAGGAAGACCAAGGGCCTGGTATCGTGGGAGGATATTTTTCCTCTTTTAGAGGGGCCCAAAAATCCTTTTTTTGTCAGTTTTTACACTTTTTCAAAAAGGACTCCAGAGGCCTCTTTTGGGTCATTTATCTGACCGGTGCTGCGCCGTTTACCGGGACACGAGGATGACCAAGGACTGTTGTCGTTAGAGGATTTTTTCCCCTCTTTTAGAGGGGCCCGAAAAGCTTTTTTTTTTTTTTTTTGTTTTGTTATTTTTGACACTTTTTGAAATAGGGCTACAAGGGCCTGTTTTATACAAAATACATTTATCATGGAAAATACATATACCATGTTACCACCAGAACTTAATGCCACGAATATTTATACACTCTCGGTTACTCTAAATTTCCATAGTATGTATTTTATTTATTTTTTCTGTCATTCAAAACTTAAGCTATGTGCACATATATATGTGTACCCACTTATTCCCTTCACACCCAAGTTTTCTTCGAAGCTAAACAAAATTGCATGAGGTGTCAAACAATAAAACGTGGCTATTAAATTCACTGCCACCGCAATAAGCTTGCAACTTAAGTTGTCAACATGGTGTTCTAATCTAATTGATGACGTGTAGAGTTTAAATTTTGAATATTAATAATGTTATATAGTTAAAATTATCCATATAAATAATCCTTAAATATGTGCCCATCCATTTTGAAGACCAACTCACAAATTATACTTTCTTTATATATAAACTACTAGTAACTATATTTTTTATATATATAAATTACTAGTAAACTAGTAATTGTTCATATATTTAGATAATATATAAAATTAATAATGGTGTATTATCTAAATATGTATATATACAGTATGTGTGTATATATAATGTTGTTTATTCATCATGATCCCTTATTACAATAGTCTTTTCATTTGTCATTTTTTATACTCTTTTAAAAAGGGCTCAAGGGGCCTGTTTTGGGTCATTTACATGACCGGTGCTGCGCCGGTTACCGTCACCGTTCTTTTTCATG
This sequence comes from Helianthus tuberosus, assembly GCA_030545235.1. Lineage (NCBI taxonomy): Eukaryota > Viridiplantae > Streptophyta > Magnoliopsida > Asterales > Asteraceae > Helianthus > Helianthus tuberosus. The sequence goes on from CM060400.1 coordinate 197,739,389, forward strand.
TTTTAAAGTCGTATGAATGACGAGGAAGACCAAGGGCCTGGTGTTGTTGGAGGACATTTTCCCTTTTTTAGAGCTGCTCGACAATTTTTTTTGTCATTTTTGACACTTTTTCAAAAAGGGCTCAAGGGGCTTGTTTTGGGTCATTTGTCTGACCGGTGCTACGCCATTTACCGTGACCATTTTTCCATATTTTAAAGTCGGGTGAATGACAAGGATGACCAATGGTGGGGTGTCGTTGGAGGATTTTTTCCCTCTTTTTTAGAGGGGCCCGAAAATCCTTTTTTGTCATTTTTGACACATTTTCAAAAAGGGTTACACGACAATGTTTTGGGACATTTATCTGACCGGTGCTGCGCCGTTTACCGTCACCGTTTTTTTTCATGTTTTAAAGTTGGGTGAATGACGAGGAAGACCAAGGGCCTGGTGTCGTGGGAGGATAATTTTCCTCTTTTAGAGGGGCCCGAAAATCCTTTTTTGGGATTTCTGACACTTTTTTAAAAGAGTTAATTTTCGTTTTGCTCCCTATGGTTTGGTCATTTTAACAGTTTTTCCCCAATAGTTTTAAAATGGCCATATTCCTCCCAGATCTTTCTAACTTATCATCAATTTGCTCCCTGCCTCTAACTCCATCCAAAAAATCTATTAACTAGAAGGGTATTTTGGTAATTTTATAGATAAAAGCAAGGGCATGTAAGTCTTTTCACCTAAATAAACCTTTAATTGAGTTAGAGCCGGGGAGAAAACCGGCGACAAAGTTGAAAGATCAAGGAGGAAAATGGCCATTTTTAAATTATTGTGCCAAAACCGTTAAAATGACCAAACCACAGGGAGCAAAACGAAAGTTAACTCTTTTTAAAAAGGGCTCCAGGGGCCTGTTTTGGGTCATTTGTTTGACCGGTGCTGAGCCGTTAACCGTGACCGTTTTTTCCTTTATTTAAAGTCGGTTGAATGACGAGGATGACCAAGGGTCTTGTGTCGTTGGAGGATTTTTTCCCTCTTTTAATGGAGCCCTAAAATCCTTTTTTGTCATTTTTACACTTTTTCAAAAAGGGCTCTATAACAACTCTCCTAAAATCCTTAAAACACCCCTATATGTTCTAAAATACACCCCGTATACGAAAAACGGCCCCGAAATGCCTTTATATAATTAAAAATCAAATAAAACAAAAATTTGGGGGCTCTCGCGAGGCGTGACACCCTTAGGAATGTTCGTCGCGGGCCGCGACAAGGTGACTCCAGGCGAGCCCCTAGGCCGCCACGTGTCCGGTTACGCGTCGAAGCTACTGAGTTGACTCACCAAGGCTAGGCCCTAGCCAGCCTAGCTCGCGGGCCATGAAAGAGGAAGAGTGGGGCGTCGCGGGGCGCGAGCCGCCACCCGAACAACCCTATAAAAGGGGGCTTCGGCCTCAGTTTCAGTCGCTCAAAATTTTCTTTCTTTCTCTCTAATATTAAAGCTAAAACTCTCGGGTATTATACCACTAAAAAGCGAAGCTCTGCCTTGTTGTACGTATTATAACCCCCGGTTACGTATTAGTTACTCTGCCCGATTGATCTAGAGCTCCGTAATGCATGTCAAGGCTCTGCCCGACACAGTCGTTGGAGTTTTGTCTCGGGGGGAGGGTATAGCTAATGTAAATTGGGTTATTATACTAACGCGTGTGCATTGTTTATTTTAAATAGATTATAACTAGAAAGTCACTCGGAATTATCTAAAATAGCAATGTGAGTTATTCCCCTTTTTGTAAACTGTTTTTACAAAACCTCAATTGTTTTAAATTATAATTAACAGTGATTGAGTATTTGTGATTCTACAATTACTGTCGGTATGTTGTGGTTTTGTATACATTACTTGTTACTACACTGTGAGTAGTAGTATGACCACAAGTCAGGATTGACAGTACCGTGGGTGGTAAATTGATAGATATAAACAAATGTAATTGCGGATGCTCTCAATACTGTGAAATGATAAAACCTGTTTTGATTAAACTGGGATTCACTAGCCAGTATTTCTTGTTGATAAAACTTTTTAAAACGTGTTTCAGGTAACAAAATGTGAAAGCCAAATAGAAGCCAGTTGGAGAGCACTGAAGGCTTGGAAAAGTGGCTATAAAAGTTACCTAAACAAGAAAGAAGTTTTGTTTCAATAAATTAGGGTTTGTCCCTATAAACATATTTGTAATAGAAACTTGGGTCTTCCCCATGTATTTATTATTATAAAAGTGTGGTGTTTTACTCTAATAAACTATTTCCTAACTACGGTCCTGATGTATTTTCCGCTGCCAAAATAATAAACATCGATACCACCCGCTCTGAGACTCGCGGCCGCCCGCTCCCGGGTAAAGGGGTCGGGGGTTGCGACAGAAGGTGGTATCGGAGCTACAACCACTGATTTAAGCCAAAGAAGTGTTAAGCTGACACCAAAATTTTATCATTTATGTTAGGAAATAATCTATGTGATTTCGTGTATATATGTATATTATTGTTTTGTGTTATTTGACAATTTGTTAGTTTACAGTATGAGTGATCAAGGTCTGTCTGACGCCTATCATCACCTAGCAAGTTCTCCCAAAAGTGAAGGAACTTCATCACAGCCTACTCCTTCGGGGTATTATGCTGACACTGAAGAGGGAATCTTCATTTTTAAGGGATAATCCGAGGAACCATTCCCTACGAAAAAGAGAGGATGGTTCAGTCGGGGAGCACATGAGCGAAGGAAGCGAATGAGAAAATTGAAACAACAAAGGGCATTAGTAGCAGCCAATAGAGAAAAGAACACCCAGACACAAGACATAGTGAATAGACGATTGGTAAACTGTCACATATTAGCCACCACTGCAGCCGATCCGAACCTAGACAAGATAAGTGCACCACAACCACTGCCACTATTCCCAGCCCAACCAATGGAGATAGAACTTAACCAAGGAGATCAAATTCCTATACCAGCATTTGACCCTAACGAAATTCCTAGAATCCCAGCACCCAATCCTTTAGCATACGATCCATGGGAAAATGACCATAGGGATTATCAGGGAAATCCGATACCAAACCCCATAGCCCAGTATACCAACCTTAACCCTCTAGATCCATATTGGAATTCCGATCAGTATGTCCAGGAGATACTAGATAACCCATACCCATATAGAGAACCTATGCCCCAGTACCCTGAACCAGTACCCGCACCACTACCGTCCATGAGTGAGGAAAATGTGCAGGAACTCCGTACTTTTGGTGAGGAGTTAGTTAAGGAACGAGAGATGTAACACCTCGTAAAATCACGTCCAATGATGTATTGACACGTGTAATAAACCCTAATAAAGTCGAAAACTTTGATTATGGAAGGACTGGAAGTGATAACGTGCTTAAAGTAAGTCTCTGAATAACCTCTTATGGTATTTATATTCATAAATGAGCCACTTGTTGATCGAGTGTAGCCATTTACGTAGTTAATAGAAAGTTTGCGCGACGAGGGGTTAAAAGCGTCAACATGTAAATTCTTACCTCTGAGTGACCTTTTAACAAACCGGGAGCTTCATGATATTTTATTATACTCTCGGGAATGCCAATTATTGGACGTCTAAGGCTTTTATGCCTTTAAGTGACGTTAAACGCAACTTTGCAAGTTTAAGGGGTTAAAAGTGTCAATATGTTTAATTATACCTCTGAATGACCTTTTTATGAACCCGAAGCATCGTGATGTTTAATAATACTTTCAAGAATGCCTCATATGGATTGGATGAGGCTTCGATGCTATTAAACGATGACATACTCAAGTTTACGCATTAGAGGGACTAATTGCGTCAAACTGCAAAAGTCTATCGATTCGTATGGTATCGAACCTTATGGAATATGATCATAAGTTAAATATTCCCTAAATATCCTTTACATAGCTTAGAAATAGGCTTAGAGGTGTTTGGTGCGCAAAAATAAACTTATTTGATCGACAGGGACTAAAAGCGTCAAAAAGTGCATAAGTTTGCATTTTCGCGCATATCTTACGTTCCGAATATATCCCGACATCCAAAAATTTATTTAATCACTAAAATATTTTATTTTAGTGTTTGGCATGATAAAATTTCATTCGTCGCGAAATTTGGATCGTTTTTCGCGTCCGTTCGTATTTCGTCGTAAATAGCCGAACAACGCAACCGTACGACCAAACGAACTGACATCCGGCATATTTTTGAGCATGTTTCATGTTCCCTATGTTTAAGCATCATTCTAGAGTCTTGAAATCGGGTTAACGGGGTTTAAACGCATCAAAAATAGCTTAAAAGTGTTGCAGGGACCATTTCTGCCATTTTGGCAAAGTTTCTGGAGCTGGCACATGGTGGCGCTACGCCACCACCATAAGGATTTGCTGTGGCGCGACGCCACGGCCTCATCTGGGCAGAATATCATGTTCAGCAACAGCATGTCCATTTTCAGCATGTAACTTGAAGTCCAGGGTCCTTTATGTAACTTATTCAATACCGTTTGATAGTTTTGGATCACCCCTAGTATTCCAAAACCACATGCCTTACGTGTACGGTCCAGATCGAAGCTCAATTATCGAGTAACGATCCTAACGGTTCTTGAAATCCTATATAAACCCACTTGTTCTTGCTCTCATTTCAGACTTGATCTGAATTGTTCTAAGTTGGAGCTTTTATGCTTCATACCTGAGCATCCTAGATCAAGTTCATCCTTTCTTGGACCCCTTGTAAGTCCCCTCTTATGGCTAGTTGTTTTTATTTGGCTTAAAACTGAAAAGTCTAGTGTTCGCGATAAATGCTTTGACTTTTAAACGGTCGAGCCATTGTTCGCAACGAACATGGCTACATGATCATAATTAGGTAGGTATTAAACCCTCAAAAGGGCACCTCCTAATTACCATGGTTGCTAAAGTAAATTGTCGGGTCAAAGTAACTAAATAAAAGTCTAACGAGTCGGTTTTTAAATAAAATTCATAACTAATGATGTAAAGGCAATAAAATCAATTTTGTCACTTTAATAACTTGGTAAATATTAATTGAACATGTCTAGGCATGTTCAACCCGACAATTCTGAGTTTAGGCTCGGTTTGGAACCGAAAGTCGCAAAAGTAGACTTTTGCTTTGACTTTCAGTTCTGACCCGATTTAACATAGTTTAGATATACCTTAGGATTCCTTTAGGATCATATTATATGTTAGTATAATCCCCTGAGGTTATACAACTTGGTTCCTTAGAAATCCTAGTTCATTACATGTTTCCGTTAAATGCCTAAAAGTTGACCATTATGCCCTTTTGAGATTAAAACGATATTTTTGAAAATGTGAGATGACAAAAACCTTTATTACTGATTTATAAACATGTCCTAAAAATTTGACATCAGTTTGAGGTTCTAAATTAGGAGTTATGCTCAATATCGTAAATTAAAGCCTTTTTATTAATTAAACGACACTTTCGGCATAAAACCTATTTAAACCCAATTTTTGACACCAAACCTTTTACCCACTGATGTAATATAATATTTAGGAATTTTTGAAGATTTTTGTTGAATTTTAAACTGATCATAACATAGGGTTCTTGCATTGACTCGGTAATTGACGGTTATGCCATTTTTACTAATAAAATGAGTTTTACACATCCTTTACATACCAAACCTTTTTGTAACACCTCGAAAATTTACGTCCAATAATGTATTGACACGTGTCATAAGCTTTGAATATGTGAAAAGGTACTTTAGAGGGACTAAAGTTGACAAACAGAGAAATTATGTGAATATAAGGGTCCAAAGTGTCAACAATGGATAAATATATTTTAAAATGGCCCTACAAGATGTTTATACCTTCAAACGAATAAATCATGGATCATACGAAGCTGAAAATGAAAGAAAGTGAGGAATTACAAACTACAGGGGTTAAATGTGTCAACATGTTGAAAGTATACCTCTGAGTGACCTTTTAGCAAACCCGAAGCTTTGTAACGGTAAAATATGCTAACTAGAATGTGATAAAAATTTCATAAAGTTTCGTTATCGTATGAGAAAGTTATGATCAAATCCGTGTACGAAGGGTTAAAAGCGTCAACGTTGAAATTGGTGACTTTTCGGGTAAGCACAAAGTTAACCAAGGACTTAACCAAGTTTGTAAAAGTCTTAAGGTCCTTAAAAATCAAGTTAGAGGGCCAAAAGTGCAAGAAAAACAATCAAAACCACGTTACAAAGGACCAGGGACTGAAATGTAATAAGAGGAAACTTGTTTGGCCTGTTGCGAACTTTTAGACGCCCCGCGAGAGGGTCTTCGCGGCCCGCGTACAATCTGTCAGCGCAGAATCTGCGCACAGCTGCCTGTTGCAGCTCTGAAACCGACTTTAATGGGTTGTTTTACATTCCAGGGGCTGCTCCAATGGTTTAACATGCAATAGGGGCACTTGTCTTGATCTGGAAACATTCATAGACTATCTTGGCATCATCCTAAAGGATCAAATTGAGTATATAAGAACACCCAAGGTTTGCAACATTTGTTCATTCACTTGCATTCTCATTTCTGGAGCTCTCCTGATCAGCAACCAAGTTCCTTAGGCTCCCTAATCGTGCATAGGACTATTGTAAGTATCCTTAACTCTTCCTAATTCAGTTTAGCCTAGTTAATTAGCTAAAAGTCAAACCGTCGTAATTAACGTTTGACTTTGAAATTAAATAAAATCTGTTCAGTTAATTCTCGAATTGAAAGTACCTATAAGTAGGTAATTATATGGGTAATAAACCCTTAAAAGGGTACTCTCTGATTCCCACTCTAACTAGGTCAATTGTCGGGTCAAACTTGTTATTAAAAAGTCAACAGAATGCTTATTTTCAAATTAACGCATAATTAGCAATGTAGGAGACATGCAACCTATTTTATCATTAATATAACTTGGTAATTAATGTAAGAACATGTCTAACCATGTTCAACCCGACAATTTTCAGTTTAAACCCGGATCGGAACCGAAAGTCGCATAATTTGACTTTTGCTTTGACCTTCAGTTCTGACCCGTTTATGCATGTTTTAGAATTGCTTTAGAGCTTTATTTGGACCAGGTTTCATATAAGTATAACTCTCTGAGATTATACAACTTGGTTCATTAGTTATCCGATTCATATGCATGTTTCCGTTAAATGCTTAAATGTTGACTATTATGCCCTTTTGACTATAAAACGTGATTTTTGAAAAAGTAAAAGTGTAGAAACCTTAGTTACTGATTTATAAACTTGCACCTAAAATTTGACATCAGTTTGAGGTATAGATTAAGAGTTATGCTCAATAGCGTAATTAGAAAGCTTTATGTTAATTAAACGGCGTAATTAGCGTATAGCCTATTTAAACCCACTTTTTGATATCAAACTTTTTACCCACTGATGTAATATAATATTTTTGGATTTTTATTTAATTTTTGGCTGAGCATAACATAGGTCTCTAAGTTTGATTCGGTTAATGCCGGTTTTGCCCTTTTAAGCCATAAAATGAGTTTACAAATCCTTTTGACCCCAAACCTTTTTCTACTGATTTTATTTGATAAATAAAATATTTTGAGCCTTCTGGAATTATAAAAATATCAGCTTTCCTTTGAAAACCCGGAAATGGCTCCAAATCGCCTTTTTAAGCGTTTTTAACGCATAGTATGTACTAAAACTAAATTAAACATATAAGGTTGATACCTACTGATATTTTTAGTATATTTTTATATATTAACAGTAAGTAAAAGTTTTTAAACTCAGGTTTCCAGTTTTGACCTTTTAAGCCTAAGTGAAATTACCAAAATACCCCTAAGATGCATAGTTTGGTTTTAAATGATAAATTTCACATATAGGTCATACCCTACTGTTATAACTTATTAAAATAAGTGTATTTACTGAATAAATCAGACCTGTAACTCAGATTACTAATTAAACTCTTTTATAACCTTTTAAATGACCAAAATGCCCTTACAAGGCATAATTTGAGTTTAAATCCATTACGGGCACAATAGAAGATATCTTACTGATGTCACAACATATTTAAGGCATATTAAACTTAGGAAACTTGCATATGACTCATTTGGTTACCCGTTACGCACTTTTCGCGTTCGGAACGGCTTATGTAACTAGTTTGCATATATTAGCCGAAATGGGTCAAACCTTATCATCTGTGTCTCATAATCCAGAATGTGTTTAGTATACCCATATTATAGAAGTCTACAAACTTGTCGGGTCTAAATCACATTCTGTCCGGTCTTCGCTTAATCGTGCGTCTGAACCGTATCTTCCTTTAAAACTGACCGGTCTAAGCTTAAGCTTAATTAAAGACCCGTTAGGATTCTAATAGGATAATAAAAACCTTTGTTCCAGATTAGGAGCCCAGTAAAAGCCATCTGTACTTGCTGTATTTGACTTATACATTGCTCAGGTAAATACTCTTAACTTATTTTCCCTATACGGGCTTGGGATACGGTATTATAATAATACCGCTTGGTCGGGTGTGTAATCATTTAAATCGGATTGTGATTAATGTAATTACATACTTGTTTAATATGTATTATTTGGTGTATGGCCTTTGGGGGTTAAATGACCATGTCCCGGATATCCTTGGCATCATTTTACGAAATGGCCACGACCTAAGCACGGGGTGTAGGCATACACCTGACAGTTGCATATGTAAAAACTGGTAGCCCATTTAAAGGAATTAACTTTGTGGGTATAATACCTGTGGCGTGTCAGTTAATCTTGTCCGGCTCTACCAACCGGCCCTGATGGACGACAAATAAGTAAAACTGTATACATGATTATTTAATAATTGTCCCAAGTTATAAAATATATTTTTGCCGAAGTGCATTCAAATCAATTTTCAAACTCTTTTCAAAATGAGTCAGTTGAGTTGTATTTACCAGTGCAAACTGACGTATTTTCCAAAAAGGTTAAGTGCAGGTGCTACACGTAATAGGCTGGATACTCCAGACATTAATAATCAAGTGTTCGCAAAGCTCTAGGTGTCAAAGTCTGTTGAACAGTTTTCCTCTTTATTTTGATCCGCCTGTGGATCTGTTTCAACTACATTGTGATACTTTATATTTCAATTTATTTGGTTGGAATATATATATCTTTTGCTTCCGCTGTGCATTTAAATATTGTGTTGTTTGACTATGATGATATCAACTACGTCACGATACTCCCCACCGGGCCCACCGGCAACACGTGGAAATATCGGGGTGTGACACTTTTGCTACTGATTTTATATATTAAATAAGTTATTTTAAACTCTAAAGGCTATTCAAAATCTCAGATTTTCTTATTTAACCCAAATACCGTCAAATACCGACTTTTATGCGATTTAGGCGCATAGTATGGTTTAAAACCATATTAGGCACCTAAAGCTTGTTACCTACTGATGTTATGAATCAATTTTTATACTTTAACAGTAAGTAAAAGTTTTAAACTCAGATTTCCAAATTTGACCCTTAAAGCTTATGTGAAATGACCAAAATGCCCCTACGGTGCATAGTTTGGCCATAAATGATAAATTTCACATATATATGATGTCCTACTGATATAACTTATTAAAATAAATACTTTTACTGATTATTTTAGACCAGAACCTCAGATTGCCATTTAACCTCTTTTATAAACATTAAAATGACCAAAATACCCCTACGAGGCATAAATTGGTTTTAAATTCGTTTTGGGCATAATGGAAGGTATCCTACTGATATCACAACCTATTTAAGGCATATTAACCTGTGAAACATGTTCATGACTCATTTGGTTACCCGTTATGCATTTTTCGCGTTTGGTACGGTTTATGTAACTAGTTTACATGAATTAACCGAAACGGGTCTTATCTTTTTCATTTCAAAATTTAGAATGTGTTTAGTTTACCCATATTATACAAGTCTCCATACTTGTTGGGTCTAAATCACATTCTAATATGGTCTTCGCTTAATCTTGCATTTTGAACCGTTAACCTTTCCTTAAAACAAACCGGTCTAAGTTACAACTTAAATAAGACCCGTTAGGAATCTAATAGGTTAATAAAACCTTCGTTCCAGATTGAGAGCCCCAGTAGAGGTACTTGTGCATGCTGATTAGAATATACGGCTGAGTGTAAATTGCATTTTAAGCTCAGGTAAATACTTTTAACTTATTTTCCGTTATAAGGGCTTGGGATACGGTATTATAAAAATTCCGCTTGGTCGGGTGTAGAAACCTTTTAATCGGAGATGATTAAATTGCATAATCCCGTTTTAATCAGTATTGCTTGATAACAAATAACATTGGGGGTTAATGACCGTGTCCTTGATATCCTTGGCTCATTTAAAAAGTGTAAATGGCCACAACTTAAGCACAAGGTGTAGGCATAACACCTCCTGTTGCGTATGTAAAAGATATACTCACTCGTGAGGTAACTTCTTGTGAGTTATATTTGTGGCGTGTCGATTAATCTTGATCGGTTTGTATAATCACAGGCCCTAAATGTTGGACAAACATGTAAATCTGATACAAGATTGTTATTAATATAATTGTTCCTAGTTATAAAAGAATATTTGTGCCTTGTGCATTTAAATCAATTTTATAAAGATTTTCAAAAGAGTCAGTTAAATGTATTTACCAGTGTAAACTGACGTATTTTCCAAAAAGGTTAAGTGACAGGTACTGTACGTAAATTGGCTGGGAGCTCAGGGCGTTAATAAGGAATCTTGCAAGTTCTAAACGTCTAAAGTCTGTTGAACAGTGTTTATATTTCTGTTTTAAGATCTGCCTGTGGATCCATCTTATTGTTTTATTTGACCGAGTCGCCAATTTGACCACTTGGTCATATAAGTTTATCGATTATATTTATTCCACGCTAATCTTATAATGAATAGCGTATTAGACAAGCTCTTAATTTAAATATTAACCTTAACCGGTCTTACTGGCTAGACTTATTAGTCCACTTGCCTTCTACCCAAATATTGAGTCAAAACTAAGTCTTTAAGATCTCGAAACAATTTATGCAAATACGGACCTGCTTGCTGTCAACAACTATCTTGTTGACAAAACGTCTGCGAAAACCACGTTAAACAACTTCCGAAAAGTTTACAAAAATTACCAATCATCATTTATATTGTTATACCAATTCTGACCAAATATTGAGTCAAAACTAAGTGTTTAAGACCTTGAAACAATTTCTGCAAATACGGACCTGCTTGCTGTCAACAACTATTTTGTTGACAAAACGTCCACGAAAACCACGTTAAACAACTTCCGAAAAGTTTACAAAAATTACCAATCATCAATTATATTGTTATACCAATTCTGACCAAATATTGAGTCAAAACTAAGTGTTTAAGACCTCGAAACAATATCTGCAAATATGGACCTGCTTGCTGTCAACAACTATTTTGTTGACAAAACGTCCGCGAAAACCACGTTAAACAACTTCCGAAAAGTTTATAAAAATTACCAATAATCATTTATATTGTTATACCACTTCTGACCAAATATTGAGTCAAAACTAAGTGTTTAAGACCCCGAACCAATTTCTGCAAATACGGACCTGCTTGCTGTCAACAACTATTTTGTTGACAAAACGTCCGCGAAAACCACGTTAAACAACTTCCGAAAAGTTTATAAAAATTACCAATCATCATTTATATTGTTATACCACTTCTGACCAAATATTGAGTCAAAACTAAGTGTTTAAGACCCCGAAACAATTTCTGCAAATACGGACCTGCTTGCTGTCAACAACTATTTTGTTGACAAAACGTCCGCGAAAACCATGTCCATTTTAATATTCACAATGCTATCCATTATACAAGTAAGTATTCTATTCTAGAAGGTGTAAGCTTTACTTACCTTGCATCCGGTTATGCTCTTTTCCTTCTCATACTTGATTCGTTTGACCCGCTTTCTCCCCAGGCTTCCACCTAGCTTGTTAAGCGCCAAACTATTATTCAATATTCACAAGGTGGTTAGATTAACCATAATTTAATACGATTATTCCACCTTACACATTATTATTCATCGTATTGGAGGTTAGTTTGACTTTTAAAAGTCAAACGTCCATTAGCATATAAATGCACATTCAAGCTCGACAACTAGTTTAGGCATTTCATTAATTATCCGGTAGGCATTATTTTTAGGCCACCGTTTTAACTAAAGTTCTAACCAAGTCCATTGCATTTTCAACACTTCAACTAGTTCAAACGATTATCAAAACTAATTTATTCACTCATTTCGCAAGAACTAAGGGTTCTCATCTATAAGTGAGACCCGTTTCATCATATCCCTAGCATTCATCCGAACACCTAATATATTTAAATTCTTCATATAAACTAGTGCATAACACGATTGCATTCATCTATTTACATGATTTGAAATTACTGATTTCATCATAACATACAAAACCCATTTCAATTCTTGTATGAACATACACTCAACTAATAATTTGTTCAAGTATCTTGCTTCTACTATTCAATATGATGATTCTAAGCATACATATATCATCATCATAATTTCGAACCCCACTTATCTAAGTGTGGTAAATCATCTAGACATTCAAATCTTGACAACACATGTATAATTTACACTTAGGGTTTTGTTCCTAAGCAAGTTTACATCATAGTTCAGCCATAACTTCTATGATTAACACAAAATTCGCAGATTATGATGTTTCTTCAAATTTTCCAACTTCACGAATGTCAAGAATTCAACATACCTTATGATCTTCTAGCTTGAGTGATCGTTAATCCGCGTTCATTCATGAATTTGAGCCCCGATTAGCCCTTCAATTTGATGTTATTCGATGAACTAGGGTTTGGCACCCTTTGCTTCTCCTAGTCGTTCATTCCAGAACACACACTTAGTGTGTGTTTTGTTTTGTTTCTTTTTTTTAATAACTAAACTTCCAAGTTTTCCATTTTGGTCCCTTATGTTTAGTTAGTTATTAAGTAGGCTACAACTTACTTATTTTCAATAATATTTACCCCTTTTTAACTAGGTTAAACATTCCTAGTTTACTTAGCGGGTTCGGGGGAGATACTACTTTGTTTTGGTTTAAGTCCCGTTAAATCGGGCCTCTTATAATCTTTATTTCCTCAAAAGCTTTTATTCACTTTTTATTTAATATTAGGTTTATTTATTAAATTCCTAATATTCACCGGGTTTACTTTTACCACTAACGGTATTTTACCCGTTCATTATTATTAACATGGTTTAATTACCAAATTCCCAATTTCAGGGTGTTACAAGTCTACCCCCCTTAGAGAGGTTTCGTCCCCGAAACATTTCTTACTTAGTTTATTGAGCTTGAACTCAATGCACTTAATCTCGGTAATCTTTTGAGCATTGCTCGTACTTTGACTACCCAACACTTCACTTTTGTTTCCTTATGATCACTTAGTGTAGGCGATCAATGCTCTTCGTTAGTAAGACCTCGTGAGCCGTCATTTTTGTTTTGTATGCATTTACCCTTATTGTTTTATTTGACCGAGTCGCCAACACTCGGACTACAGTGTGATTATATTCCACATTACTTTCCTTGACCGTGACTACATCACGTCATATCTAAGTTTATATCAAAAATTTTTTTTAGTTTAACGTTTTATTTTTAATTTATGTCAAACAATTTTGACAACTTGGCATTCATTCTTTTACAGTTCTTGTTTTACGTGGGGATTCTCAACTGGGTCCCTCGATTTGTCTAAGTAACCCGTAGGTTCTTTTACTTAACCTCGTAGGATATTTCTTTAGGCTTTCACCTTTTAAGGCGAGGCCTCTATAGTTCTTTTCTTTTCATTCATGACCCAAGGGTCATTTTGGTCCCGTAGACCTTTAAAATGTTTATAACCCATAGGTTATAATGATCCCGTAGATCATTCTTTTTACCAGTGTCATTCTTGAAATGTATATATATTTATATAGCATCAAGGCACCCCTCGTTATGTTTGGGACCATTTATTTTTGCCTTTAAAATTCATTTGACCTTGACCGTAGTCTAAGGCCACATCCATTTTCTTTCGGATTATCCTTCCGGCTCTATTACTTCTCACGTCATTTACATGTTGGTTTGTCTCACTCTTATCGTCATTCAGTTTACGCCTCTATTTCCTTTCAAACCGCTACCCCGGTTCTTTATCTTAGTGTTTTTAACACTCCAGTTTCACTTGTTTGCGTTTTTCCTTTCTATACTCTTTTACGACCTATCACATAGGTTCATTAATATTTCGCGCTTTCATTATGCAGCTTGCGCTTACTTTCATTTTCAAGAGTTATTCTTTATTAATCTCGTTTGACTTGTTTGTGTGAAACTTCATCACTTATGAATGTAAAACTTCATTCTTTGTTCGACACGTTCAACTTTAAAATAGTTGAATGTATTTTTTCAAAATTTCTATCTACAGCATCTTATCATCTTTTAGTCATGACTCGAAACCCGAGTCTTTTGACTTTCCTTCCGAGTTCCCGCTTCTCGGTCTACGCATGTGTTTAAATCTTTACCCATCAACCGGGTGTTTTACCGAAGTCGTTATTATTGCAACCCTTCCGGTATGCATTAAGACTTCGCTTCGATTTATTTGGTCGTCTTAGCGAAATCCATCGCTTTCATTCGACCATGTCTTTTATTCTTTATGTGACCATCCTTGACGGCCTTATAGATTATGAATGACGATTATCATCGTCATCCTTTCTTTACTACGACCAAAGTTAACAACTTTGATTATCTTTTTCGTGTGGGCAATACCTTCGATTTTATGATCCGGCGGATCATCTATACTTTGGTTTTACTTGCCCATTTTGTCAACCATGGCTCTTTCGTCCCTTCTCTCGGGCTCATTATTCTAATGTAATACGCTTCCGTCACCCGGCTTGCGTTTACATTATTCTCAAGTATTTTGCTTATTTGATTCATTTGGGTACTTTTAATTTGTCCCATTTACCCTGTCCTTACTACATCGGATGTAAGTATGTCCATCATAAAAAGTTCATGGCACCACGTGTTCACCACTTACTTGGCCAGAGTAAGCGATCAATACCTGGTATACATGACCTTTTTATAATTTTCACATTACACCCTACATAAGTAATGCCTCTATTTGTTTCTCTTGGAAATAATATCCCGGATAGGTTTTCTATTCGGGTTTTTCCAAGTTTTCTATCTACATATGCAACTTTTAATCTCTACGTATTTGTTGCATATTACTATTTGTGCAATTAAATTTAAAATGTGCACCTGGTAATGCTTGCCCTAACGGGCTTCTCTTGCCATTATCCTTGTTCGCGATCGCTACGCGATTTAGGTCCTTGGTGAGCATGTTCTACTTGTCGTACTTTGGACCGTTCCTCCGTCAAATCCGCTATTTGTTAGACTCCCGCTATCTTTAGATGCGAGTGTCCTTCAACTAAAGATTTACAAGAGTTAATAATATCAACTTCAATAATCGCCCGTATTATAATACAAGCCTTTTTTCTACTATACGCGTCAACGCGCGTAATTTCGTCAACTATATCAATCATTTTAATTGGGGTAACGTGTATTACACGATAACCCTATGTGTTGTTTACAACACTTTAACACGCTAAACCATTAACATACATGTACTTACCGGATTTGCGATCAAGCCTCGAACCGAACACTCATTTTATACGAAAATGCAAGCTTACAAAAACTTTTCCAAGTTAAACTTCTTACATAATTTAAAAAAATTCCAAAATATAATTTCAAGTGTTTACAATATCCACTTTTTAAACTAGAACAAAATAAGATCGTTGCGGAAGCTTCAAGACATGTGTCCGGTTCTCCTTTCTTACTTGATCCTCATCCGGAGTTCCATAAGACATTCCTAAAATCAAAACCAACATAAAAGTTAGTTTTGACAGTTTCACAACAAGTTATAAACATATTTCCATCCAATTCAAAATTCTTGTTTCCTTCGAATTCAAATTTCCGGTTCTTAAACCGAATTATTTGACCCGTTATGGGTATTTATGTCAAAATTATAATTTTATCAACTCTAAAAAAAACTCTTATTTCCTCCAACCATAATCCATATTATGGTTGGTACATGTACCCTTCACAAGAGTATCATTCCTTGTGCGTACCTGGCACGGGTCAACATTGACTCGTTTTTAATACATTGCATTACCTTTCGCCAACCTTGGCAAAACATGCTCATACTTTCCGCTTCAAAGATAATACCTATGGAATCAAAGGACTCATATTTCTTACCTCCAAGTCTTGGAATCTCAAACTTGGATTATACCTGTCCTGACCTTATTCATGATTCATAATTATTCATTAGCCGTAAAATCATTAAATCATTGGATTCCACTTTTGCAAAGATTTCTAATATAGAAGATTTCGACTACCCACAAGAACCTTCTGTACCCATACCACACTCAGGGAACCAAGGAGAAAACTTTCAGAATTTGAATGAAAAAGGAACTTCCTTGTTATGTTTCATTTCTATAGTAGTCCATATAAGGACATATATATCTTTTAAGTCCCCGCGTGGGCGAATGTCCTTGTGTAAAGTTTAGGGCAATTATAGTATTTTATGAGACTTTCTATGAAAAGTTTCCTATTTTGAAATTTACTTTGGTATTAAACTGTATACGTATGTATTATGTCCTAATTCAGAATATTATTTCAATTTATGATTGCTCTGCCTTTATATCTCAAAGAAGGTCTTAAAGGTATGACCTAGCCTATATGTCATTTTAGACATGGCTATAATGATAAAACCTTTTTAAGATGATAAATACTTGTTAACACCTAAGAACGTGTTAGCACTCTTGACAGATGTGGTTCGAGAAAATCACAACAGTCATCCTTATATTGGATCCTTCCAATTTTCTTATCTAGCCTAGTGATTTAGAAATCATGGCTCAAATCGTCAAATAAAGATGATCATATTATAAACATCCATTAGTGATGAAGTGCCTACGGGCTAAACTTGTTGTCCCATAAGACAACGACAGTGGTGGTCTTTGACCCCCTGTCTAAAGACATTGGACTACGTCCAAGCATAATAATCTGTATGAACAATGCGATCTTGACTAATATCATCTGATACGATGATCATATTATTTAACATCCTTAAGTGATGTTTCGCCTACGGGCTATATCTATTTTCCTAAAAGACAAAAGATAGTTGTAGTCTTTGACTCTCTGTCAAAAAAGGTAACGAACGATGTTCAAACCTTAATGCCTCGATCCTATAAGACCATGGCTTATAAATTCAAAACTGTCCTCGTGACAAGGCCTTTTGTGCCATTTCAATATCCTTAATAGCTTATAGCTGGATTAATTATAATGAAAAATTTAAAATAACCCTGATTATCAAATTAATCAAATATGGTCTATTAATACCATGGTTAATGAATCATCGAAGATGATAATTCCAAAATAGACCCCTAAGCAAAATTATTGGCGATTGTTTTATAGAAAACAAGCTTCAGCATGTCTGAATCAGATGAAGTCAATAGTCATCCCAATATGAGGAATGACAATACAAGGATAAATGTAACGGCTGCCGAATTACAGACAATGATAGATAAAGCTGTCACTCAAGCCATTGACAGGCAGTTCAAAGATTCAAGTGGTGATCATAGTAGGACCCAATCTGTGCCTCACACAAAACCACCTTCTAAGATGCATACGTCTTATAAGAATGATTCTCATCATTCCTCAAATCAGAGAAGTGTTCCATCTAGACAAATTTTGCTCAATCAGGAGCCACATGTTAAGACCTGCTCTTATAAATACTTTGTCTCTTCCAAACCAAGGGACTTTACAGGAGAAAAAGGAGCCATCGATTGTATGACATGGCTGGATGAGATGGACACTGTAGTAGACATCAGTGGTTGTGCAGAGCAGGATATTGTGAAGTTTGTTTCGCAATCATTCAAAGGAGAAGCGTTAGCATGGTGGAGATCATTGATCCAAGCCACGGGGAAGATCCTATTTTATAACTTGTCTTGGGATCAATTTGTTGCACTGATCAAGGAAAACTTCTGTCCTCAGCATGAGGTAGAAAGGATAGAAACAGACTTCTTGACTCTGGTCATGAAGAATTTAGATTGTCAGGCATATGTGACAAGTTTCAACACTATGTCCCGCCTAGTTCCCTATTTAGTCACCCCTGAACCTAAATGCATAGCGCGTTTTATTGGAGGCCTGGTAACAGAAATTAAGGGGAATGTTAAAGCATCTAGGCCTACCACATATAGGTCCGTGGTGGACTTATCCTTATCTCTCGCTTTAAATGCAATCAGGAATAAGTCTGTTAAGACTTCTGACGAGGGAAAAAGGAAGGGAGAAGAGGAAAGCTCTCATCAATCTAACAAGAAGAAGAAGAAGGGAAGTTCTGAGCATAGGAAAGATTCTGAGTTTAGGAAAAACTCGAGTCAGTCTACTAACAGACCCAAATGCAGTAACTGCAGAAAGCAACATTCAGGAAAATGTACAATCGACCCACGTGCTAAATTGTGTGGAATTTGCAAGACCAAGGGTCACAAGAATTTAGATTGCAAGGAGTTGAAGAACGCGACTTGTTACAACTGTAACGAGGAAGGGCACATCAAAACCAATTGCCCAAAACTTATAAAGAAGCCTGAAGAGGCCAAGAAAACAAACGCGTGAGTCTTCCAGATGAATAACCAGGAGGCAGTACAGAATGATAACATCATAACAGGTACCTTTCCTTATCAAGAGGATTATGCAGAAACTTATTTGATTCTGGTGTAGATAAGTTTATTATGGACAATAAATGTTATAAACTGTGGTATCCGCCTGCTAGGACTGTAGACATATAACGCAAGGGAAAATTGGCCGGCGATACTTTAGAGACTGCTTCAAGAAATTTTAAATAGATATTTTATATCTATTAGGAATCACTCTTTTCTGATATCCTTATGGCAAGCTTTCAAGCTATCCAAATCCATCAATATAATAAAGACAGACGTGACATTTTGATCCCCTATCAAAAAGGTGATGGACTAGGTCCAAACCTTAAATGCCATTGATGGTCTCTTATGGCCTAGGCTAAGTATAATTGATATATATTTAAATAACATTCATTAAGAATGTTCGTACTATATTAGCCTGTATGGTTTACTGATACCATGGTTAGTATATGTTAGGTCATCAGGATGTTGAATAGCGGTTGCTGGATTGCAACTAAGTAATTGTTTCATTTGGTTTTAGGAACCAAGTCTCGAGTATGACAAACTCGGATAAGACAACCGTCAATCGCGCCATTGATGTTGCGACACATGCTAATGATGCTACAATTGCGAACCTCAAAATTAACAAAGATGTTCTTCAAGCTATGATAGACGCAGCTGTTGGAAA
Source organism: Helianthus tuberosus (assembly GCA_030545235.1). Lineage (NCBI taxonomy): Eukaryota > Viridiplantae > Streptophyta > Magnoliopsida > Asterales > Asteraceae > Helianthus > Helianthus tuberosus. The sequence continues at coordinate 197,758,698 of CM060400.1, forward strand.
AGCTGTGAGAAAGGCCGTGAAAAAGTTCAAAGAGTCCAATGCTACTTGCTCCAAATCCCATTTAAGACTACATTTCCTTACTCACGAGAAGGATCTTGTTCATACTTTGGATGCAAAGAATGAATTAAAAAGGAAAAAGGGAGAAAGATAACTCCCATATTTCTAAGAAAAAGGGTAAGCTTGAACAAAAGGAAAACAAACAAGAGTCCAACAAGAAGCCTGTATGCAAGACCTGCAAAAAGCGCCACCTCGGGAAATGCAGATTTGAATCTCAACCTCTACCTTGTGGGATCTGCAAGTCTAAGGAACATAAAACATTGGATTGCAAGGACATAAAGGATGCAGTCTGCTTCGACTGTAATGAGAAAGGCCACATCAAGACTACATGCCCTAATTCTGTCAAAGGAAATGCGGCTAAGGATAGAAAGCCTAAGAATGAAAGCGCTTAAACTCTACTGATGGATGCCAGAATTAGTTCATAACAATAATAACATCAGGTGCACTCTTTAACATTCATTAGGTAATGCAATACTAAGAGTTCTATTTTGATTCAGGTACAAATAAATCCTTCATAAATTGTAAGTATAGCAAACCTTCAAAATCTGCCACAAGAACCTTAGATATTAAGCGTAAGGTAAAACCTACAGACGAAAATCATAGGAACCATTTCTTCTATTCCTGTCAGAAATCTTCAGTCATAAAATTCTAGAGTACCCTCTTTCCAGATGAAGTACGTCAGCATATGTAGTTGATATCTATCGATTGCGAATACCAGATGGTATGACAAAAGCGCCATATGAGGATTGGTGTATCTTAAAAGGTTCCATAGATTGCTTCCATGCCTGATCAGTATGGAGGTTTAATGCATGGAACCACAAAGATATTCCGATGGTCATATGGCACTAAAGTCAGCTAATGGTATTCAAAGAAGATATACAGAATGGAAGTGTCCAAGTAAGTGTCTCTGATTAAGATATCCATGGATTCGTAAAGTAAATGTGTCACTTATCTGACACAGGAAATGATAGATGAACCAGAGCCTGAGATTTGGAAAATCTCAGTAATCTCCTTGTGTCTTGATTATCTTCTCCAAAGACTACCCTGTTTACCTCCTGATGGGCAAGTAGAGTTAAGATATACATCCCGCTTAGGGCTGCAGTATTGTGAAATCTCCATGACGATTAGTGCCATCATTATTGGAAGAATAGAAACCCTGATTAAATGAGTTTTAAGATAGAGGTTAATAAAGCCTAATTCAATATTCGGAGAGTTCGGTATTGTTAATTAAGAAAGACGGTTCATTTTGCTTATGCATTGATTACCGCAACCCTATTTAGGCAACAATTAAGAATCGCCATCAGCTGCCCAGGATCGTCGATTTATTCGACTAGCTGTAAGGATTAGCTATTCCTTAAAGATTGGTTTTAAGCAGTGGTTGGAATAACCATCTCACCTTAAATAAGCTTTTCTATAATAGTTGCTATGTAAGTATCAAGGCTGCTCCTTCGGAGACCTTGTATAGATGGGATGTTAAACATCTGTTGTTAGACAGAAGTTCGATAAGTCTGAATTATCAGGACCTGAAATTACTTTGGAAACAACGAATAAGATCACTCGAATTCGTAATCATCTGTAAGTTGCCAGAAATCGGCAGAAAATCAAGGATTGATGAAAGTCGCAACCCTCTTAAGTCCTTAATAAGGAATAAGGCTCAATTGAAGGTATCGCCCTAAGAATGGTGTGCTAAATTTTAATTTATCAGGGTAAGTTAAGCTTTGGATGTATAGAATCATTCGCGGAAATCGAATATATCAAGATCAAGTAGCTTATAAACTAAAACTTACCTGAGAAGCTTGATGAAAATCAATGTGACCCACACTCGTGATTTAAGGATATGTTTTGCCGATAAGTCGAGAAGCATTATCACATAATGATATGCAGATCTATGATATGATAAGAAACCCATATCGATTAAGGATTGACAGGTTAAGAAGCTCCAAAAGGATACATGTACCTATTATAAAGGACATCTTGGGTGCCTGGAGAGGCCCCAGATATGCTATGGAAGATTAAGTCCATAATACGTCAGAAAGTACTTCCATTATTTTTAGCAAATCTCGAGGTCGAGATTTCTTTTAAGGGGGTGAGGATGTAACACCTCGTAAAATCACGTCCAATGATGTATTGACACGTGTAATAAACCCTAATAAAGTCAAACGTTGAATTTAAGGGACTAATTTTCGAAAAGTCAAAAACTTTGATTATGGAAGGACTGGAAGTGATAACGTTCTTAAAATAAGTCTTTGAATAACCTCTTATGGTATTTATATTCACAAATGAGCCACTTGTTGATCGAGTGTAGGCGTTTACGTAGTTAATAGAAAGTTTGCGCGACGAGGGGTTAAAAGCGTCAACATGTAAATTCTTACCTCTGAGTGACCTTTTAACAAACCAGGAGCTTCATGATATTTTATTATACTCTCGGGAATACCAATTATTGGCCGTCTAAGGCTTTTATGCCTTTAAGTGACGTTACGCGCAACTTTGCAAGTTTATGGGGTTAAAAGTGTCAATATGTTTAATTATACCTCTGAATGACCTTTTTATGAACCCGAAGCATCGTGATGTTTAATAATACTTTCAAGAATGCCTAATATGGATTGGATGAGACTTCGATGCTATTAAACGATGACATACTCAAGTTTACGCATTAGAGGGACTAATTGCGTCAAACTGCAAAAGTCTATCGATTCGTATGGTATCAAACCTTCCGGAATATGATCATAAGTTAAACATGCCCTAAATATCCTTCACATAGCTTAGAAATAGGCTTAGAGGTGTTTGGTGCGCAAAAATAAACTTATTTGATCGACAGGGACTAAAAGCGTCAAAAAGTGCATAAGTTTGCATTTTCTCGCATATCTTACGTTCCGAATATACCCGGACATCCAAAAATTTATGTAATCACTAAAAGATTTTATTTTAGTGTTTGTCATGATAAAATTTCATTCGTCACGTAATTTGGATCGTTTTTTGCGTCCGTTCGTGTTTCGTCGTAACTAGCCGAACAACATAACCGTACGACCAAACGAACCGACATCCGGCATATTTTTGAGCATTTTTCATGTTCCCTATGTTTAGGCATCATCGTAGAGCCTTGAAATGGGGTTAACGGGGTTTAAACGCATCAAAAATAGTTTAAAAGTGTTGCAGGGACCATTTCTATCATTTTGGCAAAGTTTCTGGAGCTGGCACATGGTGGCGCTGTGCCACCACCATAAGGCTTTGCCGTGGCGCGACGCCACGGCCTCATCTGGGCAGAATATCATGTTCAGCAATAGCAGGTCCATTTTCAGCATGTAACTTGAAGTCCAGGGTCCTTTATGTAACTTATTCAATACCGTTTGATGGTTTTGGGGCACCCCTAGTATTCCAAAACCATGTGCCTTACGTGTACGGTCCAGATCGAAGCTCAGTTATTGAGGAACGATCCTAACGGTTCTTGAAATCCTATATAAACCCACTTGTTCTTGCTCTCATTTCACACTTGATCTGAATTGTTCTAAGTTGGAGCTTTTATGCTTCATACCTAAGCATCCTAGAACAAGTTCATCCTTGCTTGGACCCCTTGTAAGTCCCCTCTTATGGCTAGTTGTTTTTATTTGGCTTAAAAACCGAAAAGTCAAGCGTTCGCGATAAATGCTTTGACTTTTAAACGGTCGAGCCATTGTTTGCAACGAACATGGCTACGTGATCGTAATTAGGTAGGTATTAAACCCTCAAAAGGGCACCTCCTAATTACCACGGTTGCTTAAGTAAATTGTCGGGTCAAAGTAATTAAATAAAAGTCTAACGAGTTGGTTTTTAAATAAAATTCATAACTAATGATGTAAAGGCAATAAAATCAGTTTTATCACTTTAATAACTTGGTAAATATTAATTGAACATGTCTAGGCATGTTCAACCCGACAATTTTGAGTTTAGGCTCGGTTCGGAACCGAAAGTCGCAAAAGTAGACTTTTGCTTTGACTTTCAGTTCTGACCCGATTTAGCATAGTTTAGATATACCTTAGGATTCCTTTAGGACCATATTATATGTTAGTATAATCCCTTGAGGTTATACAACTTGGTTCCTTAGAAATCCTAGTTCATTATATGTTTCCGTTAAATGCCTAAAAGTTGACCATTATGCCCTTTTGAGATTAAAACGAGATTTTTGAAAATGTGAGAGGACAAAAACCTTTATTAATGATTTATAAACATGTCCTAAAAATTTGACATCAGTTTGAGGTCTAAATTAGGAGTTATGCTCAATATCGTAAATTAAAGCATTTTTATTAATTAAACGGCACTTTCGGCATAAAACCTATTTAAACCCAATTTTTGACACCAAACCTTTTACCCACTGATGTAATATAATATTTAGGAATTTTTGAATATTTTTTTTGAATTTTAAACTGATCATAACATAGGGTTCTTACATTGACTCGGTAATTGACGGTGATGCCCTTTTTACTAATAAAATGAGTTTTGCACATCATTTACATACCAAACCTTTTGCTACTGATTTTATATATTAAATAAGTTATTTTAAACTGTAAAGGCTGTTCAAAATCTCAGATTTTCTTATTTAACCCAAATACCGTCAAATACCGACTTTTATGCGATTTAGGCGCGTAGTATGGTTTAAAACCATATTAGGCACCTAAAGCTTGTTACCTACTGATGTTATGAATCAATTTTTATACTTTAACAGTAAGTAAAATTTTTGAACTCAGATTTCCAAATTTGACCCTTAAAGCTTATGTGAAATGACCAAAATGCCCCTACGGTGCATAGTTTGGCCATAAATGATAAATTTCACATATATATGATGTCCTACTGATATAACTTATTAAAATAAATACTTTTACTGATTGTTTTAGACCAGAACCTCAGATTTCTATTTAACCTTTTTTTATAAACAATAAAATGACCAAAATACCCCTACGGGGCATAAATTGGTTTTAAATTCGTTATGGGCATAATGGAAGGTATCCTAATGATATCACAACATATTTAAGGCATATTAACCTGTGAAACATGTTCATGACTCATTTGGTTACCCGTTATGCATTTTTCGCGTTCGGTACGGTTTATGTAACTAGTTTACATGAATTAACCGAAACAGGTCAAACCTTATCATTTTCATTTCAAAATTCAGAATGTGTTTAGTTTACCCATATTATACAAGTCTCCATACTTGTCGGGTCTAAATCACATTCTAATCTGGTCTTCGCTTAATCTTGCGTTTTGAACCGTAAACCTTTCCTTAAAACTAACCGGTCTAAGTTACAACTTAAATAAGACCCGTTAGGAATCTAATAGGTTAATAAAACCTTCGTTCTAGATTGAGAGCCCCAGTAGAGGTACTTGTGCTTGCTGATTAGAATATACGGCTGAGTATAAATTGCATTTTAAGCTCAGGTAAATACTTTTAACTTATTTTCCGTTATAAGGGCTTGGGATACGGTAATATAAAAATACCGCTTGGTCGGGTGTAGAAACCTTTTAATCGGAGATGATTAAATTGCATAATCCCGTTTTAATCAGTATTGCTTGACAACAAATAACATTGGGGGTTAATGACCGTGTCCTGGATATCCTTGGCTCATTTAAAAAGTGTAAATGGCCACAACTTAAGAACAAGGTGTAGGCATAACACCTCCTGTTGCGTTTGTAAAAGATATACTCACTCGTGAGGTAACTTCTTGTGAGTTATATTTGTGGTGTGTTGATTAATCTTGATCGGTTTGTATAATCACCGGCCCTAAATGTTGGACAAACATGTAAATCTGATACAAGATTGTTATTAATATAATTGTTCTAAGTTATAAAAGAAAATTTGTGCCTTGTGGATTTAAATCAATTTTCATAAAGATTTTCAAAAGAGTCAATTAATTGTATTTACCAGTGTAAACTGACGTATTTTCCAAAAAGGTTAAGTGACAGGTACTGTACGTAAATTGGATGGGAGCTCAGGGCGTTAATAAGGAATCTTGCAAGTTCTAAACGTCTAAAGTCTGTTGAACAGTGTTTATATTTCTGTTTTAAGTTCCGCCTGTGGATCCATCTTACAATCCGTTTGTAATATTTGATGTTACTTCTGAATCGGTTTGTAATATGTTTACTTTAGACTTTCGCTGTGCATTGAACTGTGATTAATTGACTATGATGATATCAACTACGTCACGATACTCCCCACCGGGCCCACCGGTTATACGTGGAAATATCGGGGTGTGACAAGAGAGAATCAAACAAATAGGAGAGAAGCTCGTTTGGAAATACGACGAGCGCGAAATGCAATATTGGAACCACCCCTAGCAACAATAATATATATATATATAGAGTTAGGTTAACATACAAGAGCCCTTATCCTACATTATGTACGCAATCATCTCATGTCACACCCCGAATTCCACGTGTCACCGGTGGGCCCGGTGGGGAGCATCATGACGTAGTTGGTAACATCATAGTCAAACAACACAATATATAAATGCACAGCGGAAGCAAAAGATAAATATATTACAATCCGAATATAAAGTAATATCAAGTATTACAACGGAAAGTAAAGGATCCACAGGCGGATCTTAAAACAATAATATTGTTCAACAGACTTTAGACGCCTAGAATTTGCAAGATTCCTTATCAACGTCCTGAGCAGCTTCCAGCCTATTACGTACTTGTACCTGTCACTTAGACTTTTGAAAATACGTCAGTTTTCACTGGTAAATACACTCAACCGACTCATTTAAAAATGTCTATGAAAATTGGTTTAGGTGCTCAAGGCACGAAGATGTTTTGACACTTTGATTAAAATGCACAAGGAAAAATTTATCTTGTATACTTGGGACAAACTATATTTCATGTTATCAGTTTTACATAACTTGCTCTACATACGGGGCCCGATTCTATGCCGGTTCAAGATTTAACCGACACGCCACTATTCCCTTATTGGGAATCCCTTATTGGGTATAATTAATTAATAAACATATGGCATCTGACAGGTGTATACCTACACCCGGTGCTTAGGTCGTGGCCATTGCATTTAATGAGTCAAGGATATCCAGGACACGGTCGCATTAATCCCCAATGTTTCGGTCAAGCAATACGAATTAAAAACAGGTTATTTGGATTTCCGACTTATTGGTCTTTGAATCCCATACCTGACCATGCGGTATTTATATTACCGTATCCCAAGCCCGTAATAGGGAAAATAAGTTAAGAGTATTTACCTGAGCTAGCTCCTGTCTTAAATAGCAAGAATTATAATAATCTCAGCCGTATTCACTTAAGTAAGCGTAGGTACAATTTACCGGAAGGCTCTAGTCTGGAATGATGGTATAAATAACCAATTAGAATGCTAACGGGTCTTTAATTAAGCCTAAGCTTAGACCGGTTAATTATACGGTTCAAATGCACGATTGGGCGAAGACCGGAATAGAATGTGATTTAGACCCGAAAAGATTGAAGACTTGTCTTATATGGGTAATCTAGGCACATTCTGAATTTTGGGGTAAAACTGATAAGGTTTTGACCCGTTTCGGCTAATTTATGTAAACTAGTTACATAAGCCGAACCGAACGCGAAAGAGGCGTAACGGGAAATCATAAGAGTCCTAACCAGGTTTCCTAAGTTAATATGCCTCAAATATGTTGTGATATCAGTAGGATACCTTCCATTATGCCCAAAACGAATTTAAACACAAACTATGCCCCGTAGGGGTAATTTGGTCATTTATAAGGTTATAAAAGAGTTTAAGTATTAACCTGAGTTACTGGTCTGATATAATCAGAAAAAATACTTATTTCACTAAGTTATAATAGTAGGGTAAAGTATATATGTGAAATTTACCAATTATAACCAAACTATGCACCGTAGTGGCATTTTGGTAATTTCACAAAAGCCGAAAAGCTCAAAACTGAAGTCTGAGTTTAACAACTTTTGCTTACTGTTAAAATATTGTAATTTACCTAAAATATCAGTAGGTATCAACCCTTGTATGTTTAAAATAGTTTTTAGTACATACAATGCGTTTAAAACGCTTAAAAAGGCGATTAGAAGCCATTTCCGGGTTCTATACATAAAGCTGATATTTTTATTATTTTAGAAGGCTTAAAATAATTTATTTATTATATCTAATCAGTAACAAAAGTTTTGGAGTCGATTAGATATGTAAAACTCATTTTATAGCCCGTAAGGGCAAAACCGACAATTACCGGATTAAGCCTATGACTATAAGTTATGCTCAGCCTAAAATTAATTAAAAATCTTCAAAAATCCCAAAATAATATATTACATCAGTGGGTAAATATTTTGATATCGAAAAGTAGGCTTAACTAGGCTATACGCTAATTACGTCGTTTAATTAACATAAAGCTTCTTAATTACGCTAATGAGCATAACTCTCAATCTACACCTCAAACTGATATCAAATTTTGGGTGCAAGTTTATATATCGGCAATTAAAGTTTCTACTCTTTTACATTTTCAAAAATCACGTTTTAAGGTGAAAAGGGCATAATGGTCAATCATATAGGCAATTAACGGAATCATGCATATTAATTGGTTAACTAATGAACCATGGTGTATAATCACAGAGGGTTATACTAGCATGTTACCTGGTCCTAAGGAAGCTCTAAGGCATTTCCAAATCATACTAAAACGGGTCAGAACTGAAGTCAACGCAAAAGTCAAAGTTTTGCGACTTTCGGTTCCGAACCGGGTCTAAACAGAAAATTGTCGGGTTGAACATGTTTAGACATGTTCTTACACTAATTACTAAGTTATATTGATGATCAAACAGGTTGTATGTGTTCTACATTGCTAATTATGCATAAATTAGAAGTTAAGCATTCTGTTGACTTTTTAATAACAAGTTTGACCCGACATTTGACCTAATTAGAGTGGGAATCAGGGGGAACCCTTTTAAGGGTTTATTACCCACATAATTACCAACTTATAACTACTTTTAATTCGACTAATCACTGAACCATCAGTGATTAATCGTTAAGTCAACCGTTAATTACGACGGTTTGACTTTTAAGCTAAAACTAAGCAAAAACTTAATTAAGAAAGGTTAAGCATACTTACAAGAGTCCTATGCACGATTAGGAAGGACTTGGGAAGAGACTAAAGTTCTAGAGATGCTCCAAAATGCAGAAATGAGGTGTGGTTGCAATGTTGCAACATAAGGCCTTTATATAGTGCTCAAATCACCTTAGATTGTTGACAACTCAAGCTATCATGGACCATGAATCATCAACACATGTCCCTAAGGGCCTAGGGGTTGTTTAGGGGTCGCCCATGATGAGAAAATATCTTTTTTGGGTCAGTTACGCGCATAAACAGGCTGCTGTCAATGTTTTCTGCATCTGGGCGTCTGACGCGGCCCGCGTAAGATCTTAAGATGTCTTACGCGGCCCGCCTGAGCCTTGTTAATCAGATTTTTCATTTTCAAGTTTTTGCATATTGTCCCTTGGCCTTTCGAAGGGTCAACTAACTTATTTCTTGCAATTTGAACCCTCTAATTTGACATATAAGGGCTTCAAGATACACACCCACTTCGTTAAGACCTCGGTTAACTTTATTGTTACCCGAAAAGTCATAACTTTCAATGTTGACGCTTTAACCCCTTGTATACGAATTTGATCATAACTTTCTCATACGATAACGAAACTTTATGAAATTTATATCGTGTATTCTAGTGAGCATAATTAACCGTTACAAAGCTTCGGGTTTGTTAAAAGGTCACTCAGAGGTATAACTTAAACATGTTGACACATTTAACCCCTGTAGTTTGAAATCTCTCACTTTCTTTCATATTTAGCTTCGTATGATCCATGATTTATTCATTTGAAGGTATGAGCATCATGTAGGGTTAATGTACAATATATTTATTCACTGTTGACATTTAGAACTCGTATATTCACATACTTTCCATGATTGTCAACTTTAGTCCTTTCAGAACATTCTTTCACACGTTCAAACTTATGACACGTGTCAATACTTTATAGGACGTGAATTTTCGAGGTGTTACATCCTCACCCCCTTAAAAGAAATCTCGTCCTCGAGATTTGTTTTAGTAAAGGAAGTATTTTCTACCTTATATTGGGCTTAATCTTCCCCTGTACCTTCGAGCCTCTAAGGCACTCCAAATGACCTTTATAATAGGTACATGTATCTTTTTGGAGCTTCTATTCCTGTCGATCCTCAATCGACACAGGTTGCTCATACTATCATGGGTCTGCATATCATTATGTGATAGTGCTTCTCGACTTATTGGTGACACGACGTTAAATCATTAGTGTGGGTCACATTGCGCGTTCCTCCGAGCTCCTTAATTAGTTCTTAGCTCGTAAGCTATTTAATCTTGATACATTCGATTTCCTTCGAATGGTTCTATATATTCAGAGCTTAACTAGTCTGAAAATTTAACAATTTGGCACACCCTTCCTGGGTGATATCTTTTGCTGAGCCTTATTTCTTAACAAGAATTTATGAGGTTTGCTATTTTCATTAATTCTTGATTTCCTGCCGTATACTGGTAACTTACAATCGATTATGGATTTGTATGATCTTATTTGTTGTTTCCTAGGCAACTTTCAGATTCTGTTAATTGGACTTACCAATTCTCTATCTAACAATAGATGTTTAACATTCCATCTATACAAGGTCTCCAAAGGAGTAGCCTTGATACTTACATAATAATTGTTATAGAAAAACTTATTTTATGGTGAGATGGTTATTCCAACCACTGTTTAACTAATCTCAAAGAATAGCTAATCCTTACAGCTAGTCGAACCAATCGACGATCCTGGGCAGGTAATAGCGATTCTTAATTCTTGCCTAAATAGGGTTGCGGTAATCAATGCATAAGCAAGATGATCCGTCTTTCTTATTTATATAAATCGGAGTTCTTAGAACTTTGAATTTTGGCTTTATGAAACCTTCTCTAAAAACTTATCGATTTGGCTCTTAGTTCTTCCTATTCCATTGGTACTAACAGATATAAGGCTTTTACATTAACTGCAGCCCTAAGCGGGATGTTTGTCCTAACATCCTCTTGCCTCTCCGGAGGTAAACATGGAAATTCTTATAAAGATGATAATTATGACACACAGAGATGTCCGTACTCTCAGGCTTTGGTTCATCTATCGATGTCGGTGTCAGATAAATGACACATTCTCTTTACAAATGCAAGGATGCCCTAAGTAGAGATATTTATAAGGACATTTTATATTGGATATCTTCTTTGAATACTACTAGTCGACTTTAGTACAATATGATCATTGGGATATCTCAGGGGTTCCATGCATTAAACCTCCATACTGATCAGGCATGGAAGCAATCTATGGGACACACTAGGATACGCCAATCCTCATATGGCACTCTTATCAAACATAGTTTGGCATTCGCAGGTGATATAAAATAATGAGAAAATAATAAAATAAAATAATATATATATTGTCGTACTCTTTCTGGGGAAGAGTATTCCAGGTCCTTATGAGAGGATTTACTTCGAGGATGGGAGAGATGGTCATTTTAGATTCCATTGGTAAGTTATATCTTACATTTAATATCTGGAGTTCTTATGAATGTAATCAAGAGTTTACTAGGCTTATGGTTTACTAAAGGTTTATTATCCTTTGCATTAACGTAAGATACTTAGCAGACACTATCAATGCTAATTGGTACGAGACGTACCTGATGCTATTATGGATATGTACTGTCTCTGTCATTCAATCGGTATTTCAGGCGTTTCCTTTCTTATCCTTCCCAGATTTAGCTGCTCCTTCCTTGGCAGCCTCAGGGCAATTAGTACTGATGTGGCCCTTTTCGCCACAGCTGAAACAGTTTGCATTCTTTATGTCCCTACATTCGTGGGACTGGTGGCCAGTTCTTTTGCAGATGCCACATTGCTTTATCTTTTGGTTTGATCGACACTGTCCCCAGTGTCTTCTTTTGCAGGTTTTGCATGTAGGCTTCTTGTTGGAATCCGGTTGGTTATTGTTGAACTCGGATTTGCTATTCTTAGGATTCTGGGAGTTATCCTCCTCCCTTTTACGTTTCCCATCATCAGAGGCCTTGGCAGCCTTGTTTCTAACCACATCGAGTGTGAGAGATAACGACAGATCTGCCGCTGACCTGAATGTAGTAGGTCTCGATGCTTTCACACTTGCCTTTATTTCTGGGGCTAGACCCCCAATAAAACGAGCTATTCGCTTTGGTTCCGGTGTGATTAAATAAGGAACCAATCGAGACTTGGTATTGAAACTTGTAAGGTATGCTTGACAATCTAAGTTCTCCATGACTAATGTCAAGAATTTAGTCTCGATCTTCTCAACTTCATGTTGAGGACAGTAATTTTCTTTGATAAGAGCAACGAACTGATCCCAAGTCATGTTGTACAAAGGGATCTTCCCGGTGGCTTGAATCAACGATCTCCACCAGGCTAAGGCCTCACCCTTAAATGATTGCGACACAAACTTGACCACATCTCTCTCAGCGCATCCACTGATATCCCCAACTGTATCCATCTCATCTAACCACGTCATACAATCTACAGCTCCTTCCTCCCCAGTGAAATCCCGGGGTTTAAATGAAACAAAGTACTTGTAGGAGCAACCCTTATCACGGGGTCCTTGATTCAGTATGATTTGTTGAGACGGATCACTGTGATGATTAGAAGAGTGACGCTCGTCATCTTCCTTCTTGGGTTCATCCTTCTTTGAAGGAGGCTTCGAATGCGGTGTAGATAGGGTCCTACTCCGAGTCCCACTATACTCTTCGTACTGCCGCTCTAAGGCCTTTGTAACTGCGCCGTCTACTAACGCTTTTAGTTCAGCACCCGTTAAATTAATTTGGGCGTTATCATTGTTCTCCACTGGGTAGCTATTAATTTCATCTGAGCCAGCCATTTAATTGAACTGTTACATAAAACAAGGACAATAGTTTACTTGGGAGTTTATTATGGAATTGTCTTTTATGACAATTCATTAACCATGGTAACGGAGACCATATTTGGTTAATTTATTAATCACATTTATTTAGGATTTCTATTATAATTTTTCCTAATTATAAAAACAATAACAGTTTTATTAGTGGCACGAAAGGCCTAGTCGCAAGGACATTTTTGAATTATAAATTATGATTTCAGGGAATCAAAGCATGAAGGTATATCAGCACAACAGGCCTAGTCACAAGGACATTTATGAATTATAAGCTATGATTTCAGAGAATCAAAGCATTCAGGTTTGAACATAGTTCATTACCTTTTTCGGACAGGGAGTCATCGCTACCACTGTCTTTTGGCTCATGTAGAAATGAGCAAGGCCCGTAGGCACTATATTACCAATGTATGGTTAAAATATGATCATCTTAATTGATGATTTAAACCCATGAATCAGAGATCATTAATTTGGGTTAGGAATCTTTTGAAGAATCCTTATATAAGAATGACGTGTGTGATTTTAATGAATCACGTCTGCCAGGAGTGTTAATATATTTTCAGATGTTAACAGGGATACGAATCTTTTAAGCAGGTCTTACCATCTTGGCCAGGTCTTTATAATGACATTCAGGCTAGGTTTCACTCTTAAGATTCTTATTCATATGTATACTGGCAGGGAAGGAAGGATATTTATTTTATTAAGGATTTTTATCATAAATCCTAATTTACAAGTTAGTAATAGCACAAATGGCCTAGTCACGTAGACAAGTTTAATTTATAAGCCACGATTTCGGAGAATCGAGGCATTAAGGTTTGAATCAAAGTTCATTACCTTTTCTTGACAGGGAGTTGTAAGCTACCACTGTCTTTAGTCTCAGAGGACATTAACTATAGCCTGTAGGCACTTCCTTTCTAAGGGATGTTTATGGTATGATCATCTTTTCAGATGTTATTAGTCGAGATCTTATGGATCCTTCCGACTATTATGTTTGGACGTATTCCAATATCTTTAGACATGGGTCAAAGACCACCACTGTCGTTGTCTTATTGGACAACAAGTTTAGCCCGTAGGCACTTCATCACTAACGGATGTTTATAATATGATCATCGTATTAGATGATATTAGTCATGATCACATTGATCATATAGACTAATAGGCTTGAGCATCGCTCACCACCATAGACAAGGAATCATAAAGATCACAATGTCAGTGTCTCAAATGGACAATACATTATAGCCCGTAGGCAAAACATCACTAGGATGTTATATGATATTAGTCATGATCACATTGATCATATAGACTATTAGGCTTGAGCATAGCTCACCACCTTAGACAAGGAATCATAAAGATCACAATGTCAGTGTCTCAGATAGACAATACGTTATAGCCCGTAGGCGAAACATCACTAAAGGATGATTATTTCAAATAAGGGAATTTAGATTAACCCCCTTTTTAAAGATGGCCTGTGTGACTTTAATGATTCATAGTTTACCATAAATGTTAACATTCTTACAGATGTTAACAGGGATTGGAATCTTTTAGATAACGCAGATCAATCCTATCCTGAAATGTTAATGAGGATCTGAACCTAAATCGAGGAACTGCCATCTTGGCCGGGTCTTAATAATGACACGAGGCTAGGTCTTGTCCTTTTTAGATTTTGCCATTTTATTATAATGGTAGATCTTATAAAGGAATGTTAATTTTTTTTTATTTCATATTTCATGTTTAGAATGAAAGTTTAAATTTAAACATTCCACTATATAAAAATAAAAGTACAGAGTTGCCCTAAGCGGGACTTGAAAGAAATAATGTTGTCCTCGAAGGAACTAAAAGATAAATATGTCCTTATAAGGACTATTAAGGAAACGATCTTCAGTAAAAGGAGTTTCTTCTTTATTTTATTTCTGAATGTTCTCTCCCTGGATGCTCGTTTCATTCTAGCCGCGGTACGAAGCTCAACATTTCAAGGCTCCGGATGTGGAAGATTTCTATTACAGCTTCTTCGCTTGGCGACGTATATATAAAAATTTGGAAGCAAAAATTTCCAGATTAGGATTGAGAATATTCCTATGTTAAGTCTAGACTCAGAAGGTCAAGGAATGTGCTACTGTGTCATTGAGATCAAACACATAAGGTTAGTGTTTAATTCACTCAATGTTGGCTCTGATACCAACCTGTCACACCCCGAATTCCACGTGTCACCGGTGGGCCCGGTGGGGAGTATCGTGACGTTGTTGGTAACATCATAGTCAAACAACACAATATATAAATGCACAGCGGAAGCAAAAGATAAATATATTACAATCCGAATATAAAGTAATATCAAGTATTACAACGGAAAGTAAAGGATCCACAGGCGGATCTTAAAACAATAATATTGTTCAACAGATTTTAGAAGCCTAGAATTTGCAAGATTCCTTATCAACGTCCTGAGCAGCTTCCAGCCTATTACGTACTTGTACCTGTCACTTAGACTTTTGAAAATACGTCAGTTTTCACTGGTAAATACACTCAACCGACTCATTTAAAAATGTCTATGAAAATTGGTTTAGGTGCTCAAGGCACGAAGATGTTTTGACACTTTGATTAAAATGCACAAGGCAAAATTTATCTTGTATACTTGGGACAAACTATATTTCATGTTATCAGTTTTACATAACTTGCTCTACATACGGGGCCCGGTTCTATGCCGGTTCAAGATTTAACCGACACGCCACTATTCCCTTATTGGGAATCCCTTATTGGGTATAATTAATTAATAAACATATGGCATCTGACAGGTGTATGCCTACACCCCGTGCTTAGGTCGTGGCCATTGCATTTAATGAGTCAAGGATATCCAGGACATGGTCGCATTAATCCCCAATGTTTCAGTCAAGCAATACGAATTAAAAACAGGTTATTTGGATTTCCGACTTATTGGTCTTTGAATCCCATACCTGACCATGCGGTATTTATATTACCGTATCCCAAGCCCGTAATAGGGAAAATAAGTTAAGAGTATTTACCTGAGCTAGCTCCTGTCTTAAATAGAAAGAATTATAATAATCTCAGCCGTATTCACTTAAGTAAGCGTAGATAGAATTTACCGGAAGGCTCTAGTCTATAATGATGGTATAAATAACCAATTAGAATGCTAACGGGTCTTTAATTAAGCCTAAGCTTAGACCGGTTAATTATACGGTTCAAACGCACGATTGGGCGAAGACCGGAATAGAATGTGATTTAGACCCGACAAGATTGAAGACTTGTCTTATATGGGTAATCTAGGCACATTCTGAATTTTGGGGTAAAACTGATAAGGTTTGACCCGTTTCGGCTAATTTATGTAAACTAGTTACATAAGCCGAACCGAACGCGAAAGAGGCGTAACGGGAAATCATAAGAGTCCTAACCAGGTTTCCTAAGTTAATATGCCTCAAATATGTTGTGATATCAGTAGGATACCTTCCATTATGCCCAAAACGAATTTAAACACAAACTATGCCCCGTAGGGGTAATTTGGTCATTTATAAGGTTATAAAAGAGTTTAAGTATTAACCTGAGTTACTGGTCTGCTATAATCAGCAAAAATACTTATTTCACTAAGTTATAATAGTAGGGTAAAGTATATATGTGAAATTTATCAATTATAACCAAACTATGCACCGTAGGGGCATTTTGGTAATTTCACATAAGCCGAAAAGCTCAAAACTGAAGTATGAGTTTAACAACTTTTGCTTACTGTTAAAATATTGTAATTTACCTAAAATATCAGTAGGTATCAACCCTTGTATGTTTAAAATAGTTTTTAGTACATACTATGCGTTAAAAACGCTTAAAAAGGCGATTAGAAGCCATTTCCGGGTTCTATACATAAAGCTGATATTTTTATTATTTCAAAAGGCTTAAAATAATTTATTTATCATATCAAATCAGTAGCAAAAGGTTTGGAGTCGATTAGATATGTAAAACTCATTTTATAGCCCGTAAGGGCAAAACCGACAATTACCGGATTAAGCCTATGACTATAAGTTATGCTCAGCCTAAAATTAATTAAAAATCTTCAAAAATCCCAAAATAATATATTACATCAGTGGGTAAATATTTTGATATCGAAAAGTAGGCTTAACTAGGGTATACGCTAATTACGTCGTTTAATTAACATAAAGCTTCTTAATTACGCTAATGAGCATAACTCTCAATCTACACCTCAAACTGATATCAAATTTTGGGTGCAAGTTTATATATCGGCAATTAAAGTTTCTACTCTTTTACATTTTCAAAAATCACGTTTTAAGGTGAAAAGGGCATAATGGTCAATCATATAGGCAATTAACGGAATCATGCATATTAATTGGTTAACTAATGAACCATGGTGTATAATCACAGAGGGTTATACTAGCATGTTACCTGGTCCTAAGGAAGCTCTAAGGCATTTCCAAATCATACTAAAATGGGTCAGAACTGAAGTCAACGCAAAAGTCAAAGTTTTGCGACTTTCGGTTCCGAACCGGGTCTAAACAGAAAATTGTCGGGTTGAACATGTTTAGACATGTTCTTACACTAATTACTAAGTTATATTGATGATCAAACAGGTTGTATGTGTTCTACATTGCTAATTATGCATAAATTAGAAGTTAAGCATTCTGTTGACTTTTTAATAACAAGTTTGACCCGACATTTGACCTAATTAGAGTGGGAATCAGGGGGAACCCTTTTAAGGGTTTGTTACCCACATAATTACCAACTTATAACTACTTTTAATTCGACTAATCACTGAACCATCAGTGATTAATCGTTAAGTCAACCGTTAATTACGACGGTTTGACTTTTAAGCTAAAACTAAGCAAAAACTTAATTAAGAAAGGTTAAGCATACTTACAAGAGTCCTATGCACGATTAGGAAGGACTTGGGAAGACACTAAAGTTCCAGAGATGCTCCAAAATGCAGAAATGAGGTGTGGTTGCAATGTTGCAACATAAGGCCTTTATATAGTGCTCAAATCACCTTAGATTGTTGACAACTCAAGCTATCATGGACCATGAATCATCAACACATGTCCCTAAGGGCCTAGGGGTTGTTTAGGGGTCGCCCATGATGAGAAAATATCTGTTTTGGGTCAGTTACGCGCATAAACAGGCTGCTGTCAATGTTTTCTGCATCTGGGCGTCTGACGCGGCCCGCGTAAGATCTTAAGATGTCTTACGCGGCCCGCCTGAGCCTTGTTAATCAGATTTTTCATTTTCAAGTTTTTGCATATTGTCCCTTGGCCTTTCGAAGGGTCAACTAACTTATTTCTTGCAATTTGAACCCTCTAATTTGACATATAAGGGCTTCAAGATACACACCCACTTTGTTAAGACCTCGGTTAACTTTATTGTTACCCGAAAAGTCATAACTTTCAATGTTGACGCTTTAACCCCTTGTATACGAATTTGATCATAACTTTCTCATACGATAACGAAACTTTATGAAATTTATATCGTGCATTCTAGTGAGCATAATTAACCGTTACAAAGCTTCGGGTTTGTTAAAAGGTCACTCAGAGGTATAACTTAAACATGTTGACACATTTAACCCCTGTAGTTTGAAATCTGTCACTTTCTTTCATATTTAGCTTCGTATGATCCATGATTTATTCGTTTGAAGGTATGAGCATCATGTAGGGTTAATGTACAATATATTTATTCACTGTTGACATTTAGAACTCGTATATTCACATACTTTCCATGATTGTCAACTTTAGTCCTTTCAGAACATTCTTTCACACGTTCAAACTTATGACACGTGTCAATACTTTATAGGACGTGAATTTTCGAGGTGTTACATCTCAGCCGTCAGATCTTCATCCCACATTGAAATCGCATGTTGGTTTTTTGTAACAATTTCACATGTTGGTTTTTCAACATGCGATTTCATCAAAATTACCACATGCGAAATTGTTACAAAAAACCAACATGCGATTTCATCAAAATTATCACATGCGAAATTGTTACAAAAAACCAACATGCGATTTCATTAAAATTATCACATGCGATTTCATCTATGCTATTTTATAACATGCGATTTCACATTGCGTACGAAGCGTACGTTAAGCCATTTTGTACAATACACTTTTTCTATATATATAAATGTATGTAATTTGAAAAAAAAGAGAATCATAGATAACCTAATACCTATTGATGCATAACTAGTAGTGTGATTCAATTTCCGTTGTAGACTGTTACAAATATATATATATATATATATAAGAAGAGTAGAATGTCGCAATGCTCGACGATTTTGATCAATGTGTTTGTGTGATTGTTTACATTAAATCTTATTCTATGATATTAATACCTGATAAATGTTTATAATTTAGATGGACAACGAAGTTAATCAGGAAAACCAGAATAATGATAATAATGGGAACCAAATAGATAACAGTGCCATCCAACACATAGTAGCACAAGGGATTATAGACGCTATGCCATATATTATCAAGACTATTAAAGAAGCAGAAAATAATAAAACTTATAATGGAAGTAAACGACCACCTACTGAACTCAGTCACAACGTGAATAATGGACCGCTACTTCAATTGCCTATTCAAAAAAGAAGAAGAACCATGTCATATGGTTGTTCTTATAAAGAATTCTGGTCTTGCAAACCAATAGAATTCTCTGGAAATGAAGGAGCCATTGCAGCTCTACGTTGGATAGAAAAGACGGAAGCAGTCTTAAAAATAAGCAAATGTGCAGAGGAAGATAAAATTATGTTTGCTTCTAATCTTTTTAAGAATGCAGCCTTAGAATGGTGGAATACTATTCTCCAATCTAGAGGAAGTGACAGAATTTATAATATGGAATGGACTGACTTTAAGAACATGGTTGAAAGAAAACTCTGTCCTCCCAATGAAAAGGAACAAATTGCTAATAAATTCTTAAACCTTAGAATGACTGGAGTTGACTGTAAGGGTTACACTACCGTATTCTTCGAGTATGCTAGAATAGTGCCAACCCTAGCTTCAGCAGAACCAGTCTTAATCTCCTGTTACATCTGGGGATTAATTAGTGAGATTAGACATGTAGTCAAGGCAGCTAGACCACAAACCATAGAAGAAGCAGTAGAATTAGCCAATACCTTGACTGATGAATTAGTACGTACGCAAGAAGAAAACCAGAGAAAGAACCTAGTCTAAAAGCTTACCCAGGAATTCCGCTACGGTAATTCCAACCGTGGGAAAAATATAGGTTCTACTTCAGCATCTTATTGTAAGTACTGCAAGAAGAAGCATTCTGGAAGATGCTCCATTTCCTGCAATTTCTGCAAAAGGTCTAGACACCAGGAAGAAGACTGTAAGAAGAAACCCAATAATGGAATTTGCTTCAATTGTTGAGAAAAGGGGCATATCAAACAAAACTGTCCGAAACTAGCTCCAGCAACAAACAACAAAACTACTAAGAACGCTAGAGCATTTGTTCTGACAGCTGAAGAAGCCAAGATGATTCCAGACGTGATTGCCGGTACGTTTTTAGTTAATGATGTTTTTGCTAAAGTATTATTGGCTCTGGTGCGAACCAAAGTTTTATTAATACTTTGCTCTGCAAACTTCTCAATCAACCATTAACTAAACTTCAACAAGAATGTTTGGTAGAAACGGAAAACGGAGAATCCATTAAGATTAGTGAAATCTTGCAGGGAGCAAGAATAGAAATTTTAAACTGTAAATTTATTGCTAACCTTTACCCAATGAATTTGGTTGGATTTGATGTCGTATTAGGAATGGATTGGTTAGTAGCCAATCGAGCCAACATTTTATGTGATCAAAAGTCAATAAAAGTAAATTCACCAAAGGGTGAAAAGATCACAATTAAAGGAAACAAGCCAACTAGACCCAGAAAATTAATCTCTGTGATGAAAACAACAAGCTATGCAAGGAAAGGATCACTAGTGTATATGATTTCTATAATCATTAACACTAAAGGAAAAGAATTGAAAAATATTCCTGTAGTATCTCAATTCTCAGATGTTTTCCCAGAAGAGCTACCTAGACTACCACCAGATAGAGAGGTTGAATTCAGAATTCATCTACTACCAGGGACAACACTGATTGCCAAGGCACCTTACCGTTTGGCACCAGCAGAGATGCAAGAACTGAAGAAACAATTGGATGAACTACTAGAGAAAGGTTTCATACAGCCTAGTTCATCACCATGGGGAGCACCAATCCTGTTTGTCAAGAAGAAGGACAGATCAATGCGTATTGATTACCGAGAACTGAACAAGGTCACGATTAAAAATCGGTACCCACTACCAAGAATCGATGATCTGTTTGATTAACTTCAAGGAGCTCGATTCTTTTCTAAGATCGATTTACGCTCAGGATATCATCAATTGAAATTACAGGAGGAGGACATTCCTAAAACTGCTTTCAGAACAAGGTATGGTCATTATGAATTTACCGTCATGCCATTTGGTTTAACCAATGCCCCAGCCGCATTTATGGACATGATGAACAGAATATGTAAACCATATCTGGATAAATTCATAATTGTATTTATAGATGATATTCTAATTTACTCTAAGAGTAAAGAGGAACATGCATCGCATCTGCATTCACTCCTTACATTACTGAGAAAAGAAAAGCTTTATGCTAAATTCTTAAAATGTGAATTTTGGTTAGAAAAAGTGCAATTTCTTGGACATTTAGTTAATCTTGAAGGAATTCATGTGGATCCCACAAAGATCGAAGCAATAACTAAATGGAAAGTCTCTGAGTCACCAACAGAAGTAAGAAGTTTTCTTGGATTAGCAGGGTATTATAGACGGTTTATCCGAGATTTTTCTAGAATAGTTATTCCTTTAACAAAACTGACTTGCAAATCAGTTATGTTTGAATGGGGACCAGAACAGGAAGAAGCTTTTAGAATTCTTAAGCAAAGATTAACCAACGCACCAATACTCGCGTTACCAGAGGGAACTGAAGACTTTGTAGTCTACTGTGACGCTTCTAAGTTTGGTTATGGATGTGTGTTGATGCAACGTCAAAAGGTTATAGTCTATGCCTCTAGACAACTTAAGAACCATGAAGAGAATTATACAACCCATGATCTAGAGTTAGGAGCTATAATTTTTGCCCTTAAGATTTGGAGACACTATCTTTACGGTAGCAAGTTTACTATTTTCACCAATCATAAGAGTTTAAGATATGTTTTCGGGCAAAAAGAGTTAAATATGAGACATATACGATGGATGGAAATTCTTAGTGATTATGATTGTAATATCCAGTACGATGCAGAAAAGGTTAATGTAGTAGCTGATGCTTTAAGTCGAAAGTATCATGAAAAGCTGTAACACCTCGTAAAAATCACGTCCAATGATATATTGACACGTGTAATAAACCCTAATGAAGTCAAAGGTTGAATTTAAGGGACTAATTTTTCGAAAAATCAAAAACTTTGATTATGAAAGGACTGGAAGTGTTAGCATACCTAAAATAAGTTTCTAAATAACCTCTCACGATGATTATACTCACAAATGGGCCACTTGTTGATCGAGTGTAGCCGTTTGCGTAATTAATTGAAAGTTGCGCAATAAAGGGTTAAAAGCGTCAACATGTTAATTCTTACCTCTGAGTGACCTTTTAACAAACCGGGAGCTTCATGATATTTGATTATACTCTCGGGAATGCCAACTATTGGCCGACTGAGGTTTTTATGCCTATAAGTAAAGTTACGCGCGACTTTGCAAATTTGAGGGACTAAAAGTGTCAATATGTTTAAACATACCTCTGAATGACCATTTAGTGATGTTTAATAATACTTTCAAGAATGCCAAATATGGATTAGATGAGGCTTCAATGCTATTAAATGATGAGATGCGCAAGTTTGCGCAATAGAGGGACCTAAAGCGTCAACTTTTGAATCTACGCCTTTCGGTGACCATTTAAGCTAACGGGAGCATAGTAATATTTAAATATATGCTTGGGAATGATCAATATGGGCCATGGAAGGCTTGGATATCATTAAACGACATTTCGCGCTACTTTGTGCGATTAAAGGACTATTTGCGTCAAACTGCAAAAGTATGTCGATTCGTATAGAATCGGATCTTCCGGAATATGACCATAAGTTAAACATACCCTAAATATCCCTTAACCAGCTTAGAACTAGGCTTAGAGGTGTTTCGTGCGCAAAAATAAACTTTTAAGTCATGCAGGGACTAAAAGTGTCAAAAAGTGCACAAGTTTGCATTTTCGCGCATATCTCACATTCTGAATATACCCGGGCACCCAAAAATTTATGTAAGCACTAAAATATTTTATTTTAGTGATTGACTTGATAAAATTCCATTCGTCGCGTAATTTGGTTCGCTTTTCGCGTCCGTCCGTGTTTCGTCGTAATTAACCGAACAACGTGACCGTACGACCAAACGAACCGACATCCGACAAGTTTTTGAGCATGTTTCATGTTCCCTATGTTTAGGAATCATTTTAGAGCCTTAAAAATGGTTTAACGGGCCTTAGATGTGTCAGAAATGACTTTTGGAGGTGTAGGGGCCAAAACTGTCAACAAATGAAAGTTGTGCTGATCAGACCTGGTCCTTACGGACCGTATGTAGGACCTCATATGGTACGTAAAGCACCACCAGACCAGCAGAATGTTGTTTCCAGCTATTTCCAGCTGTTCCAGCTGTTTGTGAGCGTTGCAAATGGTTTTCTAAGCAATCTATGGGCTCCCTTGGTTTTATAAATCAGTGGACTCGAGGTGTACGGCTGAGATTGAATCACGGTTTACGAGAAACGATCCTAACGGTTCTCAAAAACCTATAAATACCCCTCTTGATCATGGCTGTCATTGCTCATTTCCTTTAATCTTGCTCTCAAACTCAAATCTGAGGATCCTTGCCATTTGGGAACCTCCTTTTGAGTTATCTTCTGCCTCTTGGACCTTTTGTAAGTGTCCTCTCCTTGCTTTGTTCATTTTATTTGGCTCTTAAAGCCGAAAAGTCAAACGTTTCGATAAACGCTTTGACTATTAGCTAGACCTTGTACGGTCAAGCCATGGTTCGCAACGAACATGGCTACGTGATCGTAATTAGGTAGGTGTTAAACCCTCGAAAGGGCATCTCCTAATTACCACGTTTACTTAGTTAAATTGTCGGGTTAAATCAAAGTCAAACGGGTTAGTTTTAAATAAAATTCATAACTATTAATATAAAATCCATAAAATCAGTTTTCTCACTTTAATAACTTGGTAAATATTAGTTGAACATGTCTAAGCATGTTCAACCCGACAATTCAAAGTATAGGCTCGGTTCAGAACCGAAAGTCGCAAAAGTTGACTTTTGCTTTGACTTTCAGTTCTGACCTGATTTAGCTTAGTTTAGATATGCCTTAGGATTCCTTTAGGACCATGTTATAGATTGGTATAACCCTCTGAGGTTATACGACTTGGTTCCTTAGTTATCCGATTCATATGCATGTTTCCGTTATATGCCTAATTGTTGACCGTTATGCCCTTTTGACCTTAAAACGATATTTTTGAAAATATAAAAGAATAGAAACCTTTATTACTAATTTATAAACTTGTCCCTAAAATTTGACATCAGTTTGAGGTCTAGATTCGGAGTTATGCTCATTAGCGTAAATGAAAAGCTTTTTATTAATTAAACGACATAATTAGCATATAGCCTATTTAAACCCAAATTTTTATACCAAACTTTTAACCTACTGATATAAAATAATATTTTGGGATTTTTGAATATTTTTATTTATTTTTAGGCTGAGCATAACTTAGAGTTCTAAGCTTTATTTTGGCTATAAAATGAGTTTTACAAAACATTTTGACCCCAAACCTTTTGCTACTGATTTTATATGATTAATAAAATATTTTAAACTTTCTGGAATGATAAAAATATCAGCTTTTCTTTAAAAACCCGGAATTCGCTTAAAACAGCATTTATACACGTTTTAAGCGCATAGTATGTATTAGAACTATTTTAAATAAATAAATAAGACTTGACACATACTGATATTTTTAGTAAATTTTCATAATTAAACATTAGGCAAAAGTTTTAAACTCATAATTCTAATTTTGACCTTTAAACCTTTTGTGAAATTACCAAAATGCCCCTTCGGTGCATAGTTTGGTTATAAATGATAAAATTCACAAATGTGTAATACCTTACTGATATAACTTATTAAATTAAGTATTTTTACTGAATAAATCAGACCTGAAACTCAGATTAATATATAAACTCTTTTATAACCTTTTAAATGACCAAAATGCCCTTGCGGGGCATAATTTGAGTTTAAATTCATTTGGGGCATAATAGAAGATATCTTACTGATGTCACAAGATATTTAAGGCATATTAACTTAGGAAACTTGTATATGACTCTTATGGTTACCCGTTACGCACTTTTCGCGTTCGGATCGGCTTATGTTACTAGTTTGCATAAATTAGCCGAAACAGGTCAAACCATATCGTTTTTATCTCAAAATCCAGAATGTGTTTAGTTTACCCATATTAAACAAGTATACAAGCTTGTCGGGTCTAAACCACATCCTAATCCGGTTCTCGCTTAATCATGCGTTTTGAACCATATCCTCTTTTAAAACTAACCGGTCTAAGCATAAGCTTAATTAAGACCCGTTAGGAATCTAATAGTTTATTAAAACCTTCATTCCAGATTTAGGAGCCCAGTAAAATCTATCTGTACTTGCTGATTTGATATACGGCTGGGATTGAATTTATATTTAGCTCAGGTAAATACTCTTAACTTATTTTCCCTATACGGGCTTGGGATACGGTACTATAAAAGTACCGTTTGGTCGGGTGTGTGTAGTCATTTAAATCGGACTGTGATTAATGTATTTGCATGACCCGTTTAATATGTATTATTTGATGTATGGCCTTTGGGGGTTAAATGACCATGTCCCGGATATCCTTGGCGTCATTCAAAGAAATGGCCACGACCTAAGCACGGGGTGTAGGCGTACACCTGACAGATGCATTATGTAAAAACTGGTAATCCACTTAAAGGAAATAATCCTTGTGGGCATTATACCTGTGGCGTGTCAGTTAATCTAGACCGGCCCTACAAACCGGCCCTGATGGACGACAAATAAGTAAAACTGTATACAAGATTATATACAAATAATTATCCCAAGTTATAAAAAGTTTTGTGCCATGTGCATTCAAATTAATTTTCAAACTCTTTTCAAAATGAGTCAGTTAAGTTGTATTTACCAGTGTAAACTGACGTATTTTCCAAAAAGGCTAAGTGCAGGTACTAGACGAAATAGGCTGGCTACTTCTGGCATCATTAATCAAGTCTCGCAAGCTCTAGATGTTAAAGTCTGTTGAACAGTGTTATCTTTCTATTTTAGATCCGCCTGTGGATCCATCTTACATTCCGTTGTAATATTTGATATTACTTTATATCGGATTGTAATATATTTATCTTTTGCTTCCGCTGTGCATTTAAATTGTGTTGTTTGACTATGATGATATCAACTACGTCACGATACTCCCCACCAGGCCCACCGGTAATACGTGGAAATATCGGGGTGTGAGAGGTTGGTATCAGAGCCAACATTGAGTGAATTAAACACTAGCCTTTTGTGTTTAATCTCAATGACATAGTAGCACATTCCTTGACTTTCTGAGTCTAGACTTAACATAGGAATGCTCTCATCTCTATTCGGAGAATTATTGCTTTCAATTCTATATTTTGATACGTCGCCAAGCAAAGAAGCCGTAATGGAAATTCTCCCCATTTGAAGCCTAGGAAAGGCCGAGCTTCGTTCTGCGACTAGGATTAACGTGCAACCAAGGAGAAAGCATTCAGAAATAAAATGAAGAAGAAACTCCCTTGCTGAAGGTCGTTTCCTTAGTAGTCCTTATAAGGGCATACTTATCTTTCAGTCCCTTCATGGACAACATCATTTCTTTCAAGTCCCGTTCAGGGCAATTCTGTACCTCTTTTAAAAATCATTGGAATGTTTTATCTAAATTTATTTATCGCTGTATATGAACATAAAATATGAAATAATAACATTCCTTTTATAAGATATACCATTATAATAAAATGGCAAAATCTAAAAAGGACAAGACCTAGCCCATGTGTCATTTTAAGACAGGGCTAAGATGGTAGTTCCTCAATTAGATTCAGATCCCTATTAGCATCTCAATTTAGGATTGTTCTGCGTTAAATATTAAAAAGAATCTTAAAGGTACAACCTAGCCTATATGTCATTTCAGACAAGGCCAAGATGGTAGAACCTATTCAAAAGATTCAAATCCTTGTTAATATCTGTAATCATGTTAACATTCTTGGCAAAAATGTGATTCGACAAAATCACATAGGTCATCTTTAATTTGGATTATTCCAATTTTCACTTATTTATATAATTATCCCTTAAGGATAAAATGCCTACGGGCTATAATTAACGTCCTCTGAGACTAAAGACAGTGGTAACCTACAACTCCCTGTCAAGAAAAGGTAATGAACTTTGATTCAAACCTTAATGCCTCGATTCCATAAAATCTGGGCTTATAAACTAAACCTGTCCACGTGACTAGGCCTTTTGTGCTATTACTAACTTATAATTTAGGATTATAATGAAAATCCTGAATAAAATAAATATCATTCCTTTCCTGCCAGTACACATATTAAAAGAGAGTCTTAAAGGGCGTAACCTAGCTTGAAGGTCAATAAAGACCTAGCAATGGTGGTAAGACCTATTTAAAAGAGATTCAGATCCTCGTTAACATCTGAAAACATGTTAACACTCCTGACAAAGTGATGCGATAAAATTACACTTGTCATCTTTATATTAGGATATTTCTAAACCCCTTATTGAACCTAAATGATCAAGAGGAATCATGGCTAATAAACGTCGAACATGATGAACACATCAAAACATCCATTGGGATGTATACCTACGGGCAAAGATGTATACATGAAAAGATAGTTTTATTTCATAAACTTCTTGTCAAGACAATGAATTATGAAATTATCCGATCCAAAGGAATCATTGATTATGTTTTAAAATTTCCCTAGTGACAAGGCCTCTGTGCCATCAAAAAGTCCTTGGGACAAGCTCTTATGCTATATAAAATGTCGGTACGACATTGACAGTCGTGACTTATGTCCCCTGTCTAATAAATATGAAGGATTATATTCCGTTTAAACGCCAAAGACGGTTTATTTAAAAACCTAGGCCAAACATAATCAAATAAATTTAATACTATCTATTGGCCTATATGGTTGAGTTACACCATGGCTATTTAATCGTCAAGTTTGACAATTCACTATAATTAAGCAAATTATTACTACTTGGTTAGTAGCCTTCAAAGCTTCACCATGGCTGACTCCTCTGAAGCTCACAATCATCCAGTTGATCAGAATGAAGATGCAAGACTGAATTTAACAGGCACCAAGTTACAAGCTATGATAGATACAGCCGTAAACAAAGCTGTGGACCGTATATTAAAGGATCATAAGCGAAGGTGCGATAATACCCCAAATAAGGGTTACAAAAAGGGTAAGACCGGTTCAAGCTATAACCAGTCCAAGCCAAAGGAGGCAAAACCCAAATGTAAAACCTGCGGGAAAAAGCACTTCGGAAAATGTTTCTATGAACAGACTAGGGGATGTGTCATCTGTAAAGAGATGGATCACAAGACCCATGAATGCAAGGAATTGAAGGACGCCACATGCTACGGTTGTGACGAGAAGGGTCACATAAAGAACCGCTGCCCAAATAAGTGACTAAAGGGAAAGGCACTTTAGATTCACAAGCTAAGCCTTGTGGAATTTGTAATAAGGAAGGGCACAAAACCTTGGAGTGCCAAGACATAAAGGACGCAACCTGCTATGGTTGCAATGAAATAGGGCACATCAAAACTAATTGCCCAAATGAAACCAAGAAGCCTGGGGAGGCTAAGAAGGCCAAAGCTGGAAGCTCTCAAATGAATACTCAAGAGGCCGTTCAGGATAAAAATGTCACAACAGGTACTTTCCTTATCAGTGACGTTCATACTAGAGTATTATTTGATTCAGGTTCAGATAAGTCTTTCGTAGACAATAGATTTTGTAAACTATTAAATCTGCCTGTTAAAACTCTAAGCGTTAAGTATGAAGTGGAATTGGCCGATAGTACCTCAGAGACTGCTTCAGCAATATTTGATGGATGTTTTATATCCATTAGGAATCAGTCTCTTCCGTTGTCCTTGTTTCAGAATAGAGGGACTCGATATAGGGATAAGAATGGATTGGTCGTCTTGTAACCAAGCCCATATTGGGTGTGATAAGAAGCAAGTAGTTATCAAGACTCCTTATGGTAAGCCTTTGACAATTCAAGGAGACATATGGTATGGATTGCCTATGTACTTGCTGAATTTGGTATTTAATACCAAAGCTTTGAGTATGGAAAACTCAGAAGAGACAAACAACAGTCGCAATGCTAGAGATGCGACAAATGTTAATGATGCATCAAAAATGAACCTCAATGTTAATGGAGTTAATCTCCAGAACTGTAATTAACGCAGCTGTTAGAAAGGCTACGAGAAAAGTCATGAAAAGGTTCAAGAAGCCGGATGCTGCTTACTCTAAAAACTCACGTCGCTGCTCATAAGAAGAGCTTTATTCATACTTCAACTTCGAAGAATAACCCAAACAAAATCATATATGGCAAGGAGCCCATTCAATTTAGGATGTACTTAAAAGTACTTCGTCTCTTGGAAGTCAAGAGGCTTCAAAAGTAAAAAGGGGCCATCGATTGCAGGGAATTGTTGAATGAAGTAGAAACCATTAGGTGTATCAGCGGTTATACTGGAAAGGACACGGTGAAGTATGCATCACACTCATTCGATGGCAATACCCTTAATTAGTGAGGACATTAATAAAGTCCACAAGAAAGATCCCCTTAAGCAATATGGGATGGTCCAAGTTTTAAGGGCCTTATTAGAAAAACCTATTATCCACATCACAAAATGGAAAAAGATGGAATAAGAATTTTCTGACTCTCGCCATGAAAGTTCTAGGTTATAAACAGTATGTTACAAATTTTAATGCATTGGCTGAGATAGTGCCCTATTCAGTTTACCAAAAAAAAAAATCTAAGCTTAATGCAATAATTATTGGTGGTTAGCAACGGCGATAAGATGGCACATTAAGGTTTCAAAGCCTGCACATTATAAATCCATTATGGATCTACCTCAGCTACTCGCGATATATAGATTAAGAAATAACCAGTCAAAGCTAAGACTGCCCTAAAATTTGTCAAAGATTTCGCAGCTAGGTTTAAAAGGATTAAGAATGGAGGCGTTTAACCCTCCTGTTAAGTGATTAGAGGCATTTCACATTAATAATGACACTAGATAAACCCCTTATTGTGATTTATTTAGTTATGTTTGGTTTCAGGTGCTGCTAAGTCTCTCATAAGACCATAAGTTTAGCAAACTTTTAGAAACTCTCCCGTAAGAACCCCAGATATTAAGCGTAAGGTAAAACTTACAGGCGAAATCATAAGAACCATTTCTTCTGTTCCTGTCAGAAGCCTTCAGGCGTAGAATTTTAGAAGTATCCTCTCTCTGGAGGAAGTGCAGCAGCATGCATAGTTGATATCTCTTTGATCTCTATCAATTGCGAATACCAGACGGTATGATAAAAGCGCAACATGAGGATTGGTGTATCTTAATATGTTCCATAGATTGCTTCCATGCCTGATCAGTATGGAGGTTTAATGCATGGAACCACAAAGATATTCCAATGGTTATATGGTACTAAAATCAGCTAAAGGTATTCAAAGAAGATATCCAGAATGGAAGTTTCCAAGTAAATGTTTCCGATTAAGGAATTCATGGACCTGTAACATGAATGTGTCATTTATTTGACACAAGCAATGATAGATGAACTGGAGCCCGAGATATGGAAAATCTCTGTAACCTCCTCGTATCTTGATTATCTTCTTCTAAGATTACCCTGTTTACCTCCTGAGAGGCAAGTAGAGTTAAGATTTATATCCCATTTAAGGATGTATTATTATGAAATCTCCAAGACGGCTAGTGCCATCATTGGAAGA
Source organism: Helianthus tuberosus (assembly GCA_030545235.1). NCBI lineage: Eukaryota > Viridiplantae > Streptophyta > Magnoliopsida > Asterales > Asteraceae > Helianthus > Helianthus tuberosus. The sequence goes on from CM060400.1 coordinate 197,789,751, forward strand.
ATCGAAACCCTGATTAAGTAAGTTTTAAAAATATAGAATTCATATAGCCTAACTCAATATTCTGAGAATTCGGTATACTTAATTAAGAAAGACGGTTCATCTTGCTTATGCCTTGATTACCGCAACCCTATTTAGACAATAAATAAGAATCGCAATCAGCTGCCCAGGATCGTTGACTTGTTCGACTAACTGTAAGGATTATCTATTCCTTAAGATTAGTTTTAAGCAGTGGTTGGAATAACCATCTCACCTTAAAATAAGCTTTTCTATAATAGTTGTTATATAAGCATCAAGGCTGCTCCTTTGGAGATCTTGTATAGATGGAATGTTAAACAATTATTGTTAGACAAAAGATTGGTAAGTCCAATTATCAATATCTGAAAGTTGCCTTGGAAACAACGAATAAGATCATACAAATCCATAATCATCTGTAAGTTGCCATTATTGGCAGAAAATCAAGGATTAATTAAAGTAGCAACCCTCCTAAGTTCTTGTTAAGGAATAAGGTCAACAAAAGATATCACCCTGGAAGGGTGTGCCAATTTGTTAATTATCAGGCGAGTTAAGCTCTGAATATATATAGAATCATTCGAGGGAATCAAATATATCAAGATCAAATAGCTTATAAGTTAAAACCTGTTTAAGGAGCTTGGCGGAACTCGCAATGTAATACACACTAATGATTTAAGGATGTGTTTCACCAATAAGTCAATAAGCATTATCACATAATGATAGGCAGAATTGTGATATAATGATAAACCTGTATCAATTGAGGATTGCTTGGTTAAGAAGCTCCAAAAAGATACATGTACCTATTATAGAGGTCAACTTGGGAGCTTGGAAAGACTCCGTATATGCTATAGAAGTTAAGTCCATTATGTGACAAAAAGTACTTCCAGCGTTTTAGCAAATCTCAAGGTCGAGATTTCATTTAAGGGGGTGAGGATGTAACACCTCGTAAAAATCACGTCCAATGATGTATTGACACGTGTAATAAACCCTAATGAAGTCAAAGGTTGAATTTAAGGGACTAATTTTTCAAAAAATCAAAAACCTTGATTATGAAAGGACTGGAAGTGTTAGCATACCTAAAATAAGTTTCTAAATAACCTCTCACGATGATTATACTCACAAATGGGCCACTTGTTGATCGAGTGTAGCCGTTTGCGTAATTAATTGAAAGTTGCGCAATAAAGGGTTAAAAGCGTCAACATGTTAATTCTTACCTCTGAGTGACCTTTTTACAAACTGGGAGCTTCATGATATTTGATTATACTCTCGGGAATGCCAACTATTGGCCGACTGAGGTTTTTATGCCTATAAGTAAAGTTACGCGCGACTTTGCAAATTTGAGGGACTAAAATTGTCAATATGTTTAAACATACCTCTGAATGACCATTTAGTGAACCCGAAGCATCGTGATGTTTAATAATACTTTCAAGAATGCCAAATATGGATTAGATGAGGCTTCAATGCTATTAAAGGATGAGATGCGCAAGTTTACGCAACAGAGGGACCTAAAGCGTCAACATTTGAATCTACGCCTTTCGGTGACCATTTAAGCTAACGGGAGCATAGTAATATTTAAATATATGCTTGGGAATGATCAATATGGGCCATGGAAGGCTTGGATATCATTAAACGACATTTCGCGCTACTTTGTGCGATTAAAAGACTATTTGCGTCAAACTGCAAAAGTATGTCGATTCGTATAGAATCGGATCTTCCGGAATATGACCATAAGTTAAACATACCCTAAATATCCCTTACCTAGCTTAGAAATAGGCTTAGAGGTGTTTCGTGCGCAAAAATAAACTTTTAAGTCATGCAGGGACTAAAAGTGTCAAAAAGTGCACAAGTTTGCATTTTCGCGCATATCTCACATTCTGAATATACCCGGGCACCCAAAAATTTATGTGAGCACTAAAATATTTTATTTTAGTGATTGGCTTGATAAAATTCCATTCGTTGCGTAATTTGGTTCGTTTTTCACGTCCGTCCGTGTTTCGTCGTAATTAACCGAACAACGTGACCGTACGACCAAACAAACCGACATCCGACATGTTTTTGAGCATGTTTCATGTTCCCTATGTGTAGGAATCATTGTAGAGCCTTAAAAATGGTTTAACGGGCCTTAGATGTGTCAGAAATGACTTTTAGAGGTGCAGGGGCCAAAACTGTCAACAAATGAAAGTTGTGCTGATCAGACCTGGTCCTTACGGACCGTATACAGGACCTCATATGGTCCGTAAAGCACCACCAGACTAGCAGAATGTTGTTTTCAGCTGTTCCAGCTGTTTGTGAGTGTTGCAAATGGTTTTCTAAGCAATCTATGGGCTCCCATGGTTTTGTAAATCAGTGGACTCGAGGTGTACGGCTGAGATTGAATCACGGTTTACGAGAAACGATCCTAACGGTTCTCAAAAACCTATAAATACCCCTCTTGATCATGGCTCATTTCCTTCAATCTTGCTCTCAAACTCAAATATGAGGATCCTTGCCATTTGGGAACCTCCTTTTGAGTTATCTTCTGCCTCTTGGACCTTTTGTAAGTGTCCTCTCCTTGCTTTGTTCATTTTCTTTGGCTCTTAAAGCCGAAAAGTCAAACGTTTCGATAAACGCTTTGACTATTAGCTAGACCTTGTACGGTCAAGCCATGGTTCGCAACGAACATGGCTACGTGATCGTAATTAGGTAGGTGTTAAACCCTCGAAAGGGCATCTCCTAATTACCACGTTTACTTAGTTAAATTGTCGGGTCAAAAAAAGTCAAACGTGTTAGTTTTAAATAAAATTCATAACTATTAATATAAAAGCCATAAAATCAGTTTTCTCACTTTAATAACTTGGTAAATATTAGTTGAACATGTCTAAGCATGTTCAACCCGACAATTCTAAGTATAGGCTCGGTTCGGAACCGAAAGTCGCAAAAGTTGACTTTTGCTTTGACTTTCAGTTCTGACCCGATTTAGCTTAGTTTAGATATGCCTTAGGATTCCTTTAGGACCATGTTATAGATTGGTATAACCCTCTGAGGTTATACGACTGGGTTCCATAGTTATCCGATTCATATGCATGTTTCCGTTATATGCCTAATTGTTGACCGTTATGCCCTTTTGACCTTAAACCGATATTTTTGAAAATATAAAAGAATAGAAACCTTTATTACTAATTTATAAACTTGTCCCTAAAATTTGACATCAGTTTGAGGTTTAGATTAGGAGTTATGCTCATTAGCGTAAATGAAAAGCTTTTTATTAATTAAACGACATAATTAGCATATAGCCTATTTAAACCCAAATTTTTATACCAAAATTTTTACCCACTGATATAAAATAATATTTTGGGATTTTTGAAGATTTTTATTTATTTTTAGGCTGAGCATAACTTAGAGTTCTAAGCTTTATTCGGTAATTGTCGATTTTGCCCTTTTGGCTATAAAATGAGTTTTACAAAACATTTTGACCCCAAACATTTTGCTACTGATTTTATATGATTAATAAAATATTTTAAGCTTTCTGGAATGATAAAAATATCAGCTTTTCTTTAAAAACCCGGAATTCGCTTAAAACCGCCTTTATACGCATTTTAAGCGCATAGTATGTATTAGAACTATTTTAAATATATAAGACTTGACACATACTGATATTTTTAGTAAATTTTCATAATTAAACAGTAGGCAAAAGTTTTAAACTCAGAATTCTAATTTTGACCTTTAAACCTTATGTGAAATTACCAAAATGCCCCTTCGGTGCATAGTTTGGTTATAAATGATAAAATTCATATATGTGTAATACCTTACTGATATAACTTATTAAATTAAGTATTTTTACTGAATAAATCATACCTGAAACTCAGATTAATATATAAACTCTTTTATAACCTTTTAAATGACCAAAATGCCCTTGCGGGGCATAATTTGAGTTTAAATTCATTTGGGGCATAATAGAAGATATCTTACTGATGTCATAACATATTTAAGGCATATTAACTTAGGAAACTTGTATATGACTCTTATGGTTACCCGTTACACACTTTTCGCGTTCGGATCGGCTTATGTAACTAGTTTGCATAAATTAGCCGAAACAGGTCAAACCATATCGTTTTTATCTCAAAATCCAGAATGTGTTTAGTTTACCCATATTAAACAAGTATACAAGCTTGTCGGGTCTAAACCACATCCTAACCCGGTTCTCGCTTAATCATGCGTTTTGAACCATATCCTCTTTTAAAACTAACCGGTCTAAGCATAGGCTTAATTAAGACCCGTTAGGAATCTAATAGGTTATTAAAACCTTCGTTCCAGATTTAGGATCCCAGTAAAAGCTATCTGTACTTGCTGATTTGATATACGGCTGGGATTGAATTTATATTTAGCTCAGGTAAATACTCTTAATGTAGGACCGGTTTGCGACCCAAACGAGTCGTTCAGATGAAATTTTATCAGTTTCAGAGGCGGAAACTAAGAAACCGATTGCGAAACAGCTTGCGTATCACTTTAACACTGATTATATTGATATACTATCGTTTATAATCAGTCCTCACACCGGCAGCACCTCGGTATGGAATTTCAGAAAACGTTACAAATAACATGACATGCTAGACTATATATAGTATTTAGATTTCGCTTGGAAACACTTCAAGCGAAATCCTCTAGAATCATTTCAAGCGAAATCTAACAATAAAATATTCAAGCGAAACCTATCAAAATGACTTTCTGATTTCAAGCGAAACTTTCATGCAATCTTGAAATCTGTTTTGTCCTCTTGTGTAGATGATGCAGTGATGATGTCATATTCAAGCAATATCAGATCAAGATGAAGATTCAAGCGAAATCTCGATGTAATTTCAAGCGAAATTATGATTTAAACAGTTGCTGATGTCATCACATTGTTCGAGCAATTGAAGCGAAATCTCACAAAAATACAGGATTTAGGTCGATTTTAAACTTGAAACTTTCAAGGATTCATTAATACTTGATACGCACAAGATATGTGAATTTGAGCCATTTTTAACCGTAAAAATTTGTTCGATTTTGAAAGAATGTGAAGAAAATCAGAAAAAGTGACAAAAACGAGCTGTTTTGGCGAAATCTCTTCCTCCTGAGCTCTGATACCACTTGTAGGATCGGTTTGCGACCCGGACGAGTCGTTCAGAAGAGATTTATCAGTTTCAGAGGCGGAAACTAAGAAACCGATTGCGAAACAGCTTGCGTATCACTTTAACACTGATTATATTGATATACTATCGTTTACAATCAGTCCTCACACCGGCAGCACCTCGGTATGGAATTCGAAATCGTTACAAATGATTTAGCTTGAAGGCTATTTATAGTGGTGTTGATTTAGCTTGAAATGACACATGCCACTTTCAAGGGAAATCAACATGTTGATTTAGCTTGAAACTGTCATGTGACACTTTCAAGGGAAATCTTGATTTAGCTTGAAACTGTCAAGTAACATTTTCAAGGGAAATCACCACTTTCAAGCTAAATTACATTAAACACACTCTAAAACCTCCTATACTCTCGTATAACAAGATCTAATCTAACAATTCTAATCCTAGACTCGATACAAGACGAAGTCGACAGATGAATGCACCAACACTTAACTTATTTCCCTATACGGGCTTGGGATACGGTACTATAAAAGTACCGCTTGGTCGGGTGTGTGTAGTCATTTAAATTGGACTGTGATTAATGTATTTGCATGACCCGTTTAATATGTATTATTTGGTGTATGGCCTTTGGGGGTTAAATGACCATGTCCCGGATATCCTTGGCATCATTCAAAGAAATGGCCACGACCTAAGCACGGGGTGTAGGCGTACACCTGACAGATGCATTATGTAAAAACTGGTAATCCACTTAAAGGAAATAATCCTTGTGGGCATTATACCTGTGGCGTGTCAGTTAATCTAGACCGGCCCTACAAACCGGCCCTGAAGGACGACAAATAAGTAAAACTATATACAAGATTATATACAAATAATTATCCCAAGTTATAAAAAGTTTTGTGCCGTGTGCATTCAAATTAATTTTCAAACTCTTTTCAAAATGAGTCAGTTAAGTTGTATTTACCAGTGTAAACTGACGTATTTTCCAAAAAGGCTAAGTGCAGGTACTAGACGAAATAGGCTGGCTACTCCTGGCATCATTAATCAAGTCTCGCAAGCTCTAGATGTTAAAGTCTGTTGAACAGTGTTATCTTTCTATTTTAGATCCGCCTGTGGATCCATCTTACATTCCGTTGTAATATTTGATATTACTTTATATCGGATTGTAATATATTTATCTTTTGCTTCCGCTGTGCATTTAAATTGTGTTGTTTGACTATGATGATATCAACTACGTCACGATACTCCCCACCGGGCCCACCGGTAATATGTGGAAATATCGGGGTGTGACAAAAGCCAAGACGAGTACGTTCTCTTAAGTTAAATCTGCAGATAGATTTAAATGAACAAATTAGAGAAATACAGGAATCAGTAATCAAGAACGATACTGAAAAATTAAAAGGAATTAGAACAAGGAACAGATAGAATTTGGAGATTCCATAAGAAAAGAATTTGGATACCCAAAAAAGGAAACCTACGCCACCGAATTTTTGATGAAGCCCATAAGTCTAAGTATACGATGCATCCCGGTAGTGATAAAATGTATCAAGACTTAAGAAAGAATTTCTGGTGGATAGGAATGAAAAAGGATATAGCAACCTATGTTGCCAAATGTCTAACCTGTTCACAGGTTAAAGCTGAACATCAAAAACCCTCAGGTTTATTGCAGCAACTAGAAATGCCAATATGGAAGTGGGAATTGATAACAATGGACTTTGTTACTAAATTACCCAAGACATGAAAAGGTAATGATACAATCCGGGTGATTGTATACAGATTAACTAAGTCTGCCCATTTCTTACCAATGAAGGAAACTTTCAGTATGGAATAATTAGCCAAGTTATATGTAAATGAAATAGTTTCATTACATGGAATTACTTTATCTATTATTTCTGATAGAGATAGCCGTTTTACTTCTCATTTTTGGACTAGTTTCCAAAAAGCAATTGGAACCAAGCTAAATCTAAGCACTGCTTATCATCCTCAAACGGACGGACAAAGCGAAAGGACAATTCAGACAATGGAAGATATGCTTAGAGCTTGTGTAATTGATTTCAGAGGAGATTGGGACGATCATTTACCATTAATAGAATTTTCCTACAATAACAACTATCATACCAGTGTCAATGCTGCACCATTTGAAGCACTTTATGGACGAAAGTGCTGAACCCCAGTTTGTTGGGCAGAAATTAGAGAAAAGAAACTGTCTAGACCAGAGATAGTGCAAGAAACAACGGACAAGATTATTCACGTCAAGGAAATATTAAAAGCAGCACGCGATCGTCAAAAGAGTTATGCTGACAACAGACGAAAACCGTTGGAATTTCAAGTAGGAGATAAAGTATTATTAAAAGTTTCTCCATGGAAAGGTGTGGTCAGATTCATAAAAAGAGGAAAGCTAAGCCCCAGGTGTGTTGGACCTTTTGAGATTATTAGAAGGATAGGACCAGTAGCTTACCAGCTACAACCGCCAGAGGAAATGGCAGGAATACACGATGTATTTCATATATGTAATCTCAAGAAATGCTTAGCAGATGAGTCATTAGTGGTACCTCTCATGGACATAGAAGTAAATGAGAAACTTAAGTTTGCAGAGAAACCCCTACAGATTGAAGATAGAAAGATCAAGAATCTCAAACACAAAAGATTAGTTCTGGTCAAAGTGAAATGGGATTCCAAGAGAGGACCAGAATACACTTGGGAGCTCGAATCAGAGATGCAGAGGAAATATCCACACCTGTTCCAATAGACCTCGAGGACGAGTTCTAAAACAAGGTGGGGAGGATATAACAACTTTCCTAAAATCCTTAAAACACCCCTATATGTCCTAAAATACACCCTGTATACGAAAAACGGCCCCAAAATACCTTTATATAATTAAAATCAAATAAAACAAAAATTTAGGGGCTCTCGCGGGGCGCGACACCCTTAGGAATGTCCGTCGCGGGCCGCGACAAGGTGACACCAGGCGAGCCCCTAGGCCGCCATGTGTCCGGTTACGCGTTGAAGCTACTGAGTTGACTCACCAATGCTAGGCCCTAGCCAGCCTAGCTCGCGGGCCGCGAAAGAGGAAGAGTGGGGCGTCGTGGGGCGCGAGCCGCCACCCGAACAGCCCTATAAAAGGGGGCTTCGGCCTCAGTTTCAGTCGCTCATTATTTTCTTTCCCTCTCTCTAATATTAAAGCTAAAACTCTCGGGTATTATACCACTAAAAAGCGAAGCTCTGCCTCGTTGTAAGTATTATAACCCCCGTTTACGTATTAGCACTGTTGTAGAAATCGGCCTAGGCGGCCGATTAATCGCCGCCTAGGCGCTAGGCGCTAGTCTACTGATTAATTTTTACCTAGTCGGTCAATTAATCGGTAATCGGTCCTAGGCGGTCCTAGGCGGCCCTAGGCGGTCCTAGGCGGTCAAAAATCGGATTAATCGGTCTATAATTAATCGGTCAAAATCGGAAAAAATCGGTCCTAGGCGGTCCTAGGCGGTTCTAGGCGGTCCTAGGCGGTCAGAATTGGTCAAAATCAGTCAAAATCGAACCATACTATCTGAAACTTGAAGTATTTATGTGAATTTTGAAGTATTATTTTTATATTATTGGGTATATATATATAATTTTGAAAAAATACATATAAAAATCCCATTCCGATTAATCCCGATTAATCCCGATTAATCCCGATTAATCCCTAGGCTGTACCTCACCGCCCGACTAGCGCCTAGCGCCTTCTACAACACTGCGTATTAGTTAATCTGCCCGATTGATCTAGAGCTCCGTAACGCATGTCAAGGCTCTGCCCGACTCAGTCGTTGGAGTTCTGTCTCGGGGGGAGGGTATAGCTAATGTAAATTGGGTTATTATACTAACATATGCATTGTTTATTTTAAATAGATTATAACCAGGAAGTCACCAGGAATTATCTAAAATAGCAATGTGACTTAATCCCCTTTTTGTAAAATGTTTTTACAAAACTTCAATTGTTTTAAATTATAATTAACAGTGATTGAGTATTTGCGATTCTACAATTACTGTCGGTATGTTGGGGGTTTGTATACATTACTTGTTACTACATTGTGAGTAGTAGCATGACCACAAGTCAGGATTCATAGTACCGTGGGTGGTAAATTGATAGATATAAACAAATGTAATTGCAGATGCCCTCAATACTGTGAAATGTTAAAACCTGTTTTGATTAAACTGAGATTCACTCGCCAGTATTTCTTGATGATAAAACTTTTTAAAATGCGTTTCTGGTAACAAAATGTGAAAGCCAAATAGAAGCCAGTTGGAGAGCACTGAAGGCTTGGAAAAGTGGCTATAAAAGTTACCTAAACAAGAAAGAAGTTTTATTTCAATAAATTAGGGTTTATCCCTATAAACATATTTGTAATAGAAACTTGGGTCTTCCCCATGTATTTATTATTATAATAGTGTGGTGTTTTACTCTGATAAACTATTTCCTAACTACGTTCCTGATGTATTTTCTGCTGCCAAATTAATAAACACCGATACAACCTGCTCTGAGACTCGCGGCGGCCAGCTCCCGGGGAAAGGGGTCGGGGGTTGCGACAGGCTCCAGGTCCCTGTTTGGGTCATTTATCTGACTGGTGCTGCGCCATTTACCGTGACCGTTTTTATCAATTTTAAAGTCGGGTGAATGACGAGGACGACCAAGGACCGGTGTCGTTAGAGGATTTTTTCCCCTCGTTTAGAGGGGCCTGAAAATCAATTTTTGTTATTTTTGACAAGTTTTGAAATAGGGCTACAAGGGCCTGTTTAATATAAAATACATATATCATGGAAAATATATATACCATGTTACCACCAGAATTTAATGCCACGGTATTTATACACTCTCGGTTACTCTAAATTCCCATAGTATATATTTTATTTATTTATTTATTTTTCTGTCATTCAAAACTTAAGATATGTGCGCATATATATGTGTACCCCCTTATTCCATTCACACCCAAGTTTTCTTCGAAGCTAAACAAAACTGCATGAGGTACCAAACAATAAAACGTGGCTATTAAATTCGCTGCCACCACAACAACCTTGTAATTTAAGTTATCAACGTGGTGTTCTAATCTAATTGATGACGTGTAGAGTTTAAATTTTAAATATTAATAATGTTTTATAGTTAAAATTATCCAAGAAAATAATCCTTAAATATGTGCCCATCCTTTTTGACGGTCAACTCACAATCTATATTTTCTTTATATATAAACTACTAGTAACTATATTTTCTATATCTACTAGTGACTATATTTTCTATATATATAAATTACTAGTAAACTAGTAATTGTTCATATATTTAGATACTATATAAAACTAATAATGGTGTATTATCTAGATATGTATATATACAGTATGTGTGTATATATAATTTTGTTTATTCATCATGATCCCTTATTTCAATAGTCTTTTCACTTGTCATTTTTAACACTTTTTAAAAAAGGGCTCCAGGGGCCTGTTTTGGGTCATTTATATGACCGGTGCTGCGCCGGTTACCGTCACCGTTCTTTTTCATGTTTTAAAGTCGGGTGAATGACGAGGAAGACCAAGGGCCTGGTGTCGTTGGAGGATATTTTTCCTCTTTTTGAGGGGCCCAAAAATCTTTTTTTTTTCATCATTTTTGACATTTTTTCAAAAAGGGCTCCAGGGGCCTGTTTTGGGTCATTTATCTGACCGGTGCTGCGCCGTTTACCGTGACCATTTTTTTTTCATATTTAAAGTCGGGTGAATGACGAGTATGACCTAGGGCCTGGTGTCGTTAGAGGATTTTTCCCTCTTTTAGAGAGGCCCGAAAATCTTTTTTTGTTATTTTTGACCAAATAGGGCTACAAGGGCCTTTAAAAAAAATACATATATCATGGAAAATACATATACCATGTTACCACCAGAATTTAACGCCACGGATATTTATACACTCTCGGTTACTCTAAATTCACATAGTATATATTTTATTTATTTTTTATGTCATTCAAAACTTAAACTATGTGCGCATATATATCTGTGTACCCCCTTATTCCCATCACACCCAAGTTTTCTTCGAAGCTAAACAAAACTGCATGAGGTGTCAAACAATAAAATGTGGCTTTTAAATTCAGTGCAACCACAATAAGCTTGCAACTTAAGTTATCAACGTGGTGTTCTAATCTAATTGATGACGTGTAGAGTTTAAATTTTAAATATTAATAATGTTATATAGTTAAAATTATCCATATAAATAATCCTTAAATATGTACCCATCCATTTTGACGACCAACACACAATCTATATTTTCTTTATATATAAACTACTAGTAACTATATTTTCTGTATCTACTAGTAACTATATTTTCTATATATATAAATTCCTAGTAAACAAGTAATTGTTCATATATTTAGATACAACATAAAACAAATAATGGTATATTATCTAAATATGTATATATGCAGTATATGTGTTTATATAATGTTGTTTATTCATCATGACCCCTTATTTCAATAGTCTTTTCACTTGTCATTTTTAACACTTTTATAAAAAGGGCTCCAAGGGCCTGTTTTGGGTCATTTATATAACCGGTGCTGCGTCGGTTACCGTCACCAACTTTTTCATGTTTTAAAGTCAGGTGAATGACGAGGAAGACCAAGGGCTGGTGTTGTGGGAGGATGTTTTTCCTCTTTTAGAGCGGCCCGAAAATCCTTTTTTGTCATTTTTGACACTTTTTCAAAAAGGGCTATACGACACTGTTTTGGGACATTTATCTGACCGTTGCTGCGCCGGTTACTGTCACCGTTTTTTTCATGTTTTAAAGTCGGGAGAATGACGAGGATGACCAAGGGTCTGGTTTCGTTGGAGGATTTTTCCCTCATTTAGAGGGGACCGAAAATCCTTTTTTTCATTTTTGACACTTTTTCAAAGAGTGCTCCAGGGAACTGTTATGGGTCATTTATCTGACTTGTGCTGCGCCGTTTACCGTGACCATTTTTCGCATTATTAAAGTCGGGTGAATGACAATGATGACCAAGGGCCTGGTGCAGTTAGAGGATTTTTTCCCTTTTCTAGAGGATCTCGAAATTCATTTTTTGTTATTTTTGACACTTTTTCAAATAGGGCTATAAGGGCCTGTTTTATATAAAATACATATATCATGGAAAATACATATACCATGTTACCATCAGAGTTTAATGCCATAGATATTTATACACTCTCGGTCACTCTAAATTCCCATAGTATATATTTTAATTATTTTTTCTGTCATTCAAAACTTAAGCTATGTGCGCATATATATGTGTACCACCTTATTCCCTTCGCACCCAAGTTTTCTTCGAAGCTAAACAAAACTGCATGAGGTGTCAAACAATTAAACGTGGTTATTAAATTCACTGCCACCACAATAAGCTTGCAACTTAAGTTATCAACATGGTGTTCTAATCTAATTGATGACATGTAGAGTTTAAATTTTAAATATCAACAATGTTATATAGTTAAAATTATCCATATAAATAATCCATAAATATGCGCCCATCCATTTTGATGGCCAACTCACAATCTATATTTTCTTTCTATATAAACTACTAGTAACTATATTTTCTATATCTACTAGTCATTGTTCATATATTTAGATACTACCTAAAACTAATAATGGTATATATTCTAAATATGTATATATACAGTATGTGTGTTTATATAATGTTGTTTATTCATCATGATCCCTTATTTCAATAGTCTTTTCACTTGTTATTTTTGACACCTTTTTAAAAAGGGCTCCGGGGCCTGTTTTGGTTCATTTATATGATCGGTGCTATGCTGGTTACCGTCACCGTGTTTTTTTCATATTTTAACGTTGGGTGAATGACGAGGAAGACCAACGTCCTGGTGTCGTTGACGGATATTTTCCCTCTTTTAAAGGGGCTTGAAAATCTTTTTTAGTCATTTTTGACACTTTTCCAAAAAGGGCTCTAGGGGCCTATTTTGGGTCATTTGTCTGACCGGTACTGCGTCGTTTACCGTAACCGTTTTTCCATATTTTAAAGTCGGGTGAATGACAAGGATGACCAAGGTTCTAGTCTCGTAGGAGGATTTTTCCCTGTTTTAGAGGGGACCGAAAATCCTTTTTTTGTCATTTTTAACACCTTTTTAAAAAGGGCTATAGGGCACTATTTTGGGACATTTATCTGACCGTTGCTGCGCCGGTTACCGTCTCCCTTTTTTTCATGTTTTAAAGTCGGGAGAACGACGAGGAAGACCAAGGGCTAGTGTCGTTGGAGGATTTTTTCCCACTTTTAGGGGGCCCGAAAATCCTTTTTCTTTTGTCATTTTTAACACTTTTTCAAAGAGGGCTCCAGGGAACTGTTTTGGGTCATTTATTTAACATGTGCTGCGCCGTTTACCTTGACCGTTTTTTTCATTTTTAAAGTCGGGTGAATGACGATGATGACCAAGGGCTTGGTGTAGTTACATGATTTTTTTCCCTATTTTAGAGGGGCTCGAAAATCCTTTTTTGTTATTTTTTACACCTTTTCAAATAGGGCTACAATGGCCTGTTTTTATAAAATACATATATTATGGAAAATACATATACCATGTTACCACCAGAATTTAATGCCATAGATATTTATACATTCTTGGTTACTCAAAATTCTCATATTATATATTTTATTTATTTTTTCTGTCATTCAAAATTTAAGTTATGTGCGCATATATATGTGTACCCCCTTATTCCCTTCACACCTAAGTTTTCTTCGAAGCTAAACAAAACTGCATGAGTTGTCAAACTATAAAACATGGCTATAAAATTCACTGCCACCACAATAAGCTTGCAACTTAAGTGATCAACGTGGTGTTCTAATCTAGTTGATGACGTGTAGAGTTTAAATTTTAAATATTAATAATGTTATATAGTTAAAATTATCCATATAAATAATCCTTAAATATGCGCCCATCCATTTTGATGGCCAACTCACAATCTATATTTTCTTTATATATATATACTACTAGTAACTATATTTTCTATATCAACTAGTAATTGTTCATATATTTAGATACTACCTAAAACTAATAATGGTATATATTCTAAACATGTATATATGTGTGTTTATATAATGTTGTTTATTTGTTATTTTTGACACCTTTTTAAAAAGGGCTCCGGGGCCTGTTTTGGTTCATTTATATGACCAGTGCTGCTGTGCCGGTTACCGTCACCTTTTTTTCATATTTTAAAGTTGGGTGAATGACGAGGAAGACCAACGTCCTGGTGTCGTTGGACGATATTTTCCCTCTTTCAAAGGGGCTCGAAAATCTTTTTTAGTCATTTTTGACACTTTTTCAAAAAGGGCTCTAGGGGCCTGTTTTGGGTCATTTGTCTGACCGGTGTTGCGCCGTTTACCGTAACCGTTTTTTCATATTTTAAAGTCGGGTGAATGACAAGGATGACCAAGGTTCTAGTCTAGTAGGAGGATTTTTTCCCTGTTTTAGAGGGGCCCGAAAATCCTTTATGTCATTTTTAACACCTTTTCAAAAGGGCTATAGGGAACTATTTTGGGACATTTATCTAACCGTTGCTGCGCCGGTTTCCGTCACCGTTTTTTTTTTCATGTTTTAAAGTTGGGAGAATGACGAGGAAGACCAAGGGCTAGTGTCATTGGAGGATTTTTTTTCCCTCTTTTAGAGGGGCCCGAAAATCCTTTTTTTTTTGTTGTCATTTTTAACACTTTTTCAAAGAGGGCTCCAGGGAACTGTTTTGGGTCATTTATCTGACATGTGCTGCGCCGTGTACCGTGACCGTTTTTTCCATTTTTAAAGTCGGTTGAATGACGATGATGGCCAAGGGCCTGGTCTAGTTAGAGGATTTTTTCCCTCTTTTATAGGGGCTTGAAAATCCTTTTTTTTGTTATTTTTGACACTTTTTCAAATAGGGCTACAAGGGCCTGTTTTATACAAAATACATATATCATGGAAAATACATATACCATGTTAACACCAGAATTTAAGGCCATAGATATTTATACGCTCTCGGTTACTCTAAATTCCCATAGTATATATTTTATTTATTTATTAAATTCACTGCCACCACAATAAGCTTGCAACTTAAGTTATCAACATGGTGTTCTAATCTAATTGATGACGTGTAGAGTTTAAATTTTAAATATCAACAATGTTATATATAGTTAAAATTATCCATATAAATAATCCATAAATATGCGCCCACCCATTTTGACGGCCAACTCACAAACTATATTTTCTTTATATATAAACTACTAGTAACTATATTTTCTATATCTACTTATAAATGTTCATATATTTAGATACTACCTAAAACTAATATTGGTATATATTCTAAATATGTATATATACAATATGTGTGTTTATATAATGTTGTTTATTCATCATGATCCCTTATTTCAATAGTCTTTTCACTTGTTATTTTTGACAACTTTTTTAAAAAGGGCTCCGGGGCCAGTTTTGGTTCATTTATTTGACCGGTGCTGTGCCGGTTACCGTCACCGTGTTTTTTTTTTCTTTCATATTTTAAAGTTGGGTGAATGACGAGGAAGACCAACGTCCTGGTGTCGTTGGAGGATATTTTCCCTCTTTTAAAGGGGCTTGAAAATCTTTTTTAGTCATTTTTGACACTTTTTCAAAAAGGGCTCTAGGGGCCTGTTTTGGGTCATTTGTCTGACCGGTGCTGCGCCGTTTACCGTAACCATTTTTCCATATTTTAAAGTCGGGTGAATGACAAGGATAACCAAGGTTCTAGTCTCGTAGGAGGATTTTTTTCCCTGTTTTAGAGGGGACCGAAAATCCCTTTTGTCATTTTAACTCCTTTTTAAAAAGGGCTATAGGGCACTATTTTGGGACATTTATCTGACCGTTGTTGCGCTGGTTACCGTCACTGTTTTTTTCATGTTTAAAAGTCGGGAGAATGACGAGGAAGACCAAGGGCTAGTGTTGTTGGAGGATTTTTTCCCTCTTTTAGGGGGCCCGAAAATCCTTTTTTTTTTTTTGTCATTTTTAACACTTTTTCAAAGAGGGCTCCAGAGAACTGTTTTGGGTCATTTATTTGACATGTGCTGTGCTGTTTACCGTGACCGTTTTTTCCATTTTTAAAGTCGGGTGAATGACGATGATGACCAAGGGCCCGGTGTAGTTACAGGATTTTTTCCCCATTTTAGACGGGCTCGAAAATCCTTTTTTGTTATTTTTGACACTATTTCCAATAGGGCTACAATGGCCTGTTTTATATAAAATACATCTATCATGGAAAATACATATACCATGTTACCACCAAAATTTAATGCCATAGATATTTATACGCTCTCGGTTACTCTAAATTCCCATAGTATATATTTTATTTATTTATTAAATTCACTGCCACCACAATAAGCTTGCAACTTAAGTTATCAACGTGGTATTCTAATCTAATTGATGACGTGTAGAGTTTAAATTTTAAATATTAATAATGTTATATAGTTAAATTATCCATATAAATAATCCTTAAATATGCGCCCATCCATTTTGACGGCCAACTCAAAATCTATATTTTCTTTAAATATAAACTACTAGTAACTATATTTTCTATATCTACTAGTAACTATATTTTCTATATATATATAAATTACTTGTAAACTAGTAATTGTTCATATATTTAGATACTACATAAAACTAATAATGGTATATATTCTAAATATGTATATATACGGTATGTGTGTTTATATAATGTTGTTTATTCATGATGACCCCTCATTTCAATAGTCTTTTCACTCGTTATTTTTTACACCTTTTTAAAAAGTGCTCCGGGGCCTGTTTTGGTTCATTTATATGATCGGTGTTGCGCCGGTTACCGTCACCGTTTTATTAATATTTTAAAGTTGGGTGAATGACGTGGAAGACCAACGTCCTGGTGTCGTTGGAGGATATTTTCCCTCTTCTAAAGGGGCTCGAGAATCTTTTTTTTCTTTTGTCATTTTTGACACTTTTTTAAAAATGGCTCTAGGGGCCTGTTTTGGGTCATTTGTCTGACCGGTGCTGCGCCGTTTACCGTAACCGTTTTTCCATATTTTAAAGTCGGGTGAATGACAAGGATGACCAAGGTTCTGGTCTTGTAGGAGGATTTTTTCCCTGTTTTAGAGGGGCCCGAAAATCATTTTTGTCATTTTTGACACCTTTTCAAAAAGGGCTATAGGGCACTGTTTTGGGACATTTTTCTGACCGTTGCTGCGCCGGTTACCTTCACCATTTTTTCATGTTTTAAAGTCGGGAGAATTACGGGGAAGACCAAGGGCTAGTGTCGTTGGAGGATGTTTTCCCTCTTTTAGAGGGGCCCGGAAATCCTTTTTTTTTGTCATTTTTAACACTTTTTCAAAGAAGGCTCCAGGGAACAGTTTTGGGTCATTTATCTGACCTGTGCTGTGCTGTTTACCGTTACCGTTTTTCTCATTTTTAAAGTCGGGTGAATGACGATGGTATATATTCTAAATATGTATATATATACAGTATGTGTGTTTATATAATGTTGTTTATTCATCATGATCCCTTATTTCAATAGTCTTTTCACTTGTTATTTTTGTCACCTTTTTAAAAAGGGCTCCGGGGCCTGTTTTGGTTCATTTATATGACAGGTGCTGTGCCGGTTACCGTCACCGTATTTTTTCATATTTTAAAGTTGGGTGAATGACGAGGAAGACCAACATCCTGGTGTCGTTGGAGGATATTTTCCCTCTTTTAAAGGGACCCAAAAATCCTTTTGGACACCTTTTCAAAAAGAGCTATAGGGCACTGTTTTGGGACATTTGTCTGACCGGTGCTGCGCCGTTTATCGTAACCGTTTTTCCATATTTTAAAGTCGGGTGAATGACAAGGATGACCAAGGTTATGGTCTTGTAGGAGGATATTTTCCCTGTTTTAGAGGGGCCCGAAAATCATTTTTGTCATTTTTGACACCTTTTCAAAAAGGGCTATAGGGCACTGTTTTGGGACATTTATCTGACCGTTGCTGCGCCGGTTACCGTCACCATTTTTTCATGTTTTAAAGTCGGGAGAATTACGGGGAAGACCAAGGGCTAGTGTCGTTGGAGGATGTTTTCCCTCTTTTAGAGGGGCCCGAAAATCCTTTTTTTTGTATTTTTAACACTTTTTCAAAGAAGGCTCCAGGGAACAGTTTTGGGTCATTTATCTGACCTGTGCTGTGCTGTTTACCGTGACCGTTTTTCTCATTTTTAAAGTCGGGTGAATGACGATGGTATATATTCTAAATATGTATATATATACAGTATGTGTGTTTATATAATGTTGTTTATTCATCATGATCCCTTATTTCAATAGTCTTTTCACTTGTTATTTTTGACACCTTTTTAAAAAGGGCTCCGGGGCCTGTTTTGGTTCATTTATATGACAGGTGCTGTGCCGGTTACCGTCACCGTATTTTTTCATATTTTAAAGTTGGGTGAATGACGAGGAAGACCAACATCCTGGTGTCGTTGGAGGATATTTTCCCTCTTTTAAAGGGACCCAAAAATCCTTTTGGACACCTTTTCAAAAAGAGCAATAGGGCACTGTTTTGGGACATTTGTCTGACCGGTGCTGCGCCGTTTATCGTAACCGTTTTTCCATATTTTAAAGTCGGGTGAATGACAAGGATGACCAAGGTTCTGGCTCGTAGGAGGATTTTTTTCCCCTCTTTTAGAGGGGCCTGAAGATCCTTTTTGACACCTTTTCAAAAAGAGCTATAGGGCACTGTTTTGGGACATTTATCTGACCATTGTTGCGACGGTTACCGTCACCGTTTTTTTCAAGTTTTAAAGTCTGGAGAATGACGAGGAAGACTAAGGGCTAGTGTCGTAGGAGGATTTTTTTCCCTCTTTTAGAGGGGCCCGAAAA
The DNA here is from genome assembly GCA_030545235.1 of Helianthus tuberosus. Taxonomy (NCBI): domain Eukaryota; kingdom Viridiplantae; phylum Streptophyta; class Magnoliopsida; order Asterales; family Asteraceae; genus Helianthus; species Helianthus tuberosus. The sequence goes on from CM060400.1 coordinate 197,808,722, forward strand.
TCTTTTTTTGTCATTTTTTACACTTTTTCAAAGAGGGTTCCAGGGAACTGTTTTGGGTCATTTATCTGACCTGTTCTGCGCCGTTTACCGTGACCGTTTTCCATTTTTAAAGTCGGGTGAATGACGATGATGATCAAGGGCATGGTGTAGTTAGAGGATTTTTTCCCTCTTTTAGAGGGGCTCGAAAATCCTTTTTTGTTATTTTTGACACTTTTTCAAATAGGGCTACAAGGGCCTGTTTTATATAAAATACATATATCATGGAAAATACATATACCATGTTTCCACCAGAATTTAATGCGATAGATATTTATACACTCTTGGTTACTCTAAATTCCCAGAGTATATATATCTTATTTTTTTTTTCTGTCTTTCAAAATTTAAGCTATGTGCGCATATATATGTGTACCCCCTTATTCCCTTCACACCCAAGTTTTCTTCGAAGCTAAACAAAACTGCATGAGGTGTCAAACAATAAAACATCGCTATTAAATTCACTGCCACCACAATAAGCTTGCAACTTAAATTATCAACGTGGTGTTCTAATCTAATTGATGATTTGTAGAGTTTAAATTTTATATATTAGTAATGTTATATAGTTAAAATTATCCATATAAATAATCCTTAAATATGCGCCCATCCATTTTGACGGCCAATTCACAATCTATATTTTCTTTATATATAAACTACTAGTAACTATATTTTCTATATATACTAGTAACTGTATTTTCTAAATATATAAATTACTAGTAAACTAGTCATTGTTCCTATATTTAGATACTACATAAAATTAATAATGGTATATATTCTAAATATGTATATATACACTATGTGTGTTTATATAATGTTGTTTATTCATCATGATCCCTTATTTCAATAGTCTTTTCACTTGATATTTTTGACACCTTTTTAAAAAGGGCTCCGGGGCCTGTTTTGGTTCATTTATATGACCGGTGCTGCGCTGTTTACCGTCATCGTTTTTTTTTCATATTTTAAAGTTAGGTTAATGACGAGGAAGACCAACGGCCTGGTGAAGTTGGAGTATATTTTCCCTCTTTTAAAGGGGCTTGAAAATCTTTTCTTTGTCATTTTTGACACTTTTTCAAAAAGGGCTCTAAGGGCCTATTTTGGGTCATTTGTCTGACGGGTGTTGCGCCGTTTACCGTAACCGTTTTTCCATATTTTAAAGTCTGCTGAATCTTAGAGTTGACCACGGCCCCATGTCCGCTAGGCACGCCCCCGTGGTGGGTGATAGAATCTTCTACAGCTTTGTCTTTTCTGCAGACACTTGGGCACGCCCCCGTGCTCATTGAGCATGGGGCGTGTTCAGCCTTCTGTTCTGGTGTTTTGCTTGGGAAGATGCTGTCGAGGGGTCGGGCATGCCACGTTTATTCCTTTTCTTGTATTTATGTTAGATTTAGCTGCCTTTTTGCTTCTTTTGTTCATTTGAGCTCATTTAATCCTGAAAATACAAAAGGAAGACATAAACACACTTTTTCCAACATTAGTACTAAAAATGGGTTAGTTTAATGCCACATTTGATGTAATTTATATGTTGCATTTTGCGCACATCAGGATCCACAGGCGGATCTTAAAACTGAAACATAAACACAGTTCAACAGACTTTAGACGTTTAGAACTTGCAAGATTCCCTATTAACGCCCTGAGCTCCCAGCCAATATACGTACAGTACCTGTCACTTAACCTTTTTTGAAAAATACGTCAGTTTACACTGGTAAATATAATTAACTGACTATTTTGAAAATCTTTATGAAAATTGATTTAAATGCACAAGGCACAAAAATTCTTTTATAACTTGGGACAATTATATTAATAACAATCTTGTATCAGATTTACATGTTTGTCCAACATTTGGGCCGGTGATTAAATAAACCGATCAAGATTAATCGACACACCACAAATATAACTCACAAGAAGTTACCTCACGAGTGAGTATATCTTTTACATACGCAACAGGAGGTGTTATGCCTACACCTTGTGCTTAAGTTGTGGCCATTTACACTTTTTAAATGAGCCAAGGATATCCAGGACACGATCATTAACCCCCAATGTTATTTGTTATCAAGAAATACTGATAAAAACGGGATTATGCAATTTAATCATCTCCGATTAAAAGAGTTCTACACCCGACCAAGCGGTATTTTTATAATAGCGTATCACAAGCCCGTATAACGGAAAATAAGTTAAAAGTATTTACCTGAGCTTATAATGCAATTTATACTCAGCCGTATATTCTAATCAGCAAGCACAAGTACCTCTACTGGGGCTCTTAATCTGGAATGAAGGTTTTATAAACCTATTAGTTGTAACTTGGACCGGTTAGTTTAAAGGAAAGGTTTACGGTTCAAAACGCAAGATTAAGCGAAGACCGGATTAGAATGTGATTTAGACCCGACAAGTTTGGAGACTTGTATAATATGGGTAAATGTAACACCTCGTAAATTTATGTCCAATAATGTATCGACACGTGTTATAAGCTTTTAACGTGTAAAAGATTTGCGTATGAAGGACTAAAGTTGATAAACAAAGAAAGTATGTGAATAAAAAGGTTCAAAGTGTCAACAATGGATAAATATACTTTACAATAACCCTACACGATGTTTATACCCTTAAACGAATAAATTATGGATCATACGAAGCTAACTGTGAAAGAAAGTGAGAGATTACAAACTACAGGGGTTAAATGTGTCAACATATTTAAAGTATACCTCTGAGTGACCTTTTAGCGAACCCGAAGCTTTGTAACGATAAATTATGCTCACTAGAATGTGTGACAAAAATTTCACAAAGTTTCGTTATCGTATGAGAAAGTTATGACAAAATTCGTATACGAGGGGTTAAAAGCGTCAACGTTGAAATCTAAGGCCTTACGGGTGATCACAAAGTTAACCGAGGACTTAACGGTGTTTGGTAATGCCTTGAAGCCCTTAAAAATCAAGTTAAAAGGTCAAAAGTGCAAAGATATAGCTTAAAACCACGTTTGAGAAGGATCAGGGGCCAAAAATGTAATGACTGAAACTTGTTTAACTTGTTCCGCGCACTGATACCGGCCGCGTAAGCCACTATGGGCTCTTACGCGGGCCGCGTCCGATCTGCCAGCGACAAAAATCATCACAGCTGCCTGTAAAAGCCTGGTAACCGACTTAACTCGCTTGTTTTGCATACCAGGGGCTGCCCCAATGGTATTTCATGCATAGGGAGCACTTGTCTTGATCTGGGAACCGAAAGTCGCATAATTTGACTTTTGCTTTGACTTTCAGTTCTAACCCATTAGAGCATAGTTTAGAAATACCTTAGAGCTTTATTAGGACCAGGTTTCATGTTAGTATAACCCTCTGTGATTATACAACTTGGTTCATTAGTTATCCGATTCATATGCATGTTTCCGTTAATTGCCTATATGTTGACTATTATGCCCATATGACCTTAAAACGTGATTTTTGAAAATGTAAAAGAACAGAAACCTTAGTTACTAATTTATAAACTTGTCCCTAAAATTTGACATCAGTTTGAGGTCTAGATTAGGAGTTATGCTCATTAGCGTAAATACAAACGCTTTTTATTAATTAAACGGCGTAATTAGCATATAGCCTATCTAAACCCGATTTTTAATACCAAACTTTTTACCCACTGATATAAAATAATATTTTGAGATTTTTGAAGATTTTTATTTATTTTTAGGCTGAGCATAACATAGGGTTCTAAGCTTGATTCGGTAATTGTCGGTTTTGCCCTTTTGGCCTATAAAATGAGTTTTACAAATCTTTTTGATACCAAACCTTTTTCTACTGATCTAATATGATAAATAAAATATTTTAAGCCTTCTAGAATAATAAAAATATCAGCTTTTCATATAAAACCCGGAAATCGCTTAAAACCGTCTTTTTACGCGTTTTAAACGCATAGTATGTATTAAAACTATTTTAAATATATAAGACTTGATATGTAACACCTCGAAAAATTACGTCCAATAATGTACTGACACGTGTCATGGACTAAAGTTGACAAACGGTGAAACTGTGTGAATATCAGGGTCCAAAGTGTCAACAATTGATAAGTAGGCCCTACAATAACCCTACATGATGTTTATAATCTAAAGCGGATAAATCATGGATCATACGAAGCGAAAAATGAAAGAAAGTGAGGAATTACAAACTACAGGGGCTAAACGTGTCAACATGTTGAATTTATACCTCTGAGTGATCTTTTGGCAAACCCGAAGCTTTGTAATGATAAAATTTACTCACGAGATTATATGATAAAAATTTCATGAAGTTTCGTGAACGTATGAGAAAGTTATGATTAAAACCGTACACGAAAGGTTAATTGCGTTATCGTGAATTTCGTGACTTTTCGGGTAAGCGCAAAGTGAACCGAGGAGTTTGCCATGTTTATAAAAGTCCCAAGGTTCATAAAAATCAGATTTCAAGGGTTTAGAGTGCAAATAAATAGCTTAAACACGTATCATAAGATCATGGACTGAATTGCAACATTTGGAAACTTGGAAACCTGCTGAACCGGCTCACGCGACCCGCCTGGGGTCTGTCGCGACCCGCCTGCGACTGCCCAGCGACGAAACAAGCGCACAGCTGCCAGTTCTGTCTGTTTGTGAGTTGTTTGCAGCTGTATACGACTCAAGGACCTCCCCAATCGAATTACATGCAGTTGAGGACACTTGTACAGGTCTTACAACACCTGTATACCTCTGTGGCAGCCTCACAACACATCCAAATCTGTATATAAGGCACTTTATGTAGTAAACACAAGAACACTTGCATTTTCAAACTTCACAAGAACTTTTCTGGGGCATTCTGGACGACAAGGCAGGCTCATAGTGATCTCTAAGCTTGTTTAGGACCATTGTAAGTGTTTACAACTCTTTCAAATTCGTTCTAGCTTAGTATATTAACCGAAAGTCAAACTATCGTAAATTACACTTGACTTTATGATTAAACGAGTTTGGCTCTGTCATTTCTCAAATTGAAAGTACCTACATGTTGGTATTTATGTGTGTAACAAACCCCTAGAAGGGTATTTTCAGATTCACACTCTAAGCATATTAATTGTCGAGTCAAAACATTTCTTAAAAAGTCAACAGAATGTGTTTTTTTTGCAAATTTAAGCGTAATTAGTAATGTAGGCTACATGCAACCTGTTTGATCATCAAAATAACTTTATAAATAATGTAAGAACATGTTTCAACATGATCAACTCGGCAATTTTCAGTTTAAACCCGAATCGGAACCGAAAGTCACATAAATTGACTTTTTCTTTGACTATCGGTTCGGATCCATCCATGCATGTTTGAGATCTGCATTAGAGCATATTTTGGACCAACTTTCATATAAGTTTAATTCTCTGAGATTTTACAACTTGGTTCAACACTTATCCGATTCATATGCATGTTAACGGTTTATGCTTAAATATGACTATTTTGCCCTTTTTACCATGAAACGCGATTTTTGAAAAAGTGAAAGATTAGAAACATTTGTTACTGATTTATAAACTTGCACCAAAAATTTGACATCAATCCGAGGTCTGGATTGTGAATTATGCTCAATATCGCAAATAAAACGGTTTTCATTAATTAAACGGCGTTATGAGCATAACGCCTATCAAAACCTAATTCTTGACATCAAAGTGTATACCTACAGATGTTATATAATATTTTAGGAATTATAAAGATTTTTAATAATTTTTAAACTGATTGAATCATAGAATTTTAGCCTTAAATCGATTATTGTCGGTTTTGCCCTTTTGGGTTATAAAATGAGTTTTATAAATCCTTTTGACCCCAAACCTTTTTCTACTGATTTTATTTGTTAAATAAAATATTTTGAGCATTCTGGAAACATAAAAAAATATCAGCTTTCTTTTACAAACCCGGAAATGGCTCTAAATCGCCTTTTTAAGCATTTTTATCGCATAGTATGTATTATAACCACATTAAACATATAAGATTGATACCTACTGAAGTTTTTAGTATATTTTTATAAAATAACAGTAAGTACAAGTTTATAAACTCAGATTCCCAATTTTGACATTTTAAGTCCTTGTGAAATTACCAAAATACCCCTAAGGTGCATAGTTTGGTTTTAAATGATGATTTTCACTTATGGGTCATACCCCACTGTTAGAACATATTAAATTAAGTATATTTTCTGTTTAAACCAGACCTGTAACTCAGATTTCTAATTTAACTCTTTTATAATCTTTTAAATGACCAAAATGCCCTTATGAGGCATAAATTGTGTTTAAATTCATTTGGGGCATAATATAAGATAACTTACTGATATAATAACATATTTAGAGCATTTTAACTCAGGGAACTTGCATATGACTCTTATGGTTACCCGTAACGCCCTTTTCGCGCTCGGTTCGGTTTATGTAACTAGTTTGCATAAATTGACCGAAACGGGTCAAACCTTATCATTTTTGTCTCAAAATCCAGAATGTATTTAGTATACCCATATTATACAAGTATTCAAACTTGTCGGGTCTAAATCACATTCTATCCGGTCATCGCTTAATCGTGCGTTTGAACCGTATCATCCTTAAAGTTAACCGGTCTAAGCTTAAGCTTAAATAAAGACCCGTTAGAAATCTAATAGGTTATTATAAACCTTCGTTCCAGATTAGGAAGCACCAGTAAAAGCTACTTGCATTTTTCTTGTTGTGATTGATACTTACTCAGGTAAATACTTTTAACTTATTTTCCCTATACGGGCTTGGGTTACGGTATATAAAATACCGCTTGATCGAGCATTAAATTGTTAACATCGTTTGGGTGCTTAATTGATTAATTTGATCGGCTCGTTTAAACAGTCTTGTTCACTTAAAGCCTTTGGGGGGTTAATGACCATGTCCCGGATATCCTTTGCATCATTTTACGAAATGGCCACGACCGAACGCGGGGTGTAGGCGTACACCTGTCTGTGCGTAAATAAACATGTGGTGTGTCAATTAATCTTTAACCCGGTCTACGGATCGGGCTACTGAACGCACAAGTAACATGTAATTCGTTCACAAGTTTATATTAAATAATTGACCCAAGTTATAAAATGTTTTGTGCCTTGGGCATTTAAATCAATTTTCAACTATTTTCAAATGAGTCAGTTAAATTGTATTTACCAGTGTAAACTGACGTATTTTTCCAAAAAGGTTAAGTGCAGGTACTACACGAAATAGGCTGGCTGTCTCCTAGAGCGTCCACAATAAGTCTCGCAAGCTTGGACGACAATAAGCTGTTGAACAATATCTTATTTTATTTCGATCCGTCTGTGGATACGTTTCAACTATTAGTGATATTTAATATTACATTTTATTAAAGTTGAAATGAATCTATCTTTGCTTCCGCTGTGCATTTATATATTGCGTTGTTTGTCTATGATGATACCAACTACGTCACTATACTCCCCACCGGGCCCACCGGTGACACGTGGAAAAATAAGGGTGTGACAGGTTGGTATCAGAGCCAACTCTGAGTGAATTAAACACTAGCCTTTTGTGTTTAATCTCAGTTACACAATTGCACAATCCTCGATTCTCGAGTCTAGACAAAGAACTTAGGAAATTTCCAAATTTTTGTTTAATTTTCTAACTTTGTCTTAATTATATTTTTGTTGTATCACTTGTTGTTGTTTTACAGGATCACCAGAATGCCACCAAGAATGAGAGGTAGAGGCCGAGGAGCATATGCAGTTCCAAATGACCATGAGGCCGGACCATCACACCGGCGGACACCTTCGGATCCTCACCGTACCGATGCTCAAGACCTTTGGAGGTCTTTCACCGAACCAGCGAGACGCTCAGTCTCACTAAGCACCTCTCCATCGATCCCGCACTCCTTTGGGCCTCATTCGGAGAATGAGCCCCACTACTCTCAGCGGTCCTACATTCCACTAGGACACAATTTTAACCAACCATCACCTACCTCCCAGGGTCAGTTCAACCCAGATGACTACTTAGAGGCAGCAGCAGTGGGTTTTAACCCACTTGGACCAGAAGACCACTTTTCGGGTGGCAACCCGATGGACATTAACGAGGATACTGATCCTGCTATGCCACCCTCCGGAACACCAAACCATCCCATCGAGATTTCTGATGGGTCACCGTTTATGGGATCACCTTACAATGGTCCCGACAGTTATGAGGAGATGTTCAAACAGTATGACTGGGTTTTTACTCCCAGTTATCATAACTCTCCTTTGCACCAGCCCCATCCCTCTCCTCTTCACCAGTCTTACCATAACTCTCCTCTTCACCAGTCATACCACAACTCTCCTTTGCACCTGCCTCACCACTCTCCCCTACACCAGCCACAGCAGCAGCCACAGCAGCAGCAGCAGCGGAATCCTTCCGAGGATTCCCGACTTGTAGCGGTCACTCCGCCAGCAGCACCACCTCCACTTCAGCCTCCCTCGCCTCCGAGGCGAAGGAGAACTATAGTGCGAATGTCCGCACGAGGGGGAGTGCGTATCAGCACCCCTCCACTTTCGAGTGGCAGCCGGTACTCACCGGTCCATGAAGAAACAGAGATGGGTGAATCTTCAAACCCCGTCTCTGAAGTAGCAACTGCGCCAGTCGCGCCTCAGCCACCATTGGGATTTGGAGACCCAATCCCCGCTTACACTAGTGCTGCAGCATTCAACCCCTTCGAGCAGCAGATTCACACGGGGTACAACTTTATGGAGGACCCCTATTGGATAGCAGCAAACTCCAACACGTTCCATCAAGAAGGTCCCTACGGAGGTACTTGGGCTACGGGACAATCGACATATGGATACCCACCATATGGGTACCAGCAACCGCAGCCTCCTCAACCTCCACATTATCAACAACAGCCTCCTCAACCTCCGCATTATCAACAACCACCTCAGGCACCGGCGATGTCACCGCCCCAAATGCAAGAAATCCTTCATGAGATTCAAGGGGTGCGTCAAGAGATGCGAGATGGGTTACAGCATGAACGGAGGCGTAGTCGGGGGATGTTTAAGAAGATGGTGGATCTAATCAAGGGTAAAAGCAAGAAGGGTCATTGAATCTTTTGTTTGTTGGTTATTTTAGTGTAGTACTCATGTCCCTTCGTGGACATTTATTATTTCTGTACTCTACCCCTGCGAGGGTATTTCTTTCTGTTCTACCCCTGCGTGGGCATATCTTTTTATTGACCCCTGCGTGGGTTTGTTTGTTTGTTTGTTTTGTTATTTGGCCCCTGCGTGGGCATATAGTTTATGTAAAAGACCCGTTTAGGGCAACTCGTACTGATGTAATTTTTATTTATTTGAATGGTTAATTTAAGATTTTCATTTTTAAATTATGTGCATAAACATAGTATATGAATAAGTGAAAAATAGCTTTTATTATTTTGATATACCATTTTAATAAAATAATAAGGATCTTAAAAGGTAAAACCTAGCTGTTATGTTGTCATAAATCTAGCCAACATGGTAGAACCTGTTTAAAAAGATTCAAATCTCTGTTAACATCTGTAAACATGTTAACAATCTTGGCTAGTGTGATCCGTAAAATCACACACGCCACCCCTTTTAATAAATTATCCAAGTTTAATATTTCCATATATATATTTGGTTGTGACATAATGCCTACGGGTTATAATTAATGTCATATAAAACAAAAGGCAGCTGTAGTTTATACACTCCCTGCCAAGAAAAGGATTGATTTGTCTTATTTATTCAAATTTTAATCCTATAAGATCTAAATTTGTAATTTAGAAATTTGTCTACGTGACTAGGCTTATTATGCCAATATTATATTTCATTCTAAAAAAAAGATTATTAGTAAAAATCCTGAATGAAATTATTAAATTAACTAATATGGCTTCTATTTACCATGGTCAATAAATCGTCAAGAATGATAATACTGTTTAGACTTCTAAATAGACCTTGTCCATATTTTTATGTAGCAAATTAAGACTACATGGCTAAGTCCGAAGAACTAAACAGTCGTCCGGCACAAAACCCTGAAAATGCTCAGATATTAGTAACTGGTGCGGAATTGAAAGCACTAGTGAATGATGCCGTGGTCGAAGCACTGAATAGACAATTTAGTGAAGCAAGCGGGACCCGAAGTAGGACCCGAACCGCATCACGTTCCAAGCCAAGAACACATTCGGAGGGTCATAGCAAGCCACCCTCTAAGAAAGAGGTACCTAAAAAGGAGGGACCCAAAAAGGATGATGACCGACATTCTTCGAATCAAAATAGTGTTCCCCCAAAGAAGAAAGAGTTTGGAGCTAAACCTCAAACCAAATCATGTACTTACAAGTACTTCGTGTCTTGTAAACCCAGAGACTTTACTGGGGAAAAAGGAGCGGTCGATTGCATGACCTGGTTGGATGAAATGGATACTGTAGTGGACATCAGCGGTTGTGCTGAAAGAGATGTGGTGAAATACGTATCCCAATCATTCAAAGGAGACGCTCTGGCGTGGTGGAAATCTCTTATACAAGCTGCCGGAAAGGCCACACTTTACAGTATGTCATGGGATCAGTTTGTGGCCCTTATTAAAGAGAATTTTTGCCCACAACATGAAGTTGAAAGAATCGAGTCAGACTTCGTATCCTTGGTGATGAAAAATTTAGACTGCCAGGCATATCTCACCACTTTCAAAACTTTATCTCGGTTGGTTCCATACTTGGTAACCCCGGAACCGAAAAGGATTGCCCGTTTCATCGGGGGTTTAGCCCCTGAGATCAAAGCAAGTGTTAAAGCGTCAAGACCGGCAACCTTCAGATCAGCAGCTGATCTATCTCTCTCCCTTACCATGGATGTAGTCAGGTTGAGAGCACTTCGGAACTCAGAAGAGAACAAGAGGAAGCGTGAGGACGATACCTCACGAAGGTCAGAAAAGAGACACCGAGGAAATAACGACCACAGGAAAGGGTCGGGATCTAAGAGAGATGGGCAACAATCGGGGGATAAGCCCAGATGTAAAACTTGCAAGAAAAACCATTTTGGGAAGTGTCGTTTTGAGCCGAAATCCCAGTCTCAGGTGAGACCCTGCGGGATTTGCAAATCATTGGATCATAAGACGTTGGAATGTAAGAAATTGAAGGATGCAACCTGTTACGGATGCAACGAAAAAGGGCACATCAAGTCTAATTGCCCGAAGTACGCTAAGAAGGCCGAAGATGGAAAGAAGACAAATGCGAGAGTCTTCAAAATGGACGCTAGGGAAGCTATTCAAGACGACAACGTCATTACAGGTACTTTTCTTGTAAATGATGTTTTTGCTAGAGTATTGTTTGATTCAGGAGCCGATAAGTCTTTTGTGGATAATAAGTTTTGTGACTTGTTGAAATTACCTGTAAAACCCTTAAGCGTGAAATATGAGGTGGAATTAGCTGATGGAACCATAGAAACCGCCTCAACTATTTTAGATGGATGTGTTATATCCATTAGGAATCATTCTTTTCCTTTGTCCTTACTTCCCTTTATGCTAGCCGGCTTTGATATAGTCATAGGTATGGATTGGTTATCGCATAACCAAGCCCAGATTATGTGCAGCAGAAAGCAAGTAGTAGTCAAGACTCCGTCTGGTGAGTCACTTACCATTCAAGGGGATACTCAGCATGGATTGCCTGAGCAAGTGTCCATGCTCAAGGCATCCAGATGTATGCAGAAGGGCTGTGTCATTTATATGGCACAAGTTACGATTGATGAGCCAAAGCCCAAGATTGAAGACATCCCTATCATTTCGGAATATCCTGAAGTTTTTCCCGAAGAACTACCTGGTTTACCACCAGATAGGCAAGTGGAATTCCGAATTGACATCATCCCGGGTGCAGGACCGGTAGCAAGAGCACCTTATAGGTTAACACCAACGGAGATGAAGGAATTAAGGACGCAGTTAGACGATCTGTTAGCTAAAGGTTTTATTAGGCCTAGTTCGTCTCCCTGGGGAGCGCCGATTTTGTTTGTCAAGAAGAAGGATGGATCGATGCGTCTGTGCATCGATTACCGTGAGCTTAATAAAGTCACTATCAAGAATAGATATCCTTTACCCAGGATCGACGATCTGTTCGATCAGTTGCAAGGAGCAAGCTACTTTTCTAAGATTGATTTGAGATCAGGCTATCATCAGTTGAAGGTCAAAGATGAAGATGTTCACAAGACAGCGTTTAGGACTCGTTATGGACATTACGAGTTCCTAGTGATGCCTTTCGGGCTCACTAATGCGCCAGCCGCATTCATGGATCTCATGAATCGCGTTTGCAAGCCTTATCTGGATAAATTCGTCATCGTCTTTATTGACGATATCCTTATTTACTCGAAGAGCCAAGCTGACCACGAGAAACACCTTCGTTGTATTCTCAAACTTCTACATCAAGAGAAACTCTACGCCAAATTCTCGAAGTGCGAATTTTGGCTTCGGGAAGTCCAATTCCTTGGACATGTGGTAAGTGAGCGTGGTATCCAAGTAGATCCCGCTAAGGTAGAAGCAGTTATGAATTGGCAAGAGCCCAAGACACCTACTGAAATTCGTAGCTTCCTGGGTTTAGCAGGATATTATAGGCGTTTTATCGAAAAATTTTCAAGGATTGCTGCGCCCCTAACCTCATTGACACGTAAAAAGGTTAAGTTTGACTGGGGCCCTAAGCAGCAGGAATCCTTCGACATTTTGAAGAAAAAGTTAAGCAATGCACCAGTGTTAACATTACCAGATGGTATAGAAGAATTTGTGGTGTACTGTGATGCATCACACACTGGTATGGGCTGTGTACTCATGCAGAAAGGCAAGGTTATTGCCTACGCTTCACGACAACTAAAGGTGCACGAAAAGAACTACACCACCCACGATTTGGAATTAGGTGCCGTTGTATTTGCATTGAAATTATGGAGGCATTACTTATATGGTACCAAGTGTGTGATCTATTCGGATCATAAGAGCCTTCAACATTTGTTCAATCAGAAGGACTTGAACATGCGACAAAGACGATGGATGGAAACTCTAAATGATTATGATTGTGAAATAAAGTACCATCCCGGCAAAGCAAATGTAGTTGCTGACGCCTTGAGTAGGAAGGAAAGAGTTAAGCCAATAAGAATCAATGCCAAGCTCATTGAAATCAAGAATGATTTGAACAAAAGGATATTAGCTGCACAGAAGGAAGCTGTGTTGGAAGCTAATTATCCTGAAGAAAAACTGGGAGTAACTGAGGAGCAGTTATCCCATGACAAAGACGGAACGCTTAGATTGAATGGAAGAATATGGGTTCCAGTTTTTGGAGGACTTCGAGATGTTATCCTCCAGGAAGCCCACAGTTCCAAATATTCAGTTCATCCTGGAGCTGATAAGATGTATCAGGATCTAAAAGCCAACTATTGGTGGATTGGTTTGAAAAAGTCTGTAGCTGCTTATGTAGCTAAGTGTTTGACTTGTGCGAAAGTCAAAGCTGAGCATTAGAAACCATCAGGTTTGTTACAACAACCTGAAATTCCCACATGGAAGTGGGAGATGGTGACAATGGACTTCATCACCAAGTTGCCAAAGACGAGAAAGGGAAATGATACCATATGGGTCATAGTGGATAGACTGACAAAGTCAGCACATTTTCTACCCATCAAGGAGACTTATAGCTCCGATATGTTAGCCCAGTTATACGTTGATAAGATTGTAGCTTTGCATGGTATACCTGTGTCTATTATCTCTGATAGAGATACTAGGTACACGTCACATTTTTGGAAAAGTTTCCAACAATCTTTGGGTACACGTTTAAATTTTAGTACGACTTATCATCCTCAGACTGACGGTCAGAGTGAGCGTACTATTCAGACATTGGAAGACATGCTACGTGCATGTGCGATCGATTTGGGTGGTAATTGGGATAAGAACCTACCACTAATTGAGTTCTCCTACAACAATAGCTACCACACCAGCATAAAAGTTGCGCCTTTTGAGGCCTTATACGGTAGAAAGTGTAGATCGCCCATTTGTTGGGCGGAAGTTGGAGATGTCCAACTATCAGGACCAGAGATAGTTTTTGAGACGACGGACAAGATTGTCCAGATTCGCGATCGTCTGAAAGCTGCCAGGGATAGGCAGAAAAGTTATGCGGACCCAAAGCGTAAAGATTTTCACTTCGAAGTAGGTGATAAAGTGTTGCTTAAAGTATCACCCTGGAAGGGGGTGATGCGATTTGGAAAGAAAGGCAAGCTAAGCCCGAGATACATAGGACCTTTCGAGATTATCGAACGTGTCGGGGCAGTTGCTTATAAGCTAAACTTGCCTGAAGAGCTTAGTGCTATACATAATGTGTTCCACATCTGTAATTTGAAGAAGTGTTTCGCTGATGAATCACTGGTTATACCGCATACGGATGTACATATAGATGAAAGCTTGAAATTTGTGGAAAAGCCATTGTCGATTGAGGATCGACAGGTAAAGAATCTTCGAAGGAAGCATGTACCTATTGTTAAGGTCAAATGGGATGCCCGTAGAGGTCCCGAATACACTTGGGAGGTAGAATCCACGATGAAAGAAAAATACCCTCATTTGTTTCAGTAAATCTCGGGGTCGAGATTTCTTTTAAGGGGGTGAGGATGTAACACCTTGAAAAATTACGTCCAATAATGTACTGACACGTGTCATGGACTTTGAATATGTAAAAAGATACTTTAGAGGGACTAAAGTTGACAAACGGTGAAACTGTGTGAATATCAGGGTCCAAAGTGTCAACAATTGATAAGTAGGCCCTACAATAACCCTACATGATGTTTATAATCTAAAGCGGATAAATCATGGATCATACGAAGCGAAAAATGAAAGAAAGTGAGGAATTACAAACTACAGGGGCTAAACGTGTCAACATGTTGAATTTATACCTCTGAGTGATCTTTTGGCAAACCCGAAGATTTGTAATGATAAAATTTACTCACGAGAATATATGATAAAAATTTCAAGAAGTTTCGTGAACGTATGAGAAAGTTATGATTAAAACCGTACACGAAAGGTTAATTGCGTTATCGTGAATTTCGTGACTTTTCGGGTAAGCGCAAAGTGAACCGAGGACTTTGCCATGTTTATAAAAGTCCCAAGGTTCATAAAAACCAGATTTCAAGGGTTTAGAGTGCAAATAAATAGCTTAAACACGTATCATAAGATCATGGACTGAATTGCAACATTTGGAAACTTGGAAACCTGCTGAACCGGCTCACGCGACCCGCCTGGGGTCTGTCGCGACCCGCCTGCGACTGCCCAGCGACGAAACAAGCGCACAGCTGCCAGTTCTGTCTGTTTGTGAGTTGTTTGCAGCTGTATACGACTCAAGGACCTCCCCAATCGAATTACATGCAGTTGAGGACACTTGTACAGGTCTTACAACACCTGTATACCTCTGTGGCAGCCTCACAACACATCCAAATCTGAATATAAAGCACTTTATGTAGTAAACACAAGAACACTTGCATTTTCAAACTTCACAAGAACTTTTCTGGGGCATTTTGGACGACAAGGCAGGCTCATAGTGATCTCTAAGCTTGTTTAGGACCATTGTAAGTGTTTACAACTCTTTCAAATTCGTTCTAGCGTAGTATATTAACCGAAAGTCAAACTATCATAAATTACACTTGACTTTATGATTAAACGAGTTTGGCTCTGTCATTTCTCAAATTGAAAGTACCTACATGTTGGTATTTATGTGTGTAACAAACCCCTAGAAGGGTATTTTCAGATTCACACTCTAAGCATATTAATTGTCGAGTCAAAGCATTTCTTAAAAAGTCAACAGAATGTGTTTTTTTTGCAAATTTAAGCATAATTAGTAATGTAGGCTACATGCAACCTGTTTGATCATCAAAATAACTTTATAAATAATGTAAGAACATGTTTCAACATGATCAACTCGACAATTTTCAGTTTAAACCCGAATCGGAACCGAAAGTCACATAAATTGACTTTTTCTTTGACTATCGGTTCGGATCCATCCATGCATGTTTGAGATCTGCATTAGAGCATATTTTGGACCAACTTTCATATAAGTTTAATTCTCTGATATTTAACAACTTGGTTCAACACTTATCCGATTCATATGCATGTTAACGGTTTATGCTTAAATATGACTATTTTGCCCTTTTTACCATGAAACGCGATTTTTGAAAAAGTGAAAGAGTAGAAACATTTGTTACTGATTTATAAACTTGCACCAAAAATTTGACATCAATCCGAGGTCTGGATTGTGAATTATGCTCAATATCGCAAATAAAACGGTTTTCATTAATTAAACGGCGTTATGAGCATAACGCCTATCAAAACCTAATTTTTGACATCAAAGTGTATACCTACTATTGTTATATAATATTTTAGGAATTATAAAGATTTTTAATAATTTTTAAACTGATTGAATCATAGAATTTTAGCCTTAAATCGGTTATTGTCGGTTTTGCCCTTTTGGGCTATAAAATGAGTTTTATAAATCCTTTTGACCCCAAACCTTTTTCTACTGATTTTATTTGTTAAATAAAATATTTTGAGCATTCTGGAAACATAAAAAAATATCAGCTTTCTTTTACAAACCCGGAAATGGCTCTAAATCGCCTTTTTAAGCATTTTTATCGCATAGTATGTATTATAACCACATTAAACATATAAGATTGATACCTACTGAAGTTTTTAGTATATTTTTATAAAATAACAGTAAGTACAAGTTTATAAACTCAGATTCCCAATTTTGACATTTTAAGTCCTTGTGAAATTACCAAAATACCCCTAAGGTGCATAGTTTGGTTTTAAATGATGATTTTCACTTATGGGTCATACCCCACTGTTAGAACAAATTAAATTAAGTATATTTTCTGTTTAAACCAGACCTGTAACTCAGATTTCTAATTTAACTCTTTTATAATCTTTTAAATGACCAAAATGCCCTTATGAGGCATAAATTGTGTTTAAATTCATTTGGGGCATAATAGAAGATAACTTACTGATATAATAACATATTTAGAGTATTTTAACTCAGGGAACTTGCATATGACTCTTATGGTTACCCGTAACGCCCTTTTCGCGCTCGGTTTATGTAACTAGTTTGCATAAATTGACCGAAACGGGTCAAACCTTATCATTTTTGTCTCAAAATCCAGAATGTATTTAGTATACCCATATTATACAAGTATTCAAACTTGTCGGGTCTAAATCACATTCTATCCGGTCATCGCTTAATCGTGCGTTTGAACCGTATCATCCTTAAAGTTAACCGGTCTAAGCTTAAGCTTAAATAAAGACCCGTTAGAAATCTAATAGGTTATTATAAACCTTCATTCCAGATTAGGAAGCACTAGTAAAGCTACTTGCATTTTTCTTGTTGTGATTGATACTTACTCAGGTAAATACTTTTAACTTATTTTCCCTATACGGGCTTGGGTTACGGTATATAAAATACCGCTTGATCGAGCATTAAATTCTTAACATCGTTTGGGTGCTTAATTGATTAATTTGATCGGCTCGTTTAAACAGTCTTGTTCACTTAAAGCCTTTGGAGGGTTAATGACCATGTCCCGGATATCCTTGGCATCATTTTACGAAATGGCCACGACCGAACGCGGGGTGTAGGCGTACACCTGTCTGTGCGTAAATAAACATGTGGTGTGTCAATTAATCTTTAACCCGGTCTACGGATCAGGCTACTGAACGCACAAGTAACATGTAATTCGTTCACAAGTTTATATTAAATAATTGACCCAAGTTATAAAATGTTTTGTGCCTTGGGCATTTAAATCAATTTTCAACTATTTTCAAATGAGTCAGTTAAATTGTATTTACCAGTGTAAACTGACGTATTTTTCCAAAAAGGTTAAGTGCAGGTACTACACGAAATAGGCTGGCTGTCTCCTAGAGCGTCCACAATAAGTCTCGCAAGCTTGGACGACAATAAGCTGTTGAACAATATCTTATTTTATTTCGATCCGTCTGTGGATACGTTTCAACTATTAGTGATATTTAATATTACATTTTATTAAAGTTGAAATGAATCTATCTTTGCTTCCGCTGTGCATTTATATATTGCGTTGTTTGTCTATGATGATACCAACTACGTCACTATACTCCCCACCGGGCCCACCGGTGACACGTGGAAAAATAGGGGTGTGACATGATACCTACTGATATCTTAAGCAAATTATTATACTTTAGCAGTAAGCAAAAGTTTTAAACTCAGATTTTCAGATTTGACCTTTAAACCTTAGGTGAAATTACCAAAATGCCCATTCGGTGCATAGTTTGGTTATAAATGGTAAATTTCACATATATGTAATACCCTAGTGATATGACCTATTAAATTAAGTATATTTACTGATTATATCAGACCTGAAACTCAGATTTATATTAAATCTATTTTATAACCTTTTAAATGACCAAAATACCCCTACGGGGCATAATTTGAGTTTATATTAGTTTTGGGCATAATAGAAGATATCTTACTAATGTCACAACATATTTAAGGCATATTAACTTAGGAAACCTGTTCATGAATCATTTGGTTAACCGTTACGCATTATTCGCGTTCGGTGCGGTTTATGTAACTAGTTTGCATAAATTAGCCGAAACGGGTCAAACCTTATCATTTTTGTCTCAAAATCCAGAATGTGTTTAGTTTACCCATATTACACAAGTCTCCAAACTTGTCGGGTCTAAATCACATTCTATTCCGGTCTTCGCTTAATCGTGCGTTTGAACCGTATCTTCCTTTAAAACTAACCGGTCTAAGTTAGGCTTAATTAAAGACCCGTTAGGAATCTAATAGGTTATTAAAAACCTTCGTTCCAGATTAGGAGACCCGGTAAAAGCTACGTGCACTTGCTGTTGTGAATTATACTTGCTCAGGTAAATACTTTTAACTTATTTTCCCTTATACGAGCTTGGGGTACGGTATATAAAATACCGCTTGGTCGGGCATTGAATTTTTAATCGTATGAAGGTTACTTTATTGAAATGACCCGTTTAAATTGTTTTGTTTTCTTAAAACCTTTGGGGGGTTAATGACCATGTCCCGGATATCCTTGGCATCATTCATTGAATGGCCACGACCTTAGCACGGGGTGTAGGCATACACCCGCCAGTGCAATTATATATAATAAGATATAACCGCCGTACGAGAATAACTCGCCGCGGGACTATATCATGTGGTGTGTCTATTAATCTTTAACCCGGTATTCAACTCGGGCTACTGAATGTATAACGAACATGTAATTCTTTTACAAGTTTATATATAAATAATTATCCCAAGTTATAAAATGTTTTTGTGCCTTGTGCATTCAAATCAATTTTCCTAAACCTTTTCAAAATGAGCCAGTTAATTGTATTTACCAGTGTAAACTGACGTATTTTCCCAAAAAGGCTAAGTGCATGTACTAATCGAAATAGGCTGCCCTCTCCTTAGCATCAATAAGAGTCTTGCAAGCTTGGATGCATTATAAATCTGATGAACTATGTTTCCTTTTTTTATTTGATCTGCCTGTGGATCCATTACAGTCCGTTTTGTGATACTTTGATATTACTTTATATTCGGTTTGTAATGTGATTCATCTTTTTGTAGGTCCCCTATTCGTATGGATCTTTCACAGAATTGTTTATCTAACCTAGAGTGCGGAATCCTCTAGATCAGATTTATTACAGAAACGAGTAGAAACAGAATTTCACAATCAAACGGGTCTTCTATTGATTATCCAACTTGTAGTTTACAATCAATTCAAGACCTCACAACCTCACAGCCTATCTCTGTGATCTTGCTACAAACTCAATTTCGAATTCTCTCTCTCTCTCTCTACTTTCTCTCTCTAAAATTCTCTAACCCCTAAAACCCTAATCACAAAACATGTTTATATACCACATGTCTGTGAACTAGGCTTCCTTCTGGGCTAGGCCATTTTCCAAGCCCATTACAACAAATAACTCACTAACCAATAAGCTAAGCCCAATACAAAATATCCAAAGACTAAATAATCAAACTATTAAGCTGTTGTCACAAAATATGCACCAACACTTTTGCTTCCGCTGTGCATTTAAAATTGTGTTGTCTGACTATGACGATATCAACTACGTCACGATACTCCCCACCGGGCCCACCGGTAATACGTGGAAATATCGGGGTGTGACAGGTTGGTATCAGAGCCAACACTGAGTGAATTAAACACTAGCCTTTTGTGTTTAATCTCAGTTACACAGTTGCACATTCCTCAATTTTTGAGTCTAGACAAAGAACTTAGGACAAATCCTGATTTGTTTTATTTTGTCCTTTATATATTTCCTATTTGTTATCTTTGTTTATGTTGACAGGTTCAATCATGCCACCAAGGTTCATCAGGGGAAGAGAAAAGGTACCAATCAGATTCTTTCAAAGTAACTGGACTGCGAGACTCAACAGATTCTTTCAAAGTAACTGGACTATGAGGTGTACTGCGAGACTCATCCGATTTATGAGGTGTACTGCGAGACTCAACAGATTCTTTCAAAGTAACTGGACTATTTGGCAAGTCCACAGCTATCGGATCCACTACAGCTGGTGTAGTAGGCACAAAATCAATTAACTCATTTTCATCGGGTAAAAAAGAGTAGTCATGATTTTTAGAAGATGAGGCTTTACTAAACCCCAAACCCTTTTTATCATTACTCTTTTTCAAACTTGCTTGAATTTGAGTCCTAACTAATGAAGATTTTCCAAACTTGTCTAACTTTCCTTTAAGTTCAAGAATTTGGTCTTGTGCAACGGCCAATTCCCTGCACTTATCAGAAAATTCATTAGTTTTGTCCTTCACAGTTTCACGAGCCAAATCAATGATCTGTAACAGTTCATTGACTTTGCTTGTTAAACTGCTGATTTTTTGTTCATTTGACTCGAGTTTAATTGAACAATTTAACTCTCGTTTAATCAAAAGAACACTTGACTCTTTCAATTTTTCCAATTCAGCTAACAGAATTTTGTTTTGTTCCGATAGTCTGTTAACTTGACCTTGTAGTTCAGTGCAATTATGACATGTATGACTTACAGATTCTGATGATACCTTCACCTCTGCTGTAAGTCCGTTCACATCAGTCAAGCCCTTTGAAACTTCTGTCTCTTTCTTCTCACCATTCTCCTTATCATTTTTCTTCTTCTCTTCTACCACAACATCTTCTTTTTCATCTAAAGCATGACCTCCTACACTCTTCCTTGATGAATTCTGATAATGTTTTTCTAAACCTTCCCACAGATCTCTAGAATTCCCATAGTGCTTGATGGTATGTTTAATTCCCTCAGGCAAGGACTTCTTGATCACTACCAAAACTTTCTTCTCAGCATCAACCATAAGTTTCTCAGATTCATCCATCATCTCATAAGAAATCATCTTAACCCTTCCTTCAACACGACGTGTAGGAGCAATGTATCCATCAATCATACAATACCACATTCTGATATCTTCACTTTTCACACATCCCTCAAATTCCTCTTTCCAAACAGAATATTCTTTGACGTTTCTCAGCTTTGGCCAATGTTTAACAGTCTCACTAACATTGTCCATATTAACTATCTTTAAACACGTTTTTATCGTAACCGTACTGATAAAGTCGTACAATATTTTTCGAAAACTGTTTTTACCAAATTATACCGTTAGAATCATCTCGAAAAAACGAATCCAATGATATATAATGTCGAAAACCAAATTCGGGATTTTCCAGAGTCTTTTTTTACCCTAGAAATACGAGGAATGCAACGGTGCAGCCGGTTTCTTCAGATGAGTTACGGATCAATTTCTATTTGCAAAACTGTGAAATTTTATCGACGCTTGCCAAACAAAATTCCACCGCTTAATTCCTCTCTTAATTTCGCTGGTTAATCACTTAATTTCGCTGGTCTGTTATGCTGAATCAATTTCGCTGGTTAGCAGCTAAATTCGCTGGTCACTTAATTGTCCAATTTCGCTGATCAAGTTCACAGGTTAAATTCGCTGGTCTAATTTCGCTTTTACGACGGCCAGTAAATTCGTCGTGAACCGTAATAATTTCGCTGAGGAAAATTATACGGTTACCAAAGTCGCCTTTGGATTTTAAGTTCGCCGACAAGTTCGCAGATCAGTTAAATTCGCAGGTCCAATTAATTTCGTAGGTCTGTAAATTTGGAAATTCAATCTTCTCGAAAATTTTGATGATTTTCTGGATTCTCCTAACTTCTGCAGAATCGAAACAGCAAAATCAGCAATCTTTTCACCCAAATTCGATGAACTTGATGAAGAAACCAAGAACAATCTTCGAATTTCAGCCAAAAATTTTTCAGAATAAACCAACAAATGTCCTGCAAACCTGCAAATCAGCAAACAAACAAAGCAGAATATCAAAACAGCCAATAACTTTCGAAAATTTTTATCAAAACAGCCAAGAATTTCGAAAATTTTTATCAAACAAAACAGAAAAATTTCAAAAATTTCAAAACCCTAATTTTCAAAAATTCGAAAAACTCCCTGTTTCTGCAGATCACAATTCTGAACCGAGCCTTCAAGAGCCTAATGCTCTGATACCAATTGTAGGTCCCCTATTCGTATGGATCTTTCACAGAATTGTTTATCTAACCTAGAGTGCGGAATCCTCTAGATCAGATTTATTACAGAAACGAGTAGAAACAGAATTTCACAATCAAACGGGTCTTCTATTGATTATCCAACTTGTAGTTTACAATCAATTCAAGACATCCCAACCTCACAGCCTATCTCTGTGATCTTGCTACAAACTCAATTTCGAATTCTCTCGCTCTCTCTACTTTCTCTCTCTAAAATTCTCTAACCCCTAAAACCCTAATCACAAAACATGTTTATATACCACATGTCTGTGAACTAGGCTTCCTTCTGGGCTAGGCCATTTTCCAAGCCCATTACAACAAATAACTCACTAACCAATAAGCTAAGCCCAATACAAAATATCCAAAGACTAAATAATCAAACTATTAAGCTGTTGTCACAAAATATGCACCAACACTTTTGCTTCCGCTGTGCATTTAAAATTGTGTTGTCAGACTATGACGATATCAACTACGTCACGATACTCCCCACCGGGCCCACCGGTAATACGTGGAAATATCGGGGTGTGACAGGTTGGTATCAGAGCCAACACTGAGTGAATTAAACACTAGCCTTTTGTGTTTAATCTCAGTTACACAGTTGCACATTCCTCAATTTTCGAGTCTAGACAAAGAACTTAGGACAAATCCTGATTTGTTTTATTTTGTCCTTTATATATTTTCTATTTGTTATCTTTGTTTATGTTGACAGGTTCAATCATGCCACCAAGGTTCATCAGGGGAAGAGAAAAGGCACCAATCACAGGCCACGGCCATGAGGCCGGGCCATCACGAACCCCACCGGCCTCTATGGGTACGAGTCCTCAGGGGCATTGGAGGACGTATATAGAGCCAGCTAGGCGATCCGTCTCGCTAAGTTCGTCACCATCCTATCACCATTCCTTCGGGCCTCAATCTGAAAATGAGCCCCATAACCCACAGCCTTCTTTCATCCCTCTCCAGAGATCCAACCCTCACCATTCATTAGATGACCCGACACCTGTCTTCCAAAGCCGGTTCAACCCGGCAAACTACATTGAAGAACCAGTGGGTTTTAACCCACTAGGACCTGAGGACCACTTCTCGGGTGACCATGCGATGGACATGGACGAAGACACGGATCTCGCCGAGCCTCCAACCGGGACCCCTAACCACCCCATCGAAGTCTCTGATGGGTCATCATTCCATGGATCACTGTACCGTGGTCCAGACAGTTACGAGGCGAGATTCGCCCAGTATGATTGGGTGTTTACCCCTTCGTACCACTCCTCGCCTCACCAGCAGCAGCAGGATCCCTCCAAGGATTCTCGTTTTGTCGCGGTCACTTCGCCACCACCACCCGTTCAACAACAGCCTCCGGAGCCACCGAGGCGAAGAAGATCGAACGCACGGATGTCCGTGCAAGGAGGAGTGCGTATCAGCACCCCTCAACCTTCGAGTGGCAGCCACTACCAGCCACTCCATGAAGACCCGTAGATGGGTGGGCCTTCAAACCCCGTCTCGGAAGTAGAATCTGCGCCTGTCGCGCCTCCACCGTTGGGTTTTGGCAACCCAATTCCTACATACGCCGGCTTAGCGACGTATAATCCTTTTGAGCAGCTGGCCCACACCAACTACAATTATGTTGAGGTTGACCCATACCAGGCAGCATGGAATTACAATGCTCTCCACCCTGAGGGGCCTTATGGAGCTCCTTGGGGAGTTGGGTACTCAGCTTATGGGTACCAACAACCGCCACCTCCTCAACCTCCACTTCGGCAGCCATCGCAGCCGCATTTGATACCACCAGAGCGACAACAGGAAGTTCTCGAAAGGTTGAGCCAGGTAGAGCGGGAAGTTCAAGCAGAGCGTCAGACCAACCGCGGATTCTTCAAAGGTTTGGCAAACCTAATCAAGGGGAAGACCAAGGGAAAGGATTTTTGAAGATCCTTGTTTATTTATTTGTGTTGTATTCAGCCCCTGCGTGGGCATGTTTTTTCTGTTTAACCCCTGCGTGGGTATGTTAGGTTTGTTTAGCCCCTGCGTGGGCATGATATTTCATGTAGAAGTCCCGTTTAGGGCAAACCTGTACTTGTTTAATTTTTGTAGTGGAATGGTTTAATTTAAATTTTCATTTTTGTTAAATCATATGCATAAATTTAATATGTGAAATAAATGGAAAATAACATTCCTTTTATAAGACCTACTATTATAATCAAATAATAAAAATCTAAAAAGAACAAAACCTAGCCCATGTGTCATTTTAAGACAGGGCTAAGATGGTAGTTCCTCAAATTAGATTCGGGTCCATATTAACATCTCAATTTAGGATCACTCTGCGTTAAATATTAAAAAGAATCTTGAAGGTAAAACCTAGCCACATGTCATTCTAGATATGGCCAAGATGGGAAAACCTATTTAAAAGATTCAAATCCTTGTTAACATCTGTAAAACATGTTAACATTCTTGGCAAAATGTGATTCGATAAAATCACATAAGTCATCTTTAAATTTTATTATTCCAATCCCCTCCTTATTTATATTAAACATCCAATAGGGGTGTAATGCCTACGGGCTATACTCATTGTCATATAAGACAAAAGACAGTCGTGGTCTTCAACCCCCTGTTAAGAAGAGGTAATAAACTATTATTAAAACCTCAATTACCTTGACCTATAAGATCATGATTAAAAATTTAAAACTGTCCATGTGACTTGGCCTTTTTGCCATTAAAATATTTAAACTAAGGATTATTATAATGAAAAATCCTGAATATATATATGCCTAACAAATTAATCAAAATGGTTTCTTAAATACCATGATTAATAAATCACCTAGAATGATAAAACTGTTATAGACCTCTGAATGAATTAAAATCATTTATCTTATGTAGCAATCAAGCTACATGGCTGGGTCAGACGAGCTCAACAGTCTCCCCAGAGATAATCATGACACCTCCAGAGTCAACGTAGCAGGAGCAGAATTACAAGCATTGATAGATAATGCCGTTACACGAGCTTTGGGTAGGCAGTTTAATGAATCTAGTGGTACTCGAAGCAGGACCCTATCTGTACCCCACTCTAAACCTAAGACTCACTCTGAAGTTCATAGTAAGCCACCTCCTAAACCTAAGGGGTCAAAGAAAGATGATGACGACCGTCACTCCTCAAACCAGCATAGTGTCCCATCTAAGAAAATTGTATTGGGCCAGGAGCCACGTACAAAGACTTGCTCCTATAAGTATTTTGTTTCATGCAAACCCAAGGATTTCACTGGGGAAAAAGGAGCTATTGACTGCATGACATGGTTAGACGAGATGGACACCGTGGTTGATATTAGTGGTTGCGCTGATAAGGATGTAGTAAAGTTTGTATCTCAGTCATTCAAAGGCGAAGCACTAGCCTGGTGGAGGTCTTTGATACAAGCTACAGGGAAAATCCCATTGTACAATCTGTCTTGGGAGCAGTTTGTGACGTTGATTAAGGAAAACTACTGCCCTCAGCATGAGGTTGAAAAGATTGAAGCTGATTTCTTGTCGTTGGTTATGAAAAACCTAGATTGTCAAGCATACCTTACGAGCTTCAACACTATGTCAAGACTGGTTCCGTATCTGGTGACTCCGGAACCCAAGAGGATAGCTCGTTTCATTGGGGGTTTAGCCCCAGAAATCAAGGCGAGTGTGAAGGCCTCTAGACCAACTACTTTTCGGTCTGCAGCTGATATATCATTGTCCCTTACCTTGGACACGGTCAGGCAGAGATCGCTAAGAAACACAGATGCTGAGAAGAGGAAGCGTGAGGATAACAACTCACGACGTTCAGACAAGAAGCATAAGAGAAACAATGACCACAAAAAGAGTTATGGAACTAAAAAGGATGGTCAACAGTCGGGTGATAAGCCCAAGTGTAAATTCTGTAAGAAGCACCATTTCGGGAGGTGCATATATGAGTCGAAATCCCAGTCACAGCCGAGAGCTTGTGGGATTTGCAAATCTTCTGAGCACAAGACCTTAAACTGTAAGAAAATCAAGGATGCTACGTGCTATAACTGCAATGAAAAAGGGCATATCAAGTCCAACTGCCCAAAGTTTGCTAAGAAAGCTGAGGAAGGGAAAAAGACCAATGCTAGGGTTTTCCAGATGAACGCACAGGAGGCGATCCAGAATGACAATGTCATAACAGGTACCTTCCTTATTAATGATGTTTATGCAAGGGTGTTATTTGATTCTGGAGCAGATAAGTCATTTGTTGATGATAAGTTTTGTAAGTTGTTAAATCTACCTGTTAGAACCCTAAGCATAAAATATGAGGTTGAATTAGCCGATGGCACCATAGAAACCACATCAACCGTGTTAGATGGATGTTTCATATCCATTAGGAACCACTCTTTTCCATTGTCCTTACTTCCTCTGAAATTAGCCGGTTTCGACATGGTAATAGGCATGGATTGGTTATCCCATAACCAAGCTCAGATTGTGTGTGACAAGAAGCAAGTGGTGATCAAAACTCCTTATGGTGAGCCACTTACCATACAGGGAGATACTCAGTATGGATTGCCTAAGCAAGTGTCTATGCTTAAGGCGTCAAGGTGTATGAAGAAAGGTTGTGTCATCTACATGGCACAAGTGACCATTGATGAGCCGAAGCCTAAGATTGAAGACATCCCCGTCATTTCTGAATATCCCAAAGTATTCCCTGAAGAACTACCTGGTTTGCCCCCAGATAGGCAAATAGAATTCAGAATTGACATTATTCCAGGAGCAGCACCTGTTGCAAGAGCACCTTACAGGTTAGCACCAACAGAGATGAAGGAGTTGAGCACACAGTTAGATGACTTATTGGCAAAAGGTTTCATCCGTCCTAGTTCATCTCCATGGGGAGCACCAATCCTGTTTATAAAGAAGAAGGATGGATCGATGCGCCTATGCATCGATTATCGCGAGCTCAACAAGGTCACTATCAAGAATAAATATCCATTACCCAGGATCGACGATCTATTCGATCAACTACAAGGAGCGATTTATTTCTCCAAGATCGATTTGAGGTCAGGCTACCATCAGTTGAAGGTTAGAGATGAAGATGTGCACAAAACTGCATTTAGGACTCGTTATGGTCATTACGAGTTCCTAGTGATGCCTTTTGGGCTCACTAATGCACCAGCAGCGTTCATGGATCTCATGAACCGTGTCTGCAAGCCATTCTTGGACAAATTTGTTATCGTCTTCATTGACGACATCCTGATTTACTCAAAGAACCAAGCTGACCATGAGAAACATCTTCGTTGTATTCTTAAACTTCTACATCATGAGAAGCTCTACGCCAAGTTTTCAAAGTGTGAATTTTGGCTTCGTGAAGTCCAGTTTCTTGGACATGTAGTTAGTGAGCGTGGTATCCAGGTGGATCCCGCTAAAGTTGAAGCTGTCATGAATTGGCAAGAACCAAAGACGCCCACGAAAATTCGTAGCTTTTTGGGTTTGGCAGGATACTATAGGCGATTTATTGAAAACTTCTCAAGGATTGCAGCACCCCTAACTTCATTAACCCGCAAGAATGTCAAGTTTGACTGGGGACCTAAGCAGCAAGAATCCTTTGACATTCTCAAGCAGAAGTTGAGCAATGCACCTGTGTTGACATTGCCTGAAGGAATCGAAGAGTTTGTAGTTTATTGTGATGCATCGCACACAGGTATGGGATGTGTGCTTATGCAGAAAGGCAAAGTTATCGCCTATGCTTCTCGACAGTTAAAGGTGCACGAGAAGAACTACACCACCCATGACTTGGAGTTGGGTGCCGTTGTATTTGCACTAAAACGGTGGAGACATTATTTGTATGGTACCAAATGTGTGATCTATTCTGATCACAAGAGCCTCCAACACTTGTTTAATCAAAAGGATTTGAACATGAGGCAGCGACGATGGATGGAAACTTTGAATGATTATGACTGTGAAATACGATACCATCCAGGCAAGGCAAATGTAGTCGCCGATGCCTTAAGTAGAAAGGAAAGGGTGAAGCCCATAAGAATCAATCCCAAGAGCATTGAATTAAAGAATAGTTTGAATGAAAGGTTGTTAGCTGCGCAGAAAGAAGCTGTACTAGAAGCTAACTATCCTGATGAAAAGCTAGGAGTAACTGTTGAACAGTTATCCTATGGAAAAGACGGAATACTGAGATTAAATGGATGAATATGGGTTCCAATTTATGGAGGACTTAGGGATGTAATCCTCCAGGAAGCCCACAGTTCTAAGTACTCCGTTCATCCTGGAGCTGATAAGATGTAAGAGGATCTAAAGGCAATTTTTTGGTGGATAGGCTTGAAGAAGTCTATAGCTACCTATGTAGCCAAATGTTTGACGTGCGCGCAAGTTAAAGCTGAACACCAAAAGCCGTCAGGTTTGCTACAACAGCCTGAACTTCCCACCTGGAAGTGGGAAATGGTGACAATGGATTTTATCACCAAGTTACCAAAGACAAAGAAAGGGAATGATACTATTTGGGTGATAGTGGATAGACTGACTAAGTTAGCTCACTTCCTACCTATTAAGGAAACACATAGCTTAGATAAGTTAGCACAGCTGTACGTGGATGAGATTGTATCTCTCCACGGAGTGCCAGTGTCTATCATTTCTAATAGGGATACAAGGTATACCTCGCATTTCTGGAAAAGCTTTCAGCAATCCCTAGGCACCCGACTGAACTTCAGCACTGCATATCATCCGCAAACGGATGGTCAAAGTGAGCGAACGATTCAAACACTGGAAGATATGTTAAGGGCTTGTGTTATTGACCTTGGTGGAAGTTGGGATGAACATCTTCCATTGATCGAATTTTCATATAATAATAGTTATCATTCCAGTATTCAAGCTGCACCATTTGAAGCTTTATATGGAAGAAAGTTCAGAACCCCCGTTTGCTGGGCAGAAGTTGGAGATGTCCAACTAACAGGACCTGATATAGTCCTGGAGACGACCGATAAGATTGTGCAGATAAGAGATCGTCTCAAAGCTGCCAGAGATAGGAAGAAAAGCTACGCAGACAAAAGGCGTAAACCTCTAAAGTTCGAGGTTGGTGACAAGGTGTTACTGAAGGTATCACCCTGGAAGGGAGTGATGCGATTTGGTAAGAAAGGTATGTTAAGCCCAAGGTATATAGGACCATTCGAGATCATCGAATGTGTCGGATCAGTGGCTTATAAGCTAAACTTTCCTGAAGAGCTCAGTGGTATTCATAACGTATTCCACATCTCATGTCACATAAGGATGTGCACATAGATGAGAGCTTAAAGTTTGTTGAAAATCCTTTGTCGATCGAGGATCGACAGGTCAAGAAGCTTCGAAGGAAGCAAGTGCCGATTGTAAAGGTTAAATGGGATGCCCGTAGAGGTCTCGAGTACACGTGGGAGGTAGAGTCCACAATGAAAGAAAATACCCTCATTTGTTTCAATAAATCTCTAGGTCGAGATTTCTTTTAAGGGGGTGAGGATGTAACACCTCGTAAATTTATGTCCAATAATGTATCGACACGTGTCATGAGCTTTTAACGTGTAAAAGATTTGCGTATGAAGGACTAAAGTTGACAAACAAAGAAATTATGTGAATAAAAGGGTTCAAAGTGTCAACAATGGATAAATATACTTTACAATAACCCTACACGATGTTTATACCCTTAAACGAATAAATTATGGATCATACGAAGCTAACTGTGAAAGAAAGCGAGAGATTACAAACTACAGGGGTTAAATGTGTCAACATGTTTAAAGTATACCTCTGAGTGACCTTTTAGCGAACCCGAAGCTTTGTAACGATAAATTATGCTCACTAGAATGTGTGACAAAAATTTCACAAATTTTCGTTATCGTATAAGAAAGTTATGATAAAATTCGTATACGAGGGGTTAAAAGCGTCAATGTTGAAATCTAAGGCCTTACGGGTGATCACAAAGTTAACCGAGGACTTAACGGTGTTTGGTAATGCCTTGAAGCCCTTAAAAATCAAGTTAAAAGGTCAAAAGTGCAAAGATATAGCTTAAAACCACGTTTGAGAAGGATCAGGGGCCAAAATGTAATAATTGAAACTTGTTTAACTTGTTCCGCGCACTGATACCGGCCGTGTAAGCCACTATGGGCTCTTACGAGGGCCGGGTCTGACCTGCCAGCAACAAAAATCATCACAGCTGCTTGTTAAATCCTGGTAACCGACTTAACTCGCTTGTTTTGCATACCAGGGGCTGCCCCAATGGTATTTCATGCATAGGGGGCACTTGTCTTGATCTGGGAACATCAGTAGACCTCCTTGTCATGATCTTGTTGCATCAATTTTGCTATATAAGCTCCCTTCTTGTTGCAACACTTTGTTCTTTCATTTGCAAACTTCACAACTTCACTTCTGGAGAATTTTGGAGCTCAAGCACACTTCCTAGGAATCACTAGTCGTACTTAGGACTATTGTAAGTATCCTTAACCCTTCCTAATTCAGTTTTACTTAGTTAATTAGCTTAAAGTCAAACCGTCGTAATTAAGGTTTGACTTCGAGATTAATCAATAATTGTCCAGTCAAATATCGAATTGAAAGTACCTATGAGTGGGTAATTATGTGGGTAATAAACCCTTAAAAGGGCACCCTCTGATTCTCCCTCTATCTAGGTCAATTGTCGGGTCAAAGTTAATCTTAAAAAGTCAACAGAAAGCTTATTTTCAAATATACACATAATTAACAATGTAGATGCCATGCAACCTGATTTATCACTTATATAACTTGGTAATTAATGTAAGAACATGTCTAAACATGTTCAACCCGACAATTTTCAGTTTAGGCTCGGTTCGGAACCGAAAGTCGCATAATTTGACTTTTGCTTTGACTTTCAGTTCTGACCCATTAGAGCATAGTTTAGAAATACCTCAGAGCTATATTAGGACCAGGTTTCATGTTAGTATAACTCTCTGTGATTATACAACTTGGTTCATTAGTTATCCGATTCATATGCATGTTTCCGTTAATTGCCTATATGTTGACTATTATTCCCATATGACCTTAAAATGTGATTTTTGAAAATGTAAAAGAATAGAAACCTTAGTTACTGATTTATAAACTTGTCCCTGAAATTTTACATCAGTTTGAGGTCTAGATTAGGAGTTATGCTCATTAGCGTAAATGAAAAGCTTTTTATTAATTAAACGGCGTAATTAGCATATAGCCTATCTAAACCCAATTTTTAATACCAAACTTTTTACCCACTGATATAAAATAATATTTTGAGATTTTTGAAGATTTTTATTTATTTTTAGGCTGAGCATAACATAGGGTTCTAAGCTTGATTCGGTAATTGTCGGTTTTGCCCTTTTGCCCTATAAAATGAGTTTTACAAATCTTTTTGATACCAAACCTTTTTCTACTGATCTAATATGATAAATAAAATATTTTAAGCCTTCTGGAATAATAAAAATATCAGCTTTTCATATAAAACCCGGAAATCGCTTAAAACCGTCTTTTTACGCGTTTTAAACGCATAGTATGTATTAAAACTATTTTAAAAATATAAGACTTGATACCTACTAATATATTAAGCAAATTATTATACTTTAGCAGTAAGAAAAAGTTTTAAACTCAGATTTTCAGATTTGACTATTAAACCTTAGGTGAAATTACCAAAATGCCCCTTCGGTGCATAGTTTGGTTATAAATGGTAAATTTCACATATATGTAATACCCTACTGATATGACCTATTAAATTAAGTATATTTACTGATTATATCAGACCTGAAACTCAGATTTATATTAAATCTCTTTTATAACCTTTTAAATGACCAAAATACCCCTACGGGGCATAATTTGAGTTTATATTCGTTTTGGGCATAATAGAAGATATCTTACTGATGTCACAACATATTTAAGGCATATTAACTTAGGAAACCTGTTCATGAATCATTTGGTTAACCGTTACGCATTATTCGCGTTCGGTGCGGTTTATGTAACTAGTTTGCATAAATTAGCCGAAACGGGTCAAACCTTATCATTTTTGTCTCAAAATCCAGAATGTGTTTAGTTTACCCATATTACACAAGTCTCCAAACTTATCGGGTCTAAATCACATTCTATTCCGGTCTTCGCTTAATCGTGCGTTTGAACCGTATCTTCCTTTAAAACTAACCGGTCTAAGTTAGGCTTAATTAAAGACCCGTTAGGAATCTAATAGGTTATTAAAAACCTTCGTTCCAGATTAGGAGACCCGGTAAAAGCTATGTGCACTTGCTGTTGTGAATTATACTTGCTCAGGTAAATACTTTTAACTTATTTTCCCTTATACGGGCTTGGGGTACGGTATATAAAATACCGCTTGGTCGGGCATTGAATTTTTAATTGTATGAAGGTTACTTTATTGAAATGACCCGTTTAAATTGTTTTGTTTGCTTAAAACCTTTGGGGGGTTAATGACCATGTCCTGGATATCCTTGGCATCATTCATTGAATGGCCACGACCTTAGCACGGGGTGTAGGCATACACCCGCCAGTGCAATTATATATAATAAGATATAACCGCCGTACGAGAATAACTCGCCACGGGACTATATCATGTGGTGTGTCTATTAATCTTTAACCCGGTATTCAACCCGGGCTACTAAACGTATAACGAACATGTAATTCTTTTACAAGTTTATATATAAATAATTATCCCAAGTTATAAAATGTTTTTGTGCCTTGTGCATTCAAATTAATTTTCCTAACCCTTTTCAAAATGAGTCAGTTAATTGTATTTACCAGTGTAAACTGACGTATTTTCCCAAAAAGGCTAAGTGCAGGTACTAATCGAAATAGGCTGGCCTCTCCTTAGCATCAATAAGAGTCTTGCAAGCTTGGATGCATTATAAATCTGATGAACTATGTTTCCTTTTTTTATTTGATCCGCCTGTGGATCCATTACAGTCCGTTTTGTGATACTTTGATATTACTTTATATTCGGTTTGTAATGTGATTCATCTTTTGCTTCCGCTGTGCATTTAAAATTGTGTTGTCTGACTATGACGATATCAACTACGTCACGATACTCCCCACCGGGCCCACCGGTAATCCGTGGAAATATCGGGGTGTGACAGTAAACTAAACACATTCTGAATTTTGAAGTGAAAATGATAAGGTTTGACCCGTTTCGGTTAATTCATGTAAACTAGTTACATAAACCATACCGAATGCGTAAGATGCATAACGGGTAACCAAAAGAGTCATGAACATGTTTCACAAGTTAATATGCATTAAATATGTTGTGATATCAGTAGGATACCTTCCATTATGCCCAAACCGAATTTAAAACCAATTTATGCCCCGTAGGGGTATTTTGGTCATTTTAAATGTTTATAAAAGAGGTTAAATAATAATCTGAGGTTCTGGTCTAAAAATAATCAGTAGAAATATTTATTTTAATAAGTTCTATCAGTAAGATATCTCACATATGTGAAATTTATCATTCATGGCCAAACTATGCACCGTAGGGGCATTTTGGTCATTTCACATATGCTTTAAGGGTTAATTTTGGAAATCTGAGTTCAAAACTTTTATTTACTGTTAAAGTATAAAAACTTATTCATAACATCAGTAGGTATCAAGCTTTAGATGCCTAATATGGTTTTAAACCATACTATGCGCCTAAATTGCATAAAAGTCGGTATTTGACGATATTCGGTTTAAATAGGGGAAATCTGAGATTTTGACCAGCCTTTATAGTTTAAAATAACTTATTTATTATATAAAATTAATAGAAAAATATTTGACATGTAAAGGATGTATAAAACTCATTTTATTAGCAAAAAGGACGTTATCGTCAATTACGGAGCCTATGCTAGAACTCTATGTTATGATCATCTTAAAATTTAATAAAAATTTCAAAAAATCCCAAAATATTATATTACATCAGTAGGTAAAAGGTTTGATGTCAAAATTTGAGTTTAAATATGATTTATATCAAATATGCCGTTTAATTAATAAAAAGGCCTTTATTTACGATATTGAGCATAACTCTCAATTTAGACCATAAACTGTTGTCAAACTTTTAGGACATACTTAAATATCAGTAACAAAGGTTTTTGTCCTCTCACATTTTCAAAAATCTTGTTTTAATATAAAAAGGGCATTATGGTCAACATTTAAGCATTTAACGCAAACATGCAATGGATTAGGATTTCTATGGAACCAAGTTGTATAACCTCAGAGGGTTATACTAACCTATAATATGGTCCTAAAGGAACCCTAAGGCATATCTAAACTAAGCTAAATCGGGTCAGAACTGAAAGTCAAAGCAAAATTCAACTTTTGCGACTTTCGGTTGCGAACCGATCCTAAACTCAGAATTGTCGGGTCGAACATGCTTAGACATGTTCAATTAATATTTACCAAGTTATTAAAGTGATAAAACTGATTTTATAGCCTCTACATTATCAGTTATGAATTTTATTTAAAAACTGACCCGTTTGACTTTTATTTTAGTTAATTTGACCCGACAATTAACTAAGTAAACGTGGTAATTAGGAGGTGCCCTTTTGAGGGTTTATCTCCTACATAATTACGATCACGTAGCCATGTTCGTTGTGAACAATGGCTTGACCATACAAGGTCTAACTAAAAGTCAAAGCGTTTATTGAAAACGCTTAACTTTTTGGCTTTAAGAGCCAAACAAAATAACTAAGCATGAAAGGAACACTTACAAGTGGTCCTTAGGACTGAAAAGAACTCAAAAGGAGGTTCTAATGGTCAGGATCCTCAGATTTGAGTGATAGAGAGCAAAACTCAAGAAATGGTGAAATGAAATGAAAGATTTCACCTCTTATTTATAGTGTTTGGAGGGTCTTTAGATGATCAACAAGGGTTATGAGAAGTTACAAGATGATTACAGGTGTAATACCATCTTTCCAAACCATCAAATGATCCATAGAATCAAATATGTGTGACAAGGAGGTAAACCAAAGCTGGTTTTTGAATATTCTGTTACTAGGCATGGTATACAAACCGTAAGGGTCCAGGTATACGGTACGTAAGGACCAGACCAGCTCACACAAAGTTTCATATGTTGACAAGTTTGGCCCCTACACTACCGAACTCCTCCGAAACGATGTTATTAGCACACGACGCCTCATATTTCCAATATTAGGCACATCCAAGAGTATAACCAAGCATCATAAACTTCTCGATATGTTAAGAGGGTCAATCAGAGGCCTAGTTTGGCATATTGACGCTTTTATCCCCTTTAATGTGCGAACTTGCGCGTAGTAAAGCGAAATGGCGTAAAAGCCTTACGAAGTTAATAACAATCATTCCCAAGGGTATAATGGAGTATAATGGAGTATT
Organism: Helianthus tuberosus; assembly: GCA_030545235.1. Classification (NCBI taxonomy): domain Eukaryota; kingdom Viridiplantae; phylum Streptophyta; class Magnoliopsida; order Asterales; family Asteraceae; genus Helianthus; species Helianthus tuberosus. Next base: position 197,844,591 of record CM060400.1, read on the forward strand.
ATGACACTCCAGTTCACACCAGTTCGCTTAAATGGTCGCTCAATGGTGTAGTTTTGAATATTGACGCTTTTGGTCCTTTTAACGCGCAAACTTGCGCGTATTATCGCTTTATTGCGTCAAAGCCCTATGTTATCCATATTGGGCATTCCCGAGAGTATTATTGAATATTAAGATGCTTTGGGTTTGTTAAAAGGTCACTAAGAGGTAAGAATTAACATGTTGACACTTTCAACCCTTTTTAACGCACAAACTTGTGCGTATTGATACTTATTGACATTAAAGCCCTAAATGCCCAATGTTTTGCATTCCCAAGAATATGATTATATATAATAATGTTTCGAGTTCATTAAAAGGTCATTCAGAGGTATTATTAATGTCACACCCCGATATTTCCACGTATTACTGGTGGGCCAGGTGGGGAGTATCGTGACGTAGTTGATATCATCATCGTCAAACAACACAATATATAAATGCACAGCGGAAGCAAAAGATGAATCACATTACAAACCGAATAAATAGTAATATCAAAGTATCACAACGGACTGTAACGGATCCACAGGCGGATCAAATAAAAAGGAAACATTGTTCAACAGTTTTATGACATCCAAGCTTGCGAGAGTTATTGTGGACGCTAGGAGAAAGCCAGCCTATTTCGAGTAGTACCTGCACTTAACCTTTTTGGGAAAATACGTCAGTTTACACTGGTAAATACAGTTAACTGACTCATTTTGAAAAGGTTTAATAAAATTGATTTGAATGCACGTAGCACAAAACTTTATAACTTGGAATAATTATTTAAATATAATCTTGTAAAAGAATTACATGTTTCTTATGCGTTCAGTAGCCCGGGCTGAACACCGGGTTAAAGATCAATAGACACACCACATGATATAGTCCCGCGGCGGGTTATTCCCGAAACCGGCGGTTATACCTTATTATTTATTTATGCACTGTCGAGTGTACGCCTACACTCCGTGCTTAGGTCGTGGCCATTTCGTAAAATGATGCTAAGGATATCCGGGACATGGTCATTAACCCCCCAAAGGCTTTAAGCAACAAAACAATTTAAATGGGTCATTTCAATGAATTAACCTCTATTTGATTAAAGATTCAATGCCCGACCAAGCGGTATTTTATATACCATACCCCAAGCCCGTATAGGGAAAATAAGTTAAAAGTATTTACCTTTGCAAGTAATAATCAAAAATAGCAGGTGCACGTAGCTTTTACCGGGCCTCCTATTCTGGAACGAAAGTTTATAATAACCTATTAGATTTCTAACGGGTCTTTAATTAAGCTTAAACTTAGACCGGTTAGTTTTAAAGGAAGATACGGTTCAAACGCATGAATAAGCGAAGACCGGAATAGAATGTGATTTAGACCCGACAAGTTTGAAGACTTGTATAATATGGGTAAACTAAACACATTCTGGATTTGGAGATTAAAATGATAAGGTTTGGCCCGCTTTGGTCAATTTATGCAAACTAGTTACATAAACCGAACCGAATGCGAAGAATGCGTAACGGGTAACCATAAGAGCCATATACATGTTTCCTAAGTTAATATGCCTTAAATATGTTGTGACATCAGTAAGATATCTTTCATTATGCCCGAAACGAATTTAAACTCAAGCTATGCCCCGTAAGGGTATTTTGGTCATTTAAAAGGTTATAAAAGAGTTTAAATATAAATCTGAGTTTCGGGTCTGATATAATCAGTAAAAATACTTAATTTAATAAGTTATAACAGTAGGGTATAGCCTATATGTGAAATTTATTAATTATAACCATACTATGCATCGAAAGGGCATTTTGGTAATTTCACTTAAGCCGAAAAGGTCAAAACTGGAATCTGAGTTTAAAAACTTTTGCTCACTGTTACAATATAATAATTTACTTAAAATATCAGTAGGCATCCAACCTTATATGTTTAAAATAGTTTTGATGCATACTATGCGTTAAAAATGCGATTTGGAGCCATTTCCGGGTTCTATATAGAAAGCTGATATTTTTATTATTCCAAAAGGTTTAAAATAATTTATTTATCATATACAATCAGTAGAAAAAGGTTTGGGGTCAAAAAGATTTGTAAAACTCATTTTATAGCCCAAAAGGGGAAAATCGGCAATAACCGAATTAAAGCTACAACCCTATGTTATGCTCGGCCTAAAATTAATTAAAAATCTTCAAAAGTCCCAAAATATTATATTACATCAGTGGGTAAAAGTTTGATATCAAAAAGTGGGTTTAGATAGGCTATATGCTAATTATGCGTTTAATAAACGAAAAACTTTCTAATTACGCTATTGAGCATAACTCTTAATCTAGACCTCAAACTGATGTCAAATTTTAGGTGCAAGTTTATAAATCAGTAACTAAGGTTTCTACTCTTTTACATTTTCAAAATCACGTTTTAAGGTCATATGGGCATAATAGTCAACATATAAGCAATTAACGGGAACATGCATTTGAATCGGATAACTATTGAACCAAGGTGTATAATCACAGAGGGTTATACTAACATGTAACCTGGTCCTAATAAAGCTCTAAGGAATTTCTAAATCATGCTACATTGGGTCAGAACTGAAAGTCAAAGCAAAAGTAAAATTATGCGACTTGCGGTTCCGAGCCGAGCCTCTACTGAAAATTGTCGGGTTGAACATGTTTAGACATGTTCTTACATTAATTACCAAGTTATATTAGTGATAAAACAGGTTGCATGGCCTCTACATTGTTTATTATGCATTTATTTGAAATAAGCCTCATGTTGACTTTTTATGATTAGCTTTGACCCGACAATTGACCTAGTTAGAGTGGGAATCAGAGAGTACCCTTTTAAGGGTTTATTACCCACATTATTACCAACTTATAGGTACTTTCAATTCCATATTTGATTGAACAATTATTGATTAATCTCGAAGTCAAACCTTAATTACGACGGTTTGACTTTAAGCTAATTAACTAAGCTAAACTGAATTAGGAAGGGTTAAGGACACTTACAATAGTCCTAAGTATGATTAGGGAGCCTAAGAAATCTTGGTTGCTGACCAGAGAGCTCCAGAAACCAACTTGAAGTGAGTTGCAAATGAACAAAGGAATGTTGCAACAAGAGGTCTCTTTATATAGTGAACTAAATGCCACAAGATGACCCCAACTAAGTCTATAAATGTTGCAAGATGATCCCAGGTGTCACTATGATGCCAAAAACCAGTTTCCAAGTCCTTGATTTCGAAAACCACTCATGTAAGGCGGTGCAACAGGCTGAACAGGCAGCTGTCCATTTTCTGCTGCCAGCGACGGTCTTACGGACATCTTAAGACTTAAGCCTAAGAAATCTTAAGACTTAAGCCTTGCGGACCGTAAGCGTCTCTTACAGATCGTAAGCTCTTGGCTTTGCGGTCCGTAACCGACTCTCCTCTGATGTGCCCAGATACACCTCTTGCGGACCGTAAGCCTAAGCGGATACGGTCCGTATCCGATTGTCAGATTTCGAAAATTTGTCCATTTCTCTTGCTTTGACCATGCAAACTTTTCAAGCTCGAATCTTGTGTCATTTTCCTTTTAGAGGGGACCATGTATCAGACTTGCATGCCTTTGCATGTGAATCCATGCATGAAAAAGTTCTTGGATGTATCGAGAATTCTTTTAAATGGACTTTGTGGCATTTTTATTTACAAGATCAATTCCTTAGCAAAATAATTCATCATTTAATTAAATATCCAGATTTGAAGTAGTTCTTAGATGTTTATAAATTATTCCAAGGCTTGGGTCTTTTTAAAAAAGGTCACTCAGAGGTATTTTAATAGCATGTTGACGCTTTTAAATCCTACTGCACATCTTTCAACTTGATCTGGATTTTTGTAACACGATTGCCTTATATGACATGTGTCTTTATTTTATTGGGCATGAATTTACGAGGTGTTACAATTAAACATGTTGACGCTTCTAACCTTTTTTCCGTGCAAGCTTTCGATTTATGCACACGGTTTTTATTATCCAACAAGTGGCTTAATATGTGAATACGATTATCGTGTGAGGTTATTCAGAGACTTATGTTGAGCATGTTAACACTCCCAGTCCTTCCATTATCAAAGTTTTTGATTTTGCACAAAATTAGACCTTCATAGTCAACGATTGACCTTATTAGGGTTTTGTACACGTGTCAATATATCATTGTACATGATTTTACGAGGTGTTACATTAAGTTATCAATGTTGTGTTCTAATCTAATTGATGACGTGTAGAGTTTAAAATTTAAATATTAGTAATGTTATATAGTTAAAATTATCCATATAAATAATCCTTAAATATGCGACCATCCATTTTGACGGCCAACTCACAATCTATATTTTATTTATATATAAACTACTAGTAACTATATTTTCTATATCTACTAGTAACTATATTTTCGAAATATATAAATTACTAGTAAACTAGTAATTGTTCATATATTTAGATACTACATAAAACTAATAATAGTATATATTCTAAATATGTATATATACACTATGTGTGTTTATATAATGTTGTTTATTCTCCGGGGCCTGTTTTGGTTCATTTATATGACCGGTGCTGCGCCGGTCACCGTCACCGTTTTTTTTCATATTTAAAAGTTGGGTGAATGACGAGGAAGACCAACGGTCTGGTGTCGTTGGAAGATATTTTCCCTCTTTTAAAGGGGCTCGAAAATCTTGCTTTGTCATTTTTTACACTTTTTCAAAAAGGGCTCTATTGGCCTGTTTTGGATCATTTATCTGACCGGTGCTGCGCCGTTTACCCTTACCGTTTTTCCATATTTTAAAGTCGGGTGAATGACAAGGATGACCAAGGTTCTGGTCTCGTAGGAGGATTTTTCCCTCTTTTAGAGGGGCCCGAAAATCCTTTTTGTCATTTTTGACACCTTTTCGAAAAGGGCTATAGGGCACTGTTTTGGGACATCTATCTGACCGTTGCTGCTCCGGTTACCGTCACCGTTTTTTTTTTCTTGTTTTAAAGACGGGAGAATGACGAGGAAGACCAAGGGCTAGTGTCGTTGGAGGATTTTTTTTCCCTCTTTTAGAAGGGCCCGAAAATCCTTTTTTTGTCATTTTAACACTTTTTCAAAGAGGGCTCCAGGGAACTGTTTTGGGTCATTTATCTGAACAGTGCTACACCATTTACCGTGACCGTTTTTTTCCAGTTTTAAAGTCGGGTGAATGACGATGATGGCCAAGGGCCTGGTGTAGTTACAGGATTTTTTTTCCCTCTGTTAGAGGGGCTCGAAAATCCTTTTTTTTGTTATTTTTGACACTTTTTCAAATAGGGCTACAAGGGCCTGTTTTATACAAAATACATATATCATGGAAAATACATATACCATGTTACGAGCCGAATTTAATGCCATAGATATTTATACACTCTCGGTTACTCTAAATTCCCATAGTATATATTTTATTTACTTTTTCTGTCATTCAAAATTTAAGCTATGTGCGCATATATATGTGTACCCCCTTATTCCCTTCACACCCAAGTTTTTTTCGAAGCTAAACAAAACCGCATGACTTGTCAAACAATAAAACATGGCTATTAAATTCACTACTGTAACAACTCTCACAAAAAAACTATTATTTATTATTATAATTAGTTCAACAGGAAACCCTAATTGAAACACCCAAGTGATTCTGCACAAACCCTGAAATTTTCAGAACAATCAGAATCAGGATCAGGGCCACTAAAACTCAGGGGGGGATAAACCCTAGTTTCGATTATCCACATAACTATCTGTCAAAATCGAATTTTACGAAACTGTCAAGTCAGCAAGGCTAGTTGAGGATGTGGCTACTCTATGGTAGGTTAGGACCCGTCGCGCCACGCGACGCCCCTAGGGGTACCCCTCGCGTCACGCGAGGGGGGTCAAAATTTGACTATAAATAGAGGGGTTTGGGACTGGAATTTGGGCACTTGAACGACGTAGAAATTCCAAATATACACTGATATATCGTAGAATTACTATCAAAACACACACGATCACTAATTGCTGCCGCAAAACAGGGTAATAACTCGATCGCTATTACGATTCAATGTCCGATCGATTAAACTATCCAATGGATGTTTAAGTGCTGCCCACGTTAGGGTTATGCTTTGTCATTCGTCATTAATTCGATGGATGTTTAAGTATCGCACTTTGTCATTCGTTGTGAAGGTTGATCTCGTGAGTTATCGTAAATGTTGTATTGATTACTAACCTAGTTTTGTGTGCATTGTTATTTAAATTAGGTTAACAAGGCTATTCAGTAGACTAGACTCTGTCCGTGTTAAATCTGCAATGTGAGTCATTCTCTTTTTATCAAATTACTTTCAAAATCATGTTTATTTTCAAAGTTATAATTACGGGGATTAAGTCTTTGTAATCACCAAGTTACAGCCGGTATGGGGGGTTTTGTATACATTACTTGATAATCTTCACCATTGGGGCAGCCAAGGGGTGATATGACCATAGTCACAGACACCATTGGACAATAAGAGGGCCAATGGGTCGAGTGACAAAATACCGTGGGTAGTTGGTTTGATATCAGGAAACATTGTAATCGCTCTTAATACTGTAAATTATAACAAACAGATCATTTTATTTAATAGAATGATTCACCAGTTTTTCCCGCTGACAAAACCTTTTTCAAACATGTTTCAGGTGATCTGTTGTGATTCAGGAAAAGTGCTGTGGAGCACTGCAAGCTTAAGAAAGTGGCTCATTATAAAATAAAGAAATATGTTTTGTAAAATAAAGATTTCTCCGTGAAATCATATGATTGTAAATTACCGGGGTTTTATCCCGAGTTGTGAAATAAAATAATCGGGAAAATTTTAGCTTTAAAAAGATCATGATGATAAACTTCCACTGTTAAACTCAATTAAATAAAATACCACGGGATTTTCTGTCCCACGGCTCCTGAAACGGGTCAAACCGGGTCGGGGGCCGTGACAGAAAAAGGTGGTATCAGAGCCACTGAGTTAAGCTAATTAAGTATTTAGAAATACTTAATTTTTCCTGATTACTATTATGTGATTATGTGTTTTATTAACTGAATATTTGTTAGTTACAGTATGGGTAAGCAAAAGCTTTCAAACATCTATCTTAAATTAGATAGGTCATCAAATGAGAAGGGAAGTTCATCCCAAACTCCTGAAGAAGGAATATTTGTTCGAAAAGCCCAATACGAGGAACCACTTTCTCCTGATAAAAGAAGTATGATTATTAGAAAAAGTCAGGAGAAATTAAAGAAATCCCGAGAAAAGAAAATTAAACAGGAAACCCAGGAATTAATCAGTAAATCACCATGGGAAGACAAGTTAGATGAAAAATGGGCAGATCTTTATATGCTAGCCACTGTAGCAGTCAATGCTAATCTTTAGAATACCATGACTCCGTATTAGCAACTTATAAGCCAGAAATATCATCTAATAAATAAATAAAATTACAATAAAATTTAGTATGTTTAAATTGTCAATTTTCCTTTGTATTAAATTAGTCACAGAATATGCAATAATATTTGAGGTTTATCTGTAAAATTTGTTATAAATTTTAATTTATTATTTTTACATATATGTTAAACAGCATGAATGAGTTATCTGGAGCCCTAGAGAATCTCAACCTTTACCCTGTAACCATAGAAGTTTCTAAAGAGTTTACTGGCTACTTTCCTGATGTGGAACAACCTATAGAATTCAACGCTCCACCTCTGGAAAAGCCAAAACCTAAGAAAAGAAAAAGATTCGTATGGGGGAGGCGTGTACATAAGAGAAAGCCCGCCAAGAGACTTCCTAAAATAAACAATCCCTTAGAAAAAGGAAAAAGAATTGAAACCGGGGAAAATTCTAGACAGCAGGAATTGGAGATTGAAGTCGCGGAAGATTCTAGGCAAATGGGAATACAGTTTGATGAATATTCTAAGCAAATAGAAATGGAGGTTGGAGAAGGTTCTAGACAAACCCAGATGGAAATTGGAGAAAGCTCTAAACAAACCCAGGAAATGACATTTCAGGAAGAGTTAGATTTTATATTGACAAGCTGTGATACTATTAAGCCTGTCAATAATAATAATTTTTACTCTAATCCTATCGAAAATCAACTCCCGATAAATCTGGAACCAGCAATCCCAGAACCAATAATCCACACCCAACCTTTAGGAATGGATGAGTGGTGGACTAATGATTGGCAATTCCAAAACCTTATCAATAGTCCCTATACATTTTTCCCTCAATTCGATCCAGAACCCTTACCAAATCCACCGATGAGTAACGAGAATATGGCTGAACTCCGCCATTTTGGTGAAGAGCTGATGGATGATGGGAATAGGATCCGAGAGATAGGAGGACAAATTTCATGGAAATATGATGAGAGGGAACATCGTTATTAAAGATGCAAGTTGACGAAGGAGAAATGGGTTATGAGTCTGTGTTTGTATAATAACAGTAATATTAATAAAAGTCAGTATGTGTACAATAAACAATAAAACGGTTGTATATGGAATCATAATATATAAAACAAATGAAAAATTTAGAAAAATTACAAATTTTTGTTGTATATTTGTTTACATGATTATGTGCGATTAAATTGTGATATTGGATTGTTTCTTATTCTATACTAATTATTTATCTATAAATTAATTATCAGATGGCAAACATTGGTAATGAACCAGTAAATGAAGTAAATCAATCTGAGCAAAATCAGGAAGAGCAATTATTAAATAGGCAAGATATCGAGGATATAGTGGCTCAAGGAATAGCTAATGCTATTCCAGCAATCGTTGCTGCTGTTCAGAAACCTGTTAAACCTCAATCAATCATTCCTAGTAAACGTACACAAGGCGACAACTTTAGTAATAGTATAAATGGAGGCGGTAATCATGTTAATAACAATAATGATCTGCAAGCCCCAATTTTCAAGAAAATGAAAGCTGCAACGCCTGGTTGCACTTACAAAGAATTCATTGCCTGTAAACCAGTTGAGTTTGCAGGTAACGAAGGGGCTATTGCAGCATTGCGTTGGTTAGAGAAAACTGAGGCAGTAATCACTATAAGTAAATGTGCTGAGGAAGATCAAGTTATGTATGCGTCAAATCTTTTTAAAGAAGGGGCGCTAGAATGGTGGAACACTGTGTTACAAGCTAAAAGAAGGATCGAGGCATATGCCATGAAATGGGAAGAATTTAAGAATCTTGTAGAAAGAAAATTCTGTCCCGAGTATGAAAAAGATCAAATGGCAAATAAGTTCCTAAATCATCGAATGCTGGGTGTAGATTGTCGCGGTTATACTTCGACATTCTTCGAATATGCTAGAGTGGTACCAACGCTGGCTTCGCCAGAACCGGTACTCATTTCTCGCTATATTTGGGGATTAATTAGCGAAATCCGCAATATCGTTAAAGCTGCGAGACCTCGCACTATTGACGATGCGGTAGAACTAGCTAACACCCTAACAGAAGAACTGGTACGCACAAGAGATGAAAATAGGAAGAAGGAACTGGCTCAGAAAATTACCCAAGGATTTCGGGTGGGTAATAATAGCAACTTCAAGAAAAGAGGAACAGGGCAATCCTCAAGTCCGCCTTTCTGCATGAATTGCAAAAGGAAACATTATGGAAGATGTAATGTAACCTGCAACTTTTGCAAAACTGTAGGACATCGTGAAGAAAGCTGCAGAAAGAAAACCATAATTTGCTTTAACTGTGGAGAAGCGGGGCATTTTAAAACAGAATGTCCTAAATTGGCCAAACCAGCAGACAACAAAACCAAGGCGACCGACGGAGCTACTAAGAAGAATGTCAGAGCATTCCAGCTGACCACTCAAGAAGCAGAACTCATTCCAGATGTGATAGCTGGTACGTTCCTAGTTCACAACGTGTACGCGAAAGTATTATTTGACTCTGGTGCAAACCAAAGTTTTATAAATACTTCATTCTGCCAAGTTCTTAACTTACCTTTAACCCAACTTAGGCAGATTTTTACAGTTGAAACGGCAGATGGGAATTCAGTTAAAATAGATCAGGTTTTGCAAAAAGAAAATATAGAATTTTCAGGTCATAAATTCTCTGCAACCCTATTGCCTATGAAATTAGCTGAATTCGATGTCGTGTTAGGAATGGATTGGTTAGTAGCCAACCATGCTCGAATTCTTTGTGATAAAAATTCTATAGAGATCCAGGCACTAACCGGAGAAGTAATCGTGATTACAGGAGATAAACCACGTAAACCCATGAAGTTCATATCAGTAATGAAAGTTGCTAGTTATGAACGAAAACAAGGAATAGTATATATGATTTCAGTAATCATTAGTACTAAGGGTAAAGAACTTAAGGGAATTCCTGTAGTCTCAGAATACCCAGATGTATTTCCAGAAGAATTACCAGGGTTACCACCAGATAGGGAAGTAGAATTTAGAATTCATCTAATTCTAGGAACTACACCGATAGCCAAGGCACCTTATCGGTTAGCACCCACAGAAATGCTAGAACTGAAAAAGCAATTAGATGAATTACTAAGTAAAGGTTTCATGCAACCTAGTTCATCCCCGTGGGGATCACCAGTGTTGTTTGTGAAAAAGAAGGATGGGTCCATGAGAATGTGTATCGATTATAGAGAATTGAATAAGGTTACAATTAAGAATCGATACCCATTACCTAGGATTGATGATCTATTCGATCAACTCCAAGGAGCTAGATATTTCTCTAAGATTGACTTACGTTCCGGATATCATCAATTGAAAGTACAAGAGGAAGACATACCTAAAACTGCTTTCAGGACTAGGTATGGTCATTACGAGTTTACAGTCATGCCCTTTGGATTAACGAATGCTCCTGCCGCATTCATGGACATGATGAATAGAATCTGTAAACCGTATTTGGATAAATTTGTAATCGTTTTTATAGACGATATACTTATTTATTCCAAAAGCCAGGCAGAACATTGTGAACATTTTCATGCACTCTTAACTTTGTTAAGAAAAGAAAAGCTTTATGCCAAATTCTCGAAGTGTGAATTTTGGCTAAAGGAAGTACAATTTTTAGGTCACATGGTAAATCATGAAGGTATTCATGTAGATCCTGCTAAGATAGAGGCCGTTACCAAATGGAGGGTTCCGCAAACCGCAATGGAAATTAGAAGTTTTATAGGTTTAGCTGGATATTATAGACGGTTTATTAAGGATTTTTCCAAAATAGCTGTACCATTAACTAAGCTAACCTGTAAAGCCGTTAAGTTTGAATGGGGACCTAAACAAGAAGAAGCCTTTAGAATCTTGAATCAGAAATTAACCAATGCTCCAATCTTAGCTTTGCCAGAAGGGACTGAAGATTTTGAAGTATACTGTGATGCTTCAAAACTAGGATTAGGATGTGTGCTAATGCAACACAAGAAGGTAATTGCGTATGCTTCAAGGCAATTGAAAAAGCACGAAGAAAACTATACAACTCATGACTTAGAGTTAGGAGCCGTAATTTTTGCCCTTAAGATTTGGAGGCATTATCTGTACGGAAGTAAATTGACTGTCTATACAGATCATAAAAGTTTAAGATATATATTTGGGCAAAAAGAGTTAAACATGAGGCAAAGAAGATGGATGGAAATCCTAAGTGACTACGACTGTGATATTCAGTATCACGAAGGAAAGGTAAATGTAGTTGCAGATGCCTTAAGTCGTAAGTATCATGAGAAACAACGACGGGTTCGTGCTCTCAGGTTAAATCTACAATTAGATTTAATGGAACAATTAAAGCATTTTCAAGAAACAGCAATCAAGGATGATGCTGAAGGAATGAAAGGAAGAATAAAAGAATTAGAACAAGGATCTGATGGAATTTGGAGATTCCATAAGAAAAGGATTTGGGTACCGAAGTAGGGAGAATTAAGAAATAAGATTTTAGAGGAAGCTCATAAATCTAGGTATACCATACACCCTGGAAATAATAAGATGTACCAAGATTTAAGAAATAATTTCTGGTGGATAGGCATGAAGAAGGATATAGCTAAATATGTTTCAAAGTGTCTTACTTGTTCACAAGTTAAGGCAGAACATCAGAAACCTTCAGGTCTACTACAACAATTAGAAATTCCAGTATGGAAATGGGAACTCATAACAATGGATTTTGTTACTAAGTTGCCCAAAACCAGAAAAGGTAATGATGCGATTTGGGTAATTGTAGATCGATTAACCAAATCAGCTCATTTTCTACCCATGAAGGAAACCTTTAGTATGGAAAGGTTAGCCAAATTGTACGTAGACGAAGTAGTATCCTTACATGGAGTTCCACTCTCCATTGTATCAGATAGAGATAGTCGGTTCACTTCTCATTTTTGGACAAGTTTCCAGAAAGCAATGGGAACTCGACTAAATTTAAGCACTGCATATCATCCCCAAACAGACGGGCAAAGTGAAAGGACAATCCAAACTCTGGAAGACATGCTCCGAGCATGTGTAATAGATTTTGGTGGAAACTGGGATGATCACTTACCCTTAATTGAATTCTCCTATAACAATAGTTATCATTCAAGTATCGAAACTGCCCCATTTGAAGCCCTATATGGAAGAAAGTGCAGAACTCCAGTTTGTTGGGCAGAAATAGGAGAAAGTCAATTATCAGGTCCAGAGATTGTGCAAGAAACTACTGATAAAATCGCACAAATTAAAGAAAGACTGAAGACGGCTCGAGATCGTCAAAAGAGTTATGCCGATAATCGATGCAAGCCACTGGAATTTCAAGTCGGAGATAAAGTACTTTTGAAAGTTTCTCCTTGGAAAGGAGTAGTTCGATTCGGTAAGAAAGGAAAGCTAAGTCCAAGATACGTAGGACCATTTCCAGTAATCCAACGTATAGGACCAGTTGCTTATCGTTTACAATTACCAGAAGAGTTATCTGGAGTACATGACCTATTTCATGTATCGAATCTCAAGAAATGTCTAACAGACGAGTCTCTGGTAATACCTCTTCAAGACATAGAGGTAAACGAAAAGTTAAAATTTGTTGAGAAACCTCTTCAGATAGAAGATCGAAAGGTGAAATTTCTCAAGCACAAGCGACTAGTTCTAGTTAAAGTCAAGTGGGATTCAAAGAGAGGACCTGAATACAATTGGGAGTTGGAATCAGAAATGAAGCGAAAGTATCCTCACTTATTCCAGTAAATCTCGAGGACGAGATTTTTATTAAGGTGGGGAGAATGTAACAACTCTCACAAAAAACTATTATTTATTATTATAATTAGTTCAATAGGAAACCCTAATTGAAACACCCAAGTGATTCTGCACAAACCCTGAAATTTTCAGAACAATCAGAATCAGGATCAGGGCCCCTAAAACTCAGGGGGGGATAAACCCTAGTTTCGATTATCCACATAACTATCTGTCAAAATCGAATTTTATGAAACTGTCAAGTCAGCAAGGCTAGTTGAGGATGTGGCTACTCTATGGTAGGTTAGGACCCGTCGCGCCACGCGACGCCCCTAGGGGTACCCCTCGCGTCACGCGAGGGGGGTCAAAATTTGACTATAAATAGAGGGGTTTGGGACTGGAATTTGGGCACTTGAACGACGTAGAAATTCCAAATATACACTGATATATCATAGAATTACTATCAAAACACACACGATCACTAATTGCTGCCGCAAAACAGGGTAATAACTCGATCGCTATTACGATTCAATGTCCGATCGATTAAACTATCCAATGGATGTTTAAGTGCTGCCCACATTAGGGTTATGCTTTGTCATTCGTCGTTAATTCGATGGATGTTTAAGTATCGCACTTTGTCATTCGTTGTGAAGGTTGATCTCGTGAGTTATCGTAAATGCTGTATTGATTACTAACCTAGTTTTGTGTGCATTGTTATTTAAATTAGGTTAACAAGGCTAATCAGTAGACTAGACTCTGTCCGTGTTAAATCTGCAATGTGAGTCATTCTCTTTTTATCAAATTACTTTCAAAATCATGTTTATTTTCAAAGTTATAATTACAGGGATTAAGTCTTTGTAATCACCAAGTTACAGCCGGTATATGGGGTTTTGTATACATTACTTGATAATCTTCACTATTGGGGCAGCCAAGGGGTGATATGACCATAGTCACAGACACCATTGGACAATAAGAGGGCCAATGGGTCGAGTGACAAAATACCGTGGGTAGTTGGTTTGATATCAGGAAACATTGTAATCGCTCTTAATACTGTAAATTATAACAAACAGGTCATTTTATTAAATAGAATGATTCACCAGTTTTTCCCGCTGACAAAACATTTTTCAAACATGTTTCAGGTGATCTGTTGTGATTCAGGAAAAGTGCTGTGGAGCACTGCAAGCTTAAGAAAGTGGCTCATTATAAAATAAAGAAATATGTTTTGTAAAATAAAGATTTCTCCGTGAAATCATATGATTGTAAATTACCGGGGTTTTATCCCGAGTTGTGAAATAAAATAATCGGGAAAATTTTAGCTTTAAAAAGATCCTGATGATAAACTTCCGCTGTTAAACTCAATTAAATAAAATACCACGGGATTTTCTGTCCCACGGCTCCTGAAACGGGTCAAACCGGGTCGGGGGCCGTGACAACTACCACCACAATAAGCTTGCAACTTAAGTTATCAACGTGGTCTTCTAATCTAATTGACGACGTGTAGAGTTTAAATTTTAAATATTAATAATGTTATATAGTTAAAATTATCCATATAAATAATTCTTAAATATGCGCCCATCCATTTTGAATGCCAACTCACAAACTATATTTTCTTCATATATAAACTAATAGTAACTATATTTTCTAGATCTACTAGTAACTTTATTTTCTATATATATATATATAAATTACTAGTAAACTAGTAATTGTTCATGTATTTAGATACTATGTAAAACTAGTGGAGAGTTCAAATGAGAAGAAATCTTTTGTAAGAAGAAAAAAGAAGAAGTTTTAACCAATAAGAATGCTTCATTTTACTTCATTTAATATTTGCATTTAATTTTAATGTAAGGGTATATTTGTAAGCTTACATAAATCATTAATTTCTAATATTCCTCTTTAATAGCTAACTACATTAAATTTGTAACTTATTTTCAAAATATACATTTTTTTCAAAAAGAAAAAAAATTAATTTAGAGTGTAGGAAAAATTACTAGGTGTGTAGGATAAGTTACGAGTTGTGTAGGATAATTTTGAAAATGTGTAGGATAAATTTCGAAATGTGTAGGATAACTTTTTATGTGTGTAGGCAAAAAAAAGTGTAGAGGGTGATAGTATTTATGAGTAATTAATTAGTTAAAGATAGTAATTAATGAGATATAAGAATAAACTAATTAATATTTTACAATTCTACCCTTTGTTCTTTTTCTTCTCAATTTAAATTTCTTCTCAAATGAACATCCCCCTATAAAACTAATAATGGTATATATTCTAAATATGTATATATACAATATGTGTGTTTATATAATGTTGTTTATTCATAATGATCCCTTATTTCAATAGTCTTTTCACTTGTTATTTTTGACACCTTTTTAAAAAGGGCTTCGGGGCCTGTTTTGGTTCATTTATATGACCGGTGTTGCATCGGTTACCATCACCGTTTTATTTCATATCTTAAAGTTGGGTGAATGACGAGGAAGACCAACGTTCTGGTGTCGTTGGAGGATATTTTCCTTCTTTTAAAGGGGCTCGAAAATATTTTTTTTGTAATTTTTGACACTTTTTCAAAAAGGGCTCTAAGGGCCTGTTTTGGGTCATTTGTCTGACCGGTGCTGCGCCGTTTACCGTAACTGTTTTTCCATATTTTAAAGTCGAGTGAATGACAAGGATGACCAAGGTTCTTGTCTCGTAGGAGGATTTTTTCCCTGATTTAGAGGGGCCCGAATATCCTTTTTGTCATTTTTGGCACCTTTTCAAAAAGGGCTATAGGGCACCGTTTTGGGACATTTATCTGACCGTTGCTGCGCCAGTTACCGTCACCGTTTTTTTCATGTTTTAAAGTCGGGAGAATGATGGGGAAGACCAAGGGCTAGTGTCGTTGGAGGATGTTTTCCCTCTTTTAGAGGGGCCCGAAAATCCTTTTTTTTGTCATTTTTAACACTTTTTCAAAGAGGGCTTCAGGGAACTGTTTTGGGTCATTTATCTAACCTGTGTTGCTTCATTTACCGTGTCCATTTTTTTTCCATTTTCAAAGTCGGGTGAATGACGATGATGACCAAGGTCCTGGTGTAGTTAGAGGATTTTTCCCTCTTTTAGAGAGGCTCGAAAATCCTTTTTTGTTATTTTTGACACTTTTTCAAATAGGGCTACAAGGGCATGTTTTATATAAAATACATACATCATGGAAAATACATATACCATGTTACCACCAGAATTTAATGCCATAGAAATTTATACACTCTCGGTTACTCTAAGTTCCCATAGTATATATTTTATTTATTTTTTCTGTCATTCAAAATTTAAGCTATCTGCGCATATATATGTGTACCCCCTTATTCCCTTCACACTAGGGGTGCTAAAAGGGTCGTGTTCGCGGGTTGGCGGGTTTAACCCGACCCGAACCCGAAAATTTTACCTGAACCCGAACCCGACCCGAACCCGAAAATCGTATCATACATATGAACCCGAACAGGACCCGAAGTTTAATGGGTTGACCCGAACACGACCCGTTTAACCCAAATTTTTAATTTTTTTTCTGAAATTTATACATTAAATTACAATTTACTTAAAAACACAAATGTATTTAATAATATCATATTTAAATTATAAAATCTGTGTTAATTTCTCTTTTTAAGTTATAATCATAGCATAAAATACACACCCCATTTAATTTATAACATAAAAAATATTGTAAAAAATATAAAATAGTATAAATGTGTTAAACGGGTCAACACGCCAACCCGACTAGGTTGACCCGAACCCGACCCGTTAACCTAAACGGGTTTGTGGGTTCAACCCGAAATTGACCGGAACCCGTTTACACTAAACCTAAACCCGCGAATGTCGTGTTAGGTTCGTGTCGGGTTTTCGGGTCGTGACAGAAATTCAAACCCCTACTTCACACCCAAGTTTTCTTTGAAGATAAACAAAACTGCATGTGTTGTCAAACTATAAAACATGGCTATTAAATTCACTCCCACCACCATAAGCTTGCAACTTAAGTTATCAACGTGGTGTTCTAATCTAATTGATGACATGTAGAGTTTAAGTTTTAAATATTAATAATGTTATATAGTTAAAATTATCCATATAAATAATCCTTAAATATGCGCCCATCCATTTTGACGGCCAACTCACAATCTATATTTTCTTTATATATAAACTACTAGTAACTATATTTTCTATATATATAAATTACTAGTAAACTAGTAATTGTTCAGATATTTAGATACTACATAAAACTAATAATGGTATATATTCTAAATATGTATATATACAGTATGTGTGTTTATATAATGTTTTTTATTCATCATGATTCCTTATTTCAATAGTCTTTTCACTTGTTATTTTTTACACCTTTTTAAAAAGGGCTCCGGGGCCTGTTTTGGTTCATTTATATGACCGGTGCTGCGTCGGTTACTGTCACCGGTTTTTTTTTTCATATTTTAAAGTTGGGTGAATGATGAGGAAGACCAACGTCCTGGTGTCGTTGGAGGATATTTTCCCTCTTTTAGAGGGGCTTGAAAATCTTTTTTTTTTTTTGTCATTTTTTACACTTTTTCAAAAAGGGCTCTTGGGGCCTGTTTTGGGTCATTTGTCTGACCGGTGCTGAGCCGTTTTCCGTAACCGTTTTTCCATATTTTTAAAGTCAAGTGAATGACAAGGATGAACAAGGTTCTGGCCTAGTAGGAGGATTTTTTCCCTGTTTTAGAGGGGCCCGAAAATCCTTTTTGTCATTTTTGACACCTTTTCAAAAAGGGCTATAGGGCACTGTTTGGGAACATTTATCTGACCATTGCTGCCCTGGTTACCGTCACCGTTTTTTTTTCATGTTTTAAAGTTGGGAGAATGATGGGGAAGACCAAGGGCTGGTGTCGTTGGAGGATTTTTTCCCTCTTTTAGAGGGGCTCAAAAATCCTTTTTTTGTCATTTTTAACACTTTTTCAAAGAGGGCTCTAGGGAACTGTTTTGGGTCATTTATCTGACCTGTGCTGCGCCGTCTACCGTGATCATTTTTTCCATTTTTAAAGTGGGTGAATGACGATGATGACCAAGGGCCTGGTGTAGTTAGAGGATTTTTTTTCCTCTTTATAGGGGCTCGAAAATCCTTTTTTGTTATTTTTGACACTTTTTCAAATAGGGCTACAAGGGCCTGTTTTTTATAAAATACATATATCATGGTGAAGTAACACTGGATAAATGACCGGAATCAAATTATCCTGGGGGTTATGTTCTGCATAAAAGGATGGTTCTCTCTCGTTTGATTCGAAGGGACTGGTCTTCTTCTCCGGTGAACACTGCAAAACAGAACACCGTTAGCCTTGTTACGGGGAGAAGGGAGGTTCTCTCCGTAGCCCGACTCCGGCGTGAGAATAAGTATGTGTTTATGAAGAAGAAGAAGAAGAAGTATTGGTGAAGTGAGTGTAACTTGAAGTTCATACTTGATTTATTCTCATATTTATAGCCGGGAATTTGGGCGGGAAAACTCGTTGTTGAAAAATTAACGGAAGATGCTAACTCCGTAGGCGGTTATTTTTCCTCCGTTAATTCTCTTGATCGGACTGTGAGATCACATGGATCGTGATCTTGATCGACAGCTGGGGTGTTACCACGTGGAAAGTGGGCAAGTGGAGGTTTCTCTCCAATTCCATGCCAACATCGTGATTTCAGGGTAGCCTGGGATGATGACACGTGTCCCAGACAGTTATAACCGTCTGGTGGTGCACGATTGAGTCTTCTAGAAGGTTATTGCCATAATCCGGTGTGACTCCTTATCGTGTGGTATCAGTGCAGTAAATAATATCCAAGTTTGGGTATTATTTAAGCGGAAGTGTTAAACTAGGATTCTCATCCTTTATTTTTTATGGAGGAAGGAGCAAGGATTTATTAACTTCCTTTTGGCGCGCGGGTGTTACTTGTTGTCTTTCTTCTAAACTCTCTTAGGACCAGTGCGCGGCCGCGCAAGGTCTAAAGAGGGTTAAAGGACGAGGTGGTGGTATGGTCCCAAGTGCTTGATACGAGGTTTTTGGGACCTTACCCCATCAAGTCCCCCAAGTCTAGTGTTGCTTCTTATGCAAATAAGTGGAGCACTGGACTTTAAGAGAGGGGTTTTTATTGTTTGTAGGGGGTCTTGGGCGCGAAAGTGGAGAATCTTCTATGAGAAGATACACTTTGCTTATTATGCTGACGTTTGGAAATCTTTGACTTTGGGCAAGATGTACAGTTTGCGAGAAAAGATATTTATACCTTTGTTTATTCTGAACTGTTGTAATCTTGGGCGAAGAGTTTGTGTAATTATGAGCTGACGATAGCTTACGTCATTTCTTATAGCTTGTGTTGACCCTTCGTCTTCTGGTTTAACTGTAGTTTCTGGGAATGCGTGTGGACCCTGTCAGAGGGTTTTAAATGAGATGTGATACTTGCAGCGGCAGCGCCGTTGAGATGGCAGTTGATTTGACACTCAATCATCACAATTCTTATCTCGATGTTACCGCTTCTCTTTTTTGGTTTATATATTCACTGTGGGTGTGATATTCTTTTCCTAATTTTGGAAAAAAATGGAGAATAGGAGACCGATTCGGTGGAGAAGGCTTTCTAAGCTTTTAAAGGTGCTTGACGCTGACGATGCTTTGCTGCTGCTTTCCAATCCATTGACTGATCTTACTGTTAGAGACGAAGGTGTTGAGGATACAAACCGTCGGGATGCTTTGGAGAACCGGATCCGTCGTCGTCTTGCAGATGACAACAATGGTAGAGTTACTCGGCTGTCAGCACACCTTGTGACCCGGTCTTTTCCGGTTGATCGGAGAGGGAGTTCGTCAATTGTTTACCAGCAACGTCGTCGTGTTGTCATTCCGGCTGAAGTTCCGGCTGGTGTTGCTGAAGATGGTGAGGAGGATGTCAACCTTTGGATTGTTGATCCCCATCCCTTGTCTGAGTATGGTGAGGTTCTCCATACTCCGTATGGGGTGCTAGATCAGCTTTCTTAGTTTGTTTTATTTTGTAACTAGTACTCTTCTCGCTTTTTTTTGAAGAAACACTGCTGTGTTCTTTGTAAATGGTTTGTTTAGAGTGCTTTGTTGCACTAATGATATTTTTGATGCACTGCTGTGCATATCTATTTTGATGGTTTATAAGTTGTGTTTGAATTACAATATGTTGCATATGCTTAATTTCTTTGTTTAGGTAGGGCGGATGAGAATGGTATTGTGCTCATGTGTGAACGTATGTTTAAAATGCGCGCGAGGTTGTGCTTTTTTAGACTGTTCATGAGGCGTACAATGTTCACCATATTGTTTTCGCATAAACCAAAAGAATTATATGCAATTTGTAACAAACAATAACATGTGTAAGGATAACTTTAGCATTAGTAGGGCGCAGGGCCAATAATACAAAGTAAAATAGAAAAATACATTGCCTGTATAGATTTGACTTGTTGAGTAGCTCGGCTATATATAACACCTGCGCAGCTGCTGCGCGTTCCAGGTGCGGGGAACCGGTGTCCCGTCAATTCTTTTCAGGGTGTACGCCCCTTTGACTAGGACTTCGTTGATAATATATGGCCCTTCCCATTTTGGCGCTAGTTTGCCCGGTTTTTCCGCATTGGAAGCTTCGTTGTCGCGCAAGACGAAGTCTCCCTGAACGAAAGTACATACGCGAACGCGCGCGTTGTAGTACTTTTCAAGTTTGGATTTGTACCTTGCCTCTGCGATGGCGGCGTTTTCACGCCTTTCTTCAAGAAGATCTAAATCCATTCTTCGTTCCTGCTCATTGTTTTGCTTTTCCATGGCAAGCATGCGCGGTGATGGAAGGCCAATTTCGGCTGGGATTACCGCCTCCGATCCGTAGACAAGACTGAATGGGGTTTCCCCCGTGCTGGTCTTTGGCATGGTACGATGGGCCCATAAGATGCTAGGGAGCTCATCGACCCATCCTCTGAGAGCTGTCCCAAGCCTTGCTTTTATGCCATCGACTATTTGTTTGTTGACACTCTCGACTTGGCCGTTTGCTTGTGGGTGCGCCACAGAGGCAAAGTTGTGTTCGATCTTCATGTCTTTGAACCATTTCTGAAGATCCTCCGAGGCGAAATTGGTGCCGTTGTCGGAGATGACGCGTAATGGTAATCCGAATCTGCAAATAATATGTTCCCATATAAATTTGCGGATTACCATTGCTGTGGTTGAAGCTAATGCCTTGGCTTCGACCCACTTTGTGAAATAATCTACTGCTATGATAATGAATTTTACTGCGCCTGGCGCGTCAGGGAATGGGCCAACAAGATCAATGTCCCATTGCTGGAAAGGCCAGGCGGACGTGACCGGTACGAGCAGATTCTTTCGACGGAGGGTTTTTGGCGCGTGGCGCTGACAAGATGCGCATTTTCGTAATAATTCTACCGCGTCCACGTACATCCACGGCCAATAGTAGCCAACGCTCATTATCTTTGCCACTACCATGCGCGGTCCGGCGTGTATCCCACATAAGCCTTCATGGATTTCCCTGACTAAGTACTGCGCGTCTGTTTTGTCAACACAGCGCAGGAGCGGACCCATAAATGACTTGCGGTATAGAATTTCGTCAACCATTTCGTAATTTATTGCTTTGTTTTGGATCTTCCTAGCTTCCGCTTTCCCTTCTGGGAGTTTGCCATGTTGTAGGTACATAATAATCGGGGACATCCAGGATAGGTTGCCAATCTCTACGATGTTTACTTGCTTAAGAGGGACGGAAGGATTGGATAGTACCTCGATGCGCACCTCTTTTGCTAGATGCCTGAAGCTGGTGGCGGCTAATTTGCTCAGTGCATCCGCATTCTTGTCCTCGCTTCTGTTTATGTGATTTGTTTGGAACTGGCTAATTAACATCCGCGCTTGTTCCAGATATAGCGCCATAGCTTCACCTTTCGCATCGTAGTGTCCATTAACTTGCTCAGCCACCAGTTTTGAATCAACATTAGCTTCAAGGTTTTTCGCTCCCATTTTAAGCGCTAAACGAAGGCCTGCTAGAAACGTTCGTATTCTGCTTCGTTGTTCATGCTCCGGAAATCCAGGCGTATCGCATATGTAAGCTCGTGATCGTCTGGGCTAACCAATCGGAGACCCGCGCCTGCCCCATCGTCATTAGAAGCTCCGTCTGTGTGCAGAGTCCAGACCCTATCGTCGAAAACTGGAATAGGGTTTTGGATTGCTTCACATTCCTGTACTTTGTCTATGGGGACTTCTGTGGCGAAGTCTGCTAAAACTTGCCCTTTGATTGCTGGTCGCGGTTTATATAGGATATTGTATCCTCCCAGCTCAATAGCCCATTTAGCTAATCTCCCCGCAACATTGGGTTTGGATAGAATTTGCCCTAAGTGGTAATTGGTGAGAACTGTGATGACATGACCAGAGAAATACCGGCGTAAGCGCCGTGATGCATGTACCAGAGCGAGGACCAGTTTTTTCTACCATCGAGTAGCGCGTCTCCGGGCCAGTGAGCATCTTGCTTATATAATAAATTGGAGTCTGAATGTTCTCTCGTTCCACCATTAATACTGCACCAACCGCTACTTCTGCAGCGGATAAATACAAGATCAGTGGTTCTTTTTCTCGTGGTGCTGTCAGCGTTGGCAATTGAATTAAACATTCCTTCATTTGCTTGAAAGTTGTTTCCGCTTCTGGTGTCCACTGGAAGTGGGTTTTCTTGGCGCAGTTGCGCAGTGTACTAATGAACGGATAAGACTTTGCAGCATGATTTGCCAAGAATCTGTTTAATGCTGTTAATCGTCCTGCGAGTCTTTGCATCTCTTTTATTGTTGCAGGTGACGGCATCAGCTGGATGGCTTGCACTTTCTCCGGGTTTACTTTAAAACCATCTCTTGTTACTATAAAGCCCATAAATTTTCCTTCTTCCATCCCGAAGGAACACTTCTTTGGGTTGAGCTTTAAGTTTACGCTTCGCAAAGAATCGAACGTGCGCTGGATATTTGCGAGCATTGTTTCCTCCTCGTGGCTCATGATGACGAGGTCATCCATATATACCTCGACTGTTTTACCAATGTCTTCCCCGAAGACTGTATCCATTAAGCGCTGGTAAGTAGCTCCTGCGTTACGAAGACCGAAGGGCATTTTTATATAGCAGAAGATGCCCTTGTCTGTGAAGAAGGCAGTCTTGTCTTCGTCCTCCTCTTTCATTTGGACCTGATGGTAGCCTTTATAACAGTCAAGGAAGCACTTCCAGCGAAAAGATGCTAGAGAGTCAACTTTTTTGTCTATCTCGGGAAGCACATAGCAATCTTTCGGGCAGGCTCTATTTAGGTCTTTAAAGTCGACGCACATTCGCCATCCGCCATTGTGTTTTTGGACCATTACTAGGTTGGCGAGCCAGGTATGGTACTGAACTTCGCGCAAGATTCCGGCGTTGAGTAAGTCTGTTACTTGCTCATTCATGGCTTCCGCTTTTTTTGCGCTGAGACTGCGCCTTCCCTGCGCGACAGGTTCTGCTGACGGTCGGACGTTCAAACAGTGTTGTGCTATATCTCGTGGAACCCCAGTCATGTCCGTCGGGCACCAGGCGAATATGTCTTTATTATTGGAAAGTAATTCCTTTAATTGTACTCGTATTGCCGGTGAAATGGCGTGCCCTAGTAGGATGGTCTGCTCTGGATACTCTTCGTTGAGGACCCATTTTTCCGGCTCATTTGGTGCTGATGGTTTGGCCACTTTTGTTGGTGGCTCATCGTCCACGTACATAACTTCTTTACTTGAGTATAGAATTACTACTCCGGTTTCCGTTGGAAACCCGCAAGCAGCATGTGGGATAGAAGTGATCATATTGAATTCTCTTTGTGATCTTCTTCCTAGCAAGACATCGTGACGCGATGTTGCTGGCATGACCATGAAATTTACTGTGTCTGTGCTTGAATGCTCGCCATCTGATAAAGTCACAGGAAATGCAATTTGTCCTGAAGGGAACACTGCTTCGTTGCAGAAACCGGTGAGAGGAAAATCAACCGGCTCTAGACGGGCTTTGTCTTCTGGATCAAGTTGTTTGAAACACTGTTCATATATTATATCCATTGAGCTTCCTGGATCTATGAACATATAATCCGTTCTATAGTGGCCGAAGATGCCGGTAATGATTACTGGTCGCTCCTCCTGAGGACCTCTAGGGACGACAAGAAATATGACTTGTTGCTCTTTCCAATGTTGGTTATGGCTACGTTTGTTTGTCCTTCGGGAGGGACCTCCTTGCACCATATGTATCTGTTTTTGTTCGGCCTTCTGACAGTTAGTATCTTCTGATTTTTGAGATATTCCGTCATAACTACCGGATTGGATGTACCACTGACTAGGTGTCTGTGGGTCCAGTACCGTAGTGTCAATTGTACTTCCTCTTTCTGCCGAGGTATCAGATCTGACATTTGGTGACTCAGATCTGATACTTTGTGTGGAAATCTGGTTCATGGCGATCTGGAATCTGTTATACCAGTATTCTGGAGTTCTTGCTGGGAGTGAATCGGAATGATTACGGACTCCTAATGGGTCATTTTCTTCTGAATGACTATCGTTGCTTCTTTTAATTCCCATGATTCCGTCAATCTGGTTATCTCGGATTACAAAACCCTGGAATTCAGATTGAGGACTTGATGGGTGTAGTGGTGAATTCTCTGCTATGTGAAGCAGAGAATGAAGAAAATATGAAACGAAACGAGAAAAACAGGTGAAACAGAGAAATCGGTGGGCGCCAATGAAGAAACACTGGATAAATGACCGGAATCAAATTGTCCAGGGGGTTAGGTTCTGCATAAAAGGATGGTTCTCTCTCGTTTGATTCGAAGGGACTGGTCTTCTTCTCTGGTGAACACTGCAAAACAGAACACCGTTAGCCTCGTTACGGGGAGAAGGGAGGTTCTCTTCATAACCCGACTCCGGTGTGAGAATAAGTATGTAAACATGAAGAAGAAGAAGTATTGGTGAAGTGAGTGTAACTTGAAGTTCATACCTGATTTATTCTCATATTTATAGCCGGGAATTTGGGCGGGAAAACTCATTGTTGAAATATTAACGGAAGATGCTAACTCCGTAGGCGGTTATTTTTCCTCCGTTACTTCTCTTGATCGGACTGTGAGATCACACGGCTCGTGATCTTGATCGACAGCTGGTGTGTTGCCACGTGGAAAGTGGGCAAGTGGAGGTTTCTCTCTAATTCCATGCCATCATCGTGATTTCAGGGTAGCCTGGGATGATGACACGTGTCCTAGACGGTTATAACCGTCTGGTGGTGCACGATTAAGTCTTCTAGAAGGTTATTGCCATAATCCTGTGTGAGTCCTTATCATGTGGTATCAGTGCAGTAAATAATATCCAAGTTTGGGTATTATTTAAGCGGAAGTGTTAAACTAGGATTCTCATCCTTTGTTTTTTATGGAGGAAAGCGCAAGGATTTATTAACTTCCTTTTGGCGCGCGGGTGTTACTTGCTGTCTTTCTTCTAAACTCTCTTAGGACCAGTGCGCGGCCGCGCAAGGTCTAAAGAGGGTTAAAGGACGAGGTGGTGGTATGGTCCCAAGTGCTTGATACGAGGTTTTTGGGACCTTACCCCTTCACATGGAAAATACAAATACCATGTTACCCCTAGAATTTAATGCCATATATATTTATACACTCTCGGTTACTCTAAATTCCTATAGTGTATATTTTATTTATTTTTTCTGTCATTCAAAATTTAAGCTGTGTGAGCATATATATGTGTACCCCCTTATTCCTTTCACACCCAAGTTTTCTTGGAAGCTAAACAAAACTGCATGAGGTGTCAAACAATAAAACATGGCTATTAAATTCACTGCCACCACAATAAGCTTGCAACTTAAGTTATCATAGTGGTGTTCTAATCTAATTGATTACGTGTAGAGTTTAAATTTTAAATATTAATAATGTTAAATAGTTAAAATTATCCATATAAATAATCCTTAAATATGCGCCCATCCATTTTGACAGCCAACTCACAATCTATATTTTCTTTATATATAAACTACTAGTAACTATATTTTCTATATCTACTAGTAACCATATTTTCTATATATATAAATTACTAGTAAACTAGTAATTGTTCATATATTTAGATACTACATAAAACTAATAATGGTATATATTCTAAATATGTATATATGTAGTATGTGTGTTTATATAATGTTGTTTATTCATCATGATCCCTTATTTCAATAGTCTTTTCACTTGTTATTTTTGACACCTTTTTGAAAAGGGCTCCGGGGCCTATTTTGGTTCATTTATATGACCGGTGCTGCGCCGGTTACCGTCACCATTTTTTTTTCATATTTTAAAGTTGAGTGAATGACGAGGAAGACCAAGGATCTGGTCTCGTTGGAGGATTTGTTTTTCCCTCTTTTAGAGGGGTCCGAAATTTTTTTTTGTCATTTTTGACACCTTTTCAAAAAGGGCTATAGGGCACTGTTTTGTGACATTTATCTGACCGTTGCTGCAACGGTTACCATCACCTTTTTTTCATGTTTTAAAGTCGGGAGAATGACGAGGAAGACCAAGGGCTAGTGTTGTTGGAGGATTTTTTTTCCCTCTTTTAGAAGGGCCCGAAAATCCTTTTTTGTCACTTTTGACACTTTTTCAAAAAGGGCTCTTAAGGCCTGTTTTGGGTCATTTGTCTGACCGGTGTTGCGCCGTTTACCGTAACCATTTTTCCATATTTTAAAGTCGGGTGAATGACAAGGAAGACCAAGGTTCTGGTCTCGTAGGAGGATTTTTTTTCCCTCTTTTAGAGGGGCGCGAAAATCTTTTTTGTCATTTTTGACACCTTTTCGAAAAGGGCTATAGGGCACTGTTTTGTGACAATTATCTAACCGTTGCTACGACAGTTACCGTCACCGGTTTTTTTTTCGTGTTTTAAAGTCGGGAGAATGAAGAGGAAGACCAAGGGCTAGTGTTGTTGTAGGATTTTGTTCCCTCTTTTAGAAGGGCCCGAAAATCCTTTTTTGTCATTTTTGACACTTTTTCAAAGGGGTTCCAGGGAACTGTTTTGGGTTATTTATCTGACCTGTGCTGCGCCGTTTACCGTGACCGTTTTTTCCATTTTTAAAGTCGGGTGAATGACAATGATGACCAAGGTCCTGGTGTAGTTAGAGGATTTTTCCCTCTTTTAGAGGGGTTCGAAAATCCTTTTTTGTTATTTTTGACACTTTTTCAAATAGGGCTATAAAGGCCTGTTTTATATAAAATACATATATCATGGAAAATACATATACCATGTTACCACTAGAATTTTATGCCATAGATATTTATACACTCTCGGTTACTCTAAATTCTCATAGTATATATCTTATTTATTTTTTCTGTCTTTCAAAATTTAAGCTATGTGCGCATATATATGTGTACCCCCTTATTCCCTTCACACTCAAGTTTTTTTTCGAAGCTAAACAAAACTGCATGAGGTGTCAAACAATAAAACATGGCTATTAAATTCACTGCCACCACAATAAGCTTGCAACTTAAGTTATCATAGTGGTGTTCTAATCTAATTGATGATGTGTAGAGTTTAAATTTTAATAATGTTATATAGTTAAAATTATTCATATAAATAATCCTTAAATATGCGCCCATCCATTTTGACGGCCAACTCACAATCTATATTTTCTTTATATATAAACTACTAGTAACTATATTTTCTATATATATATATATAAATTACTAGTAAACTAGTAATCTATGTACTATAATAAAACAAACCAACTTTTGGACACGTGTCATTAATTGAAGGCATCCTCAAATATACACTTATCTTATATTAACTAAATAAATAAATAATAAATTAATATTAAATCTTATCATACTTTAATAAAATATTATCCTCAAATCTAAATTGTTAATTTAATATAGTTTTAAAACAAATACCTCTCTTTCCTACTTATCTTATATTAAATATATAAATAATAAATTAATATTAAATGTTATCCTAATTTATTAGAAATATAACTTTTTTATTTTATTTGGTATACAAAATCATATTTATTCAACTCGTGTAAAGCGCGGGGTTTTTAAAAAAATTAACTTTTTTTTATTATTTACTATAAAAAGTTACATTTATATAACCCTTGTAATACACGGAGTTTTTAAAAATATAACTTTTTATCATTTGCTATGTAAAATTAGATTTATTCAACACATGTAATACACGGGGTTTTAATGATATAATTTTTTTTATTATTTGGTAGATTTTTCAACACGACTATACACGGGTTTTTTAAAGATACCCCGTTTTTAGCATTTAATATACAAAATTACATTTATTTAATATGTGTAATACATATGGTTTTTAAAGATATAACTCATTTTTAGATCTATTCAATACGTGTATATTAAAGATATAACTCATTTTTAGATCTATTCAACATGTGTAATACATGGTTTTTAAGGATGTAATTTTTTATCAGTTAGTAGATTTATTCAACCCGATCATACACGGGTTTTTTAACGATACGACGTTTTTAGTATTTAGTATACAAAATTACATTTATTTAATATATGTAATACACATGGTTTTTAAAGATATAACTTTTTTTTTATTTGATATATAAAATTACATTTATTTAACCCGTACAATATACGAGTTTCATAAAGATATAACTTTTTATTATTTACTATATAAAATTACATTTATTCAACCCGTGTAATACTCGGGGTTCTATCCTAGTTGTTCATATATTTAGATACTACATAAAACTAATAATGGTATTAAAGGGGTAAGGTCCCAAAAACCTCATATCAAGTACTTGGGACCATACCATAACCTCCTCCTTTAACCCTCTTTAGACCTTGCGCGGCCACGCATTGGTCCCACAAAGAGTTTAGAAGAAAGACAGCAAGTAACACCCGTGCGCCAAAAGGAAGTTAATAAATCCTTGCGCCATCCTCCATAACAAACAAAGGATGAGGATCCTAGTTTAACACTTCCGCTTAAATAATACCCAGACTTGGATATTATTTACTGCACTGATACCACACGATAAGGAGTCACACCGGATTATGGCAATAACCTTCTAGAAGACTCAATCGTGCACCACCAGACGGTTATAACCGTCTGGGACACGTGTCATCATCCCAGGCCACCTTGAAATCACGACGATGGCATGGAATTGGAGAGAAACCTCCACTTGCCCACTTTCCACGTGGCAACACCCCAGCTGTCAATTAAGATCACAATCCGTGTGATCTCACAATCCGATCAAGAGAATTAACGGAGGGAAAATAACCGCCTACGGAGTTAGCATCTTCCGTTAATATTTCAAAAACGAGTTTTCCCGCCCAAATTCCCGGCTATAAATATGAGAATAAATCAGGTATGAACTTCAAGTTACACTCACTTCACCAATACTTCTTCTTCTTCATAAACACGTACTTATTCTCACGCCGGAGTCGGGTTACGGAGAGAACCTCCCTTCTCCCCGTAACGAGGCTAACGGTGTTCTGTTTTGTAGTGTTCACCGGAGAAGAAGACAAGTCCCTTCGAATCAAATGAGAGAGAACCATCCTTTTATGCAGAACCTAACCCCCTGGATAATTTGATTCCGGTCATTTATCCAGTGTTTCTTCATTGGCGCCCACCGATTTCTCTGTTTCATCCGTTTTCTCCTGTTTTTTATATACTCTGTTGATTTCATTTGAACATGGAAGAAACTTCATCTCATCAACAAACCGGCCCTCGGCCAAATTTCGTTAACAATACCCAGGTTGAGGGTATTGTAGAAGAAGCCTTGGATGACAATGAAGCACAATTCAATCATCCGAATGAACCTATCACCCATGGGGTACAGCCGGAGATCCCTGTAAGCTCAATTTTACCCCCAGGGGAGACCCCAATCTACTGGTATGTCAGATCTCAGGGGGCATTAAATGCTGTGTACACACAGCTATGTGTACAAACTGCTCCCCAAACTCAATCACGAAGGCCTATATCTCGTGCTAGGGCACCGTCAGTACCTCATGTTTCTCAACATGATGGACCATCCCGAGTTCAGATCGAAGACACAGAGGTTCACTCTAGATCTCCATCGAGATACGAATACACTCAATCAGAAAATCGTCAAAGAGAGTACCGAGATGAATCACACTCTCGTAGAAGACCATCATTTCACACCAGGTTGGGTTCTCAACGGAACACCCACACCAGGGAATATGATCTAACTTACCGCCCTACTAAAGGAGAAAGTGCCAGTGTGTTTAGTCGCTTCCAACCGAACTACAACAAGTGTAGACCCCGCGCGGTTTACAATCCTGAGGCTGAGCACAATTATGATTTGATCTATTGTCCTACTGAAGCGGCGGAGAATTCAAAATTTACAAGCGAAATTGCTCTAGCTCCGCTAGAAAAAGAAAAACTCCCGTCTAACGTGGGTAAGTTCAACGGAATGACAGACCCTGACAATCACCTGCGAGTCTTCACAAGCGCAGGGCTGGTAGGAGGCTGGACCCTACCAATGTGGTGCCACCTTTTTGTACAAACCCTTACAGGCGCTGTAAGAATCAGGTTTGACAACTTGCCCATTGGAAAAATCAAGTCGTGGAAAGATCTGCGTGAAAAGTTTCTGGTTTATTTCAGCCAGCAAAGGCGATCAATCCGCGACACAGCGGATGTGAGGAACATTTGGCGTCACGATGATGAAAGTCTGGAAGACTTCATCACCCGTTATAACAAGGAGGTACTTGAGATCGGGGACGTCCATGAGCAGCTGATTCGCGCCCAATTTAAATACGCAGTTAGGTGCGACGATATGATAAAAGTCCTGTCTGGGACAGAAGGACTCCCGAAGAGCAGGGAAAAAGTGATGGCGGCGGCTAAGGTCTACGCCCAAACAGAAAAGAATCTCACTACCAACAGGCCCCCACCACCGCACAACCGACCCTCAGATTTAGGCTCAAGTGGCGGGAAGAGATTTAAGAAAGGGTGGCGCGATTCTAGCTCAGGGAACTATTCATCCGAGGATGCTCGAGCCACAATCAATAAACTTGCCGCGCAGAGAGAAGCCAAACAAGAGAACAGGGAGAGACAATGGACTCCCTTAACCAAAACTCCTGCGGAAGTTTTAAGCATGGAGGACTATCAATTTAAACCTTCACCACCCATGAAGAACAAACGTGGACAGGACCCAGCTCAGTATTGTGATTACCACAAGGACAGTGGTCATACCACCAATAATTGCATCTCCTTGCGCACCGAGATAGAAAAAGCGCTTAAAAGTGGTGAGCTCACTCACCTACTACAAAACGTGCGCAAGGACATAAAACAAATAACTCGAGGCGATGAAGGCCCGAGTAAAAAAGCGAAAAAATAAGAAGTAACTCTATGCTCTCCTCGCAGAAAGGAACCGACTCTACAGTTTATCAAGTTTAAGCAGGAAATAGAGTGTAAGTTAAGTCCCGTGTATTTATTTTAATAGACTTTTTAACGGCCTCTGCGCCTTATCCCCCAAAATAAACAACAAAGTTTCTATTATTCTCGTGTTTTTCTTACAAAGTGCATGCAATTTCTTTTGGTAAGCGCAAAAACATTATGGTAAATATAATACAAGTCTCATGAACGGTCAGTGATTACATCACACAAGACCATGCGTTCACACATCAGCTTTATACCACCTTCATTCACCTTACCTGATCAAAGTAATTGTACCCATGCAAAATATTGTAAACTAAAAAACACACACCATACTATTCTTGGCGCACCAACACACGTTAAAAAACTATCAAACACGGCAGGATTTCAGTATACGTTACTTGCGCGGCAGCGCATTAACAAAAGAAGGGATACACATCCCAAAAGACTACAAAAAAAATTGTTCAATACAATTACAAAAGGAAACCTATGCTAGATCTTCACCTTCATCTGGGAAGATTTCCTTTAGTTGCGCCATGTGATCGTCGGATTGCAATGCAACATTTATGAGGTCCATGACAGGAAGTTGCAAATTGTTGAATTCTGTTTTTAAAGCTGCAAGCGCAGCACCAGTATTAACGCCATAAGTAGCAGATCTGCTAGCGTCCCAATCAACCTTTAGAGCATTAGTGACATGATGCGAACACTCAGCATAGCCTTGGGTATACCCATCATTTCGCGCAGCAACCACCAAGCGCGCGACCATTTTGTCTAGCTCTTCAGAATTCAGCACCGATTCAGCAACCTACAAAAACAGAAAAGGCGAATAAGGGAAAAGCGCGAGAAATTCCCACAAGGAAAACAAGTAAAAACTTACACAAGCAATCCCACGCTCTTTCAGCCATAACATATCACTTTTCAAAGGTTCGAGCTCGCTCTCTGCTGTGGCCCGCGTCGTTTCTGAATTTTCTAGTTTCTCTTCAGTTTCAGCTAGGCGGCGAGAGACCTTAGTTTTCTCAGTATGCGCAAGCTCCAAATCTTTTTTAAGTTGTTCCTGGTCAGAAAGCAAAGCGGTAAGTTCTTCTACCTCTTTATCCCTAAGAACAAGAGTGGTGCTGGCATGTACCTCTCGTTGTTCGCTGCGCTCTCTGTGGGAACGCGCCTCATCCCACGCAGCTTCAGCATCAGTCTTTTCTTTCTTCAACCTTTCAATCTCCGCATCCTATTTCTTCAATTTCTCAACTTCAGCTTTGAGATTATTGATAACATTGCGGAGACTCATCTTTTCAGCGTTATCTTTTTCGCATATCTTCTTCCAGTTCTTGCGCTCCTCGGAAAGAAGGGCAGCTTCGGCTTCCGCCTTCCATTTCCAACCCGCAACGGACCATTCCTCTGTTTTTCGATCTGCCTCAAATTTGACCTGATCAGCTTCCAATTTAGCCTTCAGCTGGGCAACACGGTTCTCGTCTTCCGCAACTTTCTTTTTGGACACCTTGAAGTCAGCCCACTCCTTGTGCATAATATGCCACTCACGCACTATACGGTGCGTAGTGGATGTATAAGAAGCAGCCTCTTCAAGATAGGCATGGTAAGTTTGCTCATGTAGACGACTTTCTTGGAACTTAATCTCCCCAGGCGGAAATATCCCCTGCAACCAGTCCCGGCACACGCGCCAATCTGAGAAGGTGTCACCCTTCTTCAAATTCCAAACAGGAACATGAATATCGGAGGCATCCTTTTCCGAATAAGTTCTATAATAATAATCCCCCAGAGTCTCATCTGGGCAGATTGGAGAATTCTTGCCAGCATCAGAGAATGAGCCTTGATTTTCAGCAGAAACCTTCTCAAGGTTCTCAGGCATGAAACCAGAGGCTTTGGAAGGAGAAGTTGTAACAGGGATTTCTTCGGCAGTTTTCCCTTTCTCCAAATCATGAGCAGCAACTTCAGGGGCTTGTGGGTCACCAACACCATCCACAATATTTGGGCTAGTAAACTTTTTTGCGTCCACAGCAACATCAACAGGCTTATCGGCCCCAAGATCCTCAACCCCAACAGCCTTCTCCGTTCCACCCTCTGGAACCTCAGGATTCTTTAACTGATCATCAACAGGAGCGCGTGGAGGAGAGGGCGGGAGTTCTTCATTAACCACAGGCAACGGTTCTGGAGGAATAGGAGAAATTGGTTTTTCTGAAAAACAAAAGTCTATGTGTCACAAAATATTCAATACGCATAAGAAGAAGAAAGCAAAAGATGACACTTACTAGGAGCAGACTCTGAAATGAAGGCGTCCAGATTGCCTTTCCTGGTAATCTTCTTCCTCTGCATTTTCTTTGTAGGCTGACCTTCAGCCTCAGCACCGGACTGTTTTCTTTTCCCTGCCTTATTCCTCACTAAGTGCTCAGGGCTTGATTCCAAATCAATGGGATCATCAGGGTTGGACGGAGGGATATCAGCAGTATCTTTTGGTTCCAGTTTCGGCCTCCTAATAATAACTGCAGGCGCAAGACCCTCCAATGAATCAGAAACCACCACATAATCACACCAGGAGTCAGAGGAACGGCGCATACCTTTCTTCTCTCCCCCAACATTTTTGACCTTAGAAGATTGAGCTTTCTCAACATCATTCTTCTTCGGCGCGGCAGTAGTGGTTGTCGTGCGTCTTTTCTTCTCAGGGCCTATGCCCAAATTAGATAACTCTCTTACTAACAAAGCGCAGAATAAAACTTATTCAAACGCGCAAAAGAAGCAAACAGAAAATAATATGATGAAAGCTTACCAGCACCAGCAACAGGTTGTGCAGTCAGATCAGCATCCCGCGGAAGAACAAAATTCTTCACAATACGATGATACCACAACTCTTCATCAGGTTTCTTCGGAAGGGTAGCCATTTTCCCACCTTCCCTCTTGAAAGCAACAACGTACAACGAAACAACTGCACAAAGGGAAAAGCAAAGTCAAATTCAAAAAAAAAAAAAAAAAAAAGAGAAAGAGAGAAAAAAAGGGGGAAGAAGAGAGGAAAGGAAAAGGGCAAAAATCTTACTATTGCCATCTTCCATGTACACCGGCTTCTCCTTTCGTTCCATCCTCCAGTTCAGACTCATACCGGCACCAACAAGGGCTTTCTCCGGCAAGGCAATAGACGGAATGTCTTTTAGGTCCTGGTACCAATTTTCGTCAACAGGAGTTTGAAGGGTCTCAATAGGAACATCTTCCTTTCCCCTAAAAATCATCCTCATCGGAACAACTCCGGCCTTGATAAAAAAGAAATTTTGTTTCCAATCATGGAAGGATTTTGGGGGTTGCAGCAAAATTTTCTTCGCCGATACTCTTTGAATGAAAGAATAAAACCCTTGGGTGCATTGCATTTGATGAAAAACTCGAAATCGAGAAACCGTCGGTTCGATATGCATCGTCCGGCACACAAACTCAAAATGCCGAACCCTAACCATACCAATTGGGTGTATCTGGGAGATATGAAACTTATAATACTCAAGAATTTCAAGGAAAAATTTTGTCACAGGCAGACGAAAGTTGCCTTCGCAAAAGAAATCCCAAAAGAGGGTTATATACCCAGCCGGAGCATCCGCCGCCGTCTGACCCTCTTTAGGGTATCGGGCACCCCAGTTCTCCAGAAATCTGAGGTTCCGAACCAATCCATCGAAGGTTGCCCTGGACCACTTCAACGGTGGAAGTTCGACAGACATTTCTTCCGTTGAATCTTCGTGATGATCTCCGGTTGACATAGGAGGAAGAGATTGCAATTCTTTCTAAAAGAACGGATAAAGAAGACGAAGAAGGGGAAGGGTTTCAACGAAGTAATGATTACTGGAAATAGGAAATCCAAGACACTTATATACTCAGTGCCATAAATAGCTTCGGTAACTGCAACAACACCTTTTTTGGGATATCACAGTTACCCAAGCGACAGGGGCGAGTGGGAAGCAACACAAACGCGAGTTCACGCACGCGTGTAAAACACGGTCAGTAATGTGCACCTGACAGTGACAGCCTGTCACATCGTCCTTACTGAACCTTTCTCACCCAAAGTCAAAGATTTTCAAAATCACCATAATGAGCAAAGTGTATCTTCTCATAGAAGATTCCCCACTTTCGCGCCCAAAAACCCCCTACAAGCAATAAAAACCCCTCTCTTAAAGTCAAGTGCTCCACTTATTTGCATAAGAGCAACATTAGACTGGGGGGACTTGAAGGGGTAAGGTCCCAAAAACCTCATATCAAGTACTTGGGACCATACCACAACCTCGTCCTTTAACCTTCTTTAGACCTTGCGCGGCCGCGCATTGGTCCCACAAAGAGTTTAGAAGAAAGACAGCAAGTAACACCCGCGCACCAAAAGGAAGTTAATAAATCCTTGCACCATCCTCCATAACAAACAAAGGATGAGGATCCTAGTTTAACACTTCCGCTTAAATAATACCCAGACTTGGATATTATTTACTGCACTGATACCACACGATAAGGAGTCACACCGGATTATGGCAATAACCTTCTAGAAGACTCAATCGTGCACCACCAGACAATTATAACCGTCTGGGACACGTGTCATCATCCCAGGCCACCCTGAAATCACGATGATGGCAAGGAATTGGAGAGAAACCTCCACTTGCCCACTTTCCACGTGGCAACACCCCAGCTGTCGATCAAGATCACGATCCGTGTGATCTCACAATCAGATCAAGAGAATTAACGGAGGGAAAATAACCGCCTACGGAGTTAGCATCTTCCATTAATATTTCAACAACGAGTTTTCCCGCCCAAATTCCCGGCTATAAATATGAGAATAAATCAGGTATGAACTTCAAGTTACACTCACTTCACCAATACTTCTTCTTCTTCATAAACGCATACTTATTCTCACCTCGGAGTCGGGTTACGGAGAGAACCTCCCTTCTCCCCGTAACGAGGCTAACGGTGTTTTGTTTTGCAGTGTTCACCGGAGAATAAGACCAGTCCCTTCGAATCAAACGAGAGAGAACCATCCTTTTATGCAGAACCTAACCCCCTGGATAATTTGATTCCGGTCATTTATCTAGTGTTTTTTCAGGTATATATTCTAAATATGTATATATACAGTTTGTGTGTTTATATAATGTTGTTTATTCGTCATGATCCCTTATTTCAATAGTCTTTTCACTTGCTATTTTTGACACCTTTTTAAAAAGGGCTTTGGGGCCTGTTTTGGTTCATTTATATGACCGGCGCTGCGCCGGTTACCGTCACCATTTTTTTCATATTTTAAAGTTGGGTGAATGTTGAGGAAGACCAATGTCCTGGTGTCGTTCGAGGATATTTTTCCTCTTTTAGAGGGGCTCAAAAAACTTTTTTTGTCATTTTGACACTTTTTCAGAAAGGGCTCTTGGGGCCTGTTTTGGTTCATTTATATGACCGGTGCTGCGCCGGTTACCGTCTCTGTTTTTTTTTTCATATTTTAAAGTTGGGTGAATGACGAGGAAGACCAACGTCTTGGTTTCGTTGGAGGATATTCTTCCTCTTTTAGAGTGGCTCGAAAATCTTTTTTTGTCATTTTGACACTTTTTCAAAAAGGGCTCTTGGGGCGTGTTTTGGGTCATTTGTCTGACCGGTGTTGCGCCGTTTATCGTAATCGTTTTTCCGTATTTTAAAGTCGGGTGAATGACAAGTATGACCAAGGTTCTGGTCTCGTAGGAGGATTCTTTCCCTGTTTTAGAGGCGCCCGAAAATCCGTTTTGTCATTTTTGACACCTTTTCAAAAAGGGCTATAGGGCACTGTTTTAGGACATTTGTCTCACTGGTGCTGAGCAGTTTTCCGTAACCGTTTTTCCATATTTTAAAGTCAGGTGAATGACAAGGATGAACAAGGTTCTGGTCTATTAGGAGGATTTTTTTCCCCTGTTTTAAAGGGGCCCGAAAATCCTTTTTTTGTCATTTTTGAGACTTTTTTCAAAGAGGGCTCCAGGGAACTGTTTTGGGTCATTTATCTGACCTGTGCTGCGCCGTTTACCGTGACCTTTTTTTCTATTTTTAAAGTCGGGTGAATCACGATGATAACCAAGGGGTGTAGTTAGAGGATTTTTTCCCTCTTTTAGAGGGGCTCGAAAGTCCTTTTTTTTGTTATTTTTGACACTTTTTCAAATAGGGCTACAAGGGCCTGTTTTATATAAAATACATATATCATGAAAAATACATATATGTAAGACCCTAATACGTATTTAACAAAAAGTCGCAGCGGAAATTCGTGCCATAAAAATTCTTTCATTACAACATCTTGACTTACTTGAAAGTTCGTTTTAATATGTATCTTTTACAAAAAAATAAGGTGTAAGTCCTGTTAGCTAAAACACATACTCAATTATTCCCGTACAATCTATCTTGTGACTCGGTCTTCGATCTCTATACTTCGTAATAACCGCCCGTGATTCGTACAACCTGCACTCACCACATACATTCATAACATTAGTGCACAATACCTAAACAAGATTCAATCACGTACACCTCCCATTCCAATTATATGTCTATCTTTAAGCATTACATCCACATATCAATTCCCTGGTGAGTCTTCGATAAAGTATCTGCATTAATGTTCATTCTCCAGGCACACTATTAATAGCGTTAATCCTCAACGTATCGAATTCATGCATACATACACACTTACATTCATACATACACATCCACATACTTATATACGTCCCTACGTTTCTACATACATGCATACTCACATTTACACATTCAAGATCTTACCGAACCCTTATATACTCATACATACCTTTATGCTTACATACGTAGACATCCTCATGCATATATACCTTCCCATATCTTCACGTGCATACATACACTCAGACGTACCTTCACACATACATATATATACACATCTACAGATGTACATACCCATATATACACATACAAGCTCTCACATACTTCTTACATAATCATACATTAATTACATGGGACTTAGACTTAGATTTATAGCCCATAAACATCTAAGGAACCATCAAAATCATGTTTGGAAAGTCCGCCGTAGTCCACAGATAACAAACCGAAGCCTACGATACATAAATCAACTTAAATAACAAATTTTTAGGTTTTTGAACTTGGGGAGGGCGTCGGCGACGGCCCTTGCAATTACCCGTAGCCAAAAACCCCCGTAGACAGTCAAATAACCCGTCAGCCAAAAACTCACTTTCTGGAGCCCGTCGGCGACGCCCCTAAGCCCGTCGGCGACCCCCTCTAGAAATTGCATTTTTCTGCAGTTCCGTTTCGTCGTCCGTACGCACTAAAACGCGCATAACTTTTGAACCGTTTACCCGTTTAACCTCCCGTTTCTTCCTACATGCTTGTAAATTCACATTCTATCATATGAACTTGAAATCCAACATCCGGTTTAAGGAAATTATTGACTTAAAGCTCTCGGCTTTATATACCCGCTTTTACTTATTCGACCCGTTCATGTATTCATCAACATAACTTGATTGTTTGACCTAAATTCCTCATGAACCCTATAATTTCAACATTGTCTATCATAAAAGATTAAGTTCTCAGATGTCTTGCATCCTCTTGACCCATTTTCGCTCAAGAGCTTATTTTGACCCGTTAAGGGTATTTGCGCATTTTAAGGTCCTTAGCTTATGAAAATCATACTTCTCGCTTTCTTACTTTTTCAAAACATTCATTTAATCAAATAGCTTGTTTGTAATCAACTTTTAGGACCATTTGCTCGTTTTACCCATCAAGGGCGTTTTTGTCAACTTTGACCCATCCTTTACTACTAAAGACTTCATTTCATAAATTACCGATCATGCGACTTATCTACAATGGTAAATGCACATACCTGGCTCGGATCAAAGCTATGACCCGTTCTAATACTTCATCCACTGAATTGCTAGATAATAGCAACACAAATCCTTTTTCTATACATTCTACAAATTCATAATACTTAACAAAGAAATTCATTAGTTGATAACGCCAAAGGGTGACATCTTCACCGTTTGACCCATTAAGTCTAAATGTCCATTTTATCCTTGTGGGATGTTAGTTATTCGTCATCCCATCCATGTAACTTATTACTTTGTTAACTTGCAACCAAAATTACCATAATACCCTTTTATCCCTTTTTAACCATCAAACTTAGTTTCTTGTCAAAACTTGTCGGAACTTCATACCTCATTTATAAACTTATCATATTCATAATCTATAAAATGAATAGGTATTCTACAAGGAGGGTGTAAGCTTAACTTACCTTGCATCCGAGTACGCTTCCCGTGCACATAAGTTCCATTTGACCCGCTTCTTTCCCAAGCTTCCATGTCGCTTATCAAGCATCAACTATCATATATCATTCTCAAGATAGTTAGCTTATTCATCATTCATCACAACTTTTTCATTACACGGATCTTATATGGAATTTATCATTCAACCTTATAACATGCTAATCCATCATTTCTTACCCGATTTCTTTAAACATTCACACACATGTATGATTCCAAACATTATTAACATAAGTAAATCATCAATTTACATTACATCATTTAAAACCCACTTCATAACTACTTGTTAATCACTTACAAGTGATCTAATCTTAAGTTCTTCATAATTTCATCATACTTTTGATATGTGTACTACCTTCTAAGCATAGTGTACAACTAGTTTATGCATATCCTTCAAATCTCATACATAATTCATCAATTTCTTCCTTCTAATCAACATGAATCATACATGCATAAACATCAAACATACTAGTATCACATTTCTTTCAATTCCTCTAACAAGAATCCATCATACAAATCAAAATACATCAACATTCAACAAGAATTAGACATGGACGATGATTCAAATCATCATTCTCACCATAACTAATGGGTTTCACCCTTAAACATCAAATTAACCTAATTCATGCATAATCCATGTTCCAAATGATGATTCTAATACATACTCATACTCAATTTCATACAAATTCGTGATTTACAACATAACCCGCTTCATGCATAATCACCAAACTAACTTTTAAGACATACCTTGCGATCCCCTTGTGAAGGTGATCATTAATCTATGCTCGGTTATGAATTTAAGCTTCATTTTGCCTTTCAATTTGATGAAAAGGATGAAGTTAGGGTTCTTGGCTCCATGGGAGCTTCCTGCTCATTCTCGAACACACGATGTGTGTGTTTGTGTGTGAGAGTTTTGTTATTTAGTAACTTAACTTTCATCTTGTTCCATTTGGCCCCTCATGTTTGTCACTTAACATAAATTGCACTACTTTAGTCATTTAAGACTTTTAACCACACACTTAACTAGGTTAAATAGCCTAGTTAGTTATTTCATACTAAGTCATATAGGAACATACGACAAATATAAACATTCGGGTTTTGGGGTGTTACAATATACCATGTTACCACCAGAATTTAATGCCATATATATTTATACATTCTCGGTTACTCTAAATTCCCATAGTATATATTTTATTTACTTTTTCTGTCATTCAAAATTTAAGCTATGTGCGCATATATATGTGTACCCCCTTATTCCCTTCACACCCAAGTTTTCTTCGAAGCTAAACAAAACGGCATGAGGTGTCAAACAATAAAACATGACTATTAAATTCACTGCAACCACAATAAGCTTGCAACTTAAGTTATCAACGTAGTGTTCTAATCTCATTGATGACGTGTAGAGTTGAAATTTTAAATATTAAAAATGATATATAGTTAAAATTATCCATATAACAATCCTTAAATATGCGCCCATCCGTTTTGACGGCCAACTCACAATCTATATTTTCTTTATATATAAGCTACTACTAACTATATTTTCTATATCTACTAGTAACTATATTTTCTATATATATAAATTACTAGTAAACTAGTAATTGTCCATATATTTAGATACTACATAAAACTAATAATGGTATATATTCTAAATATGTATATATACAGTATGTGTGTTTATATAATGTTGTTTATTCATCATGATCCCTTATTTCAATAGTCTTTTCACTTGTTATTTTTGACACTTTTTTAAAAAGGCCTCCGGGGCCTGTTTTGGGTCATTTATATAACCGGTGCTACGCCTATTACTGTCACCGTTTTTTTTTCATATTTTAAAGTTGGGTGAATAACGAGGAAGACCAATGGTCTGGTGTCGTTGGTGGATGATTTCCCTCTTTTAGAGGGGCCCGAATATCCTTTTTTGTCATTTTTGACACTTTTTCAAAAAGGGCTCCAGTGGCCTGTTTTGGGTCATTTGTCTGACCGGTGCTGCGCCATTTACCATGACCGTTCTTTCCATATTTTAAAGTCGGGTGAATGACGAGGATGACCAACGGTCTAGTGTCTTTGGAGGATTTTTTTCCCTCTTTTAGAGGGGCCCGATTTTGACACTTTTTAATAAGGGCTTCAGGGCTCTATTTTTGGTCATTTATCTGATCGGTGCTGCGTAGGTTACCGTCACCGTTTTTTCCATGTTTTAAGGTAGGGAGAATGACGAGGAAGACCAAGGGCCTTGTGTCGTTGGAGAATTTTTTTTCCCTCTTTTAGAGGGTCCTGAAGTTCCTTTTTTGA
Organism: Helianthus tuberosus; assembly: GCA_030545235.1. Lineage (NCBI taxonomy): Eukaryota > Viridiplantae > Streptophyta > Magnoliopsida > Asterales > Asteraceae > Helianthus > Helianthus tuberosus. The sequence goes on from CM060400.1 coordinate 197,886,649, forward strand.
CATTTTTGACACTTTTTCAAAAAGGGCTCCACGGGACTGTTCTGGGTTATTTATCTGACAGGTGCTCCGTCGTTTACCGTTACCGTTTATTCCATTTTTAAAGTTGGGTGAATGACGAGGATGACCATGGGCCTGGTGTCGTTAGGGGATTTTTTCCCTCATTTAGAGGGGCCCGAATATCATTTTTTGTTATTTTTGACACTTTTTCAAGAGAGCTCTAGGGGCCTAATTTGGGTCAGTTGTCTGACTGGTGCTAAGCCGTTTACCGTGACCATTTTTTCCATATTTTAAAGTCGGTTGAATGACGAGGATGACCAAGGGTCGAGTGTCGTTGGAGGAATTTTTTTCCCTCTTTTAGAGGGGCCCGGAGATCATTTTTTTGTCATTTTTGACACTTTTTCAAAAAGAGCTCCAGGGGCCTATTTTGAGTCATTTGTCTGACCGGTGCTGAGCCGTTTAACATGACCGTTTTTTCCATATTTTGAAGTCGGTTGAATGACGAGTATGACCAAGGGTCTGGTGTCGTTGGAGGATTTTTCCCTCTTTTAGAGGGGCCCGAAAATCCCCTTTGTCATTTTTGACACTTTTTCAAAATGGGCTCCATGGCCATATTTTGGGTCATTTAGCTGACCGGTGCTGCGCCGTTTACCGTGACCATTTTTTCCATTTTTAAAGTCGGGTGAATGACGAGGATGACCAAGGACTGGTGTCGTTAGAGGATTTATTTTCCCACTTTTAGAGGGGCCCGAAAATCATTTTTTGTTATTTTTAACACTTTTTGAAATAGGGCTACAAGGGCCTGTTTTATATAAAATACATATATCATGGAAAATACATATACCATGTTACCACCATAATTTAATGCGACTGGGGTTGTTTGAAGATGACGGTGGTGGTCAGAGTTGGTGCTCGAGGAGGTGTTCAGTGGTTGTGGTGTTAGTCGGATGGTAGCGGGGATGATGCGGTGGTGGGGGTGGTGGTGGTGTGGTGGTGCTAGTTCAGAGAGAGAGGGAGCAGACTGAGAAAGAAGGTGATGGTGGCTAGGTTTATAAAGGGTCACACATTTTTGGGTTTTATTATTTATTTTTAATCAATATTAGGTTATAATAAAACGTAAATGACCAAAATGCCCCTGAGGATAAAGACAAAAATCCAGGTTTTAAGTTGGGGAATCTGACCAAATTTGAAAGTTGGACCAAAATGGCAACAAAACGAAACCATAGGGACCAAAATGGCAAAAGGTTTGAAATTTGGACTAAAGTGGCAAAACTGGCCAAACCTGAGGGACCAAAATGGCAGTTTACTCTTATTTTTTCTATCATTCAAAACTTAAGCAATGTGCGCATATATATGTGTACCCACTTATTCCCTTCACACCCTAGTTTTCTTCAAAGCTAAACAAAACTACATGAGGTGTCAAACAATAAAACGTGGCTATTAAATTCATTGCCACCATAATAAGATTGCAACTTAAGTTATCAACGTGGTGTTCTAATCTAATTGATGAAGTGTAGAGTTTAAATTTTATATATTAATAATGTTTTATAGTTAAAATTATCCATATAAATAATCCTTAAATATGTGCCCATCCATTTTGACGGCCAACTCACAATCTATATTTTCTTTATATATAAACTACTAGTAATTATATTTTCTATATCTACTAGTAACTATATTTTCTATATATATAAATTACTAGTAAACTAGTAATTGTTCATATATTTAGATAATATATAAAACTAATAATGGTATATTATTTAAATATGTATATATACAGTATGTGTGTATATATAATGTTGTTTATTCATCATGATCCCTTATTTCAATAGTCTTTTCACTTGTCATTTTTTACACTTTTTTAAAAAGAGCTCTAGGGGCCTGTTTTGGGTCATTTATATGACCGGTGCTGCGCCGGTTACCGTCACCATTCTTTTTCATTTTTAAAGTCGGATGAATGACGAGGAAGACCAAGGGCCTGGTGTCGTTGGAGGATATTTTCCCTCTTTTAGAGGGGTCCGAAAATCTTTTTTTGTCATTTTTGACACTTTTTCAAAAAGGGCTCCAGGTGCCTGTTTTGGATCATTTGTCTGACCGGTGCTGCGCCGTTTACCATGACCATTTTTTCCATATTTTAAAGTTGGGTGAATGATGTGGACGACCAAGGGTCTGGTGTCGTTGGAGGATTTTTCCCTCTTTTAGAGGGGCCGAAAATCCTTTTTTTGTCATTTTGACACTTTTTCAAAAAGGGCCCAGGGCCCTGTTTTGGGTCATTTATCTGACCGGTGCTGCGCCGGTTACCATCATCGTTCTTTTCCATGTTTTAAAGTCGGGAGAATGACGAGGAAGATCAAGCGCCTAGTGTTGCTGGAGAATTTTTTTCCCTCTTTTAGAGGTGCCCAAAAATCTTCTTTTTTTTCATTTTTGACACTTTTTTTCAAAAAGGGCTCCAGGGGCTTGTTTTGGGTCATTTACCGTACCGGTGTTGCACCGTTTACCGTGACCATTTTTTCCATTTTTAAAGTCGGGTGAATGATGAGGATGACCAAGAGCCGGTGTCGTTAGCATATTTTTTCCCCTCTTTTGGAGGGGCCCATATATCTTTTTTTGTTATTTTTGACACTTTTTCAAATAGGGCTACAAGGGCCTGTTTTATATAAAATACATATATCATGGAAAATACATATACCATGTTATCACCAGAATTTAATACCACGGATGTCTATACACTCTCGGTTACTCTATATTCCTATAGTATATATTTTATGTATTTTTTAGTCATTCAAAACTTAATCTATGTGCGAATATATACGTGTACCCCCTTATTTCCTTCACAACCAAGTTTTCTTCGAAGCTAAACAAAACTGCATGAGGTGTCAAACAATAAAACGTGGCTATTAAATTCACTGCCACCACAACAAGCTTGCAACTTAAGTTATCAACATGGTGTTCTAATCTAATTGATGACGTGTAGAGTTTAAATTTTAAATATTAATAATGTTATATAGCTAAAATTATCCATATAAATAATCCTTAAATATGCGCCCATCCATTTCGACGGCCAACTCACAATCTATATTTTCTTTATATATAAACTACTAGTAACTATATTTTCTAACCGGTGTTGTGCCGGTTAACGTCACCAGTTTTTTTTCTCATGTTTTAAAGTCGGGTGAATGATGATGAAGACCAAGGGCCTAGTGTCGTTGGAGGATTTTTTTCCCCTTTTTTGAGTGGCCCGAAAATCCTTTTGTCATTTTTGACACTTTTTCAAAAAGGGTTCCAGCGGCCTGTTTTGGGTCATTTGTTTGACCGGTGCTGCACCGTTACCGTGACCGTTTTTTCCATATTTTAAAGTCGGTGAATGACGAGGATGAGCAAGGGTCTGATGTCATTGGAGGATTTTTCCCTCTAAACCCAAAAATCTTTTTTGTCATTTTTGACACTTTTTCAAAAAGGGCTCCAGGGGCATGTTTTGGGTCATTTATCTGACCGGTGCTGCGCCGATTACCGTCATTGTTTTTTCCATGTTTTAAAGTCGGGCGAATGATGCGGAAGACCAAGGGTCTAGTGTCATTGGAGGATTTTTCCCTCTTTTAGAGGGGCCCGAAAATCCTTTTCTTTGTCATTTTTGACACTTTTTAAAAAAGGGCTCCAGGGGCCTGTTTTGGGTCATTTATCTGACCGGTGCTGCCTCGTTTACCGTGACCATTTTTTCCATTTTTAAAGTTGGGTGATGACGAGGATGACCAAGGGCCTGGTGTTGTTAAAGGGTTTTTTCCCTCTTTTAGAGGGGCCCGGAAATCTTTTTTTGTTATTTTTGACAGTTTTTCAAATAGGGCTACAAGGGTCTGTTTTATATAAAATACATATATCTTGGAAAATATTTGTTGTTTTATAACACGTTTGCCGGTGAAAAACGTGATGCATAAAACTCATCTGCCATCTGTCGTCTGTACTTCGCGCAAGCCTCTTCAAGATTTCCATCACCCTGGAGTTGCTCGTCATTAACTAGGTTGGTCAATAACATACAAACTAAAACCCCTAAATTAGCTCCTAGGTTTTCTTTTGCATGCTGGCAAACTTCAGTATGTGTGACCATTGTTTATTCCACGTATGGGCGTCCTAAATGTTCCCAGTACAAAATTTTGTCCAAAAAGAATTTGAATAATGATTCAAATTTTACAAGGGTTGGGTAAACCCTAACTTGAATCAAATTTGATCCATCGTTGAACCACATGATCCAGTGAAGTACAACGTAAGGTGAAGTGTTCGCATATCAACATGAACCATGAACCAGTCTCGTAGCTCAACACATACTGGAATATAAACTCGAGATAATAAAAATTTAATTTAAATATATAAAATTTAATATTTGGTTCTAAAAAGATTAGTAAAATTTAAGTGTTACCGTATCAATGTCCCAAAACGGATGGTAATGTTCCTTCAATCCAATGGCAAAGGTAAGGCATGATGGTTTGGATTCTCGCCCAAAAGGTCCAAGAATTGCGATGGTAGAATCGTCCATGGATATAGTTGTTCTGGTTTTCAAGATTTTTTTATGAAAATCTATCTGAACCTCATCATTCTGGTAACCAACCACCGACATGCTACAAGGTGGACAGTTATATAACATACGAATTAAACAAAATATTTTGCAAAAGTTATACTTAAACTACTTACTAGTGGCGACAAGTAACCGTAGTTCTGGTATCCAAGTAGGGTACCCCAAAATTCAGAGCTGAGTTGTTTGCTTCCGAGGAATCCGCTATAACAAAATGAACAATCCCCGTTTTCATAGATGGCCATTACATTTTTTGACCAATAGACTCTTCTATTGGGTGATAATACTAGAGTCTCTTTCTGGGGATTTTTTCGGGGGGAGTGTCGGAAACTTCCTCAAGCTCCAAGAACGAGTCTTCATGGTCCCCCATTATATGTGGTAAAACCTTTTTGGGATTGTTTGGTGCAAATTGAGATAGGGGTATGTATCAATATTTATAGTGGTGCGGTTATCACTAAATGACACCTGGTCCACATGAAAACCTATATATTTATTTAGCCAGATTAAGTAATTTTTTTTACCAAAAAATAGATTTTTTTAACAAACATCTCCGATTTACGGCTATAAAACCCCATGAAAACCTCCTTTTGATTCCAGATTTATCTCACCCGTTTCACAACCAAAAGACCATGTCTGACTGGACAAACGAAGATGTTGAAACTCTGATAAGGTGTTGGTTCGGTGTAGCATTCAGGAGTCGTCGGGGGTCAGTCGATATGTGGGATTCAATCAAAGGTGTGTTTCATCAGTTTGGGGGTGACAACACTTGTTCAGTACACATAACTGGCTCGGGTCAAAGTATAGACCCATTTTAATATCTTGCTTTAATAACCTCTAATTAATAGCGATGCAAATATCCGTTCGATATTTACTCCTGTAAGCATATAACTCGACAAATAATCATTAGTCGATATTGTCAAATGGTGATATCTTCACCTTTTGAACCGTTTGGTCTAAATGACCATTTATCTTTGCGAGATGATATTTATCTACCATCTCATACACATGACTCGTTCCGGTTTACACTGTACGTTCATATTAATTATAAATTATTTCTTAATTCCTTTTTGACTCATCATGGCTTATGCCATAAAGTGTCTTTCAAGAACTAATGTTTATCGTCAACGCGTGACCGAATTAACGTTTTAGCCTTATTATTTATTTTGGCTTACCCTATAAGGTAACCATTCAAACTCTTTATTTATTCGGTCATTATATGACCGAATTACCGATTTACTCCTTTTTAACCATCAATATGGTTTCTTATTATTTTCGTTTATCTTGTCCCGTACGACTACGCGTCGGAACATCACTTCTCAAATACTTATTTATCTTATTTGTAATCAATACGATAAAGGAATATTTTACAAATTTACAAAGGAGTGTAAGCTTTACTTACCTTGCATCCAAATTATGCTTTTCCTTCGTACTTAATCCTGTTTGACCCGCTTCCTTCCCAAGCTTCCACCTAGCTTGTTAAGCGTCAAACTATCATGATAATTCATAAGATGGTTAGATTAGTCATTATCAATCACGACTATTCCATCTTACAGTTTTTATGTCGAAATTATCATTTGATCGTATCATCGGTCAGTTTGACTTTTAAAGTCAACTGCTTATTGACGTAAGTAATACACGATGTAGCTCTACTACTCGTTTAAGTACTTTGTCAAATATTTGGTAAGCATCGTTCTTATGCTACCTTTTTAACCACTTTATTAGCCAAGTTCTTGTAACTGTAATTCATCGAATTAACACAACATCAATCATTCTTAACACATGATGATATCAAACATTATTTTAACATGAATATATCATCATTTTCATCATATCATACAAAAACCCATTTCATGGCGAGTATGATTTATGTACTCAAACACCTAAATTGTTCAAGTATCTTTTTATTAATATTATGTATGATGATTCTAATCATAATTATATCATCAATTTCATCGTACGATTAAAACCCACTTATTCTAGTGTGGTAAATCATCTAAACATTCAATTATGGCAATATATGTATAATTTTCACTTAGGGTTTTGTTCCTAAGCAAGTATACATCACAATTCAGCCATAACTTCTATAATTCATCCATAATTCTCAAATTATGATGTTTCTTTAAATTTCACAACTTTACAAATCATCAAAATTCTACATACCTTATGATCCCCTAGCTTGGGTGATCATTAATTCACGTTCAATTGTGAATTTGAGCTTCGTTTAGCCCTTCAATTTGATGGTTTTGATAGAAATAGGGTTTTGGCTCCTGGGAGCTTCTTCTGGTCGAACAGAACACACACCATGTGTGTTTTGTTTTAAATCTTCAATTTATCAAATAACTTTCAATTATCCCACTTTGACCCCTCAAGTTTTGTTAGTTATTAAGTAGGCTACAACCTACTTATTTCCAACAATATTTTCTCTTATCAACTAGGTTAAACATTCCTAGTTAACTGGGTCCGGGGAGGTTATAACCCGTTTTATTTTAAGTCCCGTTAACTCGAGCCTCTTAAAACTTTATTTCCTCAAAAGCTTTCTTTCATCTTTTATTTAATATTAGGCTTATTTATTTAAATCCTAATATTCACCGGGTTAATTTTTACCACTAACGGTACTTTACCTGTCTTTTAGTATTAACATGATTTGATTACCAAACTCGTTTTCGGGGTGTTACAAGTTACCTTCTAACACTCAGGTTAAAAAGTGCAGGATTTCAACACCATCTTCATTGAAAATTGTTGTTGTTTGAGATGTGCCTTGATATGTGTACCCTAGTAACAATGAAAGGCTAACCGATTCTTTCTGGAGTTGAACATGATTACAGATTGAATCAAGCAATTCGTGATAAGACATTTTATGTCGCATAATGAATGAGGTTGTTAGCATGGATTGGTCATACTGAACAACCCCGTTTACATATGAAAAGACACCACCCCAGTAAAGTCTTACGAGGTATGGCCGAAAAGAATCCAAGAAGTAACAAAGGGAAATGGTTAGGATGAGTTTTGGTTGTTGAATTTTGGTGTGGGTTGACACTCTAATCCTATGGGTATTTATAGTGGTGAGAACCCAGAGATTTGGTGGAGCCAACCATCATGTGGGTTGAAAAATAAAAATATTACTTATGACAAATTCTAACAAAAACAAATAAAATTCAATGAAGTAGTAGCTAATTATAATATTAGAGAAACTTAAATAAAGTACCACACAAACCTACAATTGAAAATATTACAAACACCTAATTTAGCGTACAATTTGATTCACTAATTAAACACACAATAGCCCTAATACATGTTGTCCCAATCATCCAATCCGGTCTTCGGAGATGAGACACTTCGATCGCTGTCACGACCATCTGACCTATAATCTTGAGGTATGCTTCCATAGTCGGGAGTTGGAGGGGATGGTTGCTCGTATGGTGATTCGTATTCTTCACCCGGTTCAGTTTCGTACCCTTCAGCCCAGCTGGGTATGACTTGTGTTGGACGAAGGGTTACCGGGGGGGTTGTAATGGAGTTCGTTTGACCGTCCCCTGATCGAAGTTAATGCAATTCGAGTCGAGCCATGCATTCCTCATACACTAGCTGCCACTCCTCGTTTATGGTTCCTTCCCAGTCAAGGTGAACATGGAATGATGCCGGTAGAGGATTTAGACGGGGTGATCGTCGTGGCCTAGCTACCTTTGTTAGGTTGACAGCTGCCGGTGGAGGAGGGTATACTGCTGCCGATGGAGGAGGGTAGACTGCTTCAAGTGGAGGAGGGTGGACTGCGACGGGTGGATTATTTGATGAAGAAGGCATAGAACAACGACACAACGTTGACTACGGTTCATGTTCCGGCTGACCACTTGGATTATAACCACCACCCATTTTTATTTGTAATGCCTTTGATTTAAGATATGACTTATGGAGGATGTGGGTGGTAGTATTTATAGGCCATGGAATCAGTCAAAATATTTTACACTATTTTAATTTACTTCTGTTAGAAAAAAAAACATGTATACTTTTTTTAAACATATAAGGTATACATCAAAGTATATGGTTTTCAACTATAATTGTGAATTGTTACACAAAAAAAAAAATACAATCAATGCTAGACTACAGAGTTTTCTGCAGGAACCCGTGAATGAGCAGTTACTTGAATAGTCTCATCCTTTTTACTTTGTAGACACCACGTGAAGGGTGAACAACACACAGTATCATCCAACAGTATCAACAATATTACACAACATTAATATAGGATCTAATCAACACATCTTCATCACCAAGTTACATATATCCTCTTCCCATATTAAAATGCGGTAACTTGGACGAAAACTTTGTTGTGATCCTCATCACCTACAGAAAACGAGGCAGAGAATAATTGTTCTCCCCCACGTACCGTCACCAATAAGTACAACAACTTTAAAACTAATAAAACATCATGTTGAAACAAGACCCAAATTAATAATCTTGGAGGCTACATTGCTTTAATTGTGATATCTGAAAACTCGAACCCGGAACCGGTTATTTCCCGACCCGAATAAATGCCCGGTTATGACGCACTTTTATAATATCTAATCTTGTAATATTTCTATGTTTCTAATATAGATTTTCTGCACACACTCAAGATAAATTATACCCTTATACAATTAGCAACTTGGGTTATGTCTAATTTGTTTAAAAGTCACACCATTTAGTATATCTTACTCACACCATTTCATTTTATTATATTATAGCAACGTAGGTTGTCTTTAATGAACCTTCGTATCGTTTCATTGTAAGGTACCCATTTGATTTTAACTTGGTAGCCTTTAATGAACCATCGCATCGATTCATTGTAAGGCACCCGTTTGATTTTATATACATACAAAATACCGCTTGGACAAACCTGTTAATATCTCCCAAACCCTTTTATCCTTTCTACAAATGAAACCAACGGAACAGTCATGTCTCCACAAACCAATCCCTTTAATTAATAACCTACCGTCATGTCTAAATATAATATAAGTTCGATCAACCAAGCGGTGTGTTGGTGCACTTGTGTCTGTACTTTGTCTGTATTTTGTCGTGATACCAAACGATGTCTTTGTTAGTCTTGTAAGTTTGACCAAGCCAACCATCCTCCTGGTTTGACTTGGCCAAACAGTTAGACAATGGTTGTAATATGTCTGTGTCGAAGGATGTGTCATCGAAGGATTGTTTAGATCCTTCGATGAGCTCGAAAGATAAACCTTCGATAGATGGATCTCGAAGGATATCATCCTTCGAGGTATTTATGGATCCTTCGAGTTGTTTCAGATCGATAGATGATCTTTCGATCAGTCTATCTGATCCTTCGACCAGACGAGCTGTGACGGGTGTATATATACCCATGTAATGTGTTCACTTCATTGGGGGCTAGACAAGGAGAGAAAGTGTGAGACAAGAGAACACTCAGAGCAAAAACACACACACACGAGAATTAGAGAGAGTTTGCAGAATAGATTTGTAAACCTTGTGCTTGTAACCGAACCCTTCATTCGTTTTAATACAGTGGTGTTAAACGGTGAACTTTGTGTGTCGTGTATTTATGTTCTCACATAAACTCCGGTTTGCATGCTAGCTTGGATTCCGCACTTGCTAGTGTGTTAGATATAACAAGGAATAGGTTTGACCTCAACCTCCGAGGGACCTACAAGTGGTATCAGAGCCGTGGCTCTTTTCCTTGTTAAAAACCGAGTTTATACAAGACTTTGGAGTGTTTGGACATAACTCACATGGTTTAGCATCCGTTTTTACTGTTTTTCTCGCATTTCTTGTCATAAAAACGTGTTCTAAACTAACCGGGTGTGTTAAAGAACGGGTTGGGTAACTTAAAAACTTGTTTTTGAGAAGGTTGGTAATTTCCGGCCAAAATTCCGGCTTACTCCGGTGACCGGTTTTCTGGATAAGTTTATCATATTTTATGTTTCAAATCTCGGTTTGCTAAAAGTATGGTCTGACCATACCTTTCTGCCGAAAGATTTCTACCAACCCATCACCTTTTCACCAACCTGTCACTTCTTTTGTCAACTGTGTCAGTGCAGATCGAAGGATATCCTTCGAAGTCGAAAGATCATCTTTCGATCAAAGGAGATTCGATAGATAATCATCCTTCGAACATCCTTCGAAGTTTGTGACTTATCCTTCGATCCAAGGAATCTTTTCGAAGCATACATCTTTCGGTCTACAGTTCTTTTTCGAAAGATAAGGATCCTTCGTTTGGAGAATCCTTCGAAATCATTGTTCGAAATTCAACAGTGATCTTTCGAACACTGTTGATCCTTCGAACAAGTCTTGATCCTTCGACCTTAGTCTGTTTATGTTTAACAAGTTTGTGATTTTCAGGTTTTATTTTTCTTGATCAAAAATGAATCCAAGATGGGGTACTCCGGTAAATACAGAGATGTATTTTGGTACTCCGTCTCCCACACCGGTATCTTCTCAAGCTAATGCAATTTCTACCGGTCAATGGGCATTCGTATCAAATCAAACTCCAAGTATTCAAAGCATTCTCTTAAGCGATAGCGAAACCGGAAGTTTGAATCGGCCTCCAAAGTTGATGCACTTATACGAATATCCAGGATGGATTGACAGATTTCATACATATGTCCTTGGACAAAATACAGAATTGTGGTTGCGGTTCATCACAGATTTCGATCAAACAATAGAGGTTGCCGCATCATCTGCTGCTACGTTTGCAGATCTTACGGAAGATCAGAAGAAGGTCTATGATTTGGAAAAGAAGGCATATGCCATTCTTACTCAGGCGTTAAGTAAAGATATTTATCATCAATTTGTCAGTTACAAGACAACGAAGAGGTTGTGGGACGCATTGAAGACAAGGGGCGTAGGAAATGAAGCGACACGTCAATTGAGACGTGACTTGCTAAAGAAAGAGTTTGATGGTTTTACTTGTATGGAAAATGAATCTTTAGGAGATTTGACAAGTCGATTTAATCATTTGCTGACTGAATTGGCAAATTTTGAGGTTGTTACAACTCCAGCAGAGATTGTGAAAAAGTTTGCAGATGCGTTGCCACCTCAATGGAATACTTTCTTGGAAATCATGAAGTACAATGGCACTTTAGCTACAACAAACTTCAATGACTTTGTTCAACTCCTGGAAAACAAGAATCAGGAAGAAACTCTCAAGGCAAAAAGAGTTCCCGTGCCACAAAATCCTGAAATGTATTATGGAACTACTAGCACTTCTACAAAACCTTCTTCACACGCTCCAATTCAAACAGCGTTTGTGTCTAGCACTGACATGTTTGGCAATACTATCCAAGTTCCGGTCAAGCCTCCTCCAACAGACATGTATGGAAATCCGCTTGAACCAGTTCCTCAACCAGTACCACAACAGCAAAGCCAACGACCTATCAGAGTAACTGATATGTTCGGAAATCCATTACCTGTTCGATCTACCGGACCAACAGACATGTATGGGAATCCACTTCCTCCTCAATCTACCGGACCAACAGACATGTATGGGAATCCACTTCCTCCTCAACAGCAAGCGTGTTATGGAAGCACATCATCTGCTGGTCAACAATCAAAGCCAAATACAGTACGGCTCGACACCTCAAGCTTTTCTAAAGTCAGTGTGGAAGTAGCAAAGGAACACATGGAGCTGCTAAACACTTTGGTGAGCGCATACTGTGGATTAGTGGAAGGTCAGATTGGTAACATTAATCTGACACAAGAAGACTATCAGCAGATCGATAAAGAGGAGATAGAGATGATGGACATCAAGTGGGCCTTTGCCAGTGCTGTTAGGCGAGCAAAGGATTTCATGGAAAGAACTGGCAGAACCAGCTTGGAAAGCAAGAAAGACACCAAGTATGGGTTTGATAAGCAGGCTGTCAAGTATTTCAATTGTGGTGAACGTGGTCATTTCAAACGTGAATGTACGAGGCCATCTCAACATGGAAACCAAAATCCTTTCAGAGGTCAAGGCAACAGGGCAAATCAGAACCAAGTAAGGAACAATGAGCGCACATTGGTGCCTGTCAACAACCAGAGTCAAGCAGGACCATCTAATGCCAACCAGGCACTTGTGGTTCAAGTAGATGAAGGTTGTGATTGGTCAATCCAGTTGGGAAATGATGCTCCAGATGGAACAGCTTGTTTTGCTGAAGTTGTCAAGGATCTTAAACACGCCAGTGGTGGAGAATCTTCCACCAATGGTGATGAATCTTCTGAAGATGAAGACAGCTCCGGTTACAGTGGAAGTTCAGATGAAGAGTCCTTGAGTTCAGGGAATGATCAGGAAGATGACACATCAAGTGCGTCAGTTAATGCAGATATTGATGAGCTATTGGAAAAAGCTACAGCTGAAATTCAACGAAGATCTATTTTGGTGGATCAAGCTGCTTATTCTTCGTCTTCTCTCCATTCAGCCTTTATGGCTAATGTCGACAGTTCATCAAGTCAGGTATGTGTCGATGAACCCACTGCTGCTATTTGTGATAATTGTGCTAGATTAAGTGATAGATGTGCTGATTTGGATGCAAACATGTCTGAGTTGCAAGGCAAACATGATGCTTTACAAGCTAGTTTGTTTGACTTGCAAGACAAACATGTTTCGTTGAATGATAAGTGGTGTGAATTGCAAAGCAAACACGAGGCTTTGCAAGAGAAATATGATGTGACATTCATCCACAATCAAAAGTTGACCGTGGATCTTTCTAAGTGCACAGAAGCCAACATGTTTTATGAAAACCATGAAAAGGAATTTAAATCGATGATTGAAACATTAAAGAAAGATAAAACAGAGCTGACAAAAATGGTTTCCAGAAAACAAACTGACATAAATTTGTATATCACACGTCTTGAGATAATGCAAAAAGAAATGGCTTGTGTCAAAACTGAAAGTGAGGCGATCCAACTTAAGCTAGACAGTTATTTGAGCTCTAGCTATGTGTTGGATCACATCATTGATGTACAGAAAGAGAAACGGGATGTCACATGCATTGGATACAAGAAATGTCCACCACCTGTGAGACACAATTATGATGCCATGCCTGACGAGGAGGATAGAACTTTCTTTGAACCATCTGTTCCTCTAGATGTTAATGAATTTGCAGCAGGACTCGGATACCAGAAGGAAGTATCATCAGATTCAGATGCGTCAGCAGATACATTTGTAACTGCTGAACAAAATCAGGATCCTCCAGTTGTGATTGAGGATGCTGATTCTTCTGATGATGAATCTGATGATACTAATTCAGCAAAGTCTGATGCGGTAATCAAAGAAGAGGACATACCTCTTGAGAATCATATTCTATGTGATCCTCCCGCAAAGCCCGCTAAGACTGCTGCAACCGAGTCCACGTCTGCAAAAGAGTCGGAGAGTGTGGATTTGCTGTACACTCTTGTTGGTGATAATAAAATTTATTCAGCCAAAGATTTTCCTATTAAGAATGTTAATCAATCATTAATCAGTAAAGTCTTTGAAAATTCAACAAGTAAGTTTTTGGGAAAGACAGGATCACGTGTTACAGTAACACAGTGCCCTCCTATCCCAAAGGCTGAAGTTAGAAAACAATTTGGCAATCAGAAATTACCAACAGAGAAAAGGCAGCAAAATCATAACAAACAAAAGGGAAAATTGCCGGCTCAAAGTCAAAAGAAGCCAAATCAAAAGAAGAACAAGAATGTGAACTTTGTGAAATCTAAGGGAACGGACAAAATTGACACGTTTGAAAACCAATCTAACTTAGATTTTGTCAAGAAAGCAACTGTGTTGAAAAGAAATGAATCAAGTAGTTCAAAACCTAGTACCTCGGGATCACAAAGTTCATCATCGGCAAGACGACCACATGATACTTCGGGGTTTGTTGAACGAAGATCATGTTTTGAATGTGGTACAATTGGACATATAATTCGAAACTGTCCGTATCTTCATAAGTTGAAAGCAATTGATGATGATCCCCGTGAACGCAATCACCAAAAGCGATCTGTTTCTGTAAAACAAGATCCCCGACTTGTAAGAGAAAGGGAAAAGAAACAGAAACGCCAACAAGTCAAGGTGATTGAAAAGGCACTTAAAACTGATGTGGTTCAAAAACAATCTGTTTCAGTTAAACCAAAAAACTCAAAATTTTAAAAAACTTCAAACAATCACGAAGTTAAATTGTCAAACAATCAAACTGGTAAAACTCAACGGACATGGAAACCTAAATTGACCACAAATTCAGGGGGACCATCACAATTCTTGAATCATCAAAGAATAGAAGTTATTGTTGTTGATGAAAATGGAAGACCCAAGACCACAATGGCTTGGGTCCCCATCTCCAACTAATCAAGTGAGTTCATGTGCAGGGTGTTCCAGGAGGAACTATCAGTAGTCATTGGATTGTTGATAGTGGGGCATCCAGGCACATGACAGGCGACATGAAGCTTCTCTACGACGTCAAATCTATTAGAGGAGGTTATGTTGCTTTTGCTGGAGATAAGGGCGGATATATTACGGGTGAAGGAATGATTTCCAACGGGGTTGTTAGCTTTGATAAGATCAACTTCGTACAACAACTTGATCACAATCTTCTTAGTGTTTCTCAAATTTGTGATAAGCAGTTCTCAGTACACTTTGATGCAAATGGATGTTATGTGCTGAAACCCGGCTTCAATATTCCAAAAGAATGGATTCTCTTGTCGGCTCCAAGGATAAATGACTTGTACGTCCTTGATATGAGCCAAGCTATCACAACGTCTGCACAAGCAACTTGTTTCGTTTCCAAAGCCACAGAAAAAGACTCAATCTCTTGGCACAGACGAATGGGTCACATTCACTTACGCAAAATGAATCATTTGGTGTCAAATGAATTGGTGAACGGTGTTCCTCTTAAAAACTTCCATCTTCAAGACATCTGTGTCTCGTGCCAGAAAGGAAAACAAACGAAGAAGCGACACCCTACAAAGAAAATCAACATGGTGGCTGTTCCTCTTGAACGTTTGCACATGGATTTGTTCGGTCCTGTCAAGCACAAAAGTATTAGGAATGATCAATATTGCCTCGTGATAACTGATGATTATTCAAGATTTTCTTAGGTGGCGTTCATGGCACACAAGAGTGAAACCTTCGGTATTATCAAAAACTTGATCATTCAGATTGAGAATCTATATAAGTTGAAGGTTAGGCGGATACGTAGCGACAATGGTACTGAATTCAAAAATCATGCCATGGCGGAGTTTTGCACTTCAAAAGGTATTCTTCATGAGTTTAGTGCAGCTTATACTCCTCAACAGAATGGCGTCGCTGAACGTAAGAACCGCACATTGATCGAGACTGCTAGGACTATGTTGGTAGAATCGCAGTTGCCCATTCCATTCTGGACTGAAGCTGTGTCCTCTGCATGTTACACGTTGAACCGAGTCCTTATAGTCAAAAGGCACAACAAGACCTGCTTTGAGCTTATTAACAAACGGAAACCAGATTTGTCATATCTTGAACCGTTTGGAGCTCCGTGCACTCTAATCGATCCTAATGGAAAGTTTGGGGCAAGAGCCATTGAAGGATACTTTCTTGGGTATTCCACCCTGAACTTAAGAGTCTGGAATCTAGAGACTAAAAGGGTCGAGGAATGGTCTGAAGTCAGAGTACAAAGGCACACTTTGCCGGTTAGAAATCCTGGTCAGCCTTGGATGTTTGAGTACGATGACTTTTTCAATTCGATCAATGTTGAAGCAGTTGAAGAAAACGCTGCGGCAAGGATGTTTTTCGAGAGTGACAATGCAACAGATTCACCGTTGGTTCGTCCCATTATTGTCAATCAAGAACCATCTTCAGTGAACAATAATGCTCTCGATAATGAGGATTTTCTCGATGCTACCGAATTGAACGAATCTTCAGAGGATGATGAATTTCTCGATGCAGATCAAGAAGCTCCAACAACAGCAGTTCATGGTACTTCAGAGGGTACTCCTCCAGTGGACGCCCCTAGAACAGCTGAAGCTACTGCATCATCCTCTTCGCCAATTCCGGGCATTGAATTGGTTGTAGATCTCAATCTCAACAATCTGGGTACAAACATTCCAGTTCAAGATAATCCAGAAACAAGGATTCACAATACCCATCCTCAACAAAACATCATCGGAAATGTACAGAGTGGCGTTCAAACGAGAAACATGTTGCGAAACAACAACAATGCAGGCTTGTATGCGACGATTAGAGAATCTGGTCAACAAAATGATTGGTCTTTCGCGTGTTATGTCTCACAGGAAGAGCCAAGAACTTGGAAAGAAGCTTTGAAAGATAACTCATGGGTTGAAGCAATGCAGGAAGAACTGCAACAATTCCAGAAGCTTGGTGTCTGGAAACTCGTAGAGAAACCTGCTGGTTACAAGAAGATTGGTACCCGTTGGGTGTTTAAATGCAAAAAGGATGACCGTGGAGTCGTTATTTGAAAAAAAACAAGGCTAGTCGTTCAAGGTTTTCGTCAGATAGAAGGGATCGACTACAACGAAGTGTATGCACCTGTTGCACGTCTAGAAGCAATTCGGATCTTTCTGGCTTATGCCTCATTCAAAGGTTTCAAGGTATACCAGATGGACGTGAAAAGTGCATTCTTACATGGTGTGGTGGAAGAAGAGGTGTACGTCGAACAGCCTCCAGGTTTTGAAGATCCTATCCATCCCGATCGGGTTTGGTTGCTCAACAAAGCTCTATATGGTCTACATCAAGCACCGCGAGCTTGGTATGCAACCTTATCTAATTATCTGCTGGAGAATGGATTTCGCAGAGGTCTTATCGATTGTACTCTTTTCATCAAAGAACAAGATGGAGATCTTCTACTGGTACAGGTATACGTTGATGATATTATATTTGGTTCTACTAATGATGTTTTGTGTAGGAATTTCGAGCGCATTATGCAGGATAAATTCGAGATGAGTGCTATGGGGGAAATGACTTTCTTTTTAGGCCTACAAGTACAACAAACCAAGTCTGGGATATTCATCCATCAGACTAAATATGTTGGTGACATCTTGAGCCGGTTCCAGATGTCTGATGCAACGCCCATCGGTACCCCATTGCCGCAAAATCACGGAATTACTCCAGACTTGAAGGGTGAAGCTGTTAGCCCCTCATACTATCGCGCGATGATCGGATCTCTTATGTACCTCACAGCATCAAGACCAGATATAATGTACCCAACGTGCCTGCTAGCCAGATATCAAGTCAACCCGAAGGCCTCACATCTTGCAGCTGTAAAAAGGATTTTTCGTTATTTGAAGGGTTACCCTGACACCGGTCTATGGTACCCTAGGGATAATAACTTTGACTTGATCGCATTCAGTGATTCTGATTTTGACGGATGCAAAATCGACGGCAAATCCACAACGGCTGGATGTCAGTTTTTGGGAAATCGCCTAGTCACATGGCAGTGCAAGAAGCAGACGTGCGTCGCTACATCAACATGCGAAGCTGAATACATTGCTGCCTCAAGTTGTTGCTCCCAAGTCCTATGGATCCAACAACAAATGCGCGACTACGGTTTTGAATTCCTAACTACTCCTATTTACGTTGATAATTCTGCTGCCTTACAGATCACTAGAAATCCTGTGCAGCATTCAAAGACTAAGCACATCGAAATTAAGTATCACTTCATACGTGATTGCTTTGAGAAAATACTAATCGATGTTGCTTACGTCCACACCGATGACCAACGTGCCGACCTTTTTACCAAAGCATTTGACAAATCAAGATTTGACTTTTTATTACTGGTAAACGACATTAAGGTCAAGCGAGAGTAAAACCAACATCGGAAAATCATTTTTGTAAATACCTTTGTGTTTTAAATTTATCTTAGTTTGTTGATTTTAGGGGGAGTAAATCCAAATTTGAAAATCCAAAAACACCGAAAAATTTCAAAAACACAAAAACAATAGAAAAACAAAAATGAGTTTCCTGGCGAGCAAAAGAGAAAATGATAGTACATCAGTGGTCTGTCCAAACCTCTTTAAACCTTAAATGAAAAACGATAAGCAGCTCTATATAAGATGTATCGGTAGGCTCACAATCATTTTAAAGTGTGCAGGGTGATATAAACCTTAATCGACTGAAGACCAGGTGGGAACCATTCATTGGCATGTGGTCTTAGTACCGAAATTTCGTTTGAGAGATTGCCGAGGTTCTGAGATATTCGGTCTTTATGCTGCTTATCATCTGGGTATCATGGTTGTATCTTTTACCGAAAAATAACGGGGACGCAAGTCTAGATCTTCCATGATACTATACATACGTGTACATATTGCATTCGACCTCAATAAGTGATCAACAATCACATGTCCAAACAAATAAGTGATAATATATCACATTTATCCGGGAGTCAAGTTCGTCTCTCTGCTGTACGAAAGTACTGACCTGTTCACGGACTTGCTCCTGTGCCCTCATGCATCTGAAAATCAAGTTCCTCATCAATAAGTGATTATATCACATAGGGCTTGTTTTCAAATCAAAATAAGTGAGAATCTCACATCATATACGGTCAAACAGATGATAATCGGTATACTCACCGGTAAGATGAACCCTCGTGCATACCTTGATACGGGAATGTGTCGTGATGTGGATGAACACCGGTCGGTAAGTATAAATCATACCTTAACGTATCCCCTCGCCATGATTACATCTGATAAGTTGAGCTTATGTGGACAACAATACCGATAATCGTTATAGGATGCTTTTCTTAATGTTAACTAATTGAACAACAAGAGCGTTTTGGCATGACCGTACACTGATATGATTCTCTTACCCTCGAAACTCGCAAAAAGAATGTCTGTAAATATTTATTTAATGCTTTCAGTTTCTGCATCTTTGTATATATTTATTTACTGCTTTCAGTCTTTACATTTGAAATATTCAAAATATCAAAAAGATTTTAGGTGTGTTTTAATATAAACTTTCTAAAAGCCAAAAAGATTTTATTTCTGTCTTATTTTCGATCGTACGATGTTGGAGCTCGAGTCTTCGTTACCTGAAACCTGATTGAAAACCGAAACGACTGATTCTTCATAAACGGTAAAAAATTTGCAAGTTTTGAAAGTTAAAAACCTAAAACTGAACAATTTGTTAAACTTTCAAACTGTCGGACGGTGTTTGATTGAACAATGGTCACATGTGTGTCGTTTACTTATGATATTCCAAGCAGTTGTTCTCATTACGCGTTTAGATTTCTTGCATGTGCAGATTCTAAAGGCAAGGAGAACATGGTCGATGACAAGCTTTGGAATGAAGACACGACGTGAAGGCACTCAAGTGATGAAGATGATCGAGTTGCCGCTGACCATCATCAACACCACAAGGATCTCAAGTTGTAAAGATCAAGACTTTCACGAGCATAACTCAAGGGGGAGCTTATGTTAAGGGGGAGTTTGTCAACACACTTCCTACATGAAACGGGGAGTTTGTTGGTACACTTTCTTCTTTCAAGACGTGAAGACTTTAAAGATCCTCCGACATTGAAGACTTGAAAGGACGTCAAAGACTTGAAGACACGAGGGACCTACAAGAATTAAGATCGAGACAAAGCTACAGCCAAGGGGGAGTTTGTTGGTGCACTTGTGTCTGTACTTTGTCTGTATTTTGTCGTGATACCAAACGATGTCTTTGTTAGTCTTGTAAGTTTGACCAAGCCAACCATCCTCCTGGTTTGACTTGGCCAAACAGTTAGACAATGGTTGTAATATGTCTGTGTCGAAGGATGTGTCATCGAAGGATTGTTTAGATCCTTCGATGAGCTCGAAAGATAAACCTTCGATAGATGGATCTCGAAGGATATCATCCTTCGAGGTATTTATGGATCCTTCGAGTTGTTTCAGATCGATAGATGATCTTTCGATCAGTCTATCTGATCCTTCGACCAGACGAGCTGTGACGGGTGTATATATACCCATGTAATGTGTTCACTTCATTGGGGGCTAGACAAGGAGAGAAAGTGTGAGACAAGAGAACACTCAGAGCAAAAACACACACACACGAGAGTTAGAGAGAGTTTGCAGAATAGATTTGTAAACCTTGTGCTTGTAACCGAACCCTTCATTCGTTTTAATACAGTGGTGTTAAACGGTGAACTTTGTGTGTCGTGTATTTATGTTCTCACATAAACTCCGGTTTGCATGCTAGCTTGGATTCCGCACTTGCTAGTGTGTTAGATATAACAAGGAATAGGTTTGACCTCAACCTCCGAGGGACCTACACGGTGCATTGCATATAGTTTAGCCATGTGGCAATATCAAGCATTGCATGAAAAATCAAGCGGTGTATGCTTTTTATGAATCAACATGACCCCTCATGCGACTAGACATATATAACGTTTCAAGACTCAAAATCATTTTATATTATTATTATTATTATTATTATTATTATTATTATTATTATTATTATTATTATTATTATTATTATTATTATTATTATAAATATTATTATTTAATAAATAAGCCATGACAAATCAAGTGCCTCCAAGATCCCAACATGTATAAATACTGGATGAACAATTCATCATGATTGTTGATTCAATGTTACTATGTTTTAATTGTGTCATGTCGGACTTTTTTCGTCACTGATCGAGGTTGTCTATATCGATTTTATATGTTTGTGTGAGAATTATGTTGATATTCTATGCGATTATGAATGTGTTTTGAGGAATTTTCTCCTATCTGTTTCTCAAGTTTTGCGATGTTCAATCCAATTATGTTTGACTACAAATTTCATTTTGTAACCAATATACACACACACAATTATCGAAGTCAGGGGATGAACAAACTGATGTTGGGCACTTTTATTAAAAGTTTAAAACCAATCAGGAATCTCCAGAACACGTAAACCAACGAATTAAATTGGCCCCAAATCAACCATTAAATTTTCTTGCTGTTGTATTTGTTCTGTCAAATCCCGGCTTCGGCCACCGATGATACAATCCCGATTATTTTGTAACAATTTTTTCGTGTTGTTTGTTTATATATTTTAGCCTCTGATCATGACAGCGGGCTAAAGAAACAAGAAGAGAAATTAAAATGTGGACAAGAAGCGGTTGGACAGGAAGAAAACAAAAATCAGTGATGTCTTTCTGTAAAAAATCAACTAATTAGATGCCTTTTACATTGAGTTGCGAATGGAATTAATTCATTCCTTCAAATGGAGATGGAAATGGAAATGAAGTTCATCAGTTGCGTTGGTATTCATGGGGAAATAATATTTCTTTCAAAATATTTCAATTTCTTTTCAGAATTTCCTAACCAAACAGGCTGTGATTTTTTAATGAAATCAGTTCAAATTTCTTTAAATTCAAATTTCATTAAAACTTTTCAATTCCTTTCATAGGCATTTCATGAACCAAACGAACCTTATAGAACAAAGTTAAAAGAATTTTCGCTTTCATAGACATTTCGTGAACCAAACGATCCCTATAGAATAAACTTAAAGAATTTTCGCTTCTAATATAGTAATACTAAACATTTATAATCAACATCCCGTCACAGAGCGTGGGGTAGCGCCTGATGGTCCATGATATTGCATCTTTACTTCAAAATTACATAATTTTTAAATCATTAAATGTATATGTCCAATTGACCCATTCGACATGACTTATATTGGAGTTTTATGATATTTTATATGCAAATATAATTATTGTTCTTTATAGTAACCAGTTTTTTTTTTTTTTTTAATTTGGTTTCAACACGTTGTTCGCAGGAAATAATTGTCGGAGAAACAATTCACTGTTCGGCTTGATCAAACACGAACGACGACGAAATATGGGTGTCGATTTGGAATGGATTTTGAAGGAGATACATGGATATTGAAGAATTTGTAGATTTGGATGGAAGTTACGATTTGGAATGATTATCTTAATTCCGATTATAATTTATTTATTACGGTATGAATATCTTAATTCTAATTGTTTTTTTTTTGAACAGCAATTCTAATTGTTATATACATTTATTTAATTTAATATGTACTTATTTGGAATTTGGAAATTGCCGAGAGCAGAGAATGCACCATATCCTTAAATTTTTGAATATTTAATTTCATATATATATGTTTGATTCATAGACAACGGAATGGGCACTCACTCATCAAGAGTTTAGTCTCAACGGTATGCAACTAATTTTTCTGTTTTAGTTTTTAGTTATGTACTGTGAAGTTTTATTCTTTTGAAATAAAGACAAACAAATCAACATTTGGATAATTTGAACCAATTTTACCCGAATAGTTAAAGTATGTTACATTCTTTTACACACAAAAAAAAAAAAAAAGAAAGAAAGAAAAAAAAAAACCAACAACGGGCATAATTAGATTTTAGTCGCTATTTTAAAGTCAATCTATTACGAAAACTCAAACTTTGAAATCAAACCGTAGGTAATGGTTTGGTTTGGCCTGGTTTTATTTTTCAACGGTTAAGTAAAATAATATTGGTTAATTTAGTTGTGACTAAATGTCTATCTTAGATTAGGTATTATAATTAAGTAATTCCTTAAAACACTTGGTATTTTAACATAAAACGCTTTAGTGTGGTACTGTAGAATTGGGATAAAGCAAAAATGGAAAGAATGTTTTGCTTAAAATTAAGAATTTTCACATTCCATGTAGTGATACTAAAATTAAGAATTTCGCATAAAAATAATCAATGTCCCGCTGCAACGCGCGGGTTAGCATTAACTCGTATTAAATATAAAGCAAGATACTGAGCCTAGTTTGTTCTTTTTTATATATTTGTATCAACCAGCGAAATATATTAACATGTTTTGTTGATGCAGATTTTGTGTCCGATGCTTGTCGAATAGATTAGTTATTATTGTACGCTGAATTTGTAATAGTTAGTGAAACGGTCAAACAAACGTGTATAGACCCGCTCGTTTGAAGTGGTCAAACGAGAGGGTTATTTGGTTGACCGTGTGGGTTTTGCTAGACAAATTATGGTTGTATAATGTTTGGTGTCGAAGGATAAGGCATCGAAGGATTGTGTATATCCTTCGATGAGCTCGAAAGATATCCATCGATAGATGAAGATGGACCTCGAAGGATATGTCATCCTTCGAGGTATATGTGTATCTTTCGATAGCTGGATGATCGACAGATGATCTATCGATCAATCAGTTAGATCCTTCGACCATACAACCTGTGTTGGGTATAAATACCAACACTTTGTCATTTGCAAGACTAAGAGAGAATAGGGGAGCTCATTTGAGAGTTCCCTGTGAGCTTCAGTGTGTCTGGGAGAGATCACCACTTGATCTCTCCCCGAATGTATACTCCTTTGGTATTAGTTCGGTTATCATGTAATCGGGCCGACTTGTAACGTTTTACTACCGGATTAATACAAAGTTGTTTGTTTATCATTGCTAATCTCTTCCGTCTTTGAACATAATCACAAGAATCACGGTTTCGGTCCCCAAACCCGGTCCTACAATTGGTATCAGAGCCATGGTGCCCGATTTAGTAAATCTAACCGTTTACTAAGTCACATGTGCTCTAGATCTGTGATTTTAGTGATTTTTGTTCAAGAAGAAAAGTTGGGTGAAAATGAGAAAAACTCAGATCTGGACCCGAATATTCAGATCTGTGTGGAAACAAGTGTTCGGTTTTATGTTTTTCACCAATATAATCAAGTTATCATCATCAAAAAATCAAAAATACAATGTTTTCGTCAAGATCTGCATAAGAACAGTCGCTGTGTTCTTGGCGGCTGCTTGAAGAAACTGGGGTTTCTTCATAATTCGAAGGATGACAATTTGATCGAAAGATGTTATTTTGGGTCGAAGGATCCAGATCTGGATCGAAAGATACCAGATATTTTGTGGGAACCTTTAACAATTTCGAAAGATGATCCTTCGAAAGATGATCCTTCGATCCTTCGAAAGATGATCCTCGAGAGATACCAGATGTATCGAAGAAGAAGAAGGGTCTGTTATTCGATTGAAGAAGAAAAGGATTTCAGTTGTTTGATGTCTGACTGATTGGATTTGATCGGAGTTTGAATCTCCGATGAAGATGACGGCTGCTGTTAAATTAACAGTCGGGGTTTGATGTGCAGAGGATTACAACCTGCTTTGTTTGAATCGAACAGAGTAGAAGGTGGATAATAGCATGTGATCGAAGAAAAGAAGTTGTTTGCTGTGAATATGTATATCGCAGAGAGAGGGAGGATGACAATTATGTTTGGCGGCTGTGCATTTGTTTGTCGGATAGGGTTTGGTGCATGTTTGGGCTGGCACAGTCTAGCACATGGACCCTTTTTGACACTTTGATTCATTGTGCTTGTTGCTGGATATATTTTTCTCATGGGCCCACTAAGTTTGTCTATATCCTTGAATATGCATGCACCATAATTTATTTATTTTTGTCCCACTCAACGTATTGGAACTTGGGTCATGAGAGAAATTTTAGGTGGTGAAAGATGACAAGAGATGGCTCCACAAATGTTTGACTTTTGGGGTATATTAAAGATTGCACTCTAATTGATGGGCCTGTGGAATCGAGGGATGTGTGTCAAAAAAAAAAAAAAAAAAAAAAAAAAAAAACTATTAGTGGTGATGGAATGTTGATCAGTTTTGGTTGGGTATTCGCGAATTGATTTGAATCGTGCTTCTATAATTCAACGTCAAATTTGCACGGGGTTTGGGAGCGCGCGCGGGATGATGCAGCATGATGAAAACAAGAGATGATGAAAACTTGATGGTTTGAAAAATGTGGGGTAGTCACGGTTACCGATGTGAACGTCAAACTTGGTGACGCGACTATTATGGGCCAAAAACAAAACGGTATGTTCACTTCCGCACGTCAATGTTTATGATTGTTATCGGTTATTCGAAAATGTTCGAAAGCATTTTGTTATTTGTCATATTCTCGCATTTGAAGACGAACGTATGAACCTAGAATGTCAATACCGGTCCTAACGAGTTCACAAAGTCTTTGGAGGGATACAAGTCGGATCCTACGGGGTACTAGGCGAAATTTCTTTATCAACTAGAATATGCAACGAAGAAATCTTTTTGTTTATTGTCATATTCTCGCATTTGGTAACGAATGCATGAACCTAGAATGTCAATACCGGTCCTAACGAGTTCACAAAGTCTTTGGAGGGATACAAGTCAGATCCAACGGGGTACTAGGGGACGTTCTTATTCAACTAGCATATGCAAAGAAGAAATTCGTTTTCGTGATTTTTCGAAAAACCAAGAACATTCAACGAAGATTGATGACAGTTCCGCTTAGTGGAGGGAACTGGTGAACATTTGACGACAGTTTCTTTGAAGTGGAGAGAATCTGTTAAGGTTTAGAGATTTTACCAAAGAAATGGGGGGATAAAGATTTTCAAATGTTGAATTTATTCGGTAAATTTCTAAACGCAATCACAGGTGGTAGAGTTTGTGATTTTCTGGTGATACAAACGGTTCGGCGTGGAATGTTTTGCACATACACATATTTGAGGATTTTAATTAATTCTCCAGCCAGCGTGAAGGGTTTTGCACGGAAAAATATAGGTTTCTAAAGTCTACAGTAGTTACAAAAGCGCTGTTCACTGAAGACCTGGGGAATCTTTATGAAAGCTGATAGTTCAAGACTGAAGGCCTGCAGGATTCGGTTTTGGGTTTTGGGTTTGATGTTTCTTTGGGATTTTACAGGGATCTGGGGGTAACTCAATTCGTTGAGTTTGCAAACGATGTACTTGGTCTAGCTGACTTCCTGAGTACTGATGCTGAAGATCCGTAGTGCATTACGTGGTCAACTTCACAAAGGCGAGACAATGAGATCTGGATGTAGTTCAACTAAGCATGCTGGTTGAGCTTGCAAGGGATACACTTGGTCTAGCTGACTTTCCTGAGTGTTGATGCTGAAGATTAAAGTGCATTACTTGGTCGATTCCACAAAGACGGTTTACAGAAGACAGTTCACCAGAAATCTCTATCAATGTAGTATGCTTGTATGAAATAGAGTTCTTATGACAAGATCAAGACTTGATGCAGTTTTTAAAGATTGGAACCCTTATCTAATGCCGGTTGGAGTATTGGAAGATCAGCGGAAGATCGGTCAATTGAGCCTTTTGAGAAAATTGCACAACACCCAACACGGATGCGCGTACTTTGAGGGGGAAATATTATACAAGGAGCATCAAGATACTACTTACCTGGATCATCGGTCAAGGGGGAATTTGTTAACACAGAGAAGATGAATACTTGACTGAAGATCGATTGCAGTTGCATTTTCAGCATTCGACAGCAACGGACAAGGGGGAATTTGTTGATGCATATTTTGTGTCCGATGCTTGTCGAATAGATTAGTTATTATTGTACGCTGAATTTGTAATAGTTAGTGAAACGGTCAAACAAACGTGTATAGACCCGCTCGTTTGAAGTGGTCAAACGAGAGGGTTATTTGGTTGACCGTGTGGGTTTTGCTAGACAAATTATGGTTGTATAATGTTTGGTGTCGAAGGATAAGGCATCGAAGGATTGTGTATATCCTTCGATGAGCTCGAAAGATATCCATCGATAGATGAAGATGGACCTCGAAGGATATGTCATCCTTCGAGGTATATGTGTATCTTTCGATAGCTGGATGATCGACAGATGATCTATCGATCAATCAGTTAGATCCTTCGACCATACAACCTGTGTTGGGTATAAATACCAACACTTTGTCATTTGCAAGACTAAGAGAGAATAGGGGAGCTCATTTGAGAGTTCCCTGTGAGCTTCAGTGTGTCTGGGAGAGATCACCACTTGATCTCTCCCCGAATGTATACTCCTTTGGTATTAGTTCGGTTATCATGTAATCGGGCCGACTTGTAACGTTTTACTACCGGATTAATACAAAGTTGTTTGTTTATCATTGCTAATCTCTTCCGTCTTTGAACATAATCACAAGAATCACGGTTTCGGTCCCCAAACCCGGTCCTACATGTTTGTTTGAAACAGCGAACTAAATTAACTTATTTCTATGATAAAGCGAACTTAAATTAACTTATATATATGATACAGCGAACTTAAATAACATAGTGATATCATACAGCAAACTATATTAACATGTTTATATGAAACAGCGAAGTTTATGTACATCTCTATATCAAACAGCGAAGTATATTAACATATGTAAATGAAACAGCGAAGTTTATTTACATACATATATCAGACAGCGATCTTTACTAACATATTGATTTCAAATAGCGAAGTTTTTAAAGATGTTGAAATGAAACAGCAAAGTTGACTGTAAATAGAATGTTGTCATAACTTTGGCGGAAATCACGTAGAAGTTCGTTGTTTCAAACAACGATCTACCTAGAAGTGAAAACTTTTTCCCAGGCCACCTATAAGCACTCTTTCTTTGTTCAAGTCCCCTATTTATGCAAAATTTTCAATGAACAAGGGGTGTGAGTGAGTCCAACCTTGACGTAGGCTCATTTCAAGCTTTATTTCTAAAACTCAAGTCCGACTTTCTTGTATAAATGTCCTAAAAACAATTTGATTTCGCCACTATTTGAGAATGGTTGTGTAAAACGGGGTGTCCAAGCATTGCATGAATTATGGCTAGGGATCAGTGGAAGGAAGATAGAGCTTTTTAGTGGATGAGAGAGAAGAAATGTCCGAGAGATGCAAAACATGGAAGGTGAAGGGTATCCTTAACCAATCGTCCGCGAGTGACGGGCAGACTCATGAAATTTTTTCCACTGGTGTCACTTTTTTCCGGTGCGTGGATGTCTACCAATACGACGTTAGAATTTTCGGGCGGTTCATGTCGAGTCACATATAAAAATACAATGTCATAGGGTGTGCATGGGTCGATTTGGCCTAAAACCATAACACAACCGAGATGTCGGTTAACCGAAAAAATGATAACCATAACCAATCAGTTATGGCGGTTTTATTAATTAAATCTGTTTGAAGGTTAAAGCCGGTTGGTTAACCGTGAGCTAAATTTGGTCATAACATGTTTGGGCCTAACTAAAAGGAACTCAAAACAACATAAATGGGTCTGACACTTTGGGTTTAAAATTTTTTGATCAAGAGTTTTGGGTTTAGACTTTTGCTCACTTAGATCCCTCAACTAGGAGGCTAAAAAATAAATGACTGGATTTAATGTAATTTAAGCCGTTAAATCCCTCAACCAAGAGGCTAAAAAACAAATGATTGGATTTAATGTGATTTAAGCCGTTAAATCCCTCAACCAAGAGGCTAAAAAATAAATGACTGGATTTAATGTGATTTAAGCCATTTAAAAAAAGTGAAGTGATATATAGAAGGAGAGCATCTAGAATCCTAGTAGAAGAATAGGTGATATATAAAGCATCTAGAATCCTAGTTAGAATCCTATGTCAGTTAATGCGGCTATGGTTCGATTAATTCGGTTGGATGGTCACACCTACAGTGTCATTAAAAAGTACATACCATGCATTTTAGGGAGCTCTACTTTTCCATTTATTGTAGATAACTTAAAAGACCTGCCTTATTATCAATAACCTGAAAGGGAACCCCTTTGCAAGTTGCAGCTAAAACAAACGTTGTTGAATATAGGCAACCCTTACGGGAAATAAGGGAGACAATATGAACAAGGGCAAAGGGAAAGCAAACGTTTCGCACCTTGGGTAGAAGAAAGGGGTTGTGAAAAAGAAGTCACTGATTGTCCAAAATTTACATTGTATCACTCAAATGCCGGATACATATGTACCACTTAAAAATAAAATTTCATAGCTGTCACGTGGTCCTCTATACCTAGTTCCGCCCATGTCCCCTCTGACGAGTATGGTACCTAGTAGAGATTGAAAATAACCCGACACAGATCCAATTTTATTTTATTTTTTTATAATTTTTTTAACTTGGAATATGTTAAATTATTACCATTTTACTTTTTACATTACATAAGTACAAATTTTAATCATTCACCATTTCACCCAAGAGACCCAAGATATGGTGATTAATCAAACCGATGTAACTTGTGGCTTAGTCAACCATGGCTGGTGTGCCTTTCCTAACAAGGAAAAGTCTATACAACCCTCTCTTTACGCAAAACTCGATTCCTGTTATTAGTCTTACGCTCTTTCAATGCTTTAAGAGGCAAACACAAAAATCACACATATATTATGTGTGTAAACTAAGTCAACTTATGCAACACAGGAGCCACATCTCATCTCTTGAACATGATCAAGAGTTATCCCACCACATCAATACGTCAATTTCCAATATATTAATGCAAACTGTGTATTAAATATATTTCAAATTCCAAGAAGACAGGTACATTATAGTTGACTTACAATATTTTAGAATGTATAGAAATTAATTTAATCTGTATTTGTTGATAAATATCATACCTAGAATCATTGGGATCTTATATATACCTGCTTCGAATCCGAATATTCAATCCATCTTCTCATCATCTGATACTCAGAAATAGCATAAGTGGATTGCTTTTTCAGATTTTCATCAATGGAGGCTTCTGCTGGTTTCTTGGTTGTTTCTCTTCTGCTCTCTTGCTTTGTAGCTACTAGCTATGGCGTATACTTCTCGTCCCTTAAAGAGACGCTTTTAGTGACCGCTACACACACCCAAGGCCAAGGCCAAGGTTTGATCACATATCTGACTTTATTAAATAATATGATCAAGAAATTAAGATGTTTTGTTAATCAGATTTCATGAGTTTTGCAGTTCTCAAGGCAGGAGAGGACAAAATCACAGTGACATGGAGATTCAACCAGACTTACCCAGCTGGAACAGACTCAAACTACAAGACCATAAAAGTTAAACTTTGCTATGCACCCATTAGTCAAAAGGACCGCAAATGGAGAAAAACTGAAGACCTTTTGAAGAAGGACAAGACCTGCCCACACAAGATTGTGGCCCGCCCATACGCTGCTTCAAACAACTCGTTTACATGGACTATTGAGAAAGATATACCTTCCGCAACATATTTTGTGAGGGCCTATGCATTTGATGCTCAGGATGTACAGGTAGCATATGGTCAAACCACAGATGCTCACAAATCTACCAACTTGTTCCTGGTCCAAGCAATCACAGGTCGCCACACGTCACTTGATATTGCATCCGTCTGCTTTTCTGCTTTCTCCGTAGTCTCGTTAGCTTTTTTCTTCTTCATTGAGAAGAGGAAAGCAAAGGCATCACCACAGAAATGAGATTATCAACAGGAACAAGATCTAATTTGTTTCACTTTGGCGGACTGGTGGTGTTTGAGGGTGTGAGGATAAAATAAAAGATTGTTGTAATAGAGATAGTTAATCATGTTTGTCAAACATATTAAGGAACATGTTATCTTCATTGTTTTGAACCCAGATGCCAAGTTACATGAACTTGTTATTACTGGCATCTTTTTTATTGTTATTGTACAACACATGCGGTTAAGAAAGTTGAATGGGATAATCTTTAAAATTTGTTCTTCATTTAGGTAATTTGTGATCTATAATTACACAAGTGAAATCGATAAATTGACTGCAAGATAAGCATTAGGTATTGTGAACTAAACAAGGCCATTTGTGGCCTTCGCCAAGCTTCTCAAGCTTGGTACAACGAGCTCAAATCATATCTCATATCTAACTGCTTCAAATCTACATTCAGACTTGTCCCTCTTTATCAACAACATCGCCTCATCACCTATACTTAGTCTATGTCGATAACATAATCATCACCATACCCAACCCTTCTCTCATTGCTTCTTTCATCACATCTGTTGCCAATAGTTTTTCACTAAAGGATCTTGGCACCTTATCACACTTTCTTTGTACTGAGGTAATACCTCATACCAAAGGCCTCTTTCTCTCACAACATGAGTGAATGCAAGTGAACTACTACTCCAATGTCTAGTTCCACCACCCTAACTATTTTTTATGGTGAACCTCTATTGTCTCCAACATAATATCGTGCTTTTGTAGGAGAACTTCACTACTTGTCTCTAACTCTCCCTGATATAGCATACACCGTTAACAAACTTTCTCAGTTTATGCATAAACCAACAAATATACATTGGGCTGCCCTAACGAGACTCCTTCGTTACCTACGCCTACACAGCACAACACATCATGGTATTCTTCTTTAACATAACTCTCCATTACAATTTCATACATTTACCGATGATGGTTGGGCAGGTAATCGACCGAGTTACCGAAACACAACCGAATACATTCTCTACCATGGATCCAACCCGGTTTCTTGGAGTTCCAAACGCCAACACACATTAGCTCGCTCATCAACAGAGGCTGAATTCCGAGCAGTGGCGTCTACAACAACGGAAGTACAATGGTTAATCTCTTTACTGTCTGAAATTGGAGACAAGTACATTGTTACTCCATCCATTTATTGTGACAATCTTAGTGCAACTCACTATTCAGCTAATCCCATCTTCCATTCAAGAATGAAGCATCTTGCTCTCGATTTTCATTTCGTTCGCGAAAAGGTCCAAGATGGTACTATACGGGTTACTCATATTGCCGGGGATGGTTAAATTGCGGATGCACTTACAAAACCACTACATAAACACCGCTTTCAGACCCTCACATCCAAGATTGGATTTCTCTCTCGGTCGTCCATCTTGAGGGGGGCATATTAGACCCACCCCCCCCCCCCCTCATTATTTTAAATTAATTTGAATTATTTGTATAGTTGTTTCCGTGTATATCTCCTATTTAATTTGTAATCTCTGTATTTTGGAAATTAATGACAATCGATCTTTATAAGTTATAGAGCTAGGGTATAGCTTTGATACCATAAAGATTGCTAAATCCTCTGCCTTTCCATTAATCAATATCGAAAACTAGACAAAGTTACACGTGACAACTATTCGGGGAAGGAGATAATTACAGGGATATAAATAAATTTTTCCCTAAAATAAACATATACATATATACACACGCTAAGGACACCTGGGGCGCAACGTGAAGAATTGAATATCATGCGTGGACTTGCGTGATACACCACCGCTACCATCGAACGAAATGCGTGAACTTTATAACCAGTGGCGTCTCTGAGAATTCATGTACCCTGTTCGAGGTAAAAAAAATGCGCCCTTATATCTTAACGATAAACAAGGCATTTACAAAAATGACAAATGTATTATTCGATAAACAATGTGTAACATCCGCCAAAAACGGATATCCGATACCCATCCATTTTGAAAACCGGATCCTAAACGAACTTTTTTTTATTTATATTAGATGTCGTGTATTTAGAAACTACTATAACTAGTTTTTTCGGGTTTAAAATATTAATTTTATGAATGAAACTTGTTAGTCCCATTAATAATTATAAAAGAAATAACTAACCTAGTTATAAATTGTAGATTAAACTAATTTCCTAATTGAAGGGACTGATTTGGTAATCCTTTAGAACTTTTAAGTGCAGGGACCAGTTGTGTAATTATTGAAAACTGTTAAATGAAACTCAATAAAAAGGAGGTGAACCAAGGGACTCGAACCCAGGTCTCACCATGCCCAAGGAGCTAACCAAAACATGCGTGCCACTGCACCAAAGATCATTATATATATATATATATATATATATATATATATATATATATATATATATATATATATATATATATATATATATATATATATATATATCAGTTTAGAAAAAAAAAACACGTGCCCCTCGAAATTACGGGCCCTGTGCGGAAGTCCTCCCCGCACACCCTAATAGCCGCCCCTATTTATAACGAGTAGCCACCATAACGCGTGAAGAATTGAAAGTGCCGCACACCATGTCCGATGGAGATGAGTGTGTGGTGAATGATGGCCACCCTCACAAAAATCCATCACTAGTGATGGAACCAAGTTCGATGACGTGGCGTTTGATGATTGGGTATGGTGAGTGATAGAAAGTGGAGCACCCCTACCCCTTATACTTTCAAGGCTTTAGGAGGCAAACACAAAAGTCCGTCCACACAAATTTTATGTGTGTGAACTAAGTCAACTTATGCAACACAGCCGCATCTCATCCCTTGAACATGATCATGAGTTATTCCTATATATTTATGCAAACTGTAGATAAAAGATATTTAAAATTCCAACAACACAAGTGGTTTATAGTTGACTAACTACTACCGCTTACTAATTCAGAATTATTTAATATCTGTTAAATATCATACCTTGCATCATTGAGCTCTATATATACCTTCTCAGAATCTGAATCTTTATCCATCATCAGAAATAGCATAAGTGGATTAAACCCATTATCATCATCATCATCAATGGAGGCTCCTGCCAGTTTCTTGGTTGTTTCTCTTCTGCTCTCTTGCTTTGTAGTTACTAG
This sequence comes from Helianthus tuberosus, assembly GCA_030545235.1. Classification (NCBI taxonomy): domain Eukaryota; kingdom Viridiplantae; phylum Streptophyta; class Magnoliopsida; order Asterales; family Asteraceae; genus Helianthus; species Helianthus tuberosus. The sequence continues at coordinate 197,920,460 of CM060400.1, forward strand.
CTATGGCGTATACTTCTCGTCCCTTAGAGAGACGCTTTTAGTGACCGCTACACACACCCAAGGCCAAGGTTTGATCACATATCTGACTTTATTAAATAATATGATCAAGAAATTAAGATGTTTTGTTAATCAGATTTCATGAGTTTTGCAGTTCTCAAGGCAGGAGAGGACAAAATCACAGTGACATGGAGATTCAACCAGACTTACCCAGCTGGAACAGACTCAAACTACAAGACCATAAAAGTTAAACTTTGCTATGCACCCATTAGTCAAAAGGACCGCAAATGGAGAAAAACTGAAGACCTTTTGAAGAAGGACAAGACATGCCCACACAAGATTGTGGCCCGCCCATACGCTGCTTCAAACAACTCGTTTACATGGACTATTGAGAAAGATATACCTTCTGCAACATATTTTGTGAGGGCCTATGCATTTGATGCTCAGGATGTACAGGTAGCATATGGTCAAACCACAGATGCTCACAAATCTACCAACTTGTTCCCGGTCCAAGCAATCACAGGTCGCCACACGTCACTTGATATTGCATCCGTCTGCTTTTCTGCTTTCTCCGTAGTCTCGTTAGCTTTTTTCTTCTTCATTGAGAAGAGGAAAGCAAAGGCATCCCCACAGAAATGAGATTTTCAACAGGAACAAGATCTAATATGTTCTTCACTTTGGTGGACTGGTGGTGTTTGGGGGTGTGAGGATAAAATAAAAGATTGTTGTAATAGAGATAGTTAATCATGTTTGTCAAACATATTAAGGAACATGTTATTTTCATTGTTTTGAATCCAGATGCCAAGTTACATGAACTTTTATTACTGGTATCTTGTTTATTGTTATTATACAACACATTAAGAAAGTTCAATGGGTTAATCTTTTCAAATTTGTTCTTCATTTAGGTAATTTGTGATCTATTTTTACCCAAGTGAAATCGACAAATTGACAGCAAGATAAGCCTTAGGTACTGTAAATAGACTAATCTTTTACATATTATATCTACATCATGAACCCCTCAAGAGTTGACAAAAATTAATAGTGTGACATACCCTTGCTTTGCAAGCGTAAGCTTATAGCTGACAAAAAACCTACTAATTAATAATTTAATTAGGAAACATAGATGAATTTACAGTAAGATTAATTGAACTTCGGAGCTTGAGATTAGCATGAGGGTAGTGAATAGAGTAATCTTTTACATATATACATAAAAAATCCAGAAATAGCATCATGAACCTAACAGCTAAAGGGGGCGATTTCAATCCATTTACTTGTGAATCGGTCTGTTCAGATTTTATTTTATTTTATGTGCAACGGGCCAAAGGGGAATGGGTAAAATGGGACCAACGAGTTAACATTCACCCAAAATCTGTTTTTAATGAACACCATTTCTTTTATTCAAAGGTTTAGATTATTACTGTAATAGTAATACTGTTAGTAATTTATAGAAAAGTTTGAAAAAACGGACAAAAAAGTGTTGGCGGAAAACCGAATTCCACTCAGCCCGTTTTGACCCATACTATAAAATAACATGCTTTAAACCAAACTTGTTTAGACCCTTTACCCAACTGCTCATCTTCCCACCTCTACTCGCAGCAGCTGAAATATAAAATGAAGTGATGTACCTTTAATTTTAAAAAAATTTTGCAGGCCAATGGAGTCATTGAAGTACATGGTGTATAGTTGTCAATGTATATGATGAACCTACTAATTGTAAAATTAACAAGGAAAGAAACCTCGACCCGTATGCTTAACCGCATTAAAAAATAAAAACATAAAAAAATCATACCTGACTCACCATTTCTTACTACTTGATATAATATTGAGTTATTATGTACTTCTACTGCTGGACAGAAGAGTTCATTCACATGACTGTAACACATAGCAGCACTCGGTATGAAGTTAAAAATCATACCTGACTCACCATTTCTTACTACTTGATATAAAATTGAGTTATTATGTACTTCTGCAGCAGGCTGTCTTGATTAAGAAGCAACAAGTGTGCTATATTTTCAGTGGATTCAAGGACATAACTATAAGAAACATATATTTTGCAAGCTAGACATAAGTATGTTTTAGAGGTTGGGTAACGAATAGTAACTGGTTCAGGTAGAAACAACTAGATAAGGCACTTTTAGAGTTTTCGTAGGTCAACTGGTTAGAGTTTTAGTAGGTTAGTCATTCATCATTCATTAGTATTTTTCAAAATCAATCAGATTAATCGTTCATGTCTGAATACATCATGTACGGATGTACCAGTCTGAGAATAATTTTTAAGGGTTATTGGATTTTAATAATCCTAAGTTTCACCAGTTGGCCGATAATAATCCCAACTTTAAAAATTCCCTCCAATAATCCCAACTTGTAAAAGTTTGGCCGCCATTGATCCTTTTCTAACATAGGTGCACTTAAATCAATTAAGGAGTCTCTAGGTGTAATTGAATCTATTGAGGAGGCCGAATTCTTATATGTTTGAAAATGATCAATGGCGACCAAACTTTTACAAGTTGGGATTATTGGAGGAAATTTTTAAAGTTGGGATTATTATCGGCAACTGATGAAACTTAGGATTATTAAAATCCAATAACCCAATTTTTAATTGAGGGGATCTAAAGAATATAAAAACACCTTGGCATTAGGGAGTACTCTGCAGTGTATGATAAGTTAATCTTGGTTAACTCAACCTCTGAACATGGTCAAGAGTTATTCTACCAGATAAATAGGAACAAGTTAGTATATATTAATGCAACTGTTATATTAAAAAACAATATACCATAGCACAGGTTGTCTGTATTTGACTTCCTATTTTATTAGTTAAAATTGCATGAATTTTAAAGATGATTTAAGAGTATTTTATTTCTAGCCAAGTTGATAGACATCAATATCTTATCATCTGATCATCAAAATCATCCTAAGCAAAGTGCATTCAACTTAGGACAAACAAATTGAGGTTTAAAATATTGGCAGCGGAGGATTATCACAGATTTGATAATCCTTAACACCAGAATTTGATCTACAAGGATTGGATGTGGATTCCATTGTTTCCTTGATCAAGTGCACAATAACAACACACCCTCAAGACAGAATGAAAACGAAATAGAATAGGATATTGCGAAATATCTTGGTGTCGGAAATATTGCCGGCAAATGTTATTATATACATGCGAAGAAGGCAGTTAATTCGGTGTTGATCAGTTCTGTTTAGACATAATGGAAAACATGAAAACATACCTTTGATTGCATCTGTAATGTCCAGCAGAGAATCCAGATGGAGACGCAGCAATAAGGTTTGACATGATTGTCATCTTGGTCTGGTTCCTCCTTAGGGTGCTGACTGATGATGGTGGCTAAGAAATCGAATAGGGGATTCGATTAGGAGAGGAGGTCGAATTATTGATGTTATGGCTAATGGGTTGTGTCTAATTGTGTAACTGAGTAACCCTTTAACCTCCACATAATTCTCCTTATATAAGCACCCAGGAGGAAACCCTAATTAGTTAATAAGGGTAATATGGTCCATCAACAATTACCAACTAATTATTTAATAGGTTATTATATATTTTGATCCATATTATGTAAATGATTATAATGGCTATAGATTAAATATTAAACATAATATATTTAATCTTACATTCTCCCACTTAGCCGAGTAATCATTTACTATGAGTATTAGATAAGCCTGATCAGGAGTTAACACTCATTTTAGCCTTAAACAAGTACTATAGCAGAGAAATACAGCCGTTGAATCATTATGCGACTCAGGACCCCCATTAATCATACTATAGCCTTAATTTAAAACCTAATCGTTATGAACAAAATACGCATAAGCCCTTTGTTTGATTTGTAACTATATTTGTCTATATGCCGTTATGCTAGCTTGACATATTCTTAGAGACATACAAAATCAAACTGATGAGGAAAATTAACTAATACTTAGTCATTCATAGTACGATATGCAGTTGCGCATGGCCATCAATTAATACCCGTCTCTGAGCTCTCTTAATAAGACTTATGGGTAATAGCCCCTCAGTTATAGGATCCTTAAGCATATCATGAATGTATTCGATACAAACTTAGTTTCCTCAATTCGTTCACAAACGAATAATTAATTGTGTATTGAAACTTAATGCAACACCTCTTGAACTGTTACTGTTCAAGGAGTTATGGTAGCTGACTTTATCACACTAAGTCTTCAAAACATTAATTATATGGAGTTAATAAACTTATGAGTCCACTGATAAACTTCCAACAACATTTAGTGACTATATTATGTCGTTATAACTTAGGTTGTTATTATCAGTTTATTATGACTCCTCCATAAGATAGGTTTTGTCTGCTGACATAAAGATATACCCAAAATTACATTTTGTCATCTTTGAATATCTCAAAGTTAAAGTAATAAACCGGTTTGAGTTCTCACTTCTTCTTTAAATTGTAGTCTCTCGTTTCTCTTAAAGATATTGTAATACTCCTTTAGATGCTTCACATTAATCTAGACATATCTAGTGTGTTGCAATGTGAGTAATATCTAAACGAGTATAGACTTGAACTTACATAAGGCTTCCAATTAATGAAGCGTAAGGAAATAATCTCATTTATCCTATTATCCTCTAAAGGAGAGCAGTATTGTTTGTTACACATGTAAGGACCCACTTAATGTTAAACTTATGGAACATAACTAATGTCCCACTGGGTCTATCTCGATATGTTATGATATCTATCACTTAAGAGATATCTCTGAGATATATTATATCAAAGTTTGTGTTAACAATGCTTTGACTTATGTAACATATACTTGTCAAAAGAATATCATCTATATAGACAAGTTTATCTTAGTTGCTCCCACTCATTTTGAGGTAGGTACATTAATCCACTTGTTTCTTGATGAAAATAATTACGTTAGCTTTTCATCACATTATGATGTTTGCATTAACCCATACATGGATATTATTGGCTTACAAATAAAGTGTTCTTTAACCTTCGGTTTGACACTTTAGGTTGTTATCTAATGAACATGTAAATGTGTCAGCCATCTGTTATGGAAAATTGTTTATAATGTTCATCTAATGTAGCTTTAAACTATTATAAGCTACTAGAACAGTGATGATCCTCAAAGAAATCTTTTGTTAGATATGTAATAAAGATTCTTTAATAATTTATCTTCCTGAGTACAACCTTTGACAATCAATCAAGCTTCTTCGTGTCTTAACGCTTATATTAGGATTTGGTTTAGTTATGAACACTCTTAGGTAATTCAATCAAATCCCAAACGTTATACGAACACATAAAATCAGTTTTACTAGAAAACTGTTTTATTCCATTTAGAAGATTAATTGACACTAATGGCTTAATTTGAAGAGATAGGATCAGCAAACATTTCCAAAATCCATTTCAACTTCAATTAGGGAGGTTATGTAATCATCAAAGTTAGTAGGCTTTTAAACCTAGATGACCTCCTGAGTTGATTATTGGGTTCATTAGAAGTTTCAATTTTATGGATTAGCTCTTGGTTAGGTTGCTATCATTTTCAGGATTCTAAGTTTTTAAGAGTTGATGCAGTATGGTGTACAAGAGGTGTAATCGGAGTTAAATTTGGAGTGAAATTTAATGACACTCTTCCCCCCGCCTCTTGTATTCCTTGCAAATCATGATTAGGACTTTGACTGCTCCCACCGACCTTAGAAATCTTTAGGAACTCAGCATGCTTAGGGTCAATATGTAACGACCAACAAAATTCTAATAGAGAAACAAGTTAATGACGTTAGTCGTTGTAGTTTCTCTTGTTGAGGATTATGTTAGTTTAGGTAAGAAATCTAAGTGCGCCCACAATTAGGCAATCTAAGTGCGCCCACAATTAGGCAACAATGAAATTTTTGTAAGAGTAGCATTAGATTTAAGGAGATAAGTTATGATAGAACAGTGTCATAATGGAGCAGTGTCTTGTACAAGAGGTGCAATCGGAGTTAAATTCGGAGTGAAAATTAATGACACTCTTCCCCCTGCCTCTTGCAACTATTGCAAGTTATTATTAAGACACTTAATGCTCCCACTGATCTTTAATATCTCTAAAATGCTACAAGAGAAGTTTCAATGAGCTACGTGATGTGGGAACCTATCATATATACGTTAGACTTTATTTGATTTCTTTAATGTCCAGATATCATAAGAAACTTTATGGACATATTTAATAGAAATCTTATAAAGTATGTATATGAATAGATTTCTTCTAAGACCGTGGGCCATATGCGACAAAATTTAGATACAAGTTGATAGTCTTTCAAATGATAAATAAATTATGTCTGAATATTCCATTTGGAATAAGTTCCACGAATGTCAATGAATGACTTATGATGGACCCATACTTATTCCTTAAGCCAAGTTATATTTAGGGCTGTAACGTCATGATTTAAAATCACTTAGAATGAGTTTGGTTGAATAATCATCCTCATTAACCATGTCATGATTTCTCATGAATTTCGGTTATAATGGATGAAATTTATAAGTCTCATTTTCCTTTTGTCAAATTCTCATTTGCATGATGACAAAAGTTGTGAAAAAGTAAGGTATCATCTAGTTCCATCTTAGTAATGTTTCAATCCATATATTTAGAACAAATAAGATGAGAGTTTAAGGTAAGTGTGACTTTATGTTGGTTATGTAAACCTCACAACCTTCATGACATAGCCTAAGTAATGATACTATATTCTGATTAATCTTCAGAATATGTAAGGTATCGAAAGGCTTTGTTAGAAGACTGCTTATTATGGTTCTTATAGCCTTAACAATTAATTTTGTCACTAACTCTCATGTTAGTTATTTGTCGAGTTCTGGTAAGGAAACGTATGGAACTAGAGTCAACTAATCATGTGTTAATTGGAATATTAAAATTACCAGACTTAAATATCATTAGTAAGTGACTATCTGATTAACTTATCCAACTGTTCTTCTAAATAATAGATAGTCTCGTTGCTTATGCCTAGTCTAATGGCATAATTATGCAGTGAGATTTTCCCTTGAAGAACCTTAGAGTTGGGATTAGCACTTGTAATTTGTCTATGGACCTTAGAACAATCCTCTTTTAAACTATTAGTGGTTGTAAGGTGAATAACGTCTTATTTTCCAGTTTCAAACATTTATTTCTTTGTACATATGTTGCTTATCAACACACTCATTATACTTTGGTACTTTTGAGTGTTATAGTTGATTTATAATGCATCAAATTGTACAAGTGAAAATCTTAGTATGTAATGTACTGGAAAAATGTACCTATTTCCATGCGTAAGCCCTTAACTTTATGGGTCATGGTATTGTACATTATTATGTATCCACATATACCACTTAGCTTATAATTTTGGATTTTAAATGAAGGCATGCATCTTTAGAAGTTCGTATGATTATTCCACAATTATAGATTAGTTTTAGGAAAGACTTAATCTGGAATAACTTTAGTGACAGCACTTATTCTTGATTATCATAAGAGACATCATGTTCGATTTATCCTAATCATCATGCTCTACTTTTCTTCTGTAGTGCTTTATCAGAAGAGAGCAATAGGATTATCGTGTCTTAACAGATAATCAAGGATTTAATTTAAGAGCTAATTCTTATAGAAACTTTAAGCAAAACATAATAGATTTAGGAATTAGAGTGGATGAGATATAGACTTATAGAAGAAAATTATAGTGAGTAAAATTATGGGTACTAAGAATAAGGCAGACGAAATGATCATAAAACTTAATTAAGGATCATTAATATAAGGATCATTATGTGAAGAGGTTGTGATATGTCTATTACTAACATCAAAATAATAGACTCAGCTAAAAAATTCTACTTAAACGAAGACAAAACAGCTTTGGCCAGAAGTGTAATCATTTAAGCATATGTGCAAAGTGGTTGTAACAAATCAGCTTTGGCCAGAAATTGAGACAATCACTTTAGTTATGCACTCGTTAAGTATGCCATCTAAGAATGAATTAAATCAGCTTTGGCCAGAAATTAAGACATTCATGCTTATGATGCATACTTAACATAGCTTTCGTAATACTTGAACGATAAGTAGATGTATCAAGTCAGCTTTGGCCAGAAATGATACATCAAAAGCTCATTCAAGTAAAGCCATTTTGGTTTTGTAAAACATTATTTGATCCTTACTAATTAACTAAATAATTACAAAACCAATTGTGCCCCCGCCCGGGGTTTGGGGCGGAGCCTCGAAAAATTTTTTAGTTCACATTAAACAGCCTAAAATAATGAGGTTTCGAGTCAGGTCTCGACTGAGTTATGAGATCTTGAGTCAATTATGAGGTCTCGAGTCGCAACCTTATTGTCTCGAGTTATGACCTTATGGTCTCGAGTCGAGACCTTTGTCTCGAGTTATGACCTTATGGTCTCGAGTCGAGACCTTTGTCTCGAGTTGTAAACTTTTGAGCCCTTATGATTTCGAGTCGAGACCTTATGGTCTCGAGTCGAGATCTGTTGGTCTCGAGTTGTGAAGGTTTAAGGACCTGAT